>CM038673.1:538525563-539725563 GCA_021605145.1 Aegilops bicornis
TTCCATTTGGATTAATATTTAATCCTGTGGAATTTTTGCAAGTTTCCAGAAAAGAAAAAGGAGAAGCAGCACTGTGCAACTGGGCCAGAAGGGCACAGTACAGCAGGCCCAGAGGGATCCAGCCCGCGTAAGGCTGCCACGTCAAAGGCGTATTTGGAAAATATGTCTCCAGCCGACGCAGCGAACGATGCGCGCGCGTGCGTGTTTAAACCTGACAGGTGGGGCCCACCCGTCAGAGTGTGAGGCTGACCGACGGGCCCCACGGCCGTCGTCTTTAACCTCGGCCTAGAGAGGGTGGCGAGCTCACCGGCGACGCTTCCGGGCACGACGGGGGGAGCTGATGGCACCGCTGGACTCCTCGTCGTGTCGCCGTTCGGGTGGTGCCGGGGTTGGCCGGAGGGAAGCGATGGTTCGCCCGGCGGCGAGGTTGGCGGAGGAGCGTCGGGCGACGATGGCTCCGGCTGTTTCCGGCGCAAAGAGGGGAGACAGAGGGGAAATGATCGGGGAGGTGTGGAGAGTCGGATCGAGAGAGAGGAGGAGCAGAGGGAGCCGTACCCGAGATCGGCGATGACCCGAGTGGCGGAGCTCGAGCTTGATCTCGAGCTCGGGTGCTCTGGAGGAGAGTGGAGGCACAGGGGCCTTTTGGAGTAGGTAGGGGTGAGTGGTGGTGATAGGGAGGCTCGGGGAGGCCTTTAAGTAGGCGAGTCACGGCTCACCGTAGACCCGTGCGCCGGCGAGGTTGTTGCCATTGCTGTGGGTCACGGGGGCGCGCGTGGACATGTCTGGGGTGTTCATGGGTTCGGTCCAGAGCGTGGGAAAGAAGAGAGGGAGGGAGCAGGGGGCCAGAGGCGCGCGCGTGTGAGCCGCGCCATTGGCACGCTGGTGCGGCCTTTGTATGCTAGCGCGGAGGCGCGGGGAGGAGGAGAGAGGACGGGGCCGACCGCGTAGCATGCTGCGGACGCCGAGGTGCATCAGCGGCCTTGAGGAGGCCAGGTGGCCGGGCGGTTGGGAGGGCGGCTACAGGCGGGAGGCGCCTTTGAAGGCCCAGCGCTCGAAGCGCCAAATGGCTGGCATGGCCATTCTTTATGCTTAGTGAGCGTCCTTTGGTGTCTAGCAGGTCTAGGAGGGAGTAAAGAAATGGGTTGGTGCATTGGATGCCATGGATGGCCCTTTGGAGTGAGGAGGGAGGGGAGGAAGAGGGCGAAATGGGCTGTCCAGAGAGAGAAAGTGGGGCTTTACCCATTCAATAATTGAGTTGTGGACTTGCCATTGTTACAGGAGGTGAAAGGGGTCTAGGAGGAGCTGTGGTAAAAAGTGGAGGTCATGGAGATTAGTGGAAGTGGTCAAAAATGGAATTTTGGTAAAGTGACAGAAGGTGTTTGATAATGGTTTTGGCAAGCAAATGATTTCCAATTGCCATGAGACTCCACAGGGTGAAATGACACATATAATTAAAGTCTCCAACCAATTTGGAGCTTATTTGGGCAAAGTTGCCAATGCAACTTTTGTAAACCCTAGAAATGAGCAGAAATGGACTTGTGTAGATCTAGTTGAGCAAATCACTTCTCCTTGATGCACTACTTGGTGTAGTGGCCTCATTTGGTCATGTGAACATGCTCACATAAGTTGGGGTCAAGGAGAGAAAGTTGGTAGTACAAAGTTGTTCAAATTTGGTTCTGGACAGGAAGGGTTTTGGGGCTCTTTGATCAATTTAACTTGTTCTCCAACTTGTGCTACTTGGTCTAGGTGCATTATTACACCATTTGAGCATGTTCATCAAGTGTGAGAGCATTTGGACATATTTTACAGTGCAAAGTTGTTCAAACTTGAAAAAGGTCAGAAGTGGTTTTGAGAGGGTTTCATGGGGTTATACTGTTCTCCATGACATGCGACTTGGCAAGATCATCAATCATGTCATATGTGACATGCTAGAATTTTCTTAGAATTTTTGGGGAATATTTCCTTTGTAAATATTTCAAAAGATTGAAATATCCAGAAAGGGTTTTTGAGGGATTTGACCAATGTTTTGAACATGACCATGTGTTGAAACTCTTATATATGGGAAATATATGCCCACTGAGTTTCCCTGATTTTTGTCAAATATTTTTAAAACAATAAAATAATTTTTCCCTATTAAAGACCACTTCTGGCCTTAAGAAAAAGCTTTTAAATAAAATAGGAAAATAACTTTTAAAATTATATTTTTGTGGTTTATGGGAATCCTATATCTAATAGGTTTCAAATATACTCTTTTAAATATTTTTCATACCACAAATCAAGTACTTGCAGTGCAAATCTCAATTCAAGGGTTTTTGAAAAACTAATTTTAGAAAATACTTTTTGGCCAAATTATTTTTGTAAGAAAATACTATATTGCTCTATACACATGGCATGATCATTGGGCAGAAGATTGGGGCAAGGAGATGAAGTATAGAAGGTGGAGTTGTGTTGACCTTAAAGAGCACTTGAAAAACACAGAGAGAAAACCAACTCCAAATAAAAAGTCAAATAATGCAAATTTTTTTGCCAAACCACATTTTATCATGATTTATCATCTTAAGTGTTGTGCCACGAAAATCAGGGTGTGACAGAACCTTCTGCATCATGTGTTTGGCGAGCATGCAGTACAACCTTCCAGAGCATGCCACCCTGCTGCCCTTCTTCTGATGGATCTTCACTGCAGTTCAGGACATGCTTGGCGAGCATGCAGGGGAGCTTCCAGGGGAGGTGAGGCGTACTGCGCCAGCCACGACGCCTCCGAGGTTAGCCTATTCTTGGTCCTGTCGGTGGCCTCGTCCTTGTACGCGTAGGGCTCCTCCTACGTCTCCTAGCTCTGCAGCGATGCTGGCGTCTTGCGTCGTCGGAGGAGCACCACCAGTAGGAGGAGGAGCACGTGAGAGGCCAGCGACACCGCCGTGTATCCGTAGGCACGGAGGGGAGCTACAAATGATTGTAGGTCAGCCCTTATAAGCTATAAGTGACACACAAATCCAAAATACTTGGCCTGTACTTTTTGGCTCAGAGTAATACATACCATAAAGCTTCTCAGTTCTTAAAAAAATAGAACTATATATCATCTTCACAGTTTTTTAAAATACAAATATTCAGTAGTGGAGAATATATATAAATGCAACTAGAAAAATGAAGATAATTTAAGCTAAAATAGCTAGCCTGAATGGTGTGCATGCTAACATTCAGTTTCTCTAAAGAGCAGGTGAGTTAGAAGTATGGTGAAATATGTTTCTATGAAAGTAGAAGAGCACAAACCTGAGCGACAGCACAACATCAGATTGAAAGCCACTACTTTTCAACCTTTGGTTTGAATCAACAAATAAGAAAATCAAAATCGATGGCATAAGCCTACAACTTTTGCGGAAACCATTTTATCTTACAATATGTATACACATATCAATCTGCACAACTCATTGCTATATAAAATGGAACACATGAAAAGACAATCAAATAGGTATTGTAGGGAAAATTGATGTGAATGTCTTATTTTATATAATTAAATATCATCTATCTGGAGCATTTTTTCCAAAGAAAATATGAAACATATATAAAAACCTGTACAACATAGGTCTGCAACCAGCTTACTTTCTACACCGGTTTCTGCTTTAGAATCTAACTACCAAGTCTACCAAGGCTAACCGGGCCATGTACGATCTCTTCGTGGTAAGTTTCTTCAGCATATTAGCTAAATCATGCACGCAATGTTCCTTTCATTAGTAACTAATATGACTGACTCGTCAAAACCAAATGTGCAGTCCATGTGCGAGAAGAACGGCCAGACCCCTCCTCCGATGCCAGTCATTGCTCCGGCGGGCATGGTGAGTTTCATTTGAATGGTCATTAGTTACTAGTCTTCACATTTGAGTTGCATCATGCTAACGATACATTGGAAATAATCTTTGGTGCAGCGTAACTCCCGACAAGCATCGACCGATCCTTCTCAAAATGCGCCCTTTGGCGCATGACCGGTCCTACACCTACACCTACACCTACACCTCCGTGATGACGGTAAGTTTCCCAAGTGTTTTGCTTAATAGAGTTTTGTTGTGATGTCATGTTGTATCTCTGAGATATCGTGCATAATGTGTGTATGTTTGAAATGCATTGTATGTGTGGGATTCGACACCTAGTCGTGTGCCTTTGGTAGCCTTCCATACAGGAAATGCCTCCTAGTGCTTCCTTTGAGCCATGGTAGTTCGCTATTGCTCCGGAACACATGGATTGACCGGCATGTGTCCTTCTTTGCTCACATATGCATCCCCTACGGGAAATGTCACGGTGTATCACCGAAGTCCTTGTAGCTTGCTACGACTTGGTTGCACTTTCGCTGATGACCGACACATGCATTCTGGAGTCATGTATGCCTGTCCCTGACGTTTGTGCCACCTTGGTTCTATGACTAGTCATGTCGGCCGGGTTCTACGCCATATGAATACTAGCGACATAATCATATACTTAGCATTTTTCCTCCAAAATGACTCAAGATGCTTAGCTAGCTCAAAAATGACATAATAAGCTTAATTAGCTCCAAAATGACATATTTAACCTAGGACAGCTCTTAAATGACCTATACTTAGCATTTTCCTCCAAAATGACTTAATATGCTTAACTAGCTCTAAAATGACATATTTAACCTAGGATAGCTCCAAAATGACCCATACTTAGCATCTTTTCCTCCAAAATGACTTAATATGCTTAGCTAGCTCTAAAATGATATAATATGCTTAAGAAATGACATATTTTAGGTCCTAAATGACTTCATATGCTTAGCTAGCTCCAAAATGACATAATAACCTTACTTAGCTCCAAAATGACCTATTTAACCTAGGCTAGCTCTAAAATGACCTATACTTAGCATTTTTTCAATATGCTTAGCTAGCTAAAAAATTACATAATAAGCTTAATTAGCTCCAAAATGACCTATTTAACCTAGGATATCTCTAAAATGACCTGTACTTAGCATTTTTCCCTCCAAAATGACTTAATATGCTTAGCTAGCTTCAAAATGACCTATTTAACCTAGGATAGCTCTAAAACGACCTATACTTAGCATCTTTTCCTCCAAAATGACTTAATATGCTTAGATAACTCTAAAATGACATAATATGCTTAAGAAATGACATATTTTAGCTCCTAAATGACTTCACATGCTTAGCTAGCTCCAAAATGACATAATAACCTTACTTAGCTCTAGAATGACCTTAGCATGTTTTACACCAAAATGACTTAGTATGCTTAGCTAGCTCAAAAATGACATAATAACCATACTTAGCTCCAAAATGACCTATTTTACAGATATAAGTTGCATCATAATAATCTTCACATTTTAGTTGCATCATAATAATCTTCTTCTTCTAACTTTCTTCTTTCCCATTTCTGATTTGCTTAAGATCACGGAAGCTTGGGTTGATGGAGTGCTTGTATTTAGTTTTGTTTTGACCTTGTGAAACTTGCTACCTATGGATGAAACTGTGTAATATTGATGAAACTATGTATATGTACGGATGAAACTTGCTACTATTGGTAACATGTGTTGGATATATGTGTTCATGACTATTGGTAATATGTGTTGAATATGCTATATGGGTCATATAAATATATTTGTGTTTGATTTTACGTGAAAATGAATTGATATAAGAAAAACAAAATTAAATGGGGCAATATAGTCACTTTGCCATCGGTGGCAGATGGCAAAGAATACGTGTCATCTACATGTAAAATTTGGGCTGGCCTATTTGGGCTCTTTGCCATCTGCTTGAGATGGCAAAGCTCTTTGCCATCTCTTGGCGAATGACAAAAAGCACGCATACTTTGCCATCTATTTGGCGAGGCGGCAAAGAGCACTGCAACCTTTGCCATCGGTGGCTGATGGCAAAGTATGCCATTAACCTTCTAACGGGCTAACCCGTTAAGAGGCTTTGCCATCTGCTAGGCGATGGCAAAGCCACGAGCTCTTGCCATCAGCCGTGAGACGGCAAAGAAGCCTTTGCTGGCAGGGTTTCAGACAAACTGTTTGTCATCTGCCAGCAGATGGCAAAGCCTTTGCCATCCGCCGACCATGCCTTTGCCATCTGCCATGGCAGATGGCAAAGTGCCAGATTCCAGTAGTGTATGAGGCCACCGGAGGCGCCACGCCGCCGCGTCGTACGCGCGGGCGGCCTCGCTAGCGGTGTCTAAATTGCCGAGGCCGAGGCGCATCCCGCGGAACCGGATCTTTGCGGAGAAGCCGCCGGAGGGGCTCGCGCGGACGCCGCTGTATCCCCAAGTTTCCCGGCGGCATGGTGGCGCGGCAGCGGCGAGGCGAAAAAGAGCGGGGAGAGAGTGGTGGCAAGGCATAGAGCGGTGGGAGGGCGTTGGATTTTATAAAGCGCGCCGGACGCCGCGTGCCAAAACTAGCGCACGCCCGGCCACTTTTTCCCGTGCGTGCGCGATCCTTTCCTGACGTCTCTGCTATCTCTACTCTCTTCTCTACGGTTATATTTATTTTATATTTAACATTTAATATTTATCTCTACTTCCTTTACTGTCTACTTTTTTCTCTATACTTTTTTTTCTTGCAATATAGGCCGTCCGATTTATATCGGCGAGATAGGAAGGAAACAAATGGGAATTTTGAGAAAAGATGCCCATACCCCTCTCGGTTGCAAATAAGGCCTTCCCTCGTTCATCCTTTTCCCCCACAAGATAAACTACTCATACAAATGCATCTTGATGTGTGCAACGCATGGGCATCTTGCTACTTAAACCTTTCCATCATTTGCCACACTACAGGTTGCAGATGAATAACCTCACATAAGCACGGTAGCGATACTGAGCGACGCACAATTACCAGCTGATATTCTGTTGGACAATGGAGGCTATAACCAATTACTTTTACGGGAACAATTGCACCCAGGAATATTGAAGAGTAGGTATGAACAAAATTGTAACTGCACATATACTGCTAAGTGATTCAATACACACATTACCAATCGAGGAGGAGAACGATGGTCGCGGCGGCCTCTGTGAGTCATGGTCGGCAACGGGAATCAGTTCATTGTCCACGGCGATGGTACTTCTGCGCTTGGCGTCGGCTTCCGGGAAGAAGATCCGAGATCGTGGAAGATGATGCCGGGGAAGAGGCTCCGTCTACGACGACGACGGTGGACTGGCTCCAGTGCGGCGTACGAGGTCGTCGATGAGGCAGATGCGCTGCGGTGGACGAGTGCGCCGATGTAAAGGGGAGGAGCACGAAAGCTGTGGTGCCGTGGAGAAGTCTATTTTGCGGTGGGGATAGAAAGTGGGGAGTATTCAGGTGTACTACTCTGGGTGCCGGGGTGGGGTTGGCTGGGTAGGGTGAACCTAACGTTACGAAAACAGCCCCCTACCAAGCGTCGTCCGTAGGCCTGTTCCGAAGTCTATGATGGTAACTTCCTTTGCCGAATCGAGTCGCGGAGATTTTCCGCCGACCTCAAAATTTTGTGACACTTTGGACTCCCCGTGTGGCGTGTTGAGTGATTCGGCTAAGCAACTAGCGAGTAGTAGTAGTAAACTCTGCATATTAGGTTTGACCGAAGTCAAACTTCCTAAAGTTTGACCAATTTTATATAAAAATATAAACATTTACCATAAAAAATATGTATGATGTGGAAGTACATTCAATAATGAATCTAAGGGTATAAGTTAATATTTTTTGATAGGGAAAACTTTGTTTTTGCCACTCTAGTTTTTGCCAACTTTGCTTATGCCACTCTAGAATTTGACATCTCACTTTTGCCACTGTTAGCTTTTGATAATACATCACAAATGCCATTCCATGGAAAAAACGATAATTTTTCATTTCACTTTTGCCACTCTTAGCATTTGACATGTATCACAATTGCCACTTGGAAAATTTTGTTTTTGCCACGGAAGGGCAAAAGTGATATATTGTCAAAATCTAAGAGTGGCAAAAGTGAAATGTCAAATTCTAGAGTGGCATAAGCAAAGTGGGCAAAAACTAGAGTGGCAAAAACAAAGTTTTCCCTTTTTGTTATAAGCTTTCTGAGAGTTTACAAAACTTGACTTTGACCAATGCTAATACGCTGACTTAAATAAAAACGGAGGGAGTACACATTTGTTTTCTTAGTTTGTAGTGAACTAATCATTTGTTGAAATTGTGAAATAAATATATTAGGCTATTGACTTCAAATGTAATGGTCTATACAATTCAATAGTTACAACCATTGTCGAATCCCAAGATGTATACAAGGTCTATAGTACTTCACAACATGCTCAAACTCACATAATCCCAGTCAAATGAGAATCTAAATGCATTTCATAGTTATTACTTTGTAGGATGCAACAAAAACAACCAAAACTCTACATCAGCCATTATAGAAGCAACATTTTGACATATCCCATTGTGTGAATGGAACGTGCAGAGAGATCTTTTGAAGATGGAGCAGATAGGGCGGGAAAGATTGTATGTATGTGGATAGAGAGTAGGAGACAAACCAAACGAGACAGAGAGAGAGAGAGAGAGAGAGGAAGAAGTTAGTTCTGTGAGAAAGATGTAGACATGTAATATACGTGAGATGCGTGTGCATCCGGATTCTGTATACGTGGAAGGAGAAGAGACAACATGTTTGATGTGAGAGCTGGAAAAACATGGACGAGAGGGGAAGGATCTCATGGGTTGAGGGATTGACAATTTTGTGCGGGGTAGAGAGGGATTGGTAATTTTGTGCAAGAGAGAGAATGGGTGGGGAGGAGTCGATTGACCATCATCACATCACCACCTTCCAAATGACCCGCATTCTCTAAGCGGTGTGGTCGCCGTCTTTGATCTGCTCGATGCCCTCTTTGAAGATTGAGGTGTTGTGCATGTTGGGGTGCAAAGAAGCACAAGCGAGAGTGGTCGCCGTATAACCTTGGATGGGGATGAATTGTGTGCTCGGGGGAGTGTGCGTGTGTGTTGTCTTTGCTGCGTGTGTGTGCTTGTGGCGTGTGTGTGTGTGTGTGTGTCAGATATTGAGCGAAAACAAACCTAAGGAGAGAAATGGGTATTCATGAAGAGATTGTGCGGGCCTTGAGGTGGGCAGGTCCCGAGTGAGGGGTGTCAAAATGATCGTGTTGATGCATGTGTTGCATGCGATCGTGCGAGGGACAGACGAATCGAGAGAGATGGTTGTTGTGTTACGGATGCTCCTCTCTCTCTCTCACACACACACACACAAGTAAACTAGAAGACCGTTCTCTCATGTATACACAACGTATCGGCATCTGTCTATGTCTCACTCATGCATGATCATTTGCAAAGTCACACCACTCTATGTAAGTATCACACGCACACCATCTCCACATTGCCCTTCCGCCACAACACACATATGGACACATACACACGTTCTCTCTCAGTCACACACACAAAAAAGTATTAAAAAACCAGGGCGCACCTAAAACGTCCAAATCCAAATAAACACAAACTGGAGCTAAATTAAAATATATGGAAATATTGCAGCGTCAAGAACTTTCCTAGAAAAAAACTTGAGTAATATTCGAGGATTGTTTTCACACACACAAAAAGGTTCGGTGGATGTCCTTCGAGCGCGACACGGTGACGCACCGTTCGACCGACCGCGCGGACGCGGTTCACGCGCTTGCACAGGATTCCGTATCGTGGCTGTGGTACTAACTTAAAATAATAATAATAAAAGCGCTGCCTAAGTCTAATGTTTACGTGTACTAGTACGGTTTTCTTTTACGGGTTTGCTATTTCACATCTAGATGCGAAATATTATCTCACATCTAACTCACTCACCCTTGATTTTTTTAAAGTCTTCCACTCACTCACCCATGATTTTTTTAAAGTCTCCCATGGATTTTAAGGGTGAGGGAGTTAGATGTGAGATAATATATCTCACATCTAGATGTGACATAGGCAGACCCTTTCTTTTAAGTTTGACCAACCTTATATAAAACTAAAGTAAGCTCCCATACGCGCACTCATCAATATGCCGCCGCCGCCGTTGCGCATGCCGGCGCCCGCCTGCTCCGGCCAACAATTTCTCGCCCATCACCGTCATGTCGCCGCCATCCCTGTGCCATGAAGCCGAAGGCTCGCCCGCTCACGTCGTCTGCAGTCCCTCCTCGCCATGCCTCCGCGCTGCCAATCACGCGAGCAGCTGGTGGAGCCGTGTCCTTGCACGCAGCGTATGAAGAAGAGGACGAGCGCGTGCTCCAGCACGCCGGCGAGGAGGAACTAGCGTGTCATTATCGTCTCCGCCCGCGCGGAGGAGGCGTGCATGGTGGCTGTTGCGGCGGAAGCCGGTCGCGCGCGCGTCGAGCCCGCAAACCGGGTGCAGACGGGGAATCTACCTTCGACACCTTGAATGCCACGTAGATCCTGCAATCTGAAGGAGCAATTTGGGTCAGTCGACTCATGTGAGCCGTTTGATGCAACATGGATGGCTAGAAGGGCTTCTTCCACTTATTGTGCCGTCTTCTTCCTTCGCTCCGTCGAACTTCTTTCAGAAATTGACTGACCCAAATTATACTACTAGTACGAACGTATTAAGTACAGTAGGAACACGAAGACTGCAAGAAGAACAGTAGTAAGACATAGTACTAGTACTACTGTACGTACTAAAGAGTTCAAATAACGAGAAAGAACATAAACATAGTTCTGCTGGGGCCTCAGCACAACACACCCTTGAAAATAAACTAAGCAACTAGTCCGCTTGACACTGCAGTAGAACCAGCATGAGCGACGACACTGCCACCTACTCGGAGTCCGAGTCCACATCCTCGACTTCGTCCTCGTCCCTCTTCCTCTTCCTCTTCGCGGCCTTCTTTGCTTGAACCGGACCTTTGGGCTCTGCTTCTTTATCCAACCCATGTAGATATTTAAACAAAGGTAGGCATCCATTGCTGCGTCTGGGGCGTGATCTTCATCTAATGTCTTCGACTCCCATGCATGATGAAACTTCGTGATGAGGTTTCTTCGGTTTAGCGTCTGAAGGATCAATCATGGCTGCTGCTAGGGTCAGCATTGAAGGTTGAGAGGAGGACACCAGACTTGCCTTCTGGAGATCGAAGGGCTGGCCTACAACGAGACCTATCCGACGCAGGACATCTCTGTCGTGCTTAAAGCCTCTGATAGCAATTTCACTCTTTTGTCCTTGAGGAAGTTCTTAAAATCCTGGCACTCAACGTCGGCATGGCATATGTGGTAGACCAAGCAAACGTTATGTACGCAAACCTGGATCACGGCGGGCTTCTTCCTCTCTTCATCCTTTAGATCCTTCTCTCGTCCCAAGACTGTGGTGTACTCAACATCTAGCCCAGCGACCCACTCATGAACTGTTGAACATGCTTAGGAAGCGAGCAAGCCATGCTTTCACCGTCGCGGATCCACGTGTGTAGATGACGATGAACTGATCACCGGTGATGGCTCTAACCTGGTACTCAGCGGCGACCATGGAGATTTGGGAGGCCACGGATTTTGGAGGAGGGTTAGGAGAAGTTGAACTGTTGTACCCCGCAAAAACTGGGAGCGAACTAATGTGAAAGGACGGGACGACTGGGAGGGAACTGTTGTGAGGTAAAAGACGGGGACGAGTAGGGCGTGCGAACGGTGTGGGGTTGCTGGCTTGCCCGGTGGATAAACGGCTGCAAGCCCCCAAAGAGTACTCGAGAACTATGCAGGACCCACTAGATGTCATGTCTACTAGACCCATACCGTAAGCCTGACGGTATAGCTTCTGCCTGTTCGCACGCCATGCCGGCGCGTGGATGTAACTTCACTTAATTCCGTCAACCGTCGCGCCTCCCACGACCTTCGCCTCCCTCGCGCGGTCGCGCCCTTTGAGACTTCGACCGGCTATAAATGAGCAATTTTTTTTGCCTACTTCGCATGCATGATACTCCCTCTGGTCCTTTTTACTCCCGTCAACCGTTTGCAAAGTGTTTGACCAAATATATACTTTTTTTAACACCACCTTATATTAATTAACCAGCCACACCAGTACACTCATTCGATACAATATTCACCACAGTATGCGGTACGTTATTTACAAGAATACCATGTAATCTATTGTCAAAGCTATACTTAGCGATTAAGTGTGCCACCTTATTGGCCGAATGGCTAATCTTTGACAATTGAACATTGTTGATCAACTTCGAGATGCTCAACGCTTTCATCTTCAGGTCACGCATAGCAGACCTGTCATAGTCCCCTGATGCAAGAGACGCTACCACAAAAGCGCAACCAGTCTCTAAAATTACAGGATTATGAAGAGAAATACCTATGTAGAGACCGGCAATGCAATCCCTATGCTTCGGTTCCTCCATGTTTGACAGGCATCAATGAAATCCCACGACCAAAATTATACTAAAAATATCAATATCTACAATACTGATTATAATGAGTATAAGAACTATGTTTTATAATGAGTGTAAAAATATTGATTTGACATTGTGAATGTTGATTCTCCCTCCGTCTAGGTGAGTAAGTCATCTTAGGCTGTGCACCGTGACCAAGGAGGAGGGGAAAACGAGAGACATTATTGTTTATTTGCTAATTAAATAGTATTGCATGCAATGAACTAACCACTGCATGCCATGTTTGATAGTCTCAGGTCATTAAAAGCATGCACACCCTCATCTCTCATTGGTTGATATGTCAATAAACAAGAAACGAGGTAGAAGTTAATGCACCGCGCCTACGTGTTTTGGGATTATTTGGTTTTCGTAAGATGACTAATACACCTAGCTATTAGAGTACCACTACCTCCCTTCTATGTTTAAAGGGCTCGACTCAAAAATTTCACCTACTCTTAGCAAGATAGTAGAGGCGATGGAATAGTTTTTGAAGTCTGCAAAAGTACTCAACTAATGTTGTCGTTCTTCACAAAAAAATGTGTTTACCAATGCATGCATGAACACTAGTTACTCTAACCCCCCTCTCTTCTTTAATCCTTTGCCACATCAGCATGTTTGCTATTCCCGTGTGCATGATACAAGCTAAGATACCACCATTATTGCCAGCCTTAATCATCGCATGCAATAATTTAGTGCACCTTGAAATATGAACATGTGTGGGGCGTGTATGTTTTTAATGACTTGAGACTATACCTAGCCCGGCATGCAAGATGACTTATTATGCACCGTTCCCCATACCTGCAGGGAGCCCGTTCGTCTCCAAATCTATTCCTCTCCATGTGTGGAAACAATATGCCTGCCAAACTCTCCTTCTCCCTCCGGCGGTCCCACCACTCCACCCCGTGTGAAAAAATCTGCATGCATGACCCTCCTCCCCCCACGCTCGTCCAATCCGTTGTGACTAGCAATATTTCCACCCCTTCGCTCCCTCATAATTTACTCCAACAAATATGCCCACGTAGCTTTTACTTAACTTCAGTTGCATTGGGTCACTGACATACGGGCCCAGCAGTGTACTGGCCCACATGTCAGTGACGCAACTGGACCTGCAGTTAAGTCATTGCAGCTCAGTCCATATCTTACGTAGGTGCGCCATTGCTCGCTATAAATATTGTGCCTCCCACGAAATCTCTATATCCTCCCTCTCACGTTCACGTTCATCGCTATCTCCTCCCCCTCCCTCTCACGTCGACCACCATGGCATCGCCCCTCCCAAGCCCTAGGAGCCCCTCGCTGGACCGCGCGGACGGTCATGCGTCGCCGTTCCGTTCCTCGCCGCCACTAGTCGAGGAGGACGCGTCAGTGTTCCGCTCCTCACCGCTACGCGATGCATCGCCGTTCCGTTCCTCGCCGCCACTAGTCGAGGAGGACGCGTCGGTGTTCCGCTCCTCGCCGCGACGTGACGCGTCGCCGTTCCGTTCCTCGCTGCCACTAGTCGAGGAGGACGCGTCGGTGTTCCGCTCCTCGCCGCGACGTGTCGAGGTGGACGCGTCGGCGTTCCCAATCTCCCCAGCATGCGCGTCGGAGGACGCGTCGGCTCCCCGCTACGAGGAGAACGCCGCGCCGCCCGCCGAGCCCCCCAGCCTTGAGGAGCTTTGGCAAGAAATGGATGTCGCCTTGTGGGAGGCTTTGCCTCTAGCAGAGCGCACCAAACTAGAGGCGGAGAAGAAGGCCGAGGAAGAGAAGCGCGCCGCGCAACAAGCTTCTGGGAGATCTATGTCGTGTCCGAGAGAGTCAAGCAATTGGTTCTTTGGCAAAAGGCTCGTCGTGGGCCGTGAGGGTGGCGAGGGCGCCCGATGCGCCATACGAGTGCTGATCGGGCCCAAAGCGCCTCATCTACGCTTGGCTGTCACGTGGACCGGTGCACGCTTCGGCCAGGAGGAGTACTGTTGGCGCCGGATCACCAAACCGGTGAGATCGCGCCGCACCGGCAAGACGCCAATCAGCACCTCGCGAGTTACGAGGCTGAGGAAGAGGCGTTGTGTCGGTCATTGGGAAAGCGACGGCGCACTGGGCACTCGTGGTGCGCCGCAAAGCGCTCTCTGCGAGCGCCGTGGCTTTTAGGAGGAGTATAATTTTTGTTTCGTAAGGCGGTCTCATTAGTTTTGGGACGCAAATGATAAATCCCGAATGTTCAGGAATTTTTAGCGTCCTTAATTAAGTATGGAAAAGGGAAAGTTTGGAAATGTTGTGTATTATTATGCATTTTGCAAGTACGTGCATATAGCACAAACTTTACTACTATCGGACTACACGTCTCTCTCGATATATGCTTGCAGACTTTTCTACTCCCTCCGTCCAGGTCAATAAGTCATCTTTGGTTGTGCACGTTGACCAAGAAGGAGGGAAGATTTGTACACCTAGACGGAGGGAGTACTACTATTACTTATGTACGTGCAAATGCACGTCTAACATTACGATGCGGTTTTTGTAAAAGTAGAAAAACAACACTAGTCAAGCTTGTGAAACGATTCCAACGTGAGTACTACTACTAGTAGGAGTACCAGGGGCCAGTTCTTTTAGGCTTCTAGACTAGTAATCCCATAACTACTACCCGTCCTGGTTTATTGGTCCCCATTGTAATCTGTGTCAAATTTTGATCATAAATTTAACTAATGAAATGTTAGTGCATGTCACATGCACTACTCCATCCGTCTAGATGAGTAAGTCATCTTAGGCTGTGCACCGTGACCAAGGTGGAGGAGAAAACGAGAAACATTAATGTTTATTTTCTAATTAATAGTATTGCATGCAATGAACTAACCGCTGCATGTCATGTTTGATATCTCAAGTCATTAAAAGCATGCACACTCTTTATCTCTTATTGGTTGATATGTCAAGAAACAAGAAACGAGGTAGAAGTTAATGTACCGCGCCTAAGTGTTTTGGGATTATTTGGTTTTCATAAGATAACTTACACACCTAGATGCACCGCGCCTAAGTGTTTTGAGTAACATTTTATCAGTTAAATCTTTGGTCAAAATTTAGCAAAAATTACAATGGTGAGGAATAAACCAGGATGGAGTAGTAGTTTATAAGCCTAAATAAATGTGTGAGGCGCCTTATTGTTACTCTCCACTGTGACTAGTCTTGTGGGGAAAGCTGGGGAAGCCGCCAAAAGAACTGGCCCTAGAAGTAGTAGCTAGGGATCGAGTGTGGGAGATGAACCGGAGAAAGTAAATGCAGAGAGATGAAATGCAAAAAAGACGGAGGGATGTGATGGTTGCTTGTCCATTTATTTTACCAGGCCACTTATTACTGGGAGTGGTTGGGTTTTGTGATATGACGACTGAGGGAGTCCTGGACTAGGGGGTGTACAGATAGCCGAACTACCATCTTTGGCCGGACTCCTAGACTATGAAGATACAAGATTGAAGACTTCGTCCCGTGTCCGGATGGGACTTTCCTTGGCGTGGAAGGCAAGCTTGGTGATACGGATGTAGATCTCCTACCAATGAAACCGACTCTGTGTAACCCTAACACTATTCGGTGTCGATATAAACCGACGGGTTTTAGTCAGGGGGACGAAGAAGAATCATCCCATAGGCTAGCTTCTAGTGTTTAGCCTCCTTGATCTCGTGGTAGATCTCTTGTTGTACTACCCATATCATCAATATTAATCAAGCAGGAGTAGAGTATTACCTCCATCGAGAGGGCCGAACACAGGTAAAAACATCGTGTCCCTTGTCTCCTGTTACCATCCGCCTAGACGCACAGTTCGGGACCCCCTACCCGAGATCCGCCGGTTTTGACACCGATATTGGAGCTTTCATTGAGAGTTCCTCTGTGTCGTCAGCTATAGGCCCGATGGCTCCTAGAATCATCAGCAATGATGCAGTCCTGGGTGAGACTTTTCTCCCCGGACAGATCTTCGCATTCGGCGGCTTTGCACTGCGGGCCAATTCACTTGGCCATCTGGAGCAGATTGAAAGCTACGCCCCTGGCCATCAGGTTAGATTTGGAAGCTTGAACTATACGGCCGATGTCCGTGGAGACTTGATCTTCGACGAATTCGATGGGTATGATCTAGCTCTGCTGCCGAAGAGTGCCCTGGAGGCCGCACCAGTACCCGCTCCGACCCTTAATCCGGAGCCGGTTTCGCCGATCGAGGACGGTTGGTTGGACGCCGCCTCGGGGGCTACGATCTCAACGGCGATTGAGCCAAACTCCATCCCTGTCCTTTGCAAAGACCTTGACTCCAGGGTGCCGGACTCCTCTCCGGACTCCGAACCCTCCGCGCCCCTGCCAATCGAATCCGATTGGGCGCCGGTCATGGAGTTCACTGCCGCGGACATCTTTCAGCACTCGCCCTTTGGCGACATCTTGAATTCCCTAAAGTCTCTCTCTTTATCAGGAGCCCTGGCCGACTACGGTCAGGAAGGTTGGGATGTGGACGACGAAGAAATTCAACGCCCACCCACCACCCACTTTGTAGCCACTGTCGATGATTTAACCGACATGCTCGACTTCGACTCCGAAGACATCGACGGTATGGACGACGATGCCGGAGACGACCAAGAACCAGCGCCTACAGGGCACTGGAAGGCCACCTCGTCATACGACATATACATGGTGGACATCCCAAAAGATAGGAACGACGATGGAAAAGCGGAGGATGACCCCTCCAAGAAACAGCCCAAACGTCGGCGTCAGCGGTGCCGCTCTAAATCTCGCCACAGCAAAAACGGTGATTCCGGCACGGGAGATAATAACACCCCGGACAGTGCCGAAGATGACCTCCTCCAGCAGGACTCAGCGCAGGAGGAGGGAGAAGCAAGACCGCATGACAGTGCGGCAAAAAGAGAGGTAGAGGACGATAATTATGCGCCCCCCCTCCGAAGACAAGGCAAGCCTCGACGGCAACGAATTTGTCGTGCCTCAGGATCCCGCCAAACAGGAGCGTTTCAAACGCAGGCTTATGGCCACGGCAAGCAGCCTCAAGAAAAAGCAGCAGCAGCTTAGAGCTGACCAAGACTTGCTAGCTGACAAATGGACTGAAGTCCTTGTAGCCGAAGAGTATGAACTCGAACGCCCCTCCAAGAGATACCCCAAACGCAGGCTGCTACACCAATTAGAGGAAGCAGCACCCAAACCTAAATCACCAGCGCATGATGCGGCCGACCGGCCACCCCGTGGTCGCGATAGAGAGGCCTCTAGACCCTCCATTCAAGCCGCACTCCCGCGTCGCTCGAAAAGTACCAAGGCACGGGGAAACGCGCCAGACCTGCGAGACATATTGGAGGACAAGGTAAGGCAAACAAGATCGATCTACGGATCACGTGGGCGCCCCACGACACGTGATGATAACCGTCACGCCGGATACAGCAACTCCGGCGGGCGAACCACGATGAACCAAAGCTCATATGAGCTACGTCGTGATATAGCCCAATACAGAGGCGCCGCACACCCACTATGCTTCACAGATGAAGTAATGGATCATCAAATCCCTGAGGGATTCAAACCCGTAAACATCGAATCATACGATGGTACCACAGATCCTGCGGTCTGGATCGAGGACTATCTCCTCCATATCCACATGGCCCGCGGTGATGATCTATATGCCATCAAATATCTCCCACTCAAGCTTAAAGGACCAGCTCGGCATTGGCTCAACAGCTTGCCGGCCAGAATCAATTGGTTGTTGGGAGGACCTGGAAGCCGCATTCCTTGATAACTTCCAGGGCACATATGTGCGACCACCAGACGCCGATGACCTCGGCCACATAATTCAGCAGCCATAAGAATCGGCTAGATAATTTTGGACACGGTTCCTAACCAAGAAAAATCAAATCGTTTGGCTGTTGCAGCCTTCAAACATAACATCCGCGACGAGTGGCTAGCCCGGCACCTAGGACAGGAAAAGCCGAAATCCATGGCAGCCCTCACCACACTCATGACCCGCTTTTGCACGGGAGAGGACAGTTGGCTAGCTCGTAGTAACAACTTGACCAAAAACCCTGGTAGTTCTGATACCAAGGACAGCAATGGTAGGTCGCGTCGCAACAAGAACAAGCGCCGCATTAATGGCGATAATGATGAAGATACGACAGTCAATGCCGGATTCAGAGGCTCTAAGCCCGGTCAGCGGAAGAAGCCATTCAAAAGAAATACCCAGGGCCCGTCCAACTTGGACCGAATACTCGATCGCTTTTGCTAGATACATGGCACCCCCGAAAAACCAGCCAATCACACCAACAAGGATTGTTGGGTGTTCAAGCAAGCAGGCAAGCTAAGTGCCGAACGCAATGACAAGGGGCTGCATAGCGATGACGAGGAAGAGCCCCGGCCGCCGAATAATAGAGGACAGAAGGGCTTGCCCCCACAAGTGCGGACAGTGAACATGATATACGCAACCCATATACCCAAAAGGGATCGGAAGCGTGCACTAAGGGACGTATATGCGATGGAGCCAGTCGCCCCGAAGTTCAACCCATGGTCTTCCTGCCCGATCACCTTTGATCGAAGGGACCACCCCACTAGCATCCGTCACGGCGGTTTCGCCGCATTGTTTCTTGACCCAATTATTGATGGATTTCACCTCACTAGAGTCCTGATGGACAGCGGCAGCAGCCTGAACCTACTTTATGAGGATATAGTGCGCAAAATGGGCATAGACCCCTCAAGGATTAAACCCACAAAGACGACCTTTAAAGGCGTAATACCAGGTGTAGAGGCCAATTGTACAGGCTCAGTTACACTCGAAGTGGTCTTGGATCCCGGATAACTTCCGGCGAAGAGTTAATCTTCGACATAGTCCCGTTCCGCAGCGGCTATCAAGCACTGCTCGGACGAACCGCATTTGCAAAGTTCAATGCGGTGCCGCACTACGCATACCTCAAGCTCAAGATGCCAGACCCTCGAGGAGTAATCACGGTCAATGGAAACACTGAACGCTCTCTCCGAATGGAGGAGCACACGGCAGCCCTTGTGGCGGAGGTGCAAAGCAGCCTCTCACAGCAATTCTCGAGTCCGGCCACTGAACGTCCAGACACTGTCAAGCGCGCCCGGAGTAACCTACAACAAGACCGCCTGGCATGATCCAAGCACACGCGTAATCCGCCCCAACCCCAGCCCTCGCAAAATTGGCGAAGCCCGATTACTACGTACATAACTACGCTCTGGAGCTACCATGGGCATAAGGGAGGGGCACGACCACACGCGCCAATGCGGCTCAACCGCACTGTGGCTCCCAATTGTGTCATTCTTTTCTTTCTTCTTTTTCTTACTTTCAGGACTCCGTTTTCCGAAGTCACATGCGGCACTAGAATTGCCGAACTCACGATGCAACAGCCAGGGAAGCAGAAAGCTACGTCGAGTGTACAGCTGGTCTCTACTACGAGCATTATACCTGTTTTACATACCATCCCGCAGCTTACCCCTGGAGGGGGACATGTTAAATAGTCCCATCCCTTGCTTATCGCACTATCTGTATCGTTCTGCTTTCATTGCAGTACCTTTTTGAATAAACAATACAGAGCTTTTGCCTATTATTGCACTCCTTTCTTTATCTATATATATATATGTTCATTTCATGACATGTTGCACCCGTGCACTTTGGTACGACCAATACACCAGGGGCTTCAGTACCCCAAAAGTATGGTGTGATAAGTCCGAACACTTTCACAAGTGTGGCACCCCGAACTTATAGCATTATATGCATCGGCTCCGAATCATGTCTTGGGTCAATAGTTGGGTTTGCCCGGCTCCCATGTTTTGGTACCTTACGTTCCGTTATATCGGCTAAGGTAGCACTGGGAGAACCACATCGATTGTGCCCCGGTTGAGCTGGGCTGAGCACCTCAGTGGAGAAAGCTAAAACTGGCCGTCATGATAAGGCGAGAGCGATCGCTGTCGAGAGGTTTCTTCGAGTCCCTAAAGACTTATGCCGCTTAGAGCGAGGAACCGGCATTCTCCGGCCAAGGCGTGGATAGCGCCCCGAACTCGGTCTTCCGAATACTAGGGGCTTCACCGAAATTTAAAATTATAGAATTCTATGGCTAAGAGAGAGTGTTCGAGCACTATAAGTCCAGTTGCCTTGTTTGTTGCGTTGAGCGCCTCCCTCGATGGACCCAAGAATGGGAACAAGAGAGCTCAAGTTTATCCCGAACACCCCAGCACTCGTGGCATGGGGGCTGAAGCCAACGACTTGCCATCTCTCAAATTTGATAAACGGCTGCACAGAAGGTAATATTTTAAATTAACAAGCGTTGCTTAGCGCATATGAACAAGTTTTCAGCGTACAGGATAACAAATGCGAGTCTATTGAAAATACATCTTTGGAGCACTCATCCGCTATACGGCGGGCACCCTTCAGGACGCCCTCATAGTACATTTCGGGCTTGCGGTGATCCTTGCCCTTCGGTGGCCCGTCCGTCACAAGCTTCTCCACATCCAGCTTGCCCCAGTGCACTTTAGCACGGGCAAGGGCCCGACGGGCACCTTCAATACAGACGGAGTGCTTGATGACTTCAATCCATGGACAGGCGTCCACCAGCCGCCACACTATCCAAAAGTAGCTCCCAGGCATGGCTTCCAATGGCCACAGCCGAACTATGAGGCCCTTCATGGCCTGTTCGGCGACCTTGTGGAGCTCGACCAGCTGCTTCAGCTGGTCGCTCAGGCTGCCGGACGTTCGGCCTCAGCATACTGAGACCAGAACACCTTCTCCGTCGAGCTCCCCTCCTTGGCGCGGTAGAACGCGGCAGCATCAGACACACTACGGGGCAGATCTGCGAACGCTCCTGGAGAGCTCCGGATTCGGGTAAGTACTAGATAATTGACTTTTACATTCTTGCTCTGCATAAAGAATGTCTTACCCGCCGCGATCTTCTTTATTGCCTCAATCTTCTGGAGGGCCTTTTGGGCTTCGGCCTTAGCGGCTTTGGCACTCTCAATAACCGAGGCGAGCTCGGACTCTCGAGTCTTCGAGTCACGCTCCAAACTCTCGTGTTTTTCCACGAGAGCCTGGAGCTCTTGCCGCACCTCCGCCACCCGCTCCTCCTCCTTCTCTTGCTCGGTGCGCTCCACGGCCGCTTTGTTTTCGGCCGCGGACACCGCTTCCTTCAAGGTCGCCACCTCGTTCGTGGCCCCTACAATACCCATGTAATTCCTGTCATTTTTTGCAACCGAATCCTTTCTATAAGGTATTTCTTTAATAAGGTATTACTTACCTTCCTTGTCCTCGAGCTGCTTCTTGGCAAGGCCGAGTTCATTCTCGGACCGCTCGAGGCTTTTCTTCAATGCATTGACCTCCATGATCGGTCGGCAGAGGTCAGCAGCGCAGCCTGCATTCGCATATTGACATACTTATGTTAGACTCCTGCGTATATATTTTTAGATCCTTAGTCCGGCTTTTCTTTCCGAACACCGGACTAAGCATCAGGGGACAGTACTACTGTCTATGCGGTAATATTTTTACATATTCTAAACTTACCTCAAAGCACATTAGAAAGGCTGAGTACGAGCTTCGGTCAGCCCGCTCTTGGCGGACTGATCTTTCTGGATCACCACACTCATAACAGTGCGGTTCTCCTCCTCGATGGAGGCGCTGTTAAGCACCTCTAGTAAGCTATCCGGTGCCTCCGGTTGGACGGAGGACACCGGCGTTGAGGGAGTCCTAGATTAGGGGGTGTCCGGATAGCCGAACTATCACCGTTGGCCGGACTCCTAGACTATGAAGATACAAGATTGAAGAATTCGTCCCGTATCCGGATGGGACTTTCCTTGGCGTGGAAGGCAAGCTTGACGATACGGATATGTAGATCTCCTACCATTGTAACCGACTACTGTAACCCTAACCCTATCCGGTGTCTATATAAACCGGAGGGTTTTAGTCCGTAGGACGAACAACAATCATACCATAGGCTAGCTTCTAGGGTTTAGCCTCTCTGATCTCTCGGTAGATCTACTCTTGTACTACCCATATCATCAATATTAATAAGGCAGGAGTAGGGTATTACCTCCATCGAGAGGGCCCGAACCTGGGTAAAATCATCGTGTCCCTTGTTTCCTGTTACCATCCGCCTAGACGCACAGTTCGGGACCCCCTACCCGACATCCGCCGGTTTTGACACCGACATTGGTGCTTTCATTGAGAGTTCATCTGTGTCGTCACCTATAGGCCCGATGGCTCCTTCGATCATCAACAACGACGCGGTCCAGGGTGAGACTTTTCTCCCCAGACAGATCTTCGCATTCGGCGGCTTGGCACTGCGGGCCAATTCGCTAGGCCATCTGGAGAAGATCGAAAGCTACGCCCCTGCCATCCGGTCAGATTTGGAAGCCTGAACTATACGGCCGATGTCCGTGGAGATTTGATCTTCGACGGATTCGAACCACAGCCAAGCGGGCCGCACTGTTTCGATGGGAACGATCTAGCTCTGCCGCCGAACTGTGTCCTGGAGGCCGCACCAGAGTCTGCTCCGACCCTTAGCTCGGAGCCGACTCCCCCGATCGAGGACAAGTGGTTGGACACCGCCTCGGGGGCTACGATCTCAACGGCGATTGAGCCGAACTCCAAACCTGTCCTTTGCGAAGACCGTGACTCCAGGGTGCCGGACTCCTCTCCGGACTCCGAACCCTCCGCGCCTTTGCCAATCGAATCCGATTGGGCGCCGGTTATGGAGTTCACTGCCGCGGACATCTTTTAGCACTCGCCCTTCGGCGACATCCTGAATTCACAAAAATCTCTCTCTTTATCCGGAGAGCCCTGGCCGGACTACGGTCAGGAAGGTTGGGATGCGGACGATGAATAAATTGAACGCCCACCCACCACCCACTTTGTAGCCACTGTCGATGATTTAACCGACATGCTCGACTTCGACTCCGAAGACATCGACGGTATGGACGATGATGCGGAGGCGACCAAGAACCAGCGCCTTGTGGCAATCGGAAGGCCACCTCGTCATATGACATATACATGGTGGACATCCCAAAAGATGGGAATGGCGATGGAGCGGCGGAGGATGACCCCTCAAGAAACAACCCAAATGCCGGCGTCGGCGCGCCGTTCTAAATCCGCCACGATAAAGCGGTGATTCCGCACGGGAGACAATAACACCACGGGCGGTGCGAAGGCCCCCCCCTCGGCGGGACTTCGGTAGCGGGAGGAGGGAGAAACAAGACCGCACGACGGTCGCAGCAGAAAAGAGAGGTAGAGGGCGATAATTATCGCCTCCCTCCAAAGATGAGGAAAGCCTCGACGGCGACGAATTTGTCGTGCACGAGGATCTGCCGAACAGGGCGTTTCAAACGCAGGCTTATAGCCACGGCAAGCAGCCTCAAGAAAAGCAGCAACAACTTAGAGGTGACCAAGACACGCTGGTGGCGGATGGATCAAGTCCTTGCAGCCGAAGAGTATGAACTCGAGCGCCCCTCCAAGAGATACCCCAAACGCAGTCTGCTACCCCAATTAGAGGAAGTAGCACCCAAACCTACATCACCAGCGCATGAAGCGGCCGACCGGCCACCCCGTGGTCACGACAGAGAGGCCCCTAGACCCTCCATTCAAGCCGCACTCCGACGTCGCACGAAAAGTACCAAGGCACGGGGAAACGCGCCAGACCTGCAAGACATATTGGAGGACAAGGCAAGGCAAACAAGATCGATCTACGGATCGCGTGGGCGCCCCACAACACGTGATGATAAACGTCACGCCAGATACAGCAACTCCGGCCGGGCCGAACACAGTGGACAAAGCTCATATGAGCTACGTCGTGATATAGCCCAATACAGAGGCGCCGCACACCCACTATGCTTCATAGATGAAGCAATGGTTCATCAAATCCCCGAGGGCTTCAAACCCGTAAACATCGAATCATACGATGGTACCATAGATCCTGCGGTCTGGATCGAGGACTATCTCCTCCATATCCACATGGCCCGCTACCGATGATCTACATGCCATCAAGTACCTCCCACTCAAGCTTAAAGGACCAGCTCGGCATTGGCTCAACAGCTTGCCAGCAGAATCAATTGGTTGTTGGGAGGACCTGGAAGCCGCATTCCTTGATAACTTCCAGGGCACATATGTGCGACCACCAAACGCCGATGACCTCAGCCACATAATGCTGCAGCCAGAAGAATCGGCCACACAATTCTGGACACGGTTCCTAACCAAGAAAAATTAAATTGTTGTCTGTCCGGATGCAGAGGCCCTTGCAGCCTTCAAACATAACATCCGCGATGAGTGGCTAGCCCGGCACCTAGGACAGGAAAAGCCGAAATCTATGGCAGCCCTCACCACACTCATGACCCGCTTTTGCGCGGGAGTGGACAGCTGGCTAGCTCAAAGCAACAACTTGGCCAAACACCCGGGTAGTTCGGATACCAAGGACAGCAATGGCAGGTCACGTCGCAACAAGAACAAGCGCCGCATTAACGGTGATAATGCTGAAGATACGGCAGTTAACACTGGATTCAGAGGCTCTAAACCCGGTCAGCGGAAGAAGCCATTCAAAAGAAATACCCAGGGCCCGTCCAACTTGGACCGAATACTCGATCGCTTGTGCCAGATACATGGCACCCCGAAAAACCAGCCAATCACACCAACAGGGATTGTTGGGTGTTCAAGCAAGCAGGCAAGCTAAGTGCCGAACTCAATGACAAGGGGCTGCATAGCGACGACGAGGAAGAGCCCCGGCCGCCGAACAATAGAGGACAGAAGGGCTTCCTCCCACAAGTGTGGACGGTGAACATGATATACGCAACCCACATACCCAAAAGGGAGCGGAAGCGTGCACTAAGGGACGTATATGCAATGGAGCGGCCGCGAAGTTCAACCCATGGTCTTCCTGCCCGATCACCTTCGATCGAAGGACCACCCCACTAGCATCCGTCCGCGGCGGTTTCGCCGCATTGGTTCTTGACCCAATTATCGACGGATTTCACCTCACTAGAGTCACGATGGACGGCGGTAGCAGCCTGAACTCGCTTTATCGGGGATACGGTCACGAAAAATGGGCATAGACCCCTCAAGGATTAAACCCACAAAGGCGACCTTTAAAGGCGTAATACCAGGTGTAGAGGCCAATTGTACAGGCTCGGTTACACTTGAAGTGGTCTTGGATCCCCGGATAACTTCCGGCGAAGAGTTAATCTTCGACATAGTCCCGTTCATGATGGCTATCACGCACTGCTTGGACGAACCACATTTGCAAAGTTCAATGCGGTGCTGCACTACGCATACCTCAAGCTCAAGATGCCAGGCCCTCGAGGAGTAATCACGGTCAATGGAAACACTGAACGCTCTCTCCGGATGGAGGAGCATACGGCGGCCCTCGCGGCGGAGGTGCAAAGCAGCCTCTCACAGCAATTCTCGAGTCCGGCCACTAAGCGTCCGGCCACTGTCAAGCGCGCCCGGAGTAACCTACAACAAGACCGCCTGGCACGATCCAAGCACGCGTAGCAATCCGGCCCCAACCCCAGCCCTCGCGAAATTGCGAAGCCAGTACTACGTGTACATAACTACGCTCTGGAGATACCATGGGCATAAGGGGAGGGGCACGACCACGGCACGCCCAGAATGTGGCTCAACCGCACCAGGGGCTCCCGATTGTGTCATTATTTTTCTTTTTCTTTTACTTTCAGGACTCTGTTCTCCAGAAGCCCTGTCCGGCATTAGCGCCGAATACACGATGCAACAGCCAGGGAAGTAAAAAACTGCGTCGAGTGTCCAGGTGGTCTCTACTACGAGCATTATACATGTTTTACATACCATCCCGCAGCTTACCCCTGGAGGGGGACATGTTAAATAGTCCCACCCCTTGCTTATCGCACAATTTGTATCGTTCTGCTTTTATTTGCAATTTCTTTTTAATAACCAATATATAGCTCTTGCCTATTATTGCATTCTTTACCATTATATTTATTCATTTATGACATTCCGCAACCGTACAATTTGGTACGGCCAATACACCAGGGGCTTAAGTACCCCAAAAGTATGGTGTGATAAGTCTGAACACTTTCACAAGTGCGGCACCCCGAACTTATAGCATTATATGCATCGGCTCCGAATCATGTATTGGGTCAATAGTTGGGTTTGCCCGGCTCCCATGTTTTGGTACCTTACGTTCCATTATATCGGCTAAGGTAGCACTGGGAGAACCACTGCGATTGTGCCCCGGTTTAGCTGGGTTGAGCACCTCAGTGGAGAAAGCTAAAATTGACCGTCATGATAGGGCGAGAGCCGGTCGTTGTTCGAGAGGTTTCTTCGAGTCCCTAAAGACTTATGCTGCTTAGAGCGAGGAACCGGCATTGTCCGGCCAAGGCGTGGATAGCACCCCGAACTCGGTCTTCCGAATACTAGGGGCTTCACCAAAATTTAAAATTATAGAATTCTATGGCTAAGTGAGAGTGTTCAAGCATTATAAGTCCGGTTGCCTAGTTCGTTGCGTTGAGCGCCTCCCTCGATGGACCCACGAATGGGAACAAGAGCGCTCCAGTTTATCCTGAACACCCCAAAGACTTTCGTGGCATGGGGGCTGAAGCCAACGACTTGCCATCTCTCAAATTTGATAAACGGCCGCACAAAAGGTAATATTTTAAATTAACAAGCGTTGCTTAGCGCATATGACCAAGTTTTCAGCGTACAGGATAACAAATGCGAGTCTATTCAAAAATTACATCCTTGGAGCACTCATCCGCTATACGGCGGGCACCCTTCAGGACGCCCTCATAGTACATTTCGGGCGTGCGATGCTCCTTGCCCTTCGGTGATCCGTCCGTCACAAGCTTCTCCGCATCCAGCTTGCCCCAGTGCACTTTAGCACGGGCAAGGGCCCGACGGGCACCTTCAATACAGACGGAGCGCTTGATGACTTCAATCCATGGACAGGCGTCCACCAGCCGCCGCACTAGCCCAAAGTAGCTCCCAGGCATGGCTTCCAATGGCCACAGCAGAACTATGTGGCCCTTTATGGCCTGTTCGGCGACCTTGTGGAGCTCGACCAGCTGCTTCAGCTGGTCGCTCAGGGGCACCGGACGTTCGGCCTCGACATCCGAGACGAACACCTTCTCCGTTGAGCTCCCCTCCTTGGCGCGTCAAAACGCGGCAGCATCAGACACACTACGGGGCAGATCTGCAAATGCTCCTGGAGAGCTCCGAATCCGGGTAAGTAATAGGTAATTCACTTCTACATCCTTGCTTTGCATAAAGAATGCCTTACCCGCCGCTATCTTCTTTATTGATTCAATTTCTTGGAGGGATTTTTGGGCTTCGGCCTTAGCGGCTTTGGCACTCTCAAGAGCCGAGGCGAGCTCGGACTCTCGAGTCTTCGAGTCACGCTCCAAACTCTCGTGTTTTTCCACGAGAGCCTGGAGCTCTTGCTGCACCTCCGCCACCCGCTCCTCCTGCTTGTCTCGCTCGGCGCGCTCCGCGGCCTTTTTGCTTCCGGCCGAGGACACCGCTTCCTTTAGGGTAGCCACCTCGTTCGTGGCCCCTACAATACCCACGTTATTCCTGTCATTTTTTGCAACCGAATCCTTTCTATAAGGTATTTCTTTAATAAGGTATTACTTACCTTCCTTGTCCTCGAGTTGCTTCTTGGCAAGGCCGAGCTCGTTGTCGGACCGCTCGAGGCTCTGCTTCAATGCATTGACCTCCTTGATCGGTCGGGCAGAGGTCGACAGCAATTGCATTCCCATATTGACATACTTATGTTAGACTCCTGCGTATATCTTTTTAGATCCTTAGTACGGCTTTTCTTTCCGAACACCGAACTAAGCATCGAGAACTACTGCCTATGCGGTAATATTTTTACATATTCTAAACTTACCTCAAAGCCTGTTAGAAGGCTGATACGAACGGTCAGCCCGCTCTTGGCGGGTTGAACTTTGGATCACCACACTCATAACGATGCGGTGCTCCTCCTCGATGGAAACCTTTATTAAGCACCTCGATAAGCTATCCGGTGCCTCGGTTGGGCCGAAGGACAACTGGCGTCTTACCCTTCCTACGAAGGGACCGCTTGCGGACTCGGAACCGCTGAAGGTTCCGGTATGCAGTCCCGGACGAGGGTCGGGCTTAGAGCCTCGGGGTCTCGCCCCACGCGCTCGAGTCCGGGAGGTTGCCTGGCGGCGCTTCCTGCGCCACCTCCTCTTGACCAGGCCCCCCTTGGGGCCCCACCTCGGCGTCGTCCGCAGCGTGAGGTGAGGAGACGGCCGGAAGTGAAGTACTCTCCATTTTTGACGTACTCAGGGACCCGCTCGACGAAGCGGCGAGCTCTCCCTTGGGTGGGCTGCATGATTGTTCGGCATTAGAGAACACTATGCAATGAAAAAAAAGCCATGGGGATCCGGACACTTACGATCTCGCCAGGGGCTTGGCCCTTGTTGGCCACTCCTCCTTGTCGCTGTCGGCGTTGGTGGAGAAGTCCGGAGGAAGGGTCCTTCCCTTCTTGGACCCTCCGGCCTCCCCAGTTGGGGTGGCTTTCCTTTTCTTCTCTTCCCCCGCTGGGGGAGAGGCTTCTTTTTCCTCCTCCTCTTCCTCAGAGGAGGATTCCGCCTCAGAGTTGTTTGGCGGTGAGTCCGACAGCACCTGGCACTAGGAGCTCCTTCGAGTTCCCGTGGCCTCCTTCCTGGCCTTCTTCTCCGGCACCACGTGAGGTGCCGGAGCCAGCAGCCCCGTCAATCGGGCGTCCGCTGGGTCTTCGGCAAAGGGGCGGACAGTTAATCTGTCCGGACGTCTTCACCAGTCTGTCAAAAGGTTAGGGAGTTTTAGATCCGCATAGAGTCAAACTATTAAAAAGAGTCCTATAAAGGGTAAAATAACTTACCTCGCTGGCTTGACGCTGCAGCTGAATCCAGCGATCTTCGATAGCGGATGTGGGAGCCTCGGCGCCCTTGAACAGCACCTTCCAGGCATCTTCGTACGTAGTGTCGAAGAGCCTTTTCAGAGTTGGGTGTTGTGCCGGATCGAACTCCCACAATTTGAAGGCCCGTTGTTGGCATGGGAGAATCCGGCGGATGAGCATCACCTGGATAACGTCGACAAGATTGAGATTCTTGTCCACCAGGTTTCGGACGCAAGTTTGGAGTCCGGATAGCTCGTCCGAATCCCCCCACGTCAGGCCCGTCTCCTTCCATGATGTGAGCCGTGTGGGGAAGCGGATCGAATTCGGGGCCGCCGTCCATTTAGAATCACGCGGCTCGGTGATGTAGAACCACCCCGATTGCCACCCCTTTATGGTCTCCACAAAGGTGCCCTCGAGCCATAGGACTTTGGCCATCTTGCCAACCATGGCACCTCCGCACTCCGCTTGGCGGTCGCCCACTACCTTCGGCCTGACATTGAAGATCTTCAGCCATAAGCCGAAGTGGGGCTGGATGCAGAGAAAGGCCTCGCACACGACGATGAACGCCGAGATGTTGAGGATGAAATTCGGGGCCAGATCGTGGAAGTCCAGGCCGTAGTAGAACATGAGCCCCCGGCCAAATGGGTGAAGTGGAAAACCTAATCCACGGAGGGGGAGAAACACCATCATCTCATGGGGCCTGGGGGTTGGAACGAGTTGCCCCTCGTTGGGTAGCCGGTGCGCGATGTCGCTGGACAACTATCCGGCCTCCCGCAGTCTTGTGATGTGCCCCTCCGTGACGGAGGAGGCCATCCACCTGCCTCCCGCTCCGGACATAGTTGGAGAAGGTTGAGGTGGGATGTGCAGACTTGGTATTTGGAGGCGAGTCTTGTGAAATGGATGAGCGAAGGAGGAAGAAGGCGTGGGTGAAAAGGTGGATCCTTATCCCTTATATGGACTAGACGAAGCTATCGTCCCGCCGCCAGCCTGGTAAAACTCGCTTATCTCCCAAGCGCCGTAATCAATGGCCCGGATGGGTTACCCACGTCCGTATTGATGAGAAACCCGGAATAAGGGGGCACGATCTCCGCTTTGATAAGACGTGCCAAGGAAACCGCCGCGCTAAACGCGCTGAGGTGGAATAGTAAAAACGATTCATATAAAGGACTGCCCGTGGTGTGATGTCACGCCGTGGAATACGTTAGCAGATCTGTGCAAAAATTATTCTCTCTACGGTGGTATGTGGAACTTGTTTTGCAGAGCCGGACACTATCCTTGTGTTCAAAACCTTCTATGAAGTATTGGGAGGAGGAACCCGCCTTGCAATGCCGAAGACAATATGCGTGCGGACTAAATGCGTCATTGAAGCCTGGTTCAGGGGCTACTGAGGGAGTCCTGGATTAGGGGGTGTCCGGATAGCTGAACTATCACCGTTGGCTGGACTCCTAGACTATGAAGATACAAGATTGAAGACTTCGTCCCGTATCCGGATGGGACTTTCCTTGGCGTGGAAGGCAAGCTTGGCGATACGGATATGTAGATCTCCTACCATTGTAACCGACTCTGTGTAACCCTAACCCTATTCGGTGTCTATATAAACGGAGGGTTTTAGTCCGTAGGACGAACAACAATCATACCATAGGCTAGCTTCTAGGGTTTAGCCTCTCTGATCTCGTGGTAGATCTATTCTTGTACTACCCATATCATCAATATTAATCAAGTAGGAGTAGGGTATTACCTCCGTCGAGAGGGCCCGAACCTGGGTAAAAACATCGTGTCCCTTGTCTCCTGTTACCATCCGTCTAGACGCACAGTTCGGGACCCCCTACCCGAGATCCGCCGGTTTTGACACCGACAGGCGTCTTACCCTTCCTACGAAGGGGCCGCTTGCCGGACTTCAGAACCGCTGAAGGTTCCGTTATGGAGTCCGGACAAGGGTCGGGCTTAGAGCCCCTGGGGGTCTCGCTCCCCCACTGAGTCCGGGAGGCTACCTTGCAGGCGCCTCTGCGCCACCTCCTCTCGACCAGGCCCCCTTGGGGCCCCACCTCGATGTCGTCCATGGCGTGAGGTGAGGAGGCGGCCGGAAGTGAAGTACTCAACATTTCCGACGAACTCAGGGACCCGCTCGACGAAGCGGCGAACTCGTCCTTGGGCGGGCTGCATGATTGTTCGGCATTAGAGAACACTATGCAATGATAAAAAAGCCATGGGTATCCGGACACTTACGATCTCGCCAGGGGCTTGGACCTTGTTGGCCACTCCTCCTCGTCGTTGTCGGCGTTGGTGGAGAAGTCCGGAAGAAGGATCCTTCCCTTCTTGGACCCTCCGGCCTCCCCAGTTGGGGCGGCCTTCCTTTTCTTCTCTCCCCCCGCTGGGGGAAAGGCTTCTTTTTCCTCCTCCTCTTCCTCAGAGGAGGATTCCGCCTCAGGGTTGTCGGGCGATGAGTCCGACAAGACTGGCGCCGGAGCTCCTTCGAGTTCCGTGGCCTCCTTCTTTGCCTTCTTCTCCGGCACCACGTGAGGTGCGAGCCAACCCCGCACAATCGGGCGTCCGCTGGGTCTTCGGCAAAGGGGCCGGACAGTTAATCTGTCCGGACGTCTTCAACCGATCTGTCCAAAGGTTAGGGAGTTTTAGATCCCACATAGAGTCAATCTATGAAAAACAAGAGTCCCATAAAGTTTAAAATAACTTACCTCGCTGGCTTGACGCCGAGCTGAATCCGTGATCTTGATGGCGGATGTGGGAGCCTCGGCGCCCTTGAACGGCACCTTCGAGGCATCTTAAATGCGTAGTTTGAAGAGCCTTTTCAGAGTTGGGTGCTGTGTCGGATCGAACTCCCACAATTTGAAGGCCCGTTGTTGGCATGGGAGAATCCGGCGAATGAGCATCACCTGGATTACGTTGACAAGCCTGAGATTCTTGCCCACCAGGTTTCGGACGCAGGTTTGGAGTCCGGACAACTCGTCCGAATCCCCCCACGTCAGGCCCGTCTCTTTCCATGATGTGACCCGTGTGGGGAAGCCAGATTGGAATTCGGGGGCCGCCGCCCATTGAGAGTCGCGCGGCTCGGTGATGTAGAACCACCCCAATTGCCACCCCTTTATGGTCTCCACAAAGGAGCCCTCGAGCCATAGGACTTTGGCCATCTTGCCAACAATGGCGCCTCCGCACTCCGCTTGGCGGCCGACCACTACCTTTGGCCTGACATTGAAGATCTTCAGCCATTAGGCCGAAGTGGGGCTGGATGCAGAGGAAGGCCTCGCACACGACGATAAACGCCGAGATGTTGAGGATGAAATTCGGGGCCAGATCGTGGAAGTCCAGGCCGTAGTAGAACATGAGCCCCCGGACAAATGGGTGAAGTGGAAAACCTAGTCCACGGAGGAAGTGGGGAGAAACACCACCCTCTCATGGGGCCTGGGGTTGGAATGAGCTGCCCCTCGTCCAGGGCAGCCCGGTCTTGTGATGTTGCTTTGGACAAATGTCGGCCTCCCGCAGCTTTGTGATTGCCCCTCCGTGACGGAGGAGGCCATCGACCTACCTCCCGCTCCGGACATAGTTGGAGAAGGTTGAGGTGGGGTGTGCGGATTTGGGCGCTGGAGCTCGAGTGCGCGGAAATGGATGAGCAAAGGAGGAAGAAGGCGTAGGTGAAAAGGTGGACCCTTATCCCCTTATATGGACGGACGAAGCTATGCGTCCCCCGCCAGCCTGGTAAAACTCGCTTATCTCCCAAGCGCCGTAATCAATGGCGCGGATGGGTTACCCACGTCCGTATTGATGAGAATCCCTGAATAAGGGGCATGATCTCCGCTTTGATAAGACGTGCCAAGGAAGCGCCTCGCTAAACGCGCTGAGGTGGAACAGTAAAAACGATTCATATAAAGGCCTGGCCGTGGTGTGATGTCACGCCACGGAACACGTCAGCAGATCTGTGCAAAAATTATTCTCTCTACGGTGGTATGTGGAACTTGTTTTAAGAGCAGGACACTATCCTTGTGTTCAAAACCTTCTATGAAGTATTCAGAGGAGGAACCCGCCTTGCAATGCCGAAGACAATATGCATGCCGGACTCGTCGTCATTGAAGCCTGGTTAGAGGGCTCTTGAGGAGTCTGGACTAGGGGGTGTCCGGATAGCCGAACTATCATCTTTGGCTGGAGTCCTAGACTATGAAGATACAAGATTGAAGACTTAGTCCCGTATCCGGATGGGACTTTCCTTGGTGTGGAAGGCAAGCTTGGCGATACGGATATGTAGATCTCCTACCATTGTAACCGACTCTGTGTAACCCTAACCCTATCCGGTGTCTATATAAACCGAAGGGTTTTAGTCCGTGGGGCGAAGAACAATCATACCATAGGCTAGCTTCTAGGGTTTAGCCTCCTTGATCTCGTGGTAGATCTACTCTTGTACTACCCATATCATCAATATTAATCAGCGGAGTAGGGTATTACCTCCATTGAGAGGGCCCGAACCTGGGTAAAAACATCGTGTCCCTTGTCTCCTATTACCATCCGCCTAGACGCACAGTTCGGGACCTTCTACCCGAGATCCGCCGGTTTTGACACCGACAACGGCTTTACTGTCGCGCCACGAGTGAGAGGTGAGACTCCCGTGCAGCGCCGCCCTCTACACTTGTACTACATCGGTCGTGGTTTATTACTCCCCCACCGAAGATTTAACTGACAAAATGTTAGTGCATGTCAGCAAAAACTATATCGTTGGATTCGTATTTGAACATAGTTTTGAATGATATAATTTTAGGTGACATGCATCAGTATTTATCGTACTATATATAATGTTAGTTCAATTTTTGGTCGTACTAATCTATAGTAGTAAGGTGCCCGTCGTTGCAATCAAGAGTGAAATGCATTGATCGGGGAGTTGTTTATTTTGACAAAGGATGTGGGGGTCATCTCATGTGTAACGGGTATCGATAGGTTTCTTCGGATATTATCTCATCTCTAGAGCTCACAAACATCCGGGTGAAATAGATAAAAAGGTATCTTTTGCAAATAAAAGCGTTCAACTGTTCAACCTGCATCCAAATCTTGTGAAGAAATAACACTTATTGTGCTTTGCAAGAAATGATCTTTAAGAATTAGTTTTTGAGTATTGATTGTTATACATGTTGGCTACAGATGACATGGCACTTTCTTATAGTCAACAGTTGGCTATACTATTAAGTAATATTAACCATGCCCTTATACACCTAGACGGAGGGATTAAATCAGGATGACTTGCAAGGGGGCAGAGGAGATGTAAGAAATGGTTCGTCGTAAGTCTTTCACCAGTACTGTAGTAAAAACTCATACATAGAAGATTCTAGACTAAACCATAAACGGATACACTTTTATTCATGCGCGATACTCCAATAGAGCAAGATCCTGCATGGAAGTCTCCACATGCTTAGACAGCGGATTACATTGAGCGAAGACTAATGATCAACATTTAACTTGATAATGCGTATTTTTTAGGAGAATAGGGAGGCTCCTCCCCGGTTCCATTATCAAATGAAACCCGAAGTGTCTTACATCGACTCCCGAGAGGAGCAGTTCAAAGGAAGGACTGCGGCGAAAGCCACTCAAGTTTAACGACAAACTTACATAATCAAAAGCGGCAAAGACACGGGCCATAAGCGCCCACACACACTACATGTTTTCTAAGTGCACTTGATAATGCGTATGTCCAGGTGAACCTCCTTGGAGTCCCCGTGCACCGAGTCGGCGGGTAAAGGATAGAACAGATGCCATGGGTTTTCCAAGTCCACATTGGCGGGATAGTCCCAGCTCCTCAGATTCCAAGTCTGTCCGATGAGGCCGGTTTCGCCGCCCACGTGACCCGGAGGGGTAGTAACATTGACCTCGCACCCGTAAATCTGCCTCGTGTCAGTGTTAGCGTCAACGGCAACGCCCCTGATGCACACTACAAAGACGGGGCGGCGGCCTACGCGGGCCTCGCCGGTGCCCACAATCAAGAAGAAGACGCCGCCGTCCTCCTCCGAGACTAGCAGGCGGCGGTGATCCTCCAGCGACTCTGGCATGGTGAACCGGTAGCACATGTCGTACTTGATGTTCTCCGCCAAGGGCCAGCAGTGACCATTGCACACATCCGTGAGGTGATGCACCATGTCCGCCGGCGAGCCACAAAACGGCATCGGGCACTCATAGCAGTGGACGAAGGGCTCCTTGGAGGCATCAACTAGGCCGTCCATGAAACAGGAGTGGCTGTAGGGGACGTTGCGCCAGTTGAATATGTGAGCAAGTTACTATGAGATTTAATCCGAATAAGCACAAAATAAATCATGACGGCTATAACAGAGATGAAACTAATCATGTGGACTAGCATAGTAGTAGGATACAGACTAGAAACATGAATTCTACCATCTTGTAAATTCTATCTATATCTATATCTATATATATCTACAGTTATAGAAAACCAATTTGGTGATGATGGTATGCCTGCCATCTTGTAATATAGACCGTCCGATCTATATATGACGGATAGAAAGCAAACTATGAGAATTTTACAAAAGATACCCGCACCTCTCTCCACATTTACAGATAAGGCCTTGCCTCGTTCATCCTTATCTCCCACAACCTCGTGCTCCTCCCTATGTCTCTATCTCTACTACTTTTTTAATAACAAATCGAATAGTGCTGCGCTTGGCTGCCTTCGGCTGAACACGCGTCCTCGCCTCCATCATCACCAACTGAGTCTTTTATAGGAGTAGGAGTAGAGAAAAACCGAGTTGGTGATGATGGTGTGCCGTGCAATGCACGGGCATCTTGCTATTTTTGCATATAAGTCCAAACACCACGTAGACACGGTCTTTGAGCATGGTTCATAGTCGCTCCACGCCGGGCATTGAAGTTTGTAACTATTTTAGATTAGAATATACTACTCCTCGGTGCTAGTAGTAGAGCAGAGTCCTACTCTACTACTCTACTCCGACAAGCTAGGGCATAATCGTAGTAGGTACTTTGAGGGAGTACCGATAATGTGATCACTCAAGCAAGTTGTCCGGCATCGATATAACCCTATGCTGGCCGGTATGTGTCTCGTAAGTCAAGCGGCGTCTTGTAGTCATCATCACCTATCCACTTCCCCTTGACACATATTCGCTTCTCCATCTTTGTCCGCACATAATCTCGTCCAAGCTTCTATCCTCGCTAAAGGCGCCTCCCCTCGTCCAAAACCCAAGCACTAACAATGGCGAGAACCGAGCAGCGTCCGCGAAAGAGTGGCTGGAATTCACTCCCCACAGAGGTAATCAAGCTCATTGTTTCGCGTGTGGACAATCTCAGTACCATGCCGCTCGCCACGTGCTCGTCGGGGCTGTACCGTTTACTCAAAGCCCTCAGGCCGGAGATTTTTAAGCTAGCTTCTTGCTTGATGATGCCGCCCGATCTTCAGAAACGGTGTGTCACGCAGCATAACAATCATAGGGTGACGAGCATCAACCCCCTTCACTGCGATCCGATCCCCGCCAGCCTCAGCTACATTAACGGTATGTACTGGGTCGGCATGAACACGTCTTGGATGGTGCTCGCCGACGGTTGCGGCAGCTGGATCCTCGTGGAGGTCTACACCCGGCGATTGATCCCCCTTCCTTTGATTAACACTTTGACCTTTGCTTTGGCACATGACCCAGAATACTCGGATTCTTACAGTAGCCAACATGATACCAAGTTTGATTTGCTCAAGGTTGTAATCTGCCAAGTGCCCACAAGATCTGCGAATTATAAAGATTTCAGGCTAATTGCGTTCTTCAACCGCGGTCTCGCCTATCTGACAGGTCACTGCGGTAAGTGGATAAATCTGCACGTCCATCGCAGGATCATACATCCTCCATGGTTCTCTGATGCCATTGAACACAAGGGCTTCATTTACGCTGTCGACTCCTTCTATGGCTGGACGTATTGCTGGCCTACTCCGATCATCGCTACAAAGCAGTTGTTACAGCAGTATGTTACTTTCCTATGATATCATGATGGCTTGCTTATATTACTGCCAACATTTACTGAAAAAATACTCATGCTCATAACATGTTGTTCTTAAGATTGACTAAATCAAGAGCCCTTTTTTATTTGACTCCAACTTGATATGATGTTGTAGGTCGCTGGTGTCCCTACCCTTCCTAATCCAAAACCTTTCAAAGAAAAGCGGCATGGCAGTTGTAGGTGGTTCCTGGCTCGATCAGACGACGGCGAAAGATTGATGATCGTTCGCACGTACCGGAAATGTTGTTTCCGGAATACAATTCTGATCCTTGCCAGGTCTTTGAAGCAGGATCCCGGCTTCTCACGGGCCTTCAGGAATTTTTCTTTGGAGGCTGGTAAGTAACCTTGGTACACGCTCTCTGTTTGTCGGACAGAATTATCCGATTAACCGAGGAGATAACCGACGGCAAGGATCATGATGGCAGCGCGGTTTCGTTCATCGAGCAAAACTGTGTGTACACGATTGTACCATGCGTCTCTACATGCACCATACCACGATATGTGCCGCCACGCTCTGCAGCCCAAAGTAGGAGAGAGGGTCGCAAGTATCGGGACTTCGACCTATTTGGTGGAGTTTCCCCGTCAGGCACCCATACAGTTCAAGCCGTCGACCAATCTCCATAGCTTAATAAATAGTAACGTCTAAGCGAGCAGTTAGTTAGATGCGTACACTTGGTGTAGTAGGATCTTTATTTAGTTTGATGCATTACACTTGTTCTTTTTGGTAGCCCTTTTGTAATGATGGCTGATGTTTGGTTTGGAAGAGAGCTGCGTCTTCACTCTTACGGCACCTTCTTTATACATTCCACCCCAGCCCTGGTTGCTGCTCTGTTTTCAATGTACAATCAGTAGTATATTTAGTATGTTGGTTGAATAAATGTGTTGTTTTGGAAGTCGTTTGCAGGTTCGATCCTTTAGTGCCCGTGCATCGCACGTAGCTCATACTATTTTTAAATGCGGAACACATTTTCCACTTGTTGATAACATGCAGCCCACCGATGAAGGCCCAATAGAGAAGCCCATAATTAGCTGGAAGGGAGGCTCTCACATGAATCCGGCCCAGTACATGCTCATGGTCCCTAAACATAAATAAGTAAATAAATAAATAAAGCTAAATGCGCATGCACCAGTTCTTTGGGAAAATAGGTAGCCTAGTATTTCTTTTTGAAGAATACCCAAGCTAGGCCTATTTGTTTTCTCCAAATTACTGGGCTGCAAATCTTTCAAGACGAGGAGGGATGCATTCCGTCCTGGCCAAAGAGTATGGTCAATGTCCGTTAAAACTAATATCAAAAGGGGTTGAAAATTCCAAAAGATTTATAGCAAATGGGATATTAGTTTTTTTTTTGAATTTTGTTCTTCACTGATATCTTATACGTATTTCATTGGATTTAACATGACATAGTACTAATTTATTTTTAAATTTGTTTTAGTATGGCTATTAATTTTTGGATTAAGAATGTTTCGTTCCCGAGCAAAAATTTGTGAATTTTCAAAATTTACCACATATTTAGTTAATTTTTTGACCCTGGTACTGACCAGAAAATGGACGGCAATTCTAAAAATGGAAAACGGACTACAATAAATTCCATATGAATTACAAAATGAGTAAAAATTATAAAAATAATAGCAAATGGGCTGTACACGCCACAGATATCGAGGCTGACTTGTTTACGCAAGGCTTTGCCAGTGAACACACGATTCTAGCAGCCGTGACTGTTGGATGTCCATCCAACGGCCGCGTCTTCTTCAATCTCTGATCTTCCTGCTCCGGCCGCCTAAACTAAGCGCCGGCGGGACTGCACTGCTCCTCCTCTTGTGGCCCGGCCATTGTGATAACGCGAGGCTTCCCGGCCCACCCTACTCCCTCCGGCCTGGCCGCACGCAATCAACTGCCTCCTTATTACGCGAAAAAAAATGATTCCTCCCACTGACATCTGGGGCGCACCGGTTGGGAGGATGACATGTGGGCCTACTACGTTGATGCGTACGCAGGGCTTGTCAACTTAGTGAACAAACGATTCTAGCAGCAGTAACCGTTGGATTTGAATCGAACACTCCTGTTGCTGCTTCAATCACTGCTCTTCTTGCACCAGCCGCCCAAACCAGCGCCGGGGAAACCGCCTCCTCCTGCCTCCAGTGGCCGGCTGTGCTGCCGTTAAGGCCCCATCGCCCCCTACTACTCCTACCGCTAGCATGGCCCTGCGGCGACGGCAGCCTCACACGGCAGCCGAACCAGTGAACCCTCGTACTCCTCTACGTGTGGGCATCCACTGCCGCGTCTTCCCCATCTCCGGGTCGTCCCCTTCCTAGGCCTCACCTTCGTCCACCGCATTGGTGCTCTTGGCGCGGCGTGGTCAATGTGGTCAACGACATTCCATAGGAAAATCTTTGTGACGTGGAGAGGTGATTGGGTCCATGGCCACAGCCCAGTTTTTTGTGATTTGCCAAGTAAGTCGCTTTGTCAGGCCTGTTGGGCTGCAAATCTTTCAAGACGAGGAGAGCTTTCATTCGGTTGGCCGAGAAAATGGCCCATCAGTAATGAGAAATGGGCTGTGCATTTTTAAAACACATCAAACCGGCAATTAGTTTCAAATATTTTTTTTTTCATTTCGAGATTTTAAATTACTTTAATTTTTATGCATGGAGAATTTGTTGGATTTTAAATTGATATACATTTATTTTTAAAATCAGTTTGGATGTGAGTCGAAATTTCGGGATTAAAAACAGTTCGGACCTTTTGAAATATGCAAAATTTTGTATAATTTTTTAACCGTGGCCACATAATGGGCTGTAATGCTAACAAAAAGAATATGGGCTCCAAAAAAAAACCTTAAGAATTAGCAAATGGGCTGTAAATTATTAGAAATAATGGCAGATGGGCTGTATGTTGTTTTCCACAGATTTGAGGTTTTCCTAAAAAAAGGTTGACGCTTTAAGCCGTGATCGTTGGATGTCCATCCAGCGGTTGTCGTCTTCTTCAATCTCTGCTCTTCTGCTCCGGCCCGCTCAAACAAGTGCCAGTAGGACTGCCTACTCCCTCCTCCCCGGTGGTGGCCGCTGCAGGCCCTCATCGCCCCACCGTACTCCCATCCCTGGCCTAGCCATCCCTCTACTCACCCACACCTGTTGTTATTCTCCAGCGATGGTAAACGAACCAGTAAACCCTCGTACTCCCTTCCGCATGGGAAACAACTGCCGAGTCTTCCCTGGCTCCGTGTCGTTCCCTTCCTAGGCCTCGCCGTCGTCCACCGCCCTGGTCCTCTCGGTGCGGCCTGGTCAACGTGGTCAACGACCGACATGCATCACGAAGTGGGTATGCGTGGAGAGGCTGACAACTGGGTCCACGGCCGCACGCAAGGAAATGCCTCCTTATTACGCGCAAAATAATGATTCCTCCAGCTAACATCAGGGACCCACCGAAAGGGCCACTGTATTTCACGAAAAAAATGTTACCGCCGCTAAAAGCTCGCACTCATCAGCTATATCTTCGCACGCAAGGAAGTGCCTCCTTATTACGCACAAAAAAAATGAATACTCCCCCTGTTAGCTAGGACCCAGTATAGTGGCAGGCTGACTTGTGGGCCTACTAAGTTGACGGGGACGGAGGGCTTTGTCAACTTAGTCAATATGCACGATTCTAGCTCCAGTGACCGTACGATGTCCATCCAACGGCCGTAGTGCTTCTTCAACCTCTGGTCTTCTTGCTCTAGCCGCCCAAACCAGCGCCGGTCGTGCCTCGTGCTCCTGCCTCTCGTGGCCGGCTGCGATGCAGCGGAGGCCTCGCCGCCCCTACTACTCCCACCGCTAGCCAGGTGTCGGGGAGGCTGATCGTACCCGTGGACACCTATGGGGCCGGCGGACCGGGCCCCTTGTGGTTCGGAGGGGGGCGCAGATCGCACGAAGAGTGGATCGAGGCGATGCACACGAGCAGTTTACCCAGCTTCGGAGCTCTCGAGAGATAAAACTCCTCTGCTGCTTGTTTGATCTCTTGTGTTCTTGCTAGGGAGCAATGCGAGCTACAAAACCTAGCTTGAGTGTCTAGTCTATGGCGGTCGAATGAACCGAACCAGCCGAACCTGTGGAACCCTTTCTCACGTTGCACTCGGGCCTCCTTTTATATGCTCAAGGGTCTCCGACGGTGGCAACATAGGCGGGGGTACAAATGTAAAAACAGGAGTTGGGACACCTACTTGAACAGTGTACAATGCAAAATACCTAACTCTGACGGCAAGGGACAAAAGCAATAAATGCCCGTCATTGTCGCCCAAACAGTGTAACAGAGACCGTCAGGTGCGCCTCCGCTCGCCACGATGGCGAGCTTGTCAGCGCCGCTTATCGCTGCTCTCCGCTGGCTGCACAGCCTCTCGACACGCGCCCATGGAACGGTCCCATGGCGACCGTCGCTGGGTGAGCTAGAGCGGAGACGGAGAGAAGTTGCATCCAGCGCAAGCGCCTTGCAGCATGACGAATCCTGTCGCGCCCGGAGACTTGTCGGCGCCCGAGCCTTCCGGCAAGCTCCTCTTGCCGGGCCTTGTCTTCTGCGTGCAGAGTAGCCGTCCCGGCAAGCTCCTCTTGCCGGGGCCTTCTTCGTGCCTAGAGAGGCCTTCTCGGCAAGCTCCTCTTGCCGGGGTCTTGTCTTTTGAAAGGCTGCGGAGGGTCTTGGCGGACGCCCGGCGAGGCTTGCCACGGGGACGCTGCGACTGCCCGTGCACAAGTTCGGGGTACTAAGGTACCCCTACTTTAGTACACTGACAGGAGCCCCGGTGCAGGCCATACACGGTGCAGCTGTTGGGCCAGGCCCAAAAGCAACACCTGCACGCAGCGGCACAGGTCCAAACCAAACCCACTCCGTATCCGCCGCGTTCCCCGTGAAAGCAAACGCGTCCAATTGCGGCGTCGTGGGGAAGTGGGCGGCGTCGGGTCGCTTCACCCGTCGCCTCAGTTCTGCATCCCTGCCACGTGGTTCCCATGCTTTTGGGGTCGCGGACGGTGGAAGTGAAGAAAAACTGGGCCGTTACGAGCAGAGGCAGCAGGTCGGCCCCGATTCCCTGCTCTTCCTATGCCCTGATTTGCCCGAGCGGGCGGTCGAGCCCCACCTTGCTTCCTTAAAAAGAGCGGAAGGGGCCTGAGCCCGCACTCTCCTATCTCCTCCTTTCCTCGGTTTCTGCTCCCTTTCTCTCATTCGTCATGGAGAAAAGGAACCTTGGTTCTTCATCGGTGGCGGCGAGGGTCGCCCGCTGAGCAGCGCTCCTCCCAACCCCACGCCGGGGTGGCAGAACCGGCCACAAGGGGAAGAGGGAGGCGAGGTCGTGGGCAGGTCAAGCGCTCGGGAAGAGGCGGACGGGCGGCGCGCCGTCTCCACTTCGCCGGGCGGTTCCCCCTCCTGCGGCGGTCCATACGAGGGGCGACCCTTGCGAAGTTCTTCGTCGAGTGCGCCCGGGCGCCTCGTCGTCGCCTCCGGCTTCCAGCTCCGTTCATGGCGGCGATGGAGTCGGATCCGCCCGACACTGCGAGACTGCACATGAGGGGCTGTGGAATCAGCGGCATGCGAGTCCGTGTTGTATTCCCAGCCCCTAATGTGATGTATCTCGATCGTGGGTGGAAGGCGTTCACTCGCATCCACGGCTGATGGCGGGGTTTACCCTCCATTTTAAGTTAATTGAGGGTGATCTCCTCTCCGTCAAGGCCTTGAGGATCTCGGTACTCGGGGCGAAGTGCTGCGTGGATAGCTCCTCCAAGCGAAGATTCCCCTCGGCGAGAGTGACGAGGAGGAGAGCGACAGCGACGACGAGGGTAGCGGGCCCGATTGGTTGTCGGGCGCCGCTTCGTGCCACCGGCGACCCCATCATCGCGTCGCCCGGCTCCTTGAACTCCCGGGTCGTCTCCTTGGGCGTGGCGTGGGGAGGCTGCGGAAGGGAAGAGGGATGGCGACAAGGCCGTCAAGTCGGAGTACGAGGCGTAGTGCCCTCGACGGCGATGACGTCCTGCCGCCCGTCTTGAGCCCGCTTCGGCGCTGCCATCTCCGTCAAGCCCTCGGGGAGCTCCCGGGATGTTCCCTTGGTGCCTTCTGGCACCTGTAGCTCGCCTAGGCGTTTCTTTTGCCCTTCTCGCCTCCTTGACCTACCTCCTGAAGAGAGGGACAGAAAAGGATTACGGGCATCTTATCTTTTTAATTTGTAAGCCTTCGGGCCTTATCCGCATTTAAAACTTGTAATCTTCTCTTTCATGTTTTTCATTCCCCACGGATTGTATCCGAGTAGAATGTTATTTATTAAAAAGGTATGCTTGAAAAGGACGAAGGGCTTATACTGATATCGCAGCCCGGCAACTCACGGCTTGCCGGCCCCGGCAACTTCTGGCTTGCCGCAGCCCCGACAACTCTGGCTTGCGGGCTTGGAGTGCCAGCGCCTTCTTCTTCTCTTCGCTGTTATTTCAGTTACGAACGATTTGCTTGATGCCGCAATAATAAGTTATTTTTGTAATATAACTTTATTACGGGCAACATTTGCTACGTTACTTCCTTTATTCGACTCTTGGCTTTGTATGTTATTGCCCTCGCTTTTCAGGAAACTTGCGGTGCAGAGCACCCTTGCCATGGCGCCGAGTGCGGAACTTCAACTTCTTTGGCGGTCGCTACCGACAAGCAACCGTGTCGCGGACTAGCCGCAGCTCACTTAAGTTGTTGAGCGGACTCGAAACAAAGTAAGGGCACGACCAGTCACGATTTGGTTCCTCCGCGGATGGGTTTTTCATACAAAGCGCGGTGGTTCAAGGAAGATAACTTTAAAAATTTATTACTGATCGTAGAAACTTAGCAACTTAGCTTTTATGTTGCCTATTTCCCGGCAAGGCGACAGTTCCTCGGGGGATCCTGTCTGAAGGAAATGAATAATCTGCTGCGCCCATGCTGGAGCTTGTGGCTCGACAACAAGGACTAAAGGCACATCTCCTGCTGCGGGAACATCAGCTTCCACGGCAAGAGCCTGCGGCCATGCCGGAGCTAGATGCTCCCGACAAGCTTCTTGAGGAGCAAGACTTGTCGGGAGCGTCTGCTTCAACGAAACAAACCAGAATTCTGGGAGGCAGACCGCTCCTCAAAGACTGTTGGTGTTGATCTTGGGGACCTTTTGCAACGACGGCCGGGAAGCTCTGGCCGGAAAGTAGTCACCAGAGGCCAACTTCCTCTTCTTGCTTTGTCCGGTTGATGGTGTTACGGTTGGTTGAGTCAGCTTGAGCACAAAGATCCCTGGTTCCACGGGTAGCTTGAGGCGGCGCACTTTGAGCGAGCCATCGGCAATATCATTACGAGCTCTTGGAACATGTTCCATTTGCAGGCCTTCAAAGTGCTCTTCTAGCTTCCTCACTTCATCGGCGTAGGCTTCCATCAATGGACTACGATAATCTTTATTGACTTGGCGGACTGACGAGTTGCGAGTCACCCACGACAATAAGCTTCTTGATCCCAAGGTCCGCTGCGATCCACGAGACCGGCAAGCAAACCTTCATACTCTGCGGTATTGTTTGTCGCTTGCTCCTGGAAAGTGCATGCAGACGACGTACTTGAGGTGCTCTCCGGTGGGTGCGATAAGCGACACGCCGGCACCGGCGCCTTGCGGCGAGAAGGCACCATCAAAGTACATCGAGCCACTCTTTGCTTGCTTCTTTGTGGGGATGCTCGTCTCGGAATCTCTTCATCTGGCGTTGGCGTCCCATTCTGCTATGAATTCCGCCAACGCTACGCTGGATAGTTGATGTGCTTTCAAACTTAAGACCAAAGCTTGACAGCTCCGATGCCCACTCGACAATCCTGCGTAAACCACGGATTCTGCATTATCCTCTTGTTGAAAGCGAGTGACAAGCTGTGATTTCGTGTGCTTGGAGGTAATGGCGCAGCTTTCTCGAGGCCATGAGGAGGCCGAAAAGCAATTTTGCACACCAGTACCTTGACCTAGCCCCCTACGGAGGGAACCGACAAAGTAGACTGGGCTGTACCATCCTTTTTCTCATGTCTGCTCATGCGTCTTCGCGGACTCATCCTTGTCGGGACCAGAGCTTGTCGGTGAAGCCCCCTGCTTGTCGCTGGATGTGCTTGCCGCGGTTGCTGGCTCGTCATCCGCCTTCCTCTCCACTACTAACGCAATACTAACCAGTTGATTGGTTGCCGCTATATATAGCAGCAACTTCTCTTGTGGCCTAGGTGCGACAAATGTTGGAGTGGAGGACATGTATCTCTTCAAGTCCTGCAGCGCAGCCTCCGCTTCAGGAGTCCATTTTACTGGACCTGCCTTCTTCAAAATCTTGAAAAATGGCAGGGCGCGTTCAACAGACCTAGAAATAAACCTGCTGAGAGCAGCCACGCAACCGGCAAGTCTTCGTACATCCTTGACGCGCTTTGGTGCTTCAATCTGCTCAATGGCCTTGATCTTGTCGGGATTAGCTTCAATCCCTCGCTGAGACACGAAGAACCCGAGAAGCTTGCCAGAAGGGACTCCAAACACGCACTTCTCGGGGTTGAGCTTGAGGTTGATCTTGCGCAGATTTGCAAAGGTCTCGTCCAAATCGTGAACCAGAGTTGCTTTGTCCTCGCTTTTGACCACTATGTCATCCATGTAGGCTTCTACATTTCTGTGCATTTGCGGCTCAAAACAGTATGTGCCACATGGTGTGATGAATGCGGTCTTCTCTTCATCTTCTTCAGCCATGAAGATCTGATGGTATCCTGAGTATGCATCAAGAAACGAAAGCAAATCACATCCAGCCGTGGAGTCAACAATCTGGTCAATGCGCGGCAAGGGAATGGATCTTTGGGACAAGCTTTATTAACATCCGTGAAGTCAATACAAAGTCTCCATTTCCCATTTGCCTTTGCGCGACTACTGGATTGGCCAACCACGTAGGATGGAGCACTCCTCGACAAGGCCCGCTGCTTCCGGTTTCTTGATTTCTTACGCTATGAATTCTTGGCGCTCCTTTGCTTGTTTCACGACTTTTTTGCTTGACGGGCCGCGTGAGGACAAGCGGCCAGCGGTGCTCAATCACTTTCCTGGGAACACCGGGGATATCGACGGTTGCCATGCAAACACGTCGACATTCGCCCAGGAAAGCAACGGCGCCTTTCCTATTTAGGGTCGAGAGAGGCGCGATGGTGAAGGTACCACCAGTGCCGTCCTCCTTGGCTGGCACCTTCTTGGTCTTCTGCGGAGCCACCATCTTCTTGCACTTGCCGGTGGAGCTCGATGGTGCGTCCTTGACGGTAGCGCAGCACTCCGAAGAGGTGCGCTTGCCGGAGCGAGCATCAGAGCCCTTGCCGGACTTAGACTTGGTCTGCTTCCCCCCGGGAGCTTCAGCGGCAAGTGTTGGGCGATCTGTAGCTGCTGCATCCCGGTAGATCTTGTCGGCACGAGATAAGGGCATCTTTCTTGTCGCCATGGACAGAGATGGCGCTTATCGGGCCTGGCATCTTGAGTAGGTTGTAGGCGTAGTGAGAGGCTGCCATGAACTTGGCGAGTCTTGGGCGGCCAAGTATCCCATGGTAAGGCAACGAGGAAATCGGCAACGTCGAATGTAACCCTCTCGATCCTGAAGTTCAGCTTGTCGCCAAATGTGACCGACAACGTAATCTTCCCTTCGCTTGCTCCTTCCCGGATTGATTCCTTGGAAGGTACCAGTCTCTTCGAGCTCGCTGTCAGGGATTTGAAGCTTCTGGAGCACCGCGGAGGAGATCATATTCAAGCCGGCCCCACCGTCAACTAACATTTTTGTGACCTTGAGGTTGTGGATGGTTGGTGAGACCAACATTGGCAAGCACCCGACCTCGGTCACGCGGTCAGGGTGGTCCTCAATAACAAAAATGATAGGCGTGCTGGACCACTTCAGAGGCTTGCGTGACTCTACGGATGGTTCCGCTGCATTGACCTCCCGCATCCATTGCTTGAGTTGGCGGTGGGAGGTATGCAGGGAAGCACCTCCGTCAACGCAGAACCTCTGTGGCTTTCTGAAACTCCTGCTCGTCGGCGTAAATGCGTCCTCCATATCTTCGTCGTCGTCATCATCTTCATCCTTGTCGCTGCCGCGGAGGTCGATCTCCTTGCCGCTGCTTGGCCTTGCCGCAAGGCGTCCTCCCGGCCGGGGCGTTTCTTGCCTGCTCCCCGGCACCTTCCTGGGCCTTCTCCTTGTCGCGCCGCTCGTAATCAGCTCTACGCTATTCGACAAGCTTTCGACTTTCTTGCAGCTCACGGAGATCGTGGCCCTTGGTGCGGTGGATCTTCGATCTTGCTTCTTGGAGCTGTCCTGCTTGTCGGCGGCCGCCACCGACTGGTGGTTGGCGTCAGTGGCAACCTCCTTGCCGGAGCCACCAGCCTTGGCGTTCTTGTCGCCACAAGTTTTAAATGCGGATAAGGCCCGAAGGCTTACAAATTAAAAAGATAAGATGCCCGTAATCCTTTTTCTGTCCCTCTCTTCAGGAGGTAGGTCAAGGAGGCGAGAAGGGCAAAAGAAACGCCTAGGCGAGCTACAGGTGCCAGAAGGCACCAAGGGAACATCCCAGGAGCTCCCGAGGGCTTGAGGGAGATGGCGGCGCTTGAGCGGGCTCGAGGCAGGCGGCGGGGCGTCGGCGACGCTGTCGAGGGCACTACGCCCTCGTACTCCGACTTGACGGCATTGTCGCCATCCCTCTTCCCTTCCGCAGCCTCCCTCACGCCCGATCGCCCAAGGAGACGACCGGGAGTTCAAGCAGCCGGCGACGGATGATGGGGTCGCCCGGTGGACGCAAGCGGCACCCGACAACTAATCGGGCCCGCTACCCTCGTCGTCGCTGTCGCTCTCCTCCTCGTCACTCTCGCTCGAGGGGGAATCTTCGCTGTCGGAGGAGCTATCCAAACAGGACTTCGCCCGGGTACCAACATCCCCGAAGGCCTTGACGGAGAGGAGATCACCCTCCATTAACTTAAAATGGAGGGTAAACCCCGCCATCAGGCTGTGGATGCGAGTGAACGTCTTCCACCCACGATTGAGATACATCACATTAGGGGCTGGGAATACAACACGGACTCGCATGCCACTGATTCCTGACCCCTCATGTGCAGTCTCGGTGTCTCGGGCGGATCGACTCCATCGCGCTCATGACGGAGCTGGAAGCCGGAGGCGACGACAGGCGCCAGCGCAGCTGACGAAGAACTCGCAAGGGTCGTCCCTGTATGGACCGCCTGAGGAGGAACCGCCCGGCGGAAGCGGAGACGGCGCGGCGCCCGTCCGCCTCTTCCACCAGCGCCTCGACCTCGTCCCATGACCTCGCCCCTCCCTCTTCCCCTTGTGGCGGTTACGCCACCCGGGCGTGGGGTTGGGAGGGGCGCTGTCTGGCGACCCTCGCCGCCACCGATGAAGAATCAAGGTTCCTTTTCTCCATGACGAATGAGAGAAAGGGGAGCAGAAACTGAGGAAAGGAGGAGATTGGAGAGTGCGGGCTTCTACGCTCCCCTTCCGCTCTTTTTAAGGAAGCAAGGTGGGGGCTCGACCGCCCTGCTCGGCAAATCAGGGCATAGGAAGAGCAGGGAATCGGGGCCGACCTACTGCCTCTACTCGTAACGGCCTAGTTTTTCTTCACTTCCACCGTCCGCGACCCCAAAAGCATGGGAACCACGTGGCGGGGATGCAGAACTGAGGCGACGGGTGAAGCGACCCCGCACGCCGCCCACTTCCCCCACGACGCCGCAATTGACGCGTGCCGTTACGGGGGAACGCGGCGGATATGGAGTGGGTTTGGTTTGGACCCAGGCAGCGTGCCGTGCCTGTTTTGGACTGGCCCAGCGATGCTCGGCACCGTGTATGGCCTGCAGAACCGGGGGCTCCTGTCGGTGTACTAAAGTAGGGGTACCTTAGTACCCCGAACTTGTGCACGGCAGTCGAAGGCGTCCCCATGGCAAGCCTCACAAGGCGTCCGCCAAGACCCTCCGCAGCCTTTCAGAAGACAAGACCCCGGCAAGAGGAGCTTGCCGGGAAGGCCTCTCTAGGCACGAAGAAGGCCCCGACAAGAGGAGCTTGCCGGGAAGGCCACTCCAGGCACGCAGAAGACAAGGCCCCGGCAAGAGGAGCTTGCCGGGAAGGCTCGGGGCGCGGCAAGCCTCCGGGCGCAACAAGGATTCGGCATGACAAGGCGCTTGCCGCGGCATGCAACTTCTCCGTCTCCGCTCTAGCTCACCCAATGACGTGTCGCCATGGGACCGTTCCATGGGCGGCGTGTCGAGAGGCTGTGCAGCCAGCGGAGAGCAGCGATAAGCGGCGGTGACAAGCTCGCCATCGTGGCGGCGGAGGCGCACTGACGGTCTCTGTTACCTTTGTTTGGGCGACAATGACGGGCATTTATTGCTTTTGTCCCTTGCCGTCGAGTTAGGTATTTTGCACTGTACACTGTTCAAGTAGGTGTACCAACTCCTGTTTTTTCATTTGTACCCCCGCCTATGTTGCCACCTGTCGGAGACCCCTTGAGCATATAAAAGGAGGCCCGAGTGCAACATAGGAAGGGTTCCACAGGTTCGGCTGGTTCGGTTCATTCGACTGGCCATAGACTAGACACACTCAAGCTAGGTTTTGTAGCTCGCATTGCTCCCTAGCAAGAACACAAGAGATCAAACAAGCAGCAGTAGGAGTTTTATCTCTCCGGAGAGCTCCGAAGCTGGGTAAACTGCTCGTGTGCATCGCCTCGATCCGCTCTTCGTGCGATCTCCGCCCCCCTCCGAACCACAAGGGGCCCGGTCCGCCGGCCCCATAGGTGTCCACGGGTACGATCAGCCTCCCCGACATCTATAGTTAGAAGGGAAACATAAGTTGGACCTCGCGTTCCTATTCTTATATAGAAAATAGAACAGACCTCTGCGTTTTCTTCAAAAAAAATACATAAATTGGGCTGCCAATATTCAGGAAAAATAAAACCTCGGATGGGAGGTCCATAGGCCGGTCGATACATGACGGCCCTCAAGAAAATACAAACCCATGGTCGTGGGCTGCGCATGTTAAAATGAAAGCCTAGATGGGGCAGCCCAAAACCCAGTTGATACTTGCTGCCCCAGTGATAATAAATGATACCTGCCAGCTCCCCGGCTTCATTGTGAATTTATCTCCTATAGTAACTACATTGAAGCACCTAAAAAAATGTAACTATGTTGACAAACCCATGGGCCCCAATGTCAGTATAGCATTAGGAGGAAGTATTTTTTCGATGAGGCACTTGCTTGCGTATGGCCATAAACCTGGTGGGTCCCGACTGTCCGCCTCTCCACGTACAATCCTCTCCAGATTCCTCTTGTTTGTTCAGCATGTTCACAACGGCAGACAGCGGCGTCGCGGCGAGCGCACAAAGGCGCAGGAGGGGATCTGACCAACTGAGGACGTGCCTTATTATTGATTTAAACCATCTTGAACTAGCCTAGTGGCCAAGTGACACTACCCGACAGCTGTTCCGCCCGGGTTCGATTCCACCTGTGCAGGGATAATATCTCCAAAATTTTTGCCTCTACCTTTATTGACACGTGGGTCCCCATTGTCATCTACGCACACCATGTCCAACATTTGCCAAAACTGCGTCCCTCGTTTTCTCTGTGTTTCGCACACTCGACATTGTGTGGGCATTTTGACTGTGCATCATATGAAGATGTGCTATGCATGAATGTTGATCAGCATGATGTTAAACGGCTGGTAGTTCCATTTTCGACCATGAATAAAAATTCCAACATGATGTTAACCTTGTTTGAAAATCCGTGTTAATATAAATGCTCGCCTCACGAAAGTTGCAGTTTCTTATCTGAAACTGAACTTGCAGTTTCTTATCTGAAACTGAAACTTGCAGTTTCTTCTTGTCTGCACTTTTATACTCCTATGAAACTACATTTTTTAAGTGCTAAAAACATATCTCTATAATTCATAAAATACTTCATATGCTCAATACTGCAAATCTGAAATTCAAAAGACATTCATATCTGAAAGTACTCTCAAAATACACAACACAAAACACAATTCACAACCTGCAAATACTGACAACCCTAAGCTCCTCCTGACAATTCACAACCTGCCCCGACTATTGGGCTCAGAGGCAACCCCTCCTATTCCTCGGCGGCAGACAACCGCCCCGTGATACGATGTGAACGGCGAGGGAGAGGATGGCGGGGAAGCGTCATCGGGCCAACTGATTTTCTCCTCCTGCAGTTGGGTTTGGTCGACGAAGACTCCACCGGCTCGCTCTGGCAGGACACCCTCACAAACGGCACCCTGTAGATGCTCGATCCTTCAATCTCTGGTGGATGCTCCATCTGGGATCGATACTCCCACCACCGCTCCCTCACGATCGGATTCGGTGAATCTGTTTGCTCCATGGCCCAGAGGAGCAGCTCTATGTACTCCGGCGTGACTCCCTCTGGGAGTATCGCCGCCTTTTCGCTCTGTTGCAGATATTTGGCCATGGATGTCGCCGTCGCCGCTAGTTGGTCCTTGTTGTCAAACCAAGACTGTATCTCCAACATCCTAGCTAGCTTCACAGGGTCGCCGTCTGCGATCCTCACGTATCGGTTGTACTCCTCCATCAATCTACTTCTCCACAGCACCTTCACTCGCCGGCGGTGGTTTTTGAATGGAAGAGGAGAGGAGCAGCGCTGGTTTTGGATTAAAACGGGAGAGGAGCGACGCTGGTTTTCGACTGGAACGGGAGAGGAGGGGCGGTGGTTTTGAAATGGAAGAGGAGAGGAGCAGCGCTGGATTTAGATTGGAATGGGAGAGGAGCGGCGGTGGTTTAAGAGGAGAAGAGCGGAAGAGCGGCGCTAGTCTTGGAAGTATTTTTTTTTGTTGTTTTGCGTATTTTGGGTCAAAGTTTGACCACGTACTGTATTTGGCAATCAAAATGTGAATGCATGTCACTAAAATTTGTATCCTTTGGTTCGTATCTGAATGTACTTTCAAATTATATTATTTTTGCAACATATAACATATATTTTATGTGCGAAAATCATGGTCAATTATGACCCAGAATAAAATGGAGACTAGTTAATGTGGGGTCGCTTTCTTAATTGAAGGGTAAATTGATTTTGATTTTGATCCGATACAAAGACGTGGCCCTCTCATCCAATCCTAAAATGCTGCCAAGACGCTCCTCTCCCTCTTCTCCATTGCAAAACCACCTCCTCTCCTCTCCATCATCTCCATTCCAAAACCACCGTCTCGCCTCTCCCTCTTCTGATCTTCTCCATTGCAAAACCACCTCCTCTCCTATCCATCATCTCCATTCCAAAACCACCATCTCGCCTCTCCCTCTTCTCTATTGCAAGGCCACCGTCTCTCCTCCCATCTTCCAAAGCTAGCACTGGACTACTCAGAAGGACATCTATGGAGAGGATGCAGCAGCGAATCAGGAAGATCGGCGGCGGTGACTAGGCAAAGTTCGCCAGGTTGAAGGAGATCCTTACTTGGTTTGACAATGAGTGGGAGATTTCAAGGACGGTACGGGACAAGTGGCAATGTATGCGAAAGAGCGAGACGACGGCGATGAGGACGGCGATGTACATGTACTCCTCGACGGTAGTCATGCCACAGTCCTCTGAGTTCATCGAGTATCTCCCCTAGGCGATGGAGCAGACAGATTCGCCCGAGGCGACAGTCAGGCGGAGGTGGTGGGCGTACAGGTCGAAAGTCGAGCACCCAGAGGATAACGAATCGATCGAGTATGATGTGCCGTTCGTGAGGGTGCAGAGCCAGCCGGAGCCACAGGAGTATTTGTTCTCCCACCACAAGAGGAGGCCGGATGGCACGACGTCACTTCATCGCCGTTCTCCACAGTTCCCTCGACGCTCGCCTCGTTTCAATGGTGGTGGTAGGGTTTAAGGTAAGGTTCGCACTAACCTAATCTTCCACCTGCTCATGCTTACAATCAGTGTGACAGCTAAGGAAAATCATGCTTACAATCAGTCTCCGAGTACTACACAAATCACCCTAAAATAGCTCTGGACCTTTGGGTCAAAGTTGTGACATAGTGTACAAATAAAGAAAAATAGATTGGTGCTTCTTTTCGTAAAAGAGTACTCCCTAGAAAACTGCCAATATAAGCTACTAGTATTTGGTTAGAGGATTTGCTGTCGAGAAAGATCCGTCCTCAGAGAGCGCCACACATCCCACTGGTGGTGGTGGATGCCAATGCGTGCATGCTGCATGGTTGGTGTCGGTAATTTTTACTTGGCACACCTCGCACTCTGCATATATGCCGGTTCCATACGTACATTTGTGCAGTTCCACCAAAATGTAGCTGAATAACCCTGTTTGCACAGATAATGAACAAGCATGATTACATTATAGTTGCACTAGTTGATGAAACACACAAAATAAATAGAAGAAAATATTGCGATAGTATCATAGTATGCCATGCTGCGAGGGCGAGATGGGCCCTGCAACGCCTCATACGGTATGCCTCATACTGGACATCGTCCCAAGTCTCCCAAATACACCTTCTACCAGTGATGAACATCAGTGTACAACGGTAGTACAAGGAGGTGCCTTGAGACATTCAAATCTCTATTTTTGTACATATCAACAAATTAAGCACCCCAGTTTGCAGAAACGCTTAAACATTAACAATGGGACTAGTTGATGAAACATACATTAACAAAGAGAAGCACTTTCTTTATCTACATTGGAAATGAAATGATAGAGATGACACTCGCTCTATTTTAACTGTACTATTACTTCATTTTATCAGTGACACTAGGGTCGAGCAGGTGGCAAACGAGGTGTACCGTGCGTCGAAAGGATGGAGACCGGGGGTGCTTAGACTGGGATGCTGAAGCTGGCTCTTTCAGTCACCAACATGGATGATTCAATTCATGGGACCTTTTGGTGCAGTTCACCTAAAATGAAGCAATGTCCCGTGAGTTAGCAGCTTCTTCTTCCATTTTTTAAGAAAAGGGCTCCAGCCCCAGTTCCATTTCCATCAGAAAACGAAACCCACAGAGTTTGTTCTTCATTAGTTGCAATACAATTGAGCAACATCAAGGTTGGTTGTGAAGCTCCTGGAATTCTCAACTATAATTTGGATATCATTTGTGCTGTTCAACTAAGATCGAGCGTGAAATGTATATCTCTGTTTTCACAAAAAAGGTGGAAAGGAGGGTGACTAACAAGTGATGAAACATGCATCAAATGAAAAGAAGCATGTTCCTTATCTGAATGGCAATCCTACAAGGACATTAGCAATTTCTAAAGCAGTGTCATTGCTAGATATTAGTGTGGGCATTAGGATTAACTATGACAACCATTAAATACGACATTACTTTGGGCACGGGAGAGTAGGCGGACCAGGACAGTTGCATTTCTAATGAAAAGAACCAACTTATCTTAATGGGAAATTTAGCAGGGCATGTAAAAAGTGTCATTGATTCATATTACTAGAGGCATTACATTGAAAACAACATTGGTTTAACGTGTCCTTACTTTTAACGGTCACATTGCTACATTTTACTAGTGGCATTACATAAGAGTGGCTCGGGGCAACAAACATCAGAACAGGATATCTGGGTTGGTCCCATTTTTGTTCGGTATAGCCACCTTATACTGTGTGAAGCTAGCAAATCTAGTGCTAGACTTACTCCGTTGACTTGTCCCCCAGTCCCCAATTTATTTCCTTTTTCAACCAATAGATCGGGTTTATATTGAGTTTGTACTGTGTTTCCCTTTATTTCCCTATTAGACCTAGAGACCATTTGGATAGCCAATCTCTGCTACTTCTTGCCCCCACTATTTCCTCTTTCGACCAAGTCCTAGATTCAGGTAACAAATCCTCCCGCACCCCCACCCCCTTTCTTCCTTGTTTGAACCAAGTAGTACTAGATTCGATTGCATGAACTAGTTTGACCTCTTAAACGTAAAAAAATAGGTGGTTTTCGAACAGCCGATCGATCCTATCTATGAGGGGGCCTGAGAAATAGTAAAAGATAAAAATGTAGCGACGTCAGGAGCTCGGGAAGTAGAGCAAGGCAGGTTTCGAAGGAAGTTATACCTGATGGTCGCCGGGATGTCGCTAGGTGGGCGGCGGGAGGCCGGATCTGCCCACACTACGACAGCGAGGAAGAAGGGGTCGAAGGCCCTCCCTCGCCAGCGGTGCTTGGGAGAGAACGGCAAGGCAGGCTGATCAGGACGCGCCCAGCAGTGGGTAAGAGCCGTCGCCGAGGACGACCGCGTGAACATTGCACCTTCTCACCTTCCCGGCGGAGAAGATCCGGCTGGATCTGTGACCAGCGGTGAGCAGAGAGAGAGAGAGAGAGAGAGAGAGAGAGAGAGAGAGAGAGAGAGAGAGAGAGAGAGAGAGTGGCCACCGCTGTCGTGTTTAGATCTGGAGAGGCCGAGACAATGTGAAGAGAGCAACACTAGCAAGCAAGCGCGGAAGCTCCTGCCTATATAGTGGAGTAGTACTAGTTTTATTTTGTCTACCGGAGCCGGCTTGACCTCATCAATGACTGTCGAGAAGTCTTCATGCACGTGGCCCGAAGGCGTAGTTGTCATCATTTTGATCTGAAGCGCCGGATTATAACATATATCACGAAAAAATGCCACATGACAAGAAATCATGACCTCACTGCCCAAAGGAGACAACATGAATCCCGACGGACAAACTAGACGAGGAACAAAGCTCAAATTAAAGATAAACTCGTAGAAAAGGGGTCCGTGGATAGTTGTCCTAATTAACATAGCCGGCTTGACCTAGATGGCAGCCGAGTAGTTTTCGTGCACGTGCCCCCAATGACTAGCCCAACTCGGTTAGCCATTTGTTTAACCCTCGCAGTGATCCGAAGCACATGACACCTAATTTTGCGAGATGACAAGAAACCTTTTTTAGATTTCTCACCACAACTACAGCCATGTACAACACAGCTCGCACGATATGTAGACGATAGCCAATCTAGGCGTGTACGCTGAGTCTGGTCACATGCATGGACGAACCGATCTTACGTGTCTTGCGAGGATCGTCCGAGCACCAACGTAGTACAACACTTCTCTAGTACTATCGCCGTCTCCCTCTTCTATTAACTCACCCGACTTGCGGGTCCGGGGAGTGTGCCTATGGTCGGTTCTCAATTGCGGTCCCACATGTGTGTGCAAACGCAATATGACGTGCGTTCCATTCGGAGAGCAGCGTGCCAGACCGACCGACCGTCTGGGGTGCGATGTGAACGCGACGGGCGTGCTGTATACTCCGTACATGTGTACCGTCGTTTTCTAGAGGATTTGCTCCATGGCGCAATCCATGGATACAAAATTAGTATACTGTACTATTTAAAAGTCGAGGGCTGGGGTTTTCCTGCGCGGTAGGCGGGGCAGTTCTGCCTAGTCGGTTCAACAGAGACGCGAGTAGACAAGGGAGTAGGCTGCTGCAAACGTAGGGTTGTGTGATTTGACAGCGAGTTACTGCTGGACAGGTGGGGCCATGTGATTTGACTTGCCATTATCATTTTAAGCTGGCGCTCTGACCGGGCGTGAGTCTCCGATTCTGACCACCTCCATCTGGTGCCTCTCCCAATGCTCCACCATGTAGTAGAGGCTGGCTCTTGCATGAGAGCCCACTTCTCCACTTTTTCCTTGCCTCTCTTTCCTCCACATGTGCAAAAATGCCATGTAAAGCGCACTATTGTACTTAGTTTGGTCGTAATGGAGAGTATCATATACTAGTATCATGCATATGATACTTTTGTATGATACTACATCCGTAATGCATAGTATCATGTGTTGGTATCATAAGATAGTTTATTTATTGTCATGCATGACACATAGTAGCACATCATTTAATATGATACTACAGTATCATATTATGATACTCAACTCTCTCTTTTCTTCATTTAATTCGACGTCACCTCATCAAGATTGCATAGTTGGCATACATGATACTACTCCCATTACAAGTAGCCTTACTTGCTCCTATAGGTGCTAAGCTTGCCACATAGGCATAAAGTCTGATGTGGCAAGTTAATGAAGAAGAGAGAGACCAGTTTGGTGACCCAAGGAAGAAATGGTGCTAAGCGCGTGTACCTAGGTGAAAAGACAATTTTGAGTCTATAGCTAATTAAATGAAGCAAACTTAGCAACAAAAAACTAGTAAGCACACCATTTCATTGGAAGAGGTCACTCCTTGGCAAATGCAATAAATACTAGTACTCCCTGTGTCCCATAATATAAGATCGTTTTTGGCACTACACGGACTACGAAGAAAGAGATAGAGAGAAGTAAAAAAATACACTTATAGCTAACCTTGTTGTAGTATGAGTGACTAAGTGATGACTATGTATGACATGCCAACATCAGATAGCCTAATGCACCGTGTTAAATCTCCAAGGGCGCGACCGCGGCGATGCGATCTGACAGTCATGGTAGGCGCGACCATGATCTGGGCTCTTGGCAGTCCTTGGATCTGAGATCAAACGGTCGCATGCTAAGTTGCTGAAAATTTGCTGAATAACCCTCCAGGATAGGATATTCACCCATAGGTCTAGAATCACGCCATGCAACTGTTCGATCTCAGATCCAAGGGCTCTCGGAATATCATAGCAGAATGGAAAGCCACTACCCTGCCGTTCGCATGCTGGCAGTCCGCTCCTACTCGTCCCCGCACGTCCTTTAATATTACGGCAATTCGCTCCTAGTCGTCCTGGCCCTTCACATTATGGTAGTTCCACTAATCCTAACCCTCCTCCCAAATCCATGGCATCCCAAGTCTCTACGATCGGCGGTGAGTACAAGGTTAGAACCATCACCGGTGATGAGTTTGACGTCATCTACACCCGTTCTTCCGCGACGATGAAAGAATGCCTTTCTCGCTTCAGACGCATATTCGAAAACTTAGATGATGAGTGGGTCGCTGGGCTAGATGTTGAGTACACCATAGTCCTGGGACGAGAGAAGGATCTAAAGGACGAAGAGAGGAAGAAGCCCGCCATGATCCAGGTTTGCGTGCATGACTTATGCTTGGTCTACCACATATGCCATGCCGACGTTGAATGCCTGGATTTTAAGGACTTCCTCGAGAGCAACCTAGTCAAATTCGTTACTGTAGACTTTGGTAACGACAAAGAACTCCTCGGTCGGATAGGCCTCGTTGTAGGCAACACCTTCGACCTCTAGAAGAATCGGTTGGTGTCCTCTCATCAGCCTTCAATGCTGACCCTGGCAGGGGCCATGGTTCATCCTTCGTACGATAACTGGAGAAACCTCCATACACATTTCATCGTTATGCATGGCAGCGGAATGTACTAGATATAGACCACATCCACTATGCTGCAATGGATGGCTACCTTTGTTTCAATATCTACAAGGGTTGGATGAAGAGCAAGAGCCAAGTGTGCGGTTCAAGCAAAGAAGTATCGGCCAAGAGGAAGAGGGACAAGGACGAAGTCGAGGACATGGACGAGGACTCCGAGTAAGGTGGCAGTGTCGTTGCTCATGGTTGTTCTAATGCAGTGTCTACCGGAATAGTTGCAAAGTTTAATTTCAGGTGTGCTTAATTTAATTTGAGGGGTGTGTTGTGTTGAGCCCCCAGCAGAACTATGTTATGTTTCTTCTCGATACTTTAACTCTTCAGTACGTACATACTAGTATTTCTTACATTTCATCTTTTAGTTGGTATAGTATTACCACTCGTTTCTTCACATTATATACGTACAATATATATGGCCAACATCATATAGCCAGCAGTTTAGTTGTCAAAGAATTTCAGGGTGCTTAGTTTTGTCAAAGAATTCCAGGATGCTTAGTTTTATTTGAGGGGTGGGTTGTGCTGGACACCATTATTGTGACTAGCCTTTTTAATAGTACTATATGCATAATTTGGTGATGAGAACTCTCTATATGTACCACCTTTTTTTTAATTTCAAGTTTTGCTCCATGGTGCAATCCATCGATACTACTACTGTACAAAAGTATACATTTTTAAAAAGGCTAGAGGGCGGGGCAGTCTAGCTTGGTCGGTTTCACGAGAGGCGAGGGCCTTTGTGATTTGACGACTCATTACTGCTGGAAGGCGGGGCCTTGTGATTTGACTGCTGGTATAAATGCGTCGACAACCTGAGGAGGAGCAAAGAACCGTGCGGTATACTCAAGGTTTCCACTTTGGAGTAATCTTTATGACGGAGGAGCATGAAACACGGCAGCCCAGTGCCATATGGCGATAAAAAATGATCTAATTTGCTAGTCATCTCATTGTTAGCATTGTTCTACTCATTCCCTCAAAAAAAGCATTGTTCTATTCATGCCTCGTAGAGAATGTGACACGTGCAGTGAAACACCCGAAGCAAAAGATGAAACACGGGAGCAAAACAAGAAGGAAGATTATCCCCCCAAATGATCTAATTCGTTGCGGAGTCGTAACTGCTTCTTCATCGCCTCCACGACCTCCATCTCCTTGCGCGTCTCCTCCACCATCTTCTTCATTCTGTCCATGACGCGGGATTTCTCGACGCGAGCCTTCATCATCTGTTCCACGCCCGCAGTACGTACCTTGACAGCAGTCGGGTGCTCGATGCGGAGCTTCGCCAACTCCTCCTCTTGTTCCATGATGAGGGCCTGCATCATCTTCATCGAGGAACTACTATTCTCATGCAGCTTCTTCCAGCCGGCGTTCTTCTCCTTCAATAGGTTGATCTCGTGGCAGAGCTTCGCCTTGTCCTCCTGAAGTCGCAGGATTTCGCCGGTCGCCTTCTTCTCCGAGGCAATGCTCTTCTTCAGGTGCATCACCAAGCCGACGGTCAACTCCCCCTGCTTATTGATCTCAGCAGGCGTGTCGTCGAGGCTCTCCTTCAGCAACTCCACCAAGCCTTGGATGAACTCCTTCTGCTTATTGAGGTGCTTATTGAGCTGATTGGGCATGTCGTCGAGGGATAACAACTCCAGCGCCGCCGGCTCGGCATGTTCTCCTCCGCAACTAGGGCACTCCTGGGAGCCATCGCCTGCCCATGAGAGATCTTTCAAGGTCTCTGCGTGGCGGCGAGCCCTCTTTTTTTCCGCAGCCTTGGTTGTCGCTCCCTTGTTACGAGTAGTTCTCGACCTGGAGCTCTGCTCACCGGCCATGGCAACGACGGACGAAGAAGAACCACTTATGAGGAGGAAAGGTAGAGTAATTTTCGGTTAGGCAGTTCCCCTTTTTATAACCTAAGTACTAGCACTAGTACTAATACCTGCATTGTGGGAACACGTTCAGGTTTGGTACGTACTAGTAGGTGTGAGCAGGCTTTCGAATGTGATGGGAACAAGGTAAAGATTAATTGATGGTTTTGGTTTGAGGGCAAAGCGGCTCCCGATGAGTTTAGTGGAACATAAATTTCAAGTACTACACTGCTCAAATGCGTAAATATTATGTTCTTGTCAAAAATTGGCACAAAATATGAAGGAGACCAATGGATGTACTACTAGCACCCCAGGATTTAACTACTCGCATGCGCAGTGGAGTAATAATGTCTTTCTTCCGCCCTCACGTCCACTCAATTTGCATGCGCTGTATTAACTGACCATCAATGAAGTGAACGACTTTACACGCGTCAAATTATCACATGGGGTGGATCTTGATACAAAATTGCGTCGCCCGATGTACCAGCGTGTTCGATGCGAGGGAATGAGTCTTGTGGCGTGGCGTGCGTGCACATCTTCGCCGTGCATGTATCGCCAAGATGGCTCGGGGAGGGCAGTACATTCTTCTGGAACCAGCAGCACGTCACTGTGATCAATCCATGCAAGGAGGTCGCGACAACGCCTCCACATGTGCCACGTGGCTTCATTAACTATAAGAGAGACACTGTGTAGCGTGCCATTGGAATTCTAATTTACGTGTTTTGCACATACTCGAAGTACTAGTAAGGTACACATGCATTGCACGCATCAGATTTTGCAACCATATTATGAATAAATACCGCACTATAGCATGTAAGCTCTGAGTCATATATGCCTGATGTAGCCCTTCGGTTAATTCTTATAGTTCATCTCATTCAAAATCAATTAGTTTTTATAAAAAAATCTAAGAACGCGGGAATAGGAAAAACATGGGATTATAGTGGAATGTCGTCTTGAATCCTACAGGATTGTACGAATGTTTGATTGTGCATAGAAAAACGCAGAATTCTTTCAAAGAGGTTTGAGTGGATGGGATGTTTCCTATGAAATCTAGTGCAAATGAATCATATGAAAAAAATCCTACGATTTAAAATCCTCTTAATCAAACAACCAAGATAGGAAAAATTCCTAATGATTAGAGTCCTCCAAAATTCCTTTGAGAATCCTTTGAATCAAAGAAGCCCTTAATCTATTTTATGATTCATGGAATTGTGGGTTGTAAAGCATAAAGTAAAAACAAATAATGGCAATTCAACTAGAAAAAAAGTTTGGGCAGTTGATTCTAGAACAAAAGAGAACCACTGTTGTTTTGAGGTTTGTGCATTATGCTTAACTTCAGCCATGGAGTCTGCTATATTGTACATGTGGAAAAATCCGGTGGGGGCTAGAAGATGGTGCGAGGGGCCAAGTGGAGGGAGACTATGAAGGAATGCACAAGTGCGAGATCGATATTTGGAGAGAGGGCGAGAACGCGCTGTTATGCTTGTGATGGCGGAGCCATGAAAAATAAATGAGCTAGGGGGCCAAGCATTGCTAATAATTTACGAGGAGGGTCAATTCATGAACTTAAACCATTTTTAGCAGCAATTGTCTAATGATCACATTCATATTAGCCTCGATATATAGTGATGTTAGGGAGCGGGCTTACTGCCCCCTGTCTTCGCCATTGTGCACGCGTCTGAGAGATGAAGCGGAAGGCATGGATGATGAGAGGGGGACGTTGGATATATAATTAATGTGGGTGTATTAGCTATATATGTTAATCCTATATAGAGAGGTATAGATTGATCAATGTGGACGTGGGAAAGAGGGTGAGACCTCACTGGATATATCGATTGATCGGTTTGTGTGGAAAACTATGAAAGACCTAGCTATATACACACATACATAGAGGAATATCGATCGTTGCACATGCACGCGTGAGAGATAAAGAATGCCCGATAAGATGGAGAGGGGGGTGTGTGTGGGTGTGTGCCTTCATGGGAGACCGACCTGAAGAAAAAGATTGCATGTGTGCGATGGATAATGCCGACTGGTAGTGGGTGTGCATGCATGCACGAGAGAAAGTTAGTTGTACAATTATAAAGAGAAGACGACTGTGTGGGTGTAAAATACTAGGTGAGGTCATAATCAATGTAAAGTTGAATTCAAATATTTGAATAAGAGATCCTGATGTTTGAAACCCATGCATGCATGAATATAACGGAGATCTACGCGGTGTGGTTTGGAAACGAGCATGTTGTAATGTATACACACTTGAACAAGGTCGGTGATTTGAATTTGAGATACCGATGGCAGACATCATTTGGCCACGTCGCATCCGTGCATGGACACACTATTCTAATTGGAGATGATGGGCGGCTTTCGCATCACATATCTATATCTATACCCCTATATATATATTATATTTTATATTTTTTATATTGTGTGCGGGTAACTTTAACTTTGAAAGATGGTCGTTGGATGAGGCGAATCCGATGGTCCAAAGATGGCAAATTTGAGCACTACTAGCCGTTGGATATCATCTAGATTCCACCAGATTTCACCACATGTATAATCTAGAAGACTCCATGGTTGAACTTAAGCATAATGCACAAACATCATAATACAAGCACTTCTTATTTGTTCTAGAATCTTCTGTATCAGAATTGCCCAAATGTTTTTCTACATGATTTGCCATTATTTGTTTTTACTTTATGTCTTACAACGCACAATTCCATGAATCTTAAAATAGATTAGCTTTCTTATAAAAACTTGATGATTTTGAATGAAATGAACTATAAGAATTAAATGAATATCTACATCATGCATATATGACTCAAAGCTTACATGCTATAATGTGGTATTTATTCATAATTTGGTTGCAAATCTCATGCGTGCAATGCACGTGTACCTTACTCTAGTCTAAATGGTGTTTGTGTGTGTGTTGTGCGTGTTGAGGTGCAAATTGTCTTTTTTTGGGGTACATGTTAAGCTTGTTCTTCCGAAATTTCAAGCCGCGCCTTGTTATGCCCAAAATTCAAGCTAGCGTCTCTGTCTATCATGCTGCAAAACTCCCGCCTCTTCAATCCACGCCTTGTTAGCCTGAAATATTTATGATATATCTTTGTCTCGTTGTGCTCCGACAACTCCCTCCATCTCAACCCGCGCCTTGCTATTCCGAAATTATAACGCGTGCAAAAACTCCCACCTCCTGTGAAATCCCGACACGTGAAATGCACGTGGTACCCCTGAACCAAAAGAACCGCCTCAAATCGGTGGGGGTACTTTTGTAGCTTACCCCACATTTCAGACAAGCGCGTATGATTCCCCACTGCCATCCCATCCGCCCATCCATTCGTACACCGAGGCCGCGAAAACCCGCGACGAAACCCCACACCCTGCTCCGTCCGCCACCCAGCCGGAGCCTCTTCCCCAACGACGTCGTCCACAGCAACACCTAGACGTCCCTCATCCACCGTACCGGATGAGGATCCGTCGTCGATCTAGTCGTCCTGCCGATTCAGCCACCCCGTCCTCCACCTCCAAGGAGTTGCCCCGACATTCCCCTCGTCTTTCGCACCACCTTCATTCCCACACTACCGTCTTCACCTACACCACCGGAAGAGCTTCATCATCACCGTTTCCTCGGATGAAGTTGCAGCTTAATCAGCGCCACCAAAGAGGTTGTACACTAATCACCGTATTCTCTTCTTGAGTCGATCTCACGGTGCTGCCGGCGCTCGGTCCCGAGCCGACACGGCGCGGCTCCATCCACGGCGGCGTCGCCGGCCAGTTCCTCCATGGCGTCGCTCCCTCGGTGGCGACGTCCACATCAGTAGGAGCTGCTGCTGCTTTAGCTCTAGCTCGCGCTGTTGCTCTGCTCTTGCTCTTGGTCCCCTGCTTGGTCTGCTCTTGCTATTGCTCTTGCTCGTGCTGCTGCTCTCGCTCTTGCTCTTACTTGTGATGCTGCTCCGATTTAGCTTCACTTCAGTCGACTGAATCAACTTTTGGGTCAGTCAATTTTCAGGGGGTGGGGGGGCTCGCCGGGGTGAAGGAAGAACCAACCGCAGCGGGGAGGGGGCTGCCGGAGAGGTACCCCACTATCTATCTTAGGGTTCAGGGTGGGGGTGGTGGTCGCCGGCAGTGGCAGGGCGTTGGCGTGGGGATCGCCAGAGAAAAAGCTCGGCACGGGGGGCATAGAGGGATGGCCGGGGCGGCGGTGGACCAGCGGTGGGGAGTGTTTTCGGGGCGGGCGGCGAGGGGCTGTTGTTTAGCCGATGGTGGCTGGCGGCTCAGGGGGTTGGAGGTTGAAGATGAACTGCAGGCCCTTGATTTTGTATCCAACGGCTGCAAAATCGACCGACCAGAGATGAAAAAGTCAATCGACCAACATGTAGCCTCACCTTGCTAGTGCGTTCAGTTTCGACAGCAAAATTCAGTTTCGACAGTTAATTTCAGTTTCGACAGTTAAGTTCAGTTTCGACAATTAAATTCAGTTTCGACATTTAAGTTCAGAGATGAGCGGCTGATGTATTTTACATCTAGCACTTTGTGGTTATGTATTATACATCATGTATTGGAGATGCTATTAGAATTCCACTCAGGTTAACGTTGTCTCTCTTGTCCTGCTTCAGCCTCGGCATCGTACAACTCACCGGAGCTGCTCCAACGACGAAACCCTCCATCACAGCGGAGCAGTACCTCGGGCTCCATCTCCAGACGCCTAAGATCTTCTTCCCCTCCTACGACAGCCAAGTTAGCCGAAGCATCCTCACCGGCCAACCCAATCACGCTGAGATCGACATGGCTTCGCCAAAGAGGTTGTACACTTGTTGCATCTCTTTTTTACTCTACATGTTATATACATTGTCCACTGAGCACTCGTAGTAACGGGAAATACGATTATTTTATCCTACTATATGACAAGCAGTGAGGTACCAGGAAACTTAGCTATCTGTGATGGACTCTCTTGAACGCCGTCATTATTTATCTCTGGGTGTTTGAGTTGTGCATTTGTCGATGGGCCTGGGAGTTGAGCTATTATGGCAATGGCCTGGGTCCAAAGTAATAGAAGTAGCACAAAAACATTTTTTTAGTGTCGGATTTTCCTTGCTCAAGCCTGCCTACTAGAATCGCTAGTGCTTGAAAAGAAAAGTGAATGAAAAACATAGGAATTGGAAAGTTTCCTATGGTACTACTTTTCATGAATTTGGTGCAAAAGAATGGAGCAAAGGAATACTGTAGGATTTGTTCCTTTATTGTCTCCTTGAAAGAAAAACCGTAGGAATTCTAATTTTCACTTCTCCTCGTTTTCATATTCCTATTCATCAAGAACAAGACTAAGAGATAGTAGCATAATAGCATTATAACCGTACATTTTCTTGTGGTATGACTTAATCTCACCATGCTTTTTTGCATCCTGTGATCTTCCAATTGTTGTGAATCAAACACCCAGATTGGCAAAAATCATGTGTCTGTTTTGCACGTGCATTCCTATCCTATTCCTGTCTATTTCCTATCCCTGCATTGTTAGAATCCTCAAATTCAAACAAGCCCTTACTCAATTACTTCTGTTACAGATATGTGTCAAGGAAAACCTTGTGTGGTTTGTCCTGCTCTGCGCTTGTGTTCCACCCCAGCTCAGCTGCTCCAACGACGGAAGGGTTCACCACAAGACGGATCCGCTCTCGGACTGTCTTTCGCCGCCTCGAGATCTTCTTCCCGCTTACCGGCAGCCAACAACTGCATTACCATCATTAACTGAGCAGATGACCTTGAGGACTACACGGGTTCGCAAGAGAGGTCGCACTCTTCCGTGTCTGCTTATGTTATGCGTCGCTTAATATGATGACATGCTACATTATCGTCATGTTCACCTATTAGACTCCGAGTCAGGTCCAAACTAATGCTGAAAGTTGAGTTTTTAAATGGTTGTGGTGTACATATTGGGGAAGCAATCAGTACTATTTGTCTACTATCTGGTTAATCTCCGATGTCTACTATGAGTTTCATGTTGGGTGCAAACAAACATTAAAGGAGCCATTATCTGTATTTTTTAACTAAAGCTATTATCTTCCTGCTATCATTGGTTTTGGCTCTATCCACAGTTTGCTACCATCACTCTGGATTTGTGCATGCACTCCTTACATAATCTCACTATGTTTTATTCCTATGCATGCCAGTTATTGTACACAATGGAACTGATCATGTAGAGCAAAAGAGACGAGCCTTGCGTGGCAATAAAATTACATGTAGACATCGTTCCATGGTGGGTGCAAAGGCAGCCCCCTCCACCCATTTCGGATCGTAATCAAGAGGAAGATAACTGTTCTGAGGAGGATTCAGAAGGAGATGACCACTCCTATTTACCCCATGAGGTCTTCGCTCTAACTTGGCATGCTGTTGTTGGTAATACCATGCATATGGTGCCTTGCATTGCTTACTGTATACATTAAAGATGTCATCTGCTTAGTTTAGACATGCTTTGTGTCAATCTCATCTATTTAGTTTCTTTATCGTATATGTGAATCATGCAATGCCGTCTTGTTTAGCCAGGCATCATATATATGAATTGTGCAAAGCCACCCTGGTTAGCCAGTCATCTTATATGTGAATTATATCATGCCATCATTTTTATTACGTGTTAAATTTGTCAACAATTTTAGTACATTCAATTACTCTTCCTGTGCATCAGCCATTCGGCACGGTCATGGAAAAATCTGGAGTGGAAACAAGGTCTTCAGAGCAAACAATGCTATCTGACGAAGCACATGTCTTCTTTGGTTACCAATAGCTCCTCGGAGGAGGATTCGAGACAGATGACGTCCATATCCCCCGAGGTGCATGCCCTAACTTGGCAGGGTTATGTTGCTCATATCGTGCGTATGGTATCTTGCATTGCCATGTCATTTGCTTAGTTTAGACATGCTTTGTGTGAATGCCACCTGTTTAGTGTCTAATTACCATATATGTGAATTATGCAATGCCATCTTGTTGCAAGACATTATATATGTGAATTATGCAATGTTATCTTGTTGCAAGGCATTATGTATGTGAATTATGCAATGCCATGCTATTTAGGCAAGCGTCATATATGTGAATTATATCATGCTGTCCTTTTTTTGTATTTCTCATTGCTTTTGTCGACAATGTTTGTATATTCAACTACTCTTCCTGTGCATCAGCCATTTGAATTGGTGATGGAGAAATCTGGAGTGAAAACAAGCTCTTCAGAGCAGACAATGCTACCTGCTGAAGCAGATATCTTGCTAGTTATAGATAGCTCTTCAGAGGAGGATTCAGAGGCAGATAACCAGTCCTATTATCCCCCTGAGGTGTATGCTCAAACTTGGCAGGGTTATATTACTCATATAATGCATATGTTGTATTGCAATGCTTATTTTTTACATCATATACACAATAGTGAATGCCATCTCCTTAGTTGAAACATCATATATGCGATTGCCCTCTGCTCACTTCCTTAGTATATAAATCATATATTTGAATTATGTCATGCCATGATGTTTACATAGACAGCATGTATCTAAATTATGGCATGCCAACCCATTTTCTAAGGACATAATATAGTTATATCATCTCATCCTGTTTACATAGTCATCATATTTGAAATTATGTCATTCTATTCGTGAATTATATCATGACATCATGTTTCCTCGACGACATGTTTGTGATTTATGGCCTGCCAACCACTTTAATAGACACATCGTATAGTTATATCATGTCATCCTGTTTACATAGTCATCATATTTTGAAGTATGTCATTCTATCCCGTTTAGTTAGCCATCATACATGTGAAATTGTGTCATGCTATCATGTTTAATTAGCCATCATATATGTGAAATTTTGTCCTGCTATTCTGTTTGCTTAGACAACATAAATGCGAATTATTTCATGCCCTATTTTCTTCCCTACTATCCATTGCACATGTATCTTACAATGTCTGTACATTCAATTACTTTTCTTGTTTATCAGGCATTTCAATTGGAGGGAGTGATGGCAGTATCTGTGGGAGTAAAAACACGGTCAGAAAAGATCGTGCTACCTGTCGATGCAGATAGAACCACGGTTGTACTTGCCCAAGAACCAGCCCCACCACACATAACCACACTCATGCAGATTGTACCCCTACCCAGTTGGACAGAGAACCAGCTACACCCCTTCTAACCCCAACCCCAGTGAGATAGACACCGGTTCCGTTGACACAACACCGTCTCCACCACAGAGCACCCAAACACGAGCAGTTAGTAAGGCAACTGCAGTGCCCAAATCACGAGGACCACCACTCTGAACCCAAAGTCAACGCTTAAAGCAGAAGAATAATTGTTCTCAAGTCAGGTTCCGTAGCTATGGTTCATACTACTTTGCTCTTGCATCACTGTATTTACTGATACCAACTAATTTCAAATTTAAAGGATGCAATTGAAACTCCAATGGTGCAACAGGTATGTTTTAAACCTGTTTCTTCAACGTGTTTGGTTGTTTGTTGTTGTAAATTGCTCTATGTCGATTTCAGTTTCAATTGAATAAACAGCTATGTTCTCATGCCATGCACATTACAAGTGTTGTTATTGCTGTGTAGTTTCCCACACTTATATTCTGTCTATGCTGATTTGTCTTAAATAGATATGATTCGAACTGTATCTATCTTGATTTGGCAACATAAACTAGAATGATATAGACCATACAGTGACCATACTACATAGATATATGTTCATTTCATGCTGTTATCCCGTCCACCTTACTTCTGAACTGGTTTGCCAAAATGAGTTTCATATACTACATTGTAAACCTGCGATGTGTTCGTTTGTTTCTCTTTTAGAACACGGATAAAATATTAGAGAAGAGTACCCCGTTATGCAATGGTAAAGGAAGTAATGCAGATAAGGTTCAAGATAGTGAGACATCCCTGTTGGTCTCCAAGAAAGCTGATAAAAACTATATTGAAGACCTTTGAGACAACCCCAAAGTCCTGTCTTGATGTAGTGTTCAAATTCTTGGCTACCCTTCTTTGGCACCGGCTCTTGAACTCGTTACTGAATCGGTTCGGCTTCTTGAGTCTCAACTTCAAGTTGAAAGACATCGATCAGATGTTATGCGACAGAAAGCCGAAGGACTGAGGAAGTCCATGCAGAATTCAGATGCATACTTTCTGGTGCAACAGCAAGCGTTGGAGGACTTTAGCGCCAAACAAGAGAAAGTTAATAAGCTTGCTAAGCATCTTGCCGACATTATGGGTACCAGTGATATTGTTTCTTGAGCTCTTACGAAGTGGTTTCAGTTCTGGACTTGTTTTGCTGCGGCGTTTATATCTTCTTTGTGTTCCCTATATTTGCACTGGTGGCGAACTTTGATGCCCAGTGGATGTAATATGTGTAATAGCCGTGATAGCCTAGCGTAAGTTGCTCGCTTATTTATTTCCTTATTGTCTTGTTTATTTCTTTGCTTGTAGTCAGTGCAGTTCTTTTTCCGCGGTTTGCTAGTGGCCGCAATAACCTATTTTTTAAAACTAGGCCAAAATAACCATGGGCTACATATTTACTGTAGTTACCATTTCCATCCAACGGGCCGTAGAAACAATGGGCCTTCTACGTGTCGTAGACACAATGGGCCTTCTACGGGCCGTATCATCAATGGGCCTTGTACGGGCCGTATGATCGGTTGGCCAAACATGGGCCAATAACAGACCACATTATCGTCGTAAATGGGCTAGAGTTGGAATCGTCTGTTCATGGGCCGACCATAACGGGCCGTCGTTAATCGGCCGTATTTGATGACGCTAGGAAAACGGCCCAACGTATTAACGGGCCACAAAATGGGTCAACTGTAACCTCGGGCTGAATTTAGCCCACAACAGAAAATGACAATAACGGGCCGTAAGTAAACGAATGCTGGAAATGAGCCCAAGAGTAAATGGGCTCTCAGAAGGCCAAAAGATAACATGGGCTGGAAACGGCCCAACGGAATAACGGACCGTTAATGGGTATAAAGTTATACACTGTTCATTACGGGCCAGTTTCACCACAGGCCGTTAATGGGTATAAAGTGATACACTGTTCACTGCGGGCCAGTTTCACCACGTGTCGTTAATGGGCCAAGAGTTATAAAGGGCCTCATATGGGCCGAATGATGTCATGGGCCATACATGGGCCAGAAGTGAAAACGGGCTGGAATCATATTGGAGGCCCAGATGACGCTACTGGGCCTAATTCGGATAGGGCGTAACGGGCCTTGGGTTAGCGGGCTGTAAATGGGTTATATGCGAACAGGCCGTTAACAGGCTTTCCATGGGCCGGCCCGCCACCTTTTGACCAAGTCAAACGGGCCGGCCTTTTCACAGGAATGGGCCTCTATTGGGTCGTGCCATGTGTCAACGTATCATAAGTGCCTTCTGTCCAATGAGTGGATGACTCTAGCCCAACGATGAGACGACACGTGTTTCTTCTAGCCAATGATGATTTTACACGTGGAAAATCCCCATTGGTCGGGGCTATTAACGGGTTATCGGATCCAAAACCCGACTAGATAGCTTAACAACGTTCTGTTACGGTGGATGCCACGTGTCGGTCACCCTTGACGAAAGCATTTCTGTGACGCGCGATTTATCGTCATGGAAGTGGACACTTCCCTCATGATAATTTTGGTAATGTCATGGAACACTTCTCTGACAAAGACAGTATGACTATATTGATTCTGTCATAAAATCATCATGGATGTACATGCATGACAAAAAACGCGACCTACTATGACAACACGTATCATCACGGAAGTGTATTTTTTTGTAGTGTCGGGTGCCAGCCCTGCTGGGTGGATCAGGGGGACGTCAGGGGTATGTTACCCCCTGGGCCTGCGCGGCCCGTGGCATCTCGGCCAGCCATTCGTCCCGTGGCTACCTATAAATGGATGAGACGCGGCAGCCTAGACCCCTATTTAGGGTTTCCAGCCTCTTCCAGAGAGGTGCGGCACCTCGCTCACTCTGCCCGCATCCTCATGATCTCTCCCCCTCCTCCCCATCTCCTCAAATCCTTCGCGATGGCAGTAATGGGAGACTGCCATGCTGACAAGCGGCTGATACGTCTCCAACGTATCTATACTTTTTGATTGCTCCATGCTATATTATCTATTGTTTTGGACTATATTAGGCTTTATTTTCCACTTTTATATTACTTTTGGGACTAACCTATTAACCGGATGCCCAGCCCAGAATTGTTGTTTTTAGCCTATTTCAGTGTTTCGAAGAAACGTAATATCAAACGGAGTCCAAACGGAATGAAATCTTCGGGAACGTGATTTTCTCATCAGATAAGATCTAGGAGACTTGGACCCTCGGTCAAGAAAGGAGGGAGGCGGCCACGAGGGTGGAGGGCGCCCCCCCCCCCCCAACCCCTAGGGTGCCCCCCTGCCTCGTGGTCCCCCCAAAGCTCCACCGACGTACTCCTTCCTCCTATATATACCTACGTACTAGCAGATCGGATCTGAGCCAAAACCTAATTCCACCGCCGCAACTTTCTGTATCCACGAGATCCCATCTTGGGGCAATATCCAGAGCTCCGCCGGAAGGGGATTCCACCATGGAGGCTTCTACATCATCATCATAGCCTCTCTGATGAAGTGTGAGTAGTTTACCTCAGACCTTCGGGTCCATAGTTAGTAGCTAGATGGCTTCTTCTCTCTTTTTGGATCTCAATACAATGTTCTCCTCCCTCTCTCGTGGAGATCTATTCGATGTAATCTTATTTTTGTGGTGTGTTTATTGAGACCGATGAATTGTGGGTTTATGATCAAGATTATCTATGAGCAAAATTTGAATCTTTTCTGAATTCTTTTATGTATAATTGAGTTATCTTTGCAAGTCTCTTCGAATTATCTGTTTGGTTTGGCCAACTAGATTGGTAGTTCTTGCAATGGGAGAAGTGCTTAGCTTTGGTTTCAATCTTGCGGTGTCCTTACCCAGTGGCAGAAAGGGTTGCAAGGCACGTATTGTATTGTTGCCATCGAGGATAACAAGATGGGGTATTTATCATATTGCATGAATTTATTCCTCTACATCATGTCATCTTGCTTAAGGCGTTACTCTGTTTTCATTAACTTAATACTCTAGATGCATGCTGGATAGCGGTTGATGAGTGGAGTAATAGTAGTAGATGTAGGCAGAATCGGTTTACTTGTCTCGGACGTGATGCCTATATACATGATCATACCTAGATACTCTCATAACTATTCTCAATTCTGTCAATTGCTCAACAGTAATTCGTTCACCCACCGTAAAATACTTATGCTCTTGAGAGAAGCCTCTAGTGAAATCTATGGCCCCCGGGTCTATTTTTATCATATTAATCTCCTACGCTTTATTATTGCTTTGCTTTTTATTTTGCCTTTTATTTTACTTTGCATCTCTTACCAAAAATACCAAAAATATTAACTATCATCTCTATAAGATCTCACTCTCGTAAGTGACCGTGAAGGGATTGAGAACCCCTATTCGCGTTGGTTGCGAGGAGTTATTTGCTTTGTGTAGGTACGAGGGACTTTCCCGTGGCCTCCTACTGGATTGATACCTTGGTTCTCAAAAACTGAGGTAAATACTTACGCTACTCTGCTGCATCATCGTCTCCTCTTCGGGGAAAACCAACGCAAGCTCAAGACGTAGCAAGAAGGATTTCTGGCGCTGTTGCCGGGGAGTCAACATACCAAGTACCCATCACAATCCCTTATCTCTCGTATTACATTATTTGCCATTTGCCTCTCGTTTTCCTCTCCCCCACTTCACCCTTGCCGATTTATTCGCCCTCTCTTTTTTGTTTTCCTTTTTCTTGCTTGCTTGTCATTATGTCTGAAATTGGGGAAATTATTGCCGATATGGACAATAATAATAACATGGAAAATTCTGATGCTCCGTCTGAAGAACCGCCTACCTTGCATACAAAAAGATTTCGAATTGGTAGTGGTAATATTATTGGAAAAGGAGTTACTCAAGATTTCTTTACTTGTGCCGGTGCTTTGCCTTCTATGGGTAGTTCTATTCTCCATAGAACTAGTAGTCTTGCGGACACTATTGCCATGCTTATCATTGAACTTGAAAGGCAATTTATGCATAAGCATCCTTCCATACAAAGGATTTCCCTAGAATTTTCTAATATCGAGCATTCCTCTGTTAAGCGTGCCGCTACAATCTTTTCGGCTCATGAATTCAGATTTATAATAAAAGAGGCCAAAGAAATCTTTGCGCATTATAGGGTGGACGCTGGCCGTCCTCCCGTAGAATCTATCCTCTTTGATCAAGAAGAAATAATGCGTTTTCAATCTATTGACTATGTTGCTTTCAATGAAAATCTTAGAAAAAGGGTGCCTACCAATATTTTAATTGATAGAATCTCTGAACTTAACGATGATTTAGCTATTCGAAATAATGAGCTAGGATACTCTCTTGAGTATAGGCTCACAAGGTTTTGTCAAAAGAATGCTTATAATGATGAATTGGTTGTGCAATACGAAGGGCCAAAAGTGGAACCTATACCTCCTAAAATTGATCTCAGGGATTTTTGCCCTATTAAATTTAGCCCTTTTGGTTACTTTTGCTTGCCTCAAAGAAAACTTGCTGCCGAACGTAGGGAGTATGAAATGAGTTTCACTGATCTATCTTATTACTACGGCACAACCTAGATCTATCCTTGCTTTTATGCCTAGCTAGGGGCGTTAAACGATAGCGCTTGTTGGGAAGCAACCCAATTTTATTTTTAGTTTTTGTTTTTGTTTCTGTTTAGGAATAAATAATCCATCTATCTTTAGTTTAGATGTGGTTTTGTTTTAATTAGTGTTTGTGCCAAGTTAAACCTATAGGATCTTCTTGGATAATAGTTATTTGATCTTGCTGTAATTTCCAGAAACTTTCTGTTCACAAAAACAATTATTAAAAATCACTAGAACATGATAAAATAGTGATTCCAATTGCTTCTGATCAATAACCAAATTGCCTAGGTCTTCCTATTTTGCTGAATGTTTGGAGTTCCAGAAGTTTGCGTTAGTTACAGATTACTACAGATTGTTCTGTTTTTGACAGATTCTGTTTTTCGTGTGTTGTTTGCTTATTTTGATGAATCTATGGCTAGTAAAATAGTTTATAATCCATAGAGAAGTTGGAATACAGTAGGTTTAACACAAATATAAATAAAGAATGAGTTCATTACAGTACCTTGAAGTGGTCTTTTGTTTTCTTTCGCTAACGGAGCTCACGAGATTTCTGTTGAGTTTTGTGTTGTGAAGTTTTCAAGTTTTGGGTGATTTTTTTTGATGGATTATGGAACAAGGAGTGGCAAGAGCCTAAGCTCGGGTATGCCCATGGCATCCCCAAGATAATCCAAGGACACCAAAAAGTCAAAGCTTGGGGATGCCCCAGAAGGCATCCCCTCTTTCGTCCACTTCCATCGGTAAGTTTACTTGGAGCTATATTTTTATTCACCACATGATATGTGTTTTGCTTGGAGCGTCTTGTATTATTTGCGTCTTTGCTTGTTAGTTTACCACAATAATCCTTGCTGTGCACACCTTTTGAGAGAGCCATACATGAATTGGAATTTGTTAGAATACTCTATGTGCTTCACTTATATCTTTTGAGCTTTATAGTTTTGCTCTATGTGCTTCACTTATATCTTTTGAGCCTTATAGTTTTGCTCTAGTACTTCACTTGATCTTTTAGAGCACGATGGTGGATTTGTTTTAAAGAAACTATTGACCTCTCATGCTTCACTTAGATTATTTGAGAGTCTTAAATAGCATGGTAATTTGCTTAATAATAATATGCTAGGTATACAAAAATAATAAAAACTTTCTTATGAGTGCGTTGAATACTAAGAAAAGTTTGATGCTTGATAATTGTTTTGAGATATGGAGGTGATAATATCAAAGTCGTGCTAGTTGAGTAGTTGTGAATTTGAGAAATGCTTGTTTTGAAGTTTGCAAGTCCCGTAGCATGCACGTATGGTAAACGTTATGTAACAAATTTGAAACATGAGGTGTTATTTGATTGTCCTCCTTATGAGTGGCTGTCGGGGACGAGCGAGGTTATTTTCCTACCAATATATCCCCCTAGGAGCATGCACGTAGTGCTTTGGTTTTTGATGGCTTGTAGATTTTTGCAACAAGTATGTGAGTTCTTCATGACTAATGTTGAGTCCATGGATTATACGCACTCTCACCCTTCCATCATTGCTAGCCTCTTCGGTACCGTGCATTGCCCTTTCTCACATTCAGTGTTGGTGCAAACTTCGCCGGTGCATCCAAACCCCGTGATATGATACGCTCTTTCACACATAAAACTCCTTATATCTTCCTCAAAACAGCCACCATACCTACCTATTATGTCATTTCCATAGCCATTCCGAGATATATTGCCATGCAACTTTCCACCATACCGTTCTTCATGACACATTCCTCATTGTCATATTGCTTAGCATGATCATGTAGTTGGCATAGAATTTGTGGCAAAGCCACCGTTCATAATTCTTTCATACATGTCACTCTTGAATCATTGCATATCCCGGTACACCGCCGGAGGCATTCATATAGAGTCATACTTTGTTCTAGTATCGAGTTGTAATCATTGAGTTGTAAATAAATAGAAGTGTGATGATCGTTATTTTCTAGAGCATTGTCCCAAGTGAGGAAAAAAAAGAGAGAAAGGCCATAAAAAAAAGAGAAGGCCCAAAAAATGAGAGAAAAAGAGAGTTTCATATGATCTTCAAAGTAGCACACTTGTGCTCCAAAGTAGCACCATGATCTTCATAATAGAGAGTTTCATATGTTGTCACTTTCATATACTAGTGGGAATTTTTCATTATAAAACTTGGCTTGTATATTCCAACGATGGGCTTCCTCAAATGCCCTAGGTCATCGTGAGCAAGCAAGTTGGATGCACACCCACTTAGTTTCTTTTGTTGAGCTTTCATACATTTATAGCTCTAGTGCATCCGTTGCATGGCAATCCCTACTCCTTGCATTAACATCAATTGATAGGCATCTCCATAGCTGGTTGATGTAAGACCTTCTCCTTTTTTGTCTTCTCCACATAACCCCCGTCGTTATATTCTATTCCACCCATAGTGCTATGTCCATGGCTCGTGCTCATATATTGCGTGAAAGTTTATAGGTTTGAGATTACTAAAGTATGAAACAATTGCTTGGCTTGTCATCGGGGTTGTGCATGATGAGAGCATTCTTGTGTGACGAAAATGGAGCATGACTAAACTATATGATTTTGTAGGGATGAACTTTCTTTGGCCATGTTATTTTGAAAGACATAATTGCTTAGTTACTATGCTTGAAGTATTATTATTTTTATGCCAATATGAACTTTTGTCTTGAATCTTTCGGATCTGAATATTCATACCACAATTAAGAAGAATTACATTGAAATTATGCCAAGTAGCACTCCGCATAAAAATTCTCTTTTTATCATTTACCTACTCGAGGACGAGCAGGAATTAAGCTTGGGGATGCCTGACACGTCTCCAACGTATCTATAATTTTTGATTGCTCAGTGCTATATTATCTATTGTTTTGGACTATATTGGGCTTTATTTTCCACTTTTATATTACTTTTGGGACTAACCTATTAACCGGAGGCCCAGCCTGTAATTGCTATTTTTTGCCTATTTTAGTGTTTCAAGAAAGCGGAATATCAAACGGAGTCCAAACGGAATGAAATCTTCGAACGTGATTTTCTCATCAGATAAGATCCAGGAGACTTGGACCCTCGGTCAAGTAAGGAGGGAGGCGGCCACGAGGTGGAGGGTGCCCCCAGGGCGCCCGCCTCGTGGGCCCCCCGAAGCTCCACTGACGTACTCCTTCCTCCTCTATATACCTACGTACCCCCAACAGAACAGATACGGAGCCAAAAACCTAATTCCACCGCCGCAACTTTCTGTATCCATGAGATCCCATCTTGGGGCATGTTCTGGAGCTCCGCCGAAAGGGGATTCCACGACGGAGGGCTTCTACATCATCATCAAAGCCTCTCCGATGAAGTGTGAGTAGTTTACCTCAGACCTTCGGGTCCATAGTTAGTAGCTAGATGGCTTCTTCTCTCTTTTGGATCTCAATACAATGTTCTCCCCTCTCTCGTGGAGATCTATTCGATGTAATCGTCTTTTTTGTGTGTGTTTGTTGAGACCGATGAATTGTGGGTTTATGATCAAGATTATCTATGAGCAATATTTGAATCTTTTCTTAATTCTTTTATGTATGATTGAGTTATCCTTGCAAGTCTCTTCGAATTATCCGTTTGGTTTGGCCAACGAGATTGGTAGTTCTTGCAATGGGAGAAGTGCTTAGCTTTGGGTTCAATCTTGCGGTGTCCTTACCCAGTGACAGAAAGGGTTGCAAGGTACGTATTGTATTGTTTCCATCGAGGATAACAAGATGGGTATTTATCATATTGCATGAATTTATTCCTCTACATCATGTCATCTTGCTTAAGGCGTTACTCTGTTTTCATTAACTTAATACTCTAGATGCATCTTTGGATAGCGGTCGATGAGTGGAGTAATAGTAGTAGATGCAAGGTGAGTCGGTCTACTTGTCTCGGACGTGATGCCTATATACATGATCATACCTAGATACTCTCATAACTATGCTCAATTACATCAATTGCTCAACAATGAATTGCTTCACCCAATCGTAAAAAACTTATGCTCTTGAGAGAAGCCACTAGTGAAATCTATGGCCCCCGGGTCTATTTTCATCATATTAATCTTCCTACGCTTTATTATTGCTTTGCTTTTTATTTTGCCTTTTATTTTACTTTGCATCTTTTACCAAAAATACCAAAATATTATCTATCATCTCTATCAGATCTCACTCTCGTAAGTGACCGTGAAGGGATTGACAACCCCTATTCGCATTGGTTGCGAGGAGTTATTTGCTTTGTGTAGGTACGAGGGACTTGCGTGTGGCCTCCTACTGGATTGATACCTTGGTTCTCAAAAACTGAGGGAAATACTTACGCTACTATGCTGCATCATACTCTCCTCTTCGGGGAAAACCAACGCAAGCTCAAGACGTAGCAACAGCCCATGGAGATCTCAGATCCGGAGGTGGACCGGCGCAAGGAGCGCGACCTACGCGACATGGGCAAGCATGTGATGCGGGAGCGGTCCGGTGGTCACGACGCCAAGGACGAGCGTGGCGGATCTCGTGACCAACGCAGCCGCGAGGGGGATTGGGGTCCCCCTCCCCCATGGTGGATCCAGCAGCAAGAACGTAAGAAGAAGAAGAAGGCCACGCAGAGGCGGCGCGAGCTGGAGAGGAAGCCGCTGGTGCATCCAAACTGTGGTGGGGGCCATGGTGACCCGCTAGCCAAGAAGCCTCGGGCCCTCGCAGATCCGCTGGTGATGGCGCTGCCCTCTTCGTCCATGGGAACGACGGAGGAGCCCATCCTGGTGGAGGAAGCGGCCGACATCGAGTGCTTCAAATGCGGCCGCTTGGGGAATTTCCAGTCTAAGTGCAAGTTTAAGCCCCTCTATGTGCTATGTAAGGAAGAGGGCCACGCTTCTGCCCACTGTCCGACACGCGGCCGCCAGCTGCAGCTATAGATTATGGGCAGTGTTATCTCTGGCGAGGGTTTTTTCTGCCTTGAGTTTGACGACGAAGACGAAGCCAAACTGTTAGTGGGTGCATGGATCGAGAACACGGCCATTCTTGCTGCTGAGCCTGGGAGGCTCAATCTGTGCATCCTCAAGCAAGACCTGCAACACATGGTGACCGGGGAATGGGATTGGCAAGTTACATAGATTGGTGACAATGATTTCGTGGTAGTTTTCCCTTCTGCAGACCTGTTACACATGGCGAAGTCGAGTGGGAATCTTTTCTTGTCTATCAATGACATCACTGCAACTGTGCGTGATATGCTGCACGAGGAGGTGCCTCCGATGGTCATGCCCGAGACTTGGGTGCGGCTTCATGGCATTCCTAAGAAGCACATGCATGAGGACCGCAACAAGGAAGGGTTTCGGATGCTTGGTCGACCCATTGTGGTGGATGAGTTGTCCCTCATCAATATGGGGCCTGTGAGGATGAAGATTGCGTGTAAAGCTCCGTAGAAACTGAATGTGTTTGTGGAAGTTTGGTTTAATCATGAAGGCTATCAAGTCATGGTGGAGTCTGAGGTTCTGCCCAAGCGCGGTGGCGAGAGGGTGGTTCCTAGAGCTGGCCTGTCCAACCCTCTGCCCAAAGATTCTGATGTCGCGGGGGGTGGTCGTCCGTCAGGCGGCTCGCGGCCAGTCGGTGCAGCCACTGGCAATGGGCATCAGGGCGTGGGTGGAGCTCCCATGGCGGCCTCTAGCGGTGACACCAAGATGCAGGACACTAGGGAGGACTGCGAGGACAGCCAGCTGGACACATCCATTGACAAGGAGACTTGGGATAAGCTGGGTGCTATCTCGGCCGATACTGGGGCCATGGGGGTGGCTACCGAGGACACGGCGGTGAGCGTTCCTCTGTTGGCTCGCTCCCTCGCGATGTCTTTCAATGAGTATGGGTCTAACCTTCCTACCCAGCTCATGGCAAAGGCCGGGCCGCTCAAGTTGGTTGGGGCCACTCCTGCTGCTACCGTGTCGTCTGCCCTAGTGGTGGTGCCTGGGGCGGACACAGGGTGTGTGGTTGACTGTGACTTGACTCCAGCTACCAAGCTAGGTTCCAACAGTGCGGGCCGCCAGGCCAAGAAGACGGTTGGCAGGAAGCCGGCCAGCAAGCAAGTTTCATCTGATGTGGCGGTGGCGGCGACTCTTGGGGGCGGCGTTGGGACCGGTCAAGGCGGGCAGCAAGGCCAGGCACTCCAAGGCAACTCCGGTGGCGCAGCGGGCTCCCAGCGCTTGGGCCAAGGCCAAGCTGGGTGAGCTGTCTTCCCTGGAGAGCGCCAAGCTTCGGCTCGTGGACAAGAATCTGGAATCATCAGGTAATCCCTTACCCTCTTACCGTATTTTGAATGCTTTTTCGGATGAACATCTTGCCAGTATCTTAGATGATAGCGGGGTTGCGATTAGTGCTCCGTATGGAGATATCATCTCGTTGGTTCACGCACGGGAAGAAGGCAGGCCATGCTCGCGGCTGCGGCTGCCTGTTGTGCTAATACGAATCAACTGGCCATCGTACCAGTAGGGGCTGGTGACGAGGCGGGACCCGCTGAGGGGACAAAGGATAGGGAGGCCTCTGATCTACCTTCTTCGAGCCGGATTCCAACATGGAAGCGTGTGGCAAAAGCGGTGATCTCTAGGGGGGTGCGCCTATGTTATCAGATCATCTAGATGCGCTACATGTTTTGGAACATTCGTGGTTGGGGCCACGGAGGGCGACGTACCCAGCTCAAGGAATATATGGCCAAGGAGCAGATCGATGTGGTAGCTCTCCAGGAAACGATTAAAACAGATTTCTCATACTGCGACCTACTTGATTCTGATCCCTTGCAATGTTTCATCTAGAATTGGGTGCCCTCGAGGGGCCACTCGGGCGACATTCTGTTAGGTTGTAATCGTGATGTATGTGATGTATTGCATTGGGATGTGGGTGTATTTTCTCTTGTGGCTACCATTAAACATTGTGCCTTCGGTTTATCGTGGGTAGTAGTTTGCGTGTACGGACCTGCGGACCACTCCCATTCGGTGGATTTGTTGCTTGAGCTTACCAACTTGGTCGGGGCCAAACGAGCTTCCAACTTCCCGCTGTTGGTTGGTGGCGATTGATGACCCACAAGTATAGGGGATCTATCATAATCCTTTAGATAAGTAAGAGTGTCGAACCCAACAAGGAGCAGAAGGAAATGATAAGCAGTTTTCAGTAAGGTATTCTCTGCAAGCACTGAACTTGTAGGTAACAGATAGTTTTCTAATAAGATAATTTGTAATGGGTAACAAGCAATAAAAGTAAATAAGGTGCAGCAAGGTGGCCCAATCCATTTTGTAGAAAAGGACAAGCCTGGAGAAGTTCTTATAATGAGGAAATCGCTCTCGAGGACACATGGGAATTATCATCAAGCTAGTTTTCATCACGCTCATATGATTCGCGTTCGTTACTTTGATAATTTGATATGTGGGTGGACCGGTGCTTGGGTGCTGCCCTTTCTTGTACAAGCATCCCACTTATGATTAACCCCTGTTGCAAGCATCCGCAACTACAAAAGAAGTATTAAGGTAAACCTAACCATATCATGAAACAAGTGGATCCAAATCAGCCCCTTACGAAGCAACGCATAAACTAGGGTTTAAGCTTACATCACTCTAGCAATCCATCATCTACTTATTACTTCCCAATGCCTTCCTCTAGGCCCAAATAATGGTGAAGTGTCATGTAGTCGACGTTCACATAACACCACTAGAGGAGAGACAACATACATCTCATCAAAATATCAAACGAATACCAAATTCACATGACTACTAATAGCAAGACTTCACCCCATGTCCTCAGGAACAAACGTAACTACTCACAAAGCATATTCATGTTCATAATCAGAGGAGTATTAATATGCATTAAGGATCTGAACATATGATCTTCCACCAAATAAACCAACTAGCATCAACTACAAGGAGTAATCAACACTACTAGCAACCCACAGGTACCAATCTGAGGTTTTGGTACAAAGATTGGATACAAGAGATGAACTAGGGTTTGAGAGGAGATGGTGCTGGTGAAGATGTTGATGGAGATTGACCCCCTCCCGATGAGAGGATCATTGGTGATGACGATGGTGATGATTTCCCCCTCCCGGAGGGAAGTTTCCCCGGCAGAACAGCTCCGCCGGAGCCCTACATTGGTTCACTACTAGGGAAAACCTTATACACAGAACTTTAGCAGTAGCATGGGTCAAAAAAGCACGCTGGTGCTAAGTAGCAGTAGCGCGCCTTGTTGGAAACACGTTACTACTAAAATTCCCACGGCTTAGCCGATAGGCTACACATAGTAGTAGCGATCTATATCGAACCGTGCTACCGCTACTTTCTTTGTAGCAGCGCGTTTTACTCTAAACTCGCTACTGCTAAAGGATATAAAATTAAATAGAAAGCAAACAGAAAGGAAATTGAAAATGAAAGAAATAGAATAAGGTGAAATGAAAAAAATAAAATGTGAAGAAAAATAAATGAAAAAGGGAAAAAAGAGAAAGGAGTAGCAGTAGCATGTATCCCAGAACGCGTTGTAGCTAACGTAGCAGTAGCGCGCTTTCTGGAACGCGCTACTGCTACTTCTGACTTAACCACGAGGTTCGTCCTTCCCCACGGCCACTTCCCCCAAATCCAACTCCTCCGCTCTCACCGCCGCCATCGCCCGTCGGCCGCCGCGCGCTCTGCGCACACCCTCTATGCCGCCCCCGACCCCGGATTCAATGCCACCCCTGTCCCCGACCTCAACGCCGCCCCGGACGCCGCCGACGACCCCGACCTCGACGCCGCCCTCCGTCGCACGCCCGACGCCCGACCCGACCTCGACGCTGCCCTCCGCTGCGTGCCGAGCCCCGACCCGACCTCGACGCCACCTGCCTCCCTCGTCGCAGGCACCCGAGGTGAGCACGCCTGCTCCTCCCTCTCCCTACCTCTCCCTAGGGTTTCTTCATATTTTAGTTGCATCAAATTAGTTAGGGTTCATGTAAGGGTGGAAACGAATCGGATGCGGATGCGGCTCAAATTAGTTAGGGTTCATGTAAGGGTGGAAACGAATCAAATTTCTAAGATGAATCATAAAACGAGTAAAATTTGACCACTTATTTCACTTTTAAGTTGGATAATTGGAATACCTGCTACCACTTTCCACCCCTAGGTTCATCAAATTAGATGGTAATTAGGGCAGTAGTTCCTAGGTACTAATTAGTTAGTAATAACTAGGTACTAATTAGGTACTAGTTTATTTTTATTTATAGTAAGTTTATTTTTAGTAAGAACTAGTTGAATTAATAGAACTAGTTAGTAAGAACTTGTTGTTATTTTTTAGTTAAAGCAATTTTTCCCGCATCGACGTGGACGATGCATATCCCGCATCCTCGTCGTCGAGTCAGCAGAGGACACCTGCGTCACCAGATGGGCCATGTCCGGGGCTGGGCTCTGCCGGGGTGGTACTGGGAGGCGCTACCTACCGGGGGCGCATGTTGGTGAGGAGCCAGCCTGTTGTTGACCCGAACCTTCTTTGGTGGCGGTCGCGTGGGCCAGTGATGGTCCAGAGGCACGAGGACCCCGCGGAGGTGGCGCGTCACCATGTCAGTGAGGAGGATGTGCATGTCCGTCGCTACTTGTTTGCGTTGGAGCACGGGTTCTCCAATACCTGGCAGGTTCTCCAGGGATCTCACTGGAGCTATGATCCTGTGATGGTTCCTTCTCTGTGGGTGTCCACCGCCCGGCGCCGATACCCGTCGTGCGCTAGGGTTTTAGTTGTATTAGTGATGTTATATGTATGATACTATTCGGGATGTATTAGTGATAATATTCGATGATGTACGGACGCATGAGATGATTTACTTTTGCTTATTGAATGCATGCTAATTTGAGTCCTATAAGTTATTTTGAAATGTATATCTTGTGTTGCTCAAATAGGATATGTGCTTGCCCAAGTGGTCGGTCGGTCATGTTTGTAGGTTACACCTTCGAGTGGCCTATGTTTTGCCGGAGTGTTGATTCATTTCCGTTCCAGCAAATTTCAGGCGCTCGATATGTCCTATTTTAGCAAAGGTCATGCCGGATTTTTCCGTGAATTTTGGCATGAATTGTGCCAGAATATGTAGGAAATATCGAGTGCCCCGGATTTGTGTGTTGAGTATCCTGGTAGTTGTCTTCGATCGATTTTAAATTAATGTTTCAACTATGAACATAGGAAATGTCTGAAGACGAAAAGGATTTCGGTATTTGCAAATACTGCGAAGAGGAGCGTGGTCTGTGCAACGGAATCTTCCTAGATGATGATAGGCGCTTCAGCATCAAGCTGGATGAGAACTTCGAAGTGGATACAGTAAGTCACAACGACAAGTCTTTTTTCGTAATTAAGCATGACATCTGCTTCATTTGCTTCAACTTATAATTTGATTTTTTTACTATTCTACTAGCGTATCCCCTGCCATGCAAGAGTTTTTGTATTGGATAACATAGGTTTCAGTCGTACTACGGAGGTAAAGAAAGTTTACTTGAAGACCGAGCATGGTTATATTTTCCACGCAAAATTATATAATGCAGACGACTACACCTATTTTGGATGCAAAACATGGCAAGCACTATGCAAGACTTATGCATTTGAGCCTGATATGGTTATCGCCTTTGATATTCGTGCAGAAGATGATATTGATGGTAATACCGACATCTGGGTCGATGTGCAGACGCCTCCAGTTATACCATTATGTGAGTTTCTCAACCATATTTATGTCTTTGATATTGTTTATTCAAAAATAGTTGACAACTAATTTCTATTGTCAGCTTATTTCCGTTCACAAACATGTCCAGCGCTTGGTAGACAGGGACCTACGACATTTGTCCGGGGCTGAACTAAACTGCGAGGAGCTAAGTCATTATGTTTCATGGCTTGCGGATCTTGATACTGTCAAGACAAAATTTCTTCCTGCACTTAGAAATGTTTGTACTGAAAATGTGCGACCAATAGTGTTCGTAATGAACTACGGTAACATCTATTTAGGAAAGATGGTAAGATTTTTACTATTTGTCCTCAGTGCATCTTTTCCATACATTATTTTTTAAGCTAAACTTCATTGCTAAGTATGTTACCATACGATGTTCTTCAACAAGGACTCCCGATGAATGTTGTGCCTCATGGGATCGAGACTAAAGGTACCATGAGTATTGTTAGCTTACGGCCAAGATATCCTACAATGCACTTTAGTGCATTCAGGATTAGTGACGAACTCTTAATGGTACAAGACTGGACCAAATTTGTGATGGAGGAGCGCAGAGAAGTACTAGGGGGCAGCAATCAGAAGCGCAGCCCACGATTAGGAGACAGGTTCATCTGCATGCTCCAACTTGATGAAGGAGGAGAGCTACACATGTTTTATGTTATTTTACCTGAGAGAGAGCAGCAGGAGTGATTAGCTAGCTAGAAATGAGTTTGAAGATGATGATGTGCTACACTATGACTATGATGATTAAATAGCTAGTGTTGGTGGTAATGACTATGATGATTATTATTAGCTAGTGTTAGTGGTGATTAGATAGCTACCGCATCTAGTGTTGGTGGTGATTAGCTAGCTAGAATGAGTTTGAAGATGATTATGTGCTACACTATGACTATGGTGATTAAATAAATACTGTTGGTGGTAATGACTATGATGATGATTAAATATCTTGTCTTTGGTGGATTAGATTCAAGTGGAGGCAACATGTGGTGCACATCAAAGTACTACTAGTCCAAACTAGATCAAGTTTGGATTAGTAGTATACTTTTGACATGCACCACATATTGCCTCCACTTGAACCTAATCCACCTTCATTTGACACACTGTTATGGACATAATGATATAAACCTCATAATTGATATTGTACCAAAATTTCTATAACATCGGATAAATACACTAAAAATAAAAATAAAATAAAAAAATACTAGTAGCGGTGGATAGTAAACACGCTGCAACTAGCTAGATTAGCAGCAGCGCGGGAGAGAAGAAGCGATGCTGCTATGTGTCCTAGCAGTAGCGCGTGTCACAAGCGCTACTGCTAAGTAATAGCTGTAGCGCCTTATTAGTAGCGCGGCAGCATGCGCTACTAGTGGGCTTTAAACCAGCAGTACTACTAGGGTTTTCCCTAGTAGTGGTTCCGCCAAGGTTCCGCCTCGTGGCGGCGGAGTTTTGTCCCGTAAGCTTTCTTATGATTTTTTTAGGGTAAAAGACTTCAGATAGCAGAAGATGGACACCGGGGAGCCACCAGGGGTCCCACGAGGCAGGGGGCGCGCCCTGTAAGGGTGGGCGTGCCCCCCACCCTCGTGGCCAGGGTGTGGGCCCCCTCTGGTACTTCTTTCGCTCAATAATTCTTATTAATTCCAAAAATGACTTTCGTGGAGTTTCAGGACTTTTGGAGGTGTGCAGAATAGGTTACCAATATTTACTCCTTTTCCAGCCCAGAATCCCAGCGGCCGGCATTCTCCCTCTTCATGTTAAACCTTGTAAAATAAGAGAGAATAGCCATAAGTATTGTGACATAACGTGTAATAACAGTCCATAATGCAATAAATATCGATATAAAAGCATGATGCAAAATGGACGTATCAACTCCCCAAGCTTAGACCTCGCTTGTCCTCAAGCGAAGTTTAAATCGAAAAATATGTCCACATGTTTAGAGATAAAGGTGTCGATAAAAATAAAATACGGACATGAGGGCATCATGATCATTCTTATAACAACAACATATATAGATTTTGTCATATGATTTCTTATGCTCAAGTAACAATCTATTCACAATGTCAAGTATGAATCAGAAACTTCATTGAGAACTAACAAACTATAATCTCAGTCATTGAAGCAATTGCAATTTATCATAACATCGGACAGAGTCAAGAATAGAGCTTTTCAGCAAGCCCACATACTCAACTATCATTTAGTCTTCTACGATTGCTAACACTCACGCAATACTTATGGTTATGGAGTTTTAATCGGACACAGAGAAAGATAGGGGCTTATAGTGTTGCCTCCCAACGTTCTACCTCAAGGGTAATGTCAACAATAATAGTTCATGCTAACTTACATCCAATTGGATATATATATCAGGATCTTTCCAACACGAGGTGCTTGCCAAAGGATAAAATAAAAAGGGAAAGGTGAAAATCACCTTGACTCTTGCTTAATGTAAAAGACGTAAAGTAAAAGATAGGCCCTTCGCAGAGGGAAGCAGAGGTTGTCATGTGCTTTTAGGGTTGGATGCACAAAATCTTAATGCAAAAGAACGTCACTTTACATTGCCACTTGTGATATGAACCTTTATTATGCAGTCCGTCGCTTTTATTACTTCCGTATCACACGATCGTATAAAGCTTATTTTCTCCACATTAATAAGTCATACATATTTAGAGAGCAATTTATATTGCTTGCAACATCACAACTTACTTGAAGGATCTTACTCAATCCATAGGTAGGTATGGTGGACTCTCATGGCGAAAACTGGGTTTAAGGATATTTGGAAGCACAAGTAGTATCTCTACTTGGTGCAAGGAATTTGGCTAGCATGAGGGGGAAAGGCAAGCTCAACATGTTGGACATTCCATGACAATATACTTTAACTGAGATGTGAGAAAACATAACCCATTACGTTGTCTTCCTTGTCCAACATCAACTCTTTAGCATGTCATACTTTAATGAGTGCGCACAATCATAAAAGATGTCCAAGATAGTATATTTATATGTGAAAACCTCTCTTTCTTTATTACTTCCTATTAATTGCAACGATGACCAAAACTATGTTTGTCAACTTTCAACAACTTTTATGTATCATACTCTTTATGTGTGAAGCCATTACTGTCCATAAAATCAATATGAACTCTTTTATTTCTTTTTATTCTTTCTATTTCCTCAAGATCATAGCAAGATAGCAAAGCCCTTGACTCAACACTAATCTTTATTATATATAGCTCACAGACTCGATTACATAGAGGGATCACAAAGCAAAACTCAAAACTAATTCATACCAAAGCTTTATTCTACTAGATCAAGATATTACCAAAAGGATCGAACTAAGAAAAACGGTAAAGATAGGAGTGTGATGGCGATACGATACCGGGGCACCTCCCCCAAGCTTGGCAGTTGCCAAGGGGAGTGCCCATACCCATGTGATTATGTCCTCGGAGGTGGTGAAGAAGGAGTTGTTGATGATGTAGGTTTCTTCCTTAATTTGCGCTTGAGAATGGAATTTTTCTCCCTTAGATCATCGATCTCCCGCTCAAGGCTTAATATCTTTTTTCATAGTTCCTGCTTGTTTTCCTGCAAGAGACGAAGAAGGATAAACTCGATCTTGGGCTTCTTTGCCCTATCGGGGAGGCTTGACTTTTTAAACTCCACATCCATGTCCCCAGGTTGAGGTAATGGGACTTCATCTTCATCTGAGCTTGTCTCCTCCTTTCTCTTAGGCTCATAATCTTCTTCTTCCTCAGTGGTCCAGCCACAATGCTCCAGGTCCCCATAGACCTTAGGGTCTGCAAGGTAATCAGCCACATAGCTTTCTCCCTCCGAATCCTAGGACGACATATTGCTTTAATCTGCGGCAGAAACAGCTCGAAACAAAGATAGAGGGTATTTGCGTGACACGGTGGTCAAAACCTTCGAGAGATTATATAATGAATTTTTATCGACCAAAAGAAGTATTGTGCAAGAAAACGGAGTCTGGAGAGCACACGAGGTGCCCACGAGGCAGGGGGGCGCACCCTCCACCCTCGTGGACGCCTTGTGTCCTTCCCGGACTACTTATTTTCCTATTTTCTTAAATATTCCAAAATGAAGAAAAATTGCTATTAGGACTGTTTTGGAGTCTGTTTACTTACCGTACCACATACCTATTCCTTTTTGGAGTCCCTTATGTAGTCCTCCGGGGTTACGGTTTCAATAACATTAGTTTCAACATTTATTGGGTTACCTGAGATATAATGTTTGATTCTTTGACCGTTCACCACCTTCGGATTTGTGCCTTCGAAGTTGTTGATTTTTATGGCACCGGAACGATAGACCTCCTCGATAACTTAAGGGCCTTCCCATTTAGAGAGAAGTTTTCCTGCAAACAATCTTAAACGAGAGTTGAATAGCAACACATAATCACCTACGTTAAACTCACGCTTTTGTATCCTTTTTTAATGCCATCTTTTAACTTTTTCTTTAAACAGCTTGGCATTCTCATATGCTTGGGTTCTCCACTCATCAAGTGAGCTAATGTCAAATAACCTCTTCTCACCAGAAAGTTTGAAATCATAATTGAGCTCGTTAATAGCCCAATATGCCTTATGTTCAAGTTCGAGAGGTAAGTGACATGCTTTTCCATAAACCATTTTATATGGAGACATACCCATAGGATTTTTATATGCAGTTCTATAGGCCCATAATGCATCATCAAGTTTCTTGGACCAATTCTTTCTAGATCTATTAACAGTCTTTTGCAAAATTAATTTGAGCTCTCTATTGCTCAATTCTACTTGACCACTAGGCATGGGTGATAAGGAGATGCAATTCCATGGTTAACATCATACTTAGCAAGCATTTTACGAAAAGCACCATGAATAAAATGTGAACCACCATCAGTCATGAGATATCTAGGGACTCCAAACCTCGGAAAAATAACTTCTTTAAGCATCTTAATACAGGTGTTATGATCAGCACTATTAGTTGGAATAGCTTCTACCCACTTAGTAACGTAATCAACAGCAACTAAAATATGTGTATATCCATTAGAGGCAGGAAACGGTCCCATATAATCAAAGCCCCAAACATCAAATGGTTCAATAACAAGAGAATAATTAATAGGCATTTCTTGACGTCTACTAATATTACCAATTCTTTGACGTTCATCACAAGACAAGACAAACTTACGGGCATCTTTGAAGAGAGTAGGCCAATAAAAACCGAATTGCAATACCTTATGTGCAGTTCTATCTCCAAATGGTGTCCTCCATATGCCTCGGAGTGACACTTGCGTAGGATCTGTTCCTGTTCATGCTCAGGTACACAACATCTAATAACACCATCTACTCCTTTATAAAGGTGTGGGTCATCCCAGAAGTAATGTATTAAATCATAAAAGAACTTTTTCTTTTGTTAGTATGTGAAACTAGGTGGTATAAATTTAGCAACAATGTAATTAGCACAATCAGCATACCATGGAGTAGTACGAGAAGCATTTATGACAGCTAATTGTTCATCAGGAAAGCTATCATCAATAGGTAGTGGGTCATCAAGAACATTCTCTAACCTAGACAAGTTGTCTGCAACGGGGTTCTTAGCTCCCTTTCTATAAATAATATGCAAATCAAATTCTTGTAGCAAGAGAACCCATCTAATAAGTCTAGGCTTAGCATCTTTCTTTTCCATAAGATATTTAATAGCAGCATGATCAATGTGAATAGTTACTTTAGAATCAACAATATAAGGTCTGAACTTATGACATGCAAATACAACTACTAAGAACTCTTTTTTAGTGGTAGCATAATTTCTCTGGGCAGTGTCTAGAGTTTTTCTAGCATATTGAATGACATTTAGTTTCTTATCAACTCTTTGCCCTAGAACAGCACCTACAGCATAATCACTAGCATCACACATAATTTCAAAGGGTAAATTCCAATCAGGTGGCTGAACAATAGGTGCAGTAATCAAAGCTTTCTTAAGTATTACAAATGCTTCTACACAATCATCATCGAAGGCAAAAGGAATATCTTTTTGTAATAGATTAGTCAGAGGCCTAGAGATTTTAGAGAAGTCCTTAATGAAACTCCTATAAAAACCAGCATGGCCAGGGAAACTTCGTATACCTTTAATGTCCTTGGGACACGTCATCTTTTCAATAGCATCAACTTTAGCTTTATCAACTTCAATACCTCTTTCAGAAATTTTATGCCCCAAGACAATGCCTTCATTAACCATAAAGTGGCACTTTTCCCAATTCAAAACAAGACTAGTATCTTCGCATCTCTGCAAAACTCGATCAAGGTTGCTCAAGCAATCATCAAAAGAGGATCCATAAACGGAGAAATCATCCATGAATGCCTCACAAATCTTTTCACAGAAGTCAGAGAATATAGCCATCATGCATCTTTGAAAGGTACCAGGTGCATTACATAAACAAAAAGGCATACATCTATAAGCAAAAGTACCAAAAGGGCAAGTAAAAGTAGTCTTTGCTTGATCGTCCGCTGACACAGGTATTTGAGAGAAACCAGAATAACCATCTAGAAAGCAGAAATGTGTATGTTTGGATAGTCTTTCTAGCATTTGATCAATAAAAGGTAAAGGGTAATGATCTTTATTAGTAGCTTTTTTAATTTATGGAAATCAATTACCATCCTATAACCTGTAATAATTCTATGTGGGATCAACTCATCTTTATCATTAGGAACTACAGTAATACCTCCCTTCTTAGGGACACAATGGACAAGACTTACCCACTCGCTATCAGCAACGGGATAAATTATACCTGCCTCAAGGAGCTTTAGTATTTCCTTTCTTACCACTTCTTTCATCTTAGGATTTAACCGTCGTTGATGATCTCTAACTGGTTTTGCGTCTTTGTCCAATTTTATTTTGTGTTGGCATAACGTGGGGCTAATGCCCTTAAGATCATCAAGAGTATATCCAATAGCAGCACGGTGCTTCTTCAGAGTTTTCAATAATCTTTCCTCTTCCTACTCTGAAAGGTTACCACTAAAAATAACAGGATATATCTTCTTTTCATCAAGGTAAGCATATTTAAGAGTATCAGGTAATGGTTTAAGCTCAAACACGGGATCACCCTTGGGTGGAGGGGGATCCCCTAGATTTCAACAGGTAAGTTGTGTTTCAAAATAGGACCCTGTTTAAAGAACACTTCATCTATCTCCCTCCTTTCATTCATGAACATATCATTTTCATGGTCTAGCAAGTATTGCTCTAAAGGATCAGTAGGAGGCACGAAAATAGAAGCAAGACCAATAATTTCATCCTTACTAGGCAATTCTTTATCATGGGGTTGTCTACGAAACGTAGCAAAATTAAACTCATGTTTCATATCCTCCAAGCCAATCGTAACAACATCCTTTTCACAATCAATCTTAGCATTAACAGTACTCAAGAAGGGTCTACCAAATATAATGGGACAAAAGCTATCTTGTGGGGAACCAAGAACAAGAAAATCAGCAGGATATTTAACTTTCCCACACAAGACTTCAACATCTCTAACAATCCCAAATGGTGAAATAGTATCTCTATTGGCAAGCTTAATTGTAACATCAATATCTTCTAAGTCAGCAGGTGCAATATCATGCATAATTTCCTCATATAAGGAAATAGGTATTGCACTAGCACTAGCACCCATATCACATAAGCCATGATAACAATGATATCCTATTTTAACAGAAATAACATGCATGCCTACAACAGGTCTATGTATCTTAGCATCGGGTCTAGCAATATTAGCAGCTTCCTCACATAAGTAAATAACATGCCCATCAATATTATCAGCCAAGAGATCTTTAACCATAGCAATACTAGGTTCAACTTTAACTTGCTCAAGAGGTGTATATGTTCTAGTATTACTTTTACGAACCACAGTTGAAGCTTTATCATGATCCCTTATCCTAACATGGAAAGGTGGTTTCTCAACATAAGTAGTAGGAACAATAGGATCATTATAAGTGATAATCTTTTCTTCAACTGTAACAGGTGCAACTACTCTTACTTCAGTAAGAGGATTATATTTAAACCACTTCTCCTTAGGGAGATCAACGTGAGTAGCAAATGATTCACAGAAAGAAGCTACTATCTCAAAGTCAAGTCCATATTTAGTGCTAAATTCACGAAAAGCATCGGTATCCATAAAAGATTTAACACAATCGAACTTAGGTGTCATACCTGACTCCTTACCATCGTCGGAACCCCAATCTTCAGAGTTGCGTTTAATTCTTTCCAATAAATCCCACTTGAATTCAATATTCTTCATCATATAAGAGCCAGCACAAGAAGTATCGAGCATGGTGCGATCATTGAGAGAAAGCCGAGCATAAAAGTTTTGAATAATCATTTCTCTTGAGAGCTCATGATTGGGGCATGAATATAACATTGACTTAAGCCTCCCCAAGCTTGAGTGATGCTTTCTCCTTCGTGAGGCCAGAAATTATATATATAATTACGATCATGATGAACAAGATGCATAGGATAGAACTTCTGGTGAAATTCCAATTTCAATCGTTTATAGTCCCAAGATCCCGTATCATCACATAGCCTATACCATGTCAATGCATCTCCCTTAAAAGATAAAGGGAAGACCTTCCTCTTGACAACATCATCGGGCATACCTGCAAGCTTAAATAATCCACAAACTTCATCCACATAGATAAGGTGTAAATAGGGATTCAATGTTCCATCTCCTGCAAAGGGATTATCTAGCAGTTTCTCTATCATACCCGAAGGAATCTCAAAGTAAACATTTTCAGCAGGTTCAGTAGGTTGAGGAGCAACTCTTTGCTCTATTGGTCGGGGCGAAGATACCCCGAACAAGCCCCTCAAAGGATTAGTTTCCATAGTAACAAGTGACAGAAAATTTCAGCACACTATATAAATATTTCCTTACCAAGTTCCACTCACCAAAAGGCGCTTCACTCCCCGGCAATGTCGCCAGAAAAGAGTCTTGATGACCCACAAGTATAGGGGATCTATCGTAGTCCTTTCGATAAGTAAGAGTGTCAAACCCAACGAGGAGAAGAAGGAAATGGTAAGCAGTTTTCAGTAAGGTATTCTCTGCAAGCACTGAAATTGTAGGTAACAAATAGTTTTGTGATAAGATAATTTGTAGCGGGTAACAAGCAATAAAAGTAAATAAGGTGCAGCAAGGTGGCCAAATCCTTTTTGTAGAGAAGTACAAGCCTGGACAAGTTCTTATAATGAGAAAAGTGCCCCCGAGGACACATGAGAATTATCGTCAAGCTAGTTTTCATCATGCTCATATGGTTCGCGTTCGTTACTTTGATAATTTGATATGTGGGTGGACCAGTTCTTCGGTGCTGCCCTTTCTTGGACAAGCATCCCACTTATGATTAACCCCTATTGCAAGCATCCGCAAATACAAAAGAAGTATTAAGGTAAACCTAACCATAGCATGAAACAAGTGGATCCAAATCAGCCCCTTACGAAGCAACGCATAAACTACGGTTTAAGCTTCTGTCACTCTAGCAACCCATCATCTACTTATTACTTCCCAATGCCTTCCTCTAGTCCCAAATAATGGTGAAGTGTCATGTAGTCGACGTTCACATAACACCACTAGAGGAGAGACAACATACATCTCATCAAAATATCGAACGAATACCAAATTCACATGACTACTAATAGCAAGACTTCACCCATGTCCTCAGGAACAAATGTAACTACTCACAAAGCATATTCATGTTCATAATCAGAGGAGTATTAATATGCATTAAGGATCTGAACATATGATCTTCCACCAAATAAACCAACTAGCATCAACTACAAGGAGTAATCAACACTACTAGCAACACCACGGTACCAATCTGAGGTTTTGGTACAAAGATTGGATACAAGAGATGAACTAGGGTTTGAGAGGAGATGGTGCTGGTGAAGATGTTGATGGAGATTGACCCCCTCCCGATGAGAGGATCGTTGGTGATGACGATGGTGATGATTTCCCCCTCCCGGAGGGAAGTATCCCCGATAGAACAGCTCCGCCGGAGCCCTAGATTGGTTCCGCCAAGGTTCCGCCTCGTGGCGGCGGAGTTTCGTCCCGTAAGCTTGCTTATGATTTTTTCCAGGGTAAAAGACTTCATATAGCAGAAGATGGACATCAGGGAGCCACCAGGGGGCCCACGAGGCAGGGGGCGCCCCCCCCCCCCCACCCTTGTGGCCAGGGTGTGTGTTGGGTAACGTAGTAATTTCAAAAAATTTCCTACGATCACGCAAGACCATGGTGATGGCATAGCAACGAGAGGGGAGAGTGTCCGTCCACATACCCTCGTAGACCGAAAGCGGAAGCGTTATAACAACGCGGTTGATGTAGTCGTACGTCTTCACGATCCGACCGATCCAAGCACCGAACCACGGCACCTCCGAGTTACGCTGCGTTCAGCTCGATGACGATCCCGGACTCGATCCAGCAAAGTGTCGGGATGAGTTCCACAAGACGACGGCGTGGTGACGATGTTGATGCTCCACCGACGCAGGGCTTCGCTAAGCTCCGCTGACGATATGACTTCTCCGGCGCAGGCTTCGCCTAAGCTCTACGACGATATGACCGAAGTGGAATATGGTGGAAGGGGCACCGACACGGCTAAGGAAAGATCCGAGATCAACTTGTGTTGGGGTGCCCCTTGCCCCGTGATATAAAGGAGCCAAGGGGAGGTGGCCGGCCCAAGGGGGAGGCGCACTAAGGAGTCCTACTCCTCCGGGAGTAGGACTCCCCTCCAATCCTAGTTGGATTAGGATTCCTGAGGGGGAAAGAGAGAGAGAGGGGGCGGCCCACCTTTCCTAGTCCTAATAGGACTAGGGGAAGGGGGGCGCACACCACCTAGGTCTGGCCCTCTCCTTTCCACTAAGGCCCACTATGGCCCATGTAGTTCCCGGGGTTCCGTAACCTCCGGTACTCGGTAAATTCGATTTCACTCGAACCCTTCCGAAGTCCAAACATAGGCTTCCAATATATCAATCTTTATGTCTCGACCATTTCGAGACTCCTCGTCATGTCCGTGATCACATCCGGGACTCGAACAAACTTCGTGCATCAATACTTATAAACTCATTATGAATCGTCATCGAAACGTTAAGCGTGCGGACCCTACGGGTTCGAGAACTATGTAGACATGACCTAGAACCATTCTCGGTCAATAACCAAAAGCGGAACCTGGATGCCCATATTGGTTCCTACATATTCTACGAAGATCTTTATCGGTCAAACCGCATAACGACATACGTTGTTCCCTTTGTCATCGGTATGTTACTTACCCGAGATTCGATCGTCGGTATCCAATACCTAGTTCAATCTCGCTACGGTAAGTCTCTTTACTCGTTCCGTAATACATCATCTCACAACTAACTTATTAGTTGTAATGCTTGCAAGGCTTAAGTGATGTGCATTACCGAGAAGGCCTGGAGATACCTCTCCGACAATCGGAGTGACAAAACCTAATCTCGAAATACGCCAACCCAACAAGTACCTTTGGAGACACCTGTAGTACTCCTTTATAATCACCCAGATACTTTGTGACGCTTTGGTAGTACCCAAAGTGTTCCTCCGGTAAACGGGAGTTGCATAATCTCATAGTTATAGGAACATGTATAGGTCATGAAGAAAGCATTAACATACTAAACGATCAAGTGTTAAGCTAACGGAATGGGTCATGTCAATCAGATCATTCTACTAATGATATGACCTTGTTAATCAAATAACAACTCCTTGTTCATGGTTAGGAAACATAACCATCTTTGATTAACAAGCTAGTCAAGTAGAGGCATACTAGTGACATACTGTTTGTCTATATATTCACACATGTATTATGTTTCCGGTTAATACAATTCTAGCATGAATAATAAACATTTATCATGATATAAGGAAATAAATAATAACTTTATTATTGCCTCTAGGGCATATTTCCTGGCCTCCCACTTGCACTAGAGTCAATAATCTAGATTACAAAGTAATGATCCTAACACCCATGGAGTCTTGGTGCTGATCATGTTTTGCTCGTGGAAGAGGCTTAGTCAACGGGTCTGCAACATTCAGATCCGTATGTATTTTGCAAATCTCTATGTCTCCCACTTGGACTTGGTCCCGAATGGAATTGAAGCGTCTCTTGATGTGCTTGGTCCTCTTGTGAAATCTGGATTCCTTTGCCAAGGCAATTGCACCAGTATTGTCACGGAGAAGATCTTCATCGGTCCCGATGCACTAGGTATAACACCTAGATCGGAAATGAACTCTTTCATCCAGACTCCTTCATTTGCTGCTTCCGAAGCAGCTATGTACTCCGCTTCACATGTAGATCCCGCCACGACGCTTTGTTTAGAACTGCACCAACTGACAGCTCCACCGTTTTATAAATACACGTTTCGGGTTTGGGATTTTGATTCGTCCGGATCAGTGTCAAAGCTTGCATCGACGTAACCATTTACGACTAGCTCTTTGTCACCTCCATATATGAGAAACATATCCTTAGTCCTTTTCAGGTATTTCGGATGTTCTTGACCGCTGTCCAAAGGATCCATTCCTGGATTACTTTGGTACCTTCCTGCCAAGCTTATAGCTAAGCATACGTCAGTGTCCGGTACACAGCATTGCATACATGATAGAGCCTATGGCTGAAGCATAGGGAACATCTTTCATTTTCTCTCTATCTTCTGCTGTGGTCGGGCATTGAGTCTTACTCAATCTTACACCTTGCAATACAAAAAAAAACCTTTCTTTGCACGATCCATTTTGAACTTTTTCAAAATTTTATCAAGGTATGTGCTTTGTGAAAGTCCAATTAAGCGCCTTGATCTATCTCTATAGATCTTGATGCCCAATATGTAAGCAGCTTCACCGAGGTCTTTCATTGAAAAACTTTTATTCAAGTATCCTTTTATGCCATCCAGAAATTCTATATCATTTCCAATTAATAATATGTCGTCCACATATAATATCAGAAATGCTACTGAGCTCCCACTCACTTTCTTGTAAATACAAAGGCTTCTCCAAAAGTCTGTACAAACCCATATGCTTTGATCACACTATCAAAACGTTTATTCCAACTCCGAGAGGCTTGCACGGACCATAAATTGATCGTTGGAGCTTGCACACTTTGTTAGCACCTTTTGGATCGACAAAACCTTCTGGTTGCATCATATACAACTCTTCTTCTAGAAATCCATTCAAGAATGCGGTTTTTACATCCATTTGCCAAATTTCATAATCATAAAATGCGGCAATTGCTAACATGATTCGGACAGACTTAAGCATCGCTACGGGTGAGAAAGTCTCATCGTAGTCAACCCCTTGAACTTGTCGAAAACCTTTTGCAACAAGTCGAGCTTTGTAGACAGTTACATTACCATCGGCGCCAGTCTTCTTCTTAAAGATCCATTTATTTTCAATGGCTTGCCGATCATCGGGCAAGTCAACCAAAGTCCATACTTTGTTCTCATACATGGATCCCATCTCAGATTTCATGGCTTCCAGCCATTTTATGGAATCTGGGCTCACCATCGCTTCTTCATAGTTTGTAGGTTCGCCATGGTCAAGTAACATGACTTCCAGAATAGGATTACCGTACCACTCACAGTGCGTATTTTACTCTGGTTGACCTCACGAGGTTCAAGAGTAACTTGATCTGAAACTTCATGATCATCATCATTAGTTTCCTCACTAATTGGTGTAGTTGTCACAGGAACCATTTCTTGTGATGAACTACTTTCCAATAAGGGAGTAGATATAGTTATCTCATCAAGTTCCACTTTTCTCCCACTCACTTCTTTCGAGAGAAACTCCTTCTCTAGAAAGGATCCGAATTTAGCAACAAAAATCTTGCCTTCAGATCTGTGATAGAAGGTGTACCCAATGATCTCTTTTGGGTATCCTATGAAGACACATTTTTCCGATTTGGGTTCGAGCTTATCTGGTTGAAGTTTCTTTACATAAGCATCGCAGCCCCAAACTTTAAGAACGACAACTTTGGTTTCTTGCCAAACCATAGTTCATAAGGCGTCGTCTCAACGGATTTTGACGGTGTCCTATTTAACGTGAATGCGGCCGTCTCTAAAGCATAACCCCAAAGCGATAGCGGTAAATCGAAATCGACATCATAGATCGCACCATATCTAGTAAAGTACGACACGACGCTCGGACACACCATTTCTCTGTGGTGTTCCGGTGGCGTGAGTTGTGAAACTATTCCACATTGTTTCAAATGTAAACCAAACTCAGAACTCAAATATTCTCCTCCACGATCAGATCGTAGAAACTTTATTTTCTTGTTACGATGATTTTCCACTTCACTCTGAAATTCTTTGAACTTTTCAAATGTTTCAGATTTGTGTTTCATTAAGTAGATATACCCATATCTGCTCAAATCATCTGTGAAGGTGAGAAAGTAACGATACCCGCCGCGTGCCTCAACATTCATTGGACCACAAACATCAGTATGTATGATTTCCAACAAATCAGTTGCACGCTCCATAGTTCCGGAGAACGGCGTTTTGGTCATCTTGCCCATGAGGCACGGTTCGCAAGTACCAAGTGATTCATAATCAAGTGATTCGAAGCCCATCAAGATGGAGTTTCTTCATGCGTTTTACAATCGATATGACCTAAACGGCGATGCCACAAATAAGTTGCACTATCATTATCAACTCTGCATCTTTTGGCTTCTACATTATGAATATGTGTATCACTCTTGTCGAGATTCAACAAGAATAGACCATTCTTCAAGGGTGCATGACCATAAAAGATATTACTCATATAAATAGAACAACCATTATTCTCTGATTTAAATGAATAACCGTCTCGCATTAAACAAGATCCAGATATAATGTTCATGCTCAACGCTGGCACCAAATAACAATTATTTAGGTCTAAAACTAATCCCGAAGGTAGATGTAGAGGTAGCGTGCCGATTGCGATCACATCGACTTTGGAACCATTTCCAACGCCGCATCGTCACCTCGCCCTTAGCCAATCTTCGCTTAATCTGTAGTTCCTGTTTGAGTTGCAAATATTAGCAATGTAACCAGTATCAAATACCTGTGTACTCTGCGATTATTAGTAAGGTACACATCAATAACATGTATATCATATATACCTTTGTTCACCTTGCCATCCTTTTTATCCGCCAAATACTTGGGGCAGTTCCGCTTCCAAAGGTCCGTCTGCTTGGCAGAAAAACACTCGATTTCGTGCTTAGGTCCAGACTTGGGTTTCTTCTCTTGATCAGCAACTTTCTTGCGTTTCTTTTGAAGTTTCCTTCTTCTTCCCTTTGCCCTTTTCTTGAAACTAGTGGTCTTGCTGACCATCAACACTTGATGTTCTTTCTTGATTTCTACCTCCGCTGCTTTCAAAGATCGCGAAGAGCTCAGAATTGTCTTAGTCATCCCTTGCATATTATAGTTCATCACGAAGCTCTTGTAGCTTGGTGGCGTTGATTGGAGAATTTCAATGACACTATCATCCGGAAGATTAACTCCCAGCTGAATTAAGTGATTGTTATACCCGGACATTTTGAGTATGTGCTCACCGATGTAATCGTTCTCTTCCATCTTGCAGCTGTAGAACTTATTGGAGACTTCATATCTCTCAATCCGGGCATTTGGTTGAAATATTAACTTCAACTCCTGGAACATCTCATATGCTCCATGACGCTCAAAACGTTGTTGAAGTCCCGGTTCTAAGCCGTAAAGCATGGCACTTGAACTATAGAGTAGTCATCACCGCTTTGCCGTGACGTTCATAACTTCGGCTCAAGATCTCGCAGCAGGCCTGTCACCCAGCGGTGCTTCCAGGCGTAATTTTTACGTGCAGCAATGAGGATAATCCTCAGGTTACGGACCCAGTCCGTGTAATTGCTACCATCATCTTTCAACTTTGCTTTCTCAAGGAACGCATTAAAATTCAACGGAACAACAAAGACGAGCCATCTATCTACATCAAACATAGACAAGCAAAATACTATCAGTACTAAGTTCATGATAAATTTAAGTTTGATTAATCATATTAAAACCTCCCACTTAGACAGACATCTCTCTAGTCATCTAAGTGATCACGTGATCCAAATCAACTAAACCATGTCCGATCATCACGTGAGATGGAGTAGTTTCAATGGTGAACATCACTATGTTGATCATATCTACTATATGATTCACGCCGACCTTTCGGTCTCGTGTTCCGAGGCCATATCTGTTATATGCTAGGCTCGTCAAGTTTAACTCGAGTATTCTGCGGTGCAACTGTTTTGCACCCGTTGTATTTGAACGTAGAGCCTATCACACCCGATCATCACGTGGTGTCTCAAAGACGAAGAACTTTCGCAACGGTGCATACTCAGGGAGAACACTTCTTGATAATTTTAGTGAGAGATCATCTTATAATGCTACCGTCAATCAAAGCAACATAAGATGCATAAAGGATAAACATCACATGCAATCAATATAAGTGATATGATATGGCCATCATCATCTTGTGCTTGTGATCTCCATCGCCAAGCACCGTCATGATCACCATCGCCACCGGGCGCGACACCTTGATCTCCATCGTAGCATCGTTGTCGCCTCGCCAATCTTATGCTTCCACGACTATCACTACCGCTTAGTAATAAAGTAAAGCATTACATCGCGATTGCATTGCATACAATAAAGCGACAACCATATGGCTCCTGCCGATTGCCGATAACTTCGGTTACAAAACATGATCATCTCATACAATAAAATATAGCATCACGTCTTGACCATATCACATCACAACATGCCCTGCAAAAACAAGTTAGACGTCCTCTACTTTGTTGTTGCAAGTTTTACGTGGCTGCTACGGGCTGAGCAAGAACCGTTCTTACCTACGCATCAAAACCACAACGATAGTTTGTCAAATAGACTCGCTTTTAACCTTCTCAAGGACCGGGCGTAGCCACACTCGGTTCAACTAAAGTTGGAGAGACAGTCTTCCGCAAGCCATCTATGTGCAAAGCACGCCGAGGAACCGGTCTCGCAGAAGCGTGACGCGTAAGGTTGGTCCGGATCGTCTCGTCCAACAATACCGCTGAACCAAAGTATGACATGCTTTGGTAGGCAGTATGACTTGTATCGTCCACAACTCACTTGTGTTCTACTCGTGCATATGACATCTACGCATAAAACCAGGCTCGGATGCCTTTGTTGGGTAACGAGTAATTTCAAAAATTTCCTACGATCACGCAAGACCATGGTGATGGCATAGCAACGAGAGGGAGAGTGTCCGCCCACGCACCCTCGTGAGACCGAAAGCGGAAGCGTTATAACAACGCGGTTGATGTAGTCAGACGTCTTCACGATCCGACCGATCCAAGCACCGAACGCACGGCACCTCCGAAGTTACGCACACGCTCAGCTCGATGGCGATCCCGGACTCCGATCCAAAGCAAAGTGTCGGGATGAGTTCCGTCGACCTGACGGCGTGGTGGCGATGTTGATGCTCCACCGACGAGGGCTTCGCCTAAGCTCATGACGATATGACTTCTCCGGCGCAGGCTTCGCCTAAGCTCTACGACGATATGACCAAGTGGAATATGGTGGAAGGGGCACCGCACACGGCTAAGGAAAGATCCGTAGATCAACTTGTGTGTTGGGGTGCCCTTGCCCCGTGATATAAAGGAGCCAAGGGGAGGTGGCGGCCCAAGGGGAGAAGATTAAGGAGTCCTACTCCCTCCGGGAGTAGGACTCCCCTCCAATCCTAGTTGGATTAGGATTCCTGAGGGGGAAAGAGAGAGAGGGGGCGGCCCACCTTTCCTAGTCCTAATAGGACTAGGGAAGGGGGCGCGCCACCTAGGGCTGGCCCTCTCTCCTTTCCACTAAGGCCCACTATGGCCCATGTAGTTCCCGGGGTTCGGTAACCTCCCTACTTCCGTAAATTCCCGATTTCACTCGAACCCTTCCAAGTCCAAACATAGGCTTCCAATATATCAATCTTTATGTCTCGACCATTTCGAGACTCCTCGTCATGTCCGTGATCACATCCGGGACTCGAACAAACTTCGTGCATCAATACTTATAAACTCATTATGAACCGCCATCGAAGCGTTAAGCGTGCGGACCCTACGGGTTCGAGAACTATGTAGACATGACCTAGAACCATTCTCGGTCAATAACCAATAGCGGAACCTGGATGCCCATATTGGTTCCTACATATTCTACGAAGATCTTTATCGGTCAAACCGCATAATCGACATCGTTGTTCCCTTTGTCATCGGTATGTTACTTACCCGAGATTCGATCGTTGGTATCCAATACCTAGTTCAATCTCGTTACCGGTAAGTCTCTTTACTCGTTTCGTAATACATCATCTCACAACTAACTTATTAGTTGTAATGCTTGCAAGGCTTAAGTGATGTGCATTACCGAGAAGGCTCGGAGATACCTCTCCGACAATCGGAGTGACAAAACCTAATCTCGAAATACGCCAACCCAACAAGTACCTTTGGAGACACCTGTAGTACTCCTTTATAATCACCCGATTACGTTGTGACGTTTGGTAGTACCCAAAGTGTTCCTCCGTAAACGGAGTTGCATAATCTCATAGTTATAGGAACATGTATAGGTCATGAAGAAAGCATTAACATACTAAACGATCAAGTGTTAAGCTAACGGAATGGGTCATGTCAATCAGATCATTCTACTAATGATATGACCTTGTTAATCAAATAACAACTCCTTGTTCATGGTTAGGAAACATAACCATCTTTGATTAACAAGCTAGTCAAGTAGAGGCATACTAGTGACATACTTGTTTGTCTATATATTCACACATGTATTATGTTTCCGGTTAATACAATTCTAGCATGAATAATAAACATTTATCATGATATAAGGAAATAAATAATAACTTTATTATTGCCTCTAGGGCATATTTCCTTCAGTGTGGGCCCCCTCTGGTACTTCTTTCTCTCAATAATTCTTATTAATTCCAAAAATGACTTTCGTGGAGTTTCATCACTTTTGGAGCTGTGCAGAATAGGTTTCCAATATTTACTCCTTTTCCAGCCTAGAATCCCAGCTGCCGGCATTCTCCCTCTTCATGTTAAACCTTGTAAAATAAGAGAGAACAACGATAAGTATTGTGACATAACGTGTAATAACAGCCCATAATGCAATAAATATCGATATAAAAGCATGATGCAAAATGGACGTATCAGCGATTTCAATCTTATCCGCTCGGGGGCGGACAAGAACAATGCCAACATTGACTGGACTCGGGTGCCCATGTTCAATAGCGCCATTGAGTCGGCGGCTTTGCGTGAGGCTGCTAGGACCGGGCCTAGATACACTTGGACGAACAAACAATTACAGCCGGTTCGGAGAGTGCTAGACTGGGTTTTTTTACCCCTGAGTGGGAGGTGCTCTTTCCCCTGTGCACGCTTGTACCTGAAATGCATATTGGATCCGATCACGTTCCATTGATCTTTTCCTCGGGGGAGGATTTTGTTAAACGTAGCTCTAGATTCTACTTTGAAATGGCATGGTTTGAATCTGAGGGGTTTGCGCAGTTGGTCGCTGATCGCTGGACTGCGATCTGCGCTTAGCTCGGGCTGCAACGTGGATCGATAGAGTGTTGGACCGCGGTGGCTAGCAAGCTCAGGGCTTTCCTATGCGGGTGGGGTGCAAACCACGGCAGTGAAACCAAAAAGGAGCGTGCTAGGATTGTAGAGGCAATCGTTGCGTTTGATTTGGAGGCAGATCGTCGAACTTTCTCAAAGGGCGAATGGGCTCATAGATACGATTTACAAAACAAGGTCCTAGCCATTCTGCGAGTGGAAGAGGAATATTGGCGTCGTTGGGGCAGCATCAAGTGGGTTACTAAAGGAGATGCTAACACCGGGTACTTCCACGCGTTTGCCAATGGTAGAAAACGCAATAGTACTATCCTGCGGCTTCAATCTGGCAACGGCCTCCTGTTAACCAACGAACTCATCGTGGCTCACATTTATGAGTTTTTCATAGGCCTTTTGGGGACGGCCGAAGAAAAAGCTCTGTGCCTCTGTGAGGACCTGTGGGACCCATCAGAACGGGTATCGCAGGAGGAGAACGAAGGGCTCGTGCTCTCTTTACTTCTGGAAGAAATCGACAAAGCTCTACATGACATGAAAACCGACACAGCTCCGGGTCCGGACGGATGGCCAGTGGATTTTTTCAAGAAATTTTGGCCTCACCTCAAGCATCTTTTCTACGAGATCGTGAACGGTTTTGCTTTAGGTATGGTAGACTTGTCGCGGCTTAACTACGGGGCCATTAGCTTGATCCCTAAGGTGAAAGGGGCCGACGACATCAAACTTTTTAGGCTGATCACGCTAATCAACATGCCTTTCAAGATCTGTGCGAAAGCCTATGCTTCTTGATTGGCTCCGGTGGCTCAACGCATGATTAGCCCTAGTCAGACCGTAAAATTTTAGAAGGCCCCTTAGCGCTGCTAGAAATATTTCATGAGCTTAAACGCACCAAAGCGCGTGGCGTGCTTCTCAAGTTGGACTTTGAGAAAGCCTATGACCGCGTGAAGTGGGAGTTCGTGGGTGAGGTCCTCATCAAGAAGGGTTTTGATGCGGGTTTCGTCCACCGAATCATGCACCTCGTGTGTATAGGGCACACGGCGGTTACCATCAAAGGTACAATGGGCAAATTCTTCTGCAACAAACATGGCCTGCGGCAGGGAGACCCAAGCTCGCCACTAATCTTCAATTTTGTTGCAGATGCCCTAGCTGCATTGATTAAAAAAGGCCAGGGAAGCGGGGCACATTAAAGGGCTAATCACCCACCTCATTCCTGGTGGTGTCACCCACCTCCAATACGCTGACGACACGATGCTTATGTTCAAACCTAACGATCATAGTATTGCGTCGGTCAAGCTTCTGCTGCTCGCTTTTGAGATCTTGTTGGGGTTTAAGATCAATTTCCAAAAAAGCGAGGTGATCACCATTGGGATGGAAGATCACGACAGTTCGCGGATTGCCAATTTGCTTGATTGCAAGATTGGGAAATTCCCAATCAAATACCTAGGACTCCTGATTTCACGTAAGAATTTGACCATAGCTGAATGGGAGCCGCTATACGGCAAAGTCGCTAATCGGGTTAGCCCGTGGCGAGAAAGGTTTATGTCAGCAGCAGCTAGGCTGATTTTGACCAATTCTAGCATGTCCTCCCTCCCCGTCTTTACTATGGGGATGTTCCTACTCGCGGACGGGGTCCATTCCAAACTTGACACCCCGTGGTCCAGGTTCTTTTGGGAAGGAACTGGGACGAAACGCATGTATCATTTGGTGAAATGGGCTGCGGTGTGCAGACCAAAAAAGTTTGGTGGTTTGGGGATCACGAACTCAAAGCTCATGAATGTTGCCCTGCTCACCAGATGGTGGTGGCGCCTTGCCCAAAACGAGTCGGGTCTATGGGCGGATATCCTTCGGGCTAAATATTTCCCGGATGGAAATCTTTTCAAGGCGAAGTCGAAGGGTTCGTCGTTTTGGAACAGGATCCAAGCAGTGAGACCGGCCTATACGGTGGGTGCACAGTTTCACGTACATAGCGGCTCATCCACGCGTTTTTGGCTCGACTTATGGTGGGGTCAAACCCCGCTGTGGCAACCCACTCGGAGCTGTATCAATTGGCCACAGACACTAACATCACGGTCGCCGACACCCTTCGGGTTCACCCTCCGGTGATATCCTTTTACAGGACGTTGGAGGCCAGCGAGGCCGCCTCCTGGAACGCTCTAGCAGCCGACCTTCAGGGTCGGACTCTGAGCCAGGAAAGGGACGAGATCACCTGGAAGCTCACGGCTTCCCGAAAATTCTCGGTCAAGTCCTTATATACGAAGTTGACGGAGGGGGATGTGCTAGATATGGCTAGGGGGCTATGGAAGGCTGGCATTCCCCTCAAGATCAAAATTTTCCTTTGGCAATTGTGTCGCAATCGCCTCCCCTACTTCCGATAATGTGGCCGAGAGGAATGGCCCGGCGAACGAGACCTGCGCCATTTGCGGCCACGGTGAAGATACTAATCACGTTTTCTTCGGGTGCTGTCTAGCTAGATTTGCGTGGAGCGCCGTTAGGGAGACTTTCAATCAGAATTGGAACCGCAAACTAGTGAGGACTTATTAAACTTGCTGAAGGCACATAGGGGTGCCAATGCGAGGTTGCTGTGGCGTAGTGTAGGGGCGCTGTTATGATCAATTTGGGTGGTTCGGAACAAAATTACAATTGAACACAAGTTCCCTGCTCACCCAGCTGATATTCTTTTCAAATGCCACATTTTCTTACAGGCTTGGGCGCCATTGGGGAAGTAGCGTGACGACGACCGCATGATCGAGATCATGGAGCAGATCAAGCTGTGCACGGTGAAAGCGAGGCAACAAGGAGTGCAAGCTTGAGTCTTTTGAATTAGCTTATGATTTGCCGAGAGTTTATGTATGTTATATTTGCTAGCTAGTTGCAACTTTGCATTGCCGGACGTTGAGCCCGTGGAACTACTGTCGTTTTGGTCTGTAAGGTTTGGAATTGTTTGTGGATGCTGCCTTGGGGGCTTTATTAATTTAAAACCGGACGCTTCGTGCGTCTTCATTCAAAAAAAAAGTTAATCTAAAGATAGAGGTCTCAAAGTAACTACCTCAGGTGCTCCTATGCAATTACCCCTCTACTCTTTTTTTTTACTTGCATCAACTTTGATATCATGAGGTCACAATAGTGAATGGTAGTATAGAAAACATTATAGATCTCATGAAAGGCCTCTGTAATGGATTAAGAGCATAAGCTAAAATAATAATGATGTTCGTGTTTGCTGGGAGTACGTAGACATAACAATGCACATACATACTCCCTCCTTGCCAACTTTTTTTTAAGTACAAACTTGTTTAAAATTTGACCAAGTTTATTTAAAATATACAAACATTTACAAAATCGTATCATTTACACTGGGGGTATCATCGTCTAAATACTTTTTTTTTTGAATGAAAGGGGTTGCCCCCCCTGCCCCTGGGATGTTCGTGTTTTGTCTACATCGTCTAAATACTTTGTTCGTCTAAATACTTCCAGTCCTGTCTCCTGGGATGGTTACCGGAGATACCATTCAACATTTCCACAAGCACAATGGCATATGTGGGAGCACTGGCACCACCACTACCACACTCGATTTTATTACTCGGCGGCATGAAAAAAGCTGAACATTTCAGGAAGGTGGCACGAGTATCCCTCCCCCTCAGCATCCTGCAGAAGCCCCATCTTCTGGTAGTATTCGATGCTATCCAGGAGCGTCTCCTCCAATTTCCTTGGCTTCCAACCCAGATTTCTCAATTTTTCCGACGAGGTCGGTGTGATGGGAGAGTTATGTTCCCCATCAGTCTTGCTGCATTAAACAAAGAGAGCTGTTCAAACCATGGAAACCAAGCACGACCCTTCAGGAAACAGAATGCGCCATTTGCTGCATACAAGGAACGCATGGTAAGAGACCCACCACTTCACGTAATTGTAGTTAGGGTGCGCCTTCCTTAACAATTCCAGCATGTCTTTTGTGATAATGTAGTTTGATGCACTGATATATCTTCCAGAAGATTCTGGTTTCTCGTATACAAGAAGCAAAGCATCAGCTACATCACGGACATCGACTATCTCCCACATCACGTCGTTCATCGCGTTAGGACCTCCTGCAATGAAATTGACAAAAAAACAGTAGACAAAACAAGATAAGAAGTTCTTCGAGGACACACCACATGATTTTTCATGTTTTCCCCTTAAAAATTCTAATGGGCTGAGCTACTCCATTACACGATATGACAGTTTGTCAGATAAGTGATATTACTACAAATAAACAAGAAATGGAAAAGAACAGGAAATGATGAGGGGACCTTTTATAACATAGAGAAGAAGTTCGCTGGTGGTATTGACGACAGGTTGTAGTTGTGGACCAAAAACAATACAAGGGCATACTGTAACGATGTCTAGCCCAGTCTTTTCTGCATATTCCCAGGATGTCTCTTCAGCAACAGTTTTTGCAAGAAAATACCAAAGCTGCCAACCAAAATTGTAAAGAGTTGAACTTAGCCCTCGGACTAGCGAAGAAAATTGAAATACAACATGGATATTACACGGTAAATATATACAACTCTGACACAATCACCAAACGACCATTGTTGCTGCTAGAACGAGTTGCCAACACGCTGGTATCGCCACTCCCATACCGGAGCCAGTCTGACCTTGTCGGTGACAGTCAAGAGTCTTCGTGCACGTGTCCTAAGGACCAGCGCGCCAGAACCGCAGTCGTTGCCGTTGAACCTTTGAATCAATCCGAAGAACCTGCCACCAATTCTCGTCGTTGTTTACGCGCGACGAGACCTGAACCTCGTCGCCCCAATGAGCTGACAGGAATCTACAAGAGAGCTCAATCTAATTTGTTTCGATGGACGAATTTGAGGAGGATCAGAACCTGAAAGACCGGCTTGAAGAAGAAGCGCTCACATCTGTCTAAGCGCCTCTCCTGCGAGGAATAGAACCCTAACCTATCTACTAATCAAAGCTGAGGCACTAGAATTCTACTCCCCGCCACCAGTGCTAGAGTGGCAGGCAAAGAGGAGGCGAATCCACGGCCTCACAAGCAGAGATCGAGGAAAGAAAAGTTTAAGAGTTCTAATATGGGTGATCGAATACACTCCTAATTGTAGACAGATGATTTGCTATGCGATTATTTATTGGGGTGCTGGTTCACGCATATATAATACAATGGAAGGCCTCTACCTCAACTATACAAGACTAGGAGGTGGGCCACAACTCCAATATACATGCAGTACAAAATACATACTCAACACCCCCCATAGTCGAAGCATTGCCGGAGACACAGATACTGGACCGAAACTCCTCGAAGAGGGAGTAGGCAATCCCTTAGTCATCACATCAGCAAACTGTTGCGTCGTCGGTACGTGGAGAACCTGAACACGGCCAAGGGCAACCTGCTCGCGCACGAAGTGAATATCGAGCTCAATATGCTTCGTCCGTCGATGGTGCACCGGATTGGCGGAGAGGTAGACCGCGATGACTTTATCGCAGTAGACAAGAGTGGTCTTGTGAACATCACAAAGCAACTCCTGGAGCAGCTGACGTATCCAAGAGCACTCGGCCACGACATTAGCCACGGCGCGATACTCTGCCTCGGCGCTGGAGCGGGAGACCGTGGGCTGCCGCTTCGATGACCAAGAGATCAAGGAGGGCCCAAGGTAGACGCAGTAGCCTGACGTAGAGCGTCGCATGTCGGGGCAGCCAGCCCAGTCGGCATCCGAGTAGGCCACGAGTTCGGTGGAGGCGGAGGCCGTCAGGGTGAGTCCCAAAGACATGGTGTCGCATATGTAACGGAGAATACGCTTCACCAGAGTCCAGTGAGAGTCACGCGGGCCGTGCATATGGAGGCACACCTGCTGGACAGCATACATCAGGTTGGGGCGAGTCAGGGTCAGGTACTGTAAAGCACCGACAATAGAGCGATAAAACGCTCCATCGGACGCAAGAGACCCCTCGAGAGCAGAGACCTTCGCCTTCGTGTCGACGGGGTGGGCACCGCTTGCAGTTAAGCATACCGCACACTCCAGAGCTCAGGCGCATTTCCGCCGATGCAGAAAGAAGCTGGCAGTCTCAGTCCGTCGGACCACCTCAATGCCGAGGAAGTAGTGCAGGGGCCCCAAGTCCTTGAGGGCGAACTCATCATGAAGACGAGCAGTCACCCGCTGAAGGAGGTCGGGGGTAGACGCCGTGAGGATGATGTCGTCGACATAAAGTAGCAGATATGCAGTGCCAACTCCCTGATGATACACGAAGAGTGAAGCATCGGAGCGAGTGGACCGAAATCCGAGAGACTGCAGGAAGGCTACGATACGCTGGTACCAACCCGAGGTGCCTGCTTCAACCCGTAAAGAGAACGGGAGAGCAAGCACACGAAGTCGGGGTGCTCGGTGTCGACAAAACTAGTGGGCTGCTCACATAACACCTGCTCGGTGAGATGGCCATGCAAGAAGGCGTTGGAGACATCCAACTGGTGCACCGGCCAGGCGCGCGAGACCGCCAGCTGAAGGACTGCGCGAAATTCCCGGTTTCACAACCGGGGCGAATGTGTCAGTGAAGTCCACGCCCGCGCGCTGCCGAAAACCACGAACCACCCATCGAGCCTTGTAGCGCTCGAGAGAACCGTCCGGGCGAGTCTTGTGGCGAAACACCCACTTGCTAGAGATGATGTTGGCACGAGGGGCTCACGGAACAAGCTGCCACGTGCCGTTGCCCTGCAAGGCGTCGAACTCCTCCTGCATCGCAGCTGGCTAGTGGGGATCCCGAAGGGCAGCGCGAGCATAGGTGGGGACGGGTGATGGCGTCGACGTCGAGGCGGCGCACACATACTCATCGACGGAGTAGCGCATGCTGGGCCGAAGCACTCCTACTCGGGCACAGGTAGTCTCGCCAAGTGACGGGGCAGCAGGGCCGGCGGGTGCCGCGGCGGCGGAGGCACCCGGTGCGGCGGCGGCAGGGGCCGCGGCAGCAGCAGCGTCGGGCGATCCGGCGGTGGAAGAGGCAATGGGCGAGGGTGACGTCGAGCCCGTCGCAGGGGTGGTGGGCGGGGTGCCGGGTTCAACTAGGTATGAGGGAGACGGGGACCCGGGGGCCCGCTCGGACTCGACCTCTGGGTAGGGAGTCACGAAGCCAGGTGGTGGCGGCAGAAGGCGCCATGCTGGGGGGGCTACCGCCGCGCATCGCTCCATGAAGGGGGCGCGGGGGCCGGCGCCGAAGGGGCTAAAGCCGGAGGAACCTGAAAAATGGGAACACCTTCTCGACAAAGTACACATGCCTCGAGGTGTACACACGATGAGTGACAGGATCATAGCACCGGTAACCTTTGGTGTTAGGAGGGTAGCCAAGGAAGACGCATGGGACAGATCGTGGTGCGAGTTTGTGTGGCGTGGTGGACGCGGTGCTAGGATAACAGAGACACCCGAAGATGTGGAGACCATCATAGGACGATGGTGTGCCGAAGAGAAGGTGGTGAGGGGCGTAGTTCCACCAAGGGCGACATGGACGAATGTTAACTAAGAGAGTGGCGGTAGCGAGGGCATCAGGCCAGAACCGAGCGGGCGCATTAGAGCGAAAGAGTAACGTGTGAACACAGGCATTAAGAGTGCGGAGAATGCGCTCGGCGCGGCCGTTCTGCTGGGAAGTGTAGGGGCAAGTCAGATGGAAGGTGGTGCCGTGAGAGGCGAGAAGTGTGCGAAGAGCGACGTTGTCAAACTCTTTTATGTTATCAGTTTAGAGTGCGAGTATGGGGCGACCGAACTGGGTTCTGACATATGAATAAAAGGCGGTGAGTGTGGCTAAAGCATCAAATTTACGACGAAGGGGAAAAGTCCACACATAGTGAGAATAATCATCTAAAATCACCAAGTAGTATAGATAGTCTGTGTTACTCGCAACGGGAGAGTCCAAACATCACTATGAAGTAATTTAAACGGAAAAGTGGAAACGGAAGAAGACGCACTAAAGGGAAGACGAACGTGCTTGCCTAAGCGACAAGCCTCACAAGAGTGCTCGTCGAGTTTATCACATGAGAAAGAGAAACTCCTAATAATTTGACGTAAGACGGTGTGGTTGGGGTGACCCAAGCGAGCGTGCCAAAGGTCAATGCCGGCGGCAAGGGCGACGGGTGTGGAGGTGGAGGCGCCGGCATGCAGGGGGTAGAGCTCATCGGGACTGTCACATTGGTGAAGGACCATCCGGGTACGGGCGTCTTTCACGGAAAAGCCAACACCGTCAAATTCAACAGTAAGTGGGTTCTCACGAGTAAGACGACGAACGAAAACTAGGTTCGTGACTAAATCAGGTGAAACAAGAACATTAGACATAGCGATGGGTGTGGAGGTGGAGGGAAAGCTAGTGCTACCGATATGAGTAATAGGTAAGGAGGAGCCGTTGCCGACGGTGATACGAGTGGGTGTGTGAACGGGAGTGGAGGAGGTTAGATTACCGGGATGAGCTGTCATGTGTGCAGTAGCACCTGAGTCCATGTACCAGTCGCCTCCACCGACAGAGCTACTTGGCGACGGCGGGGAGTGCTGGGCGGCGAGGAGAGTGGGGTCCCATGGCACAAGTACCGGCGGCGGCGGAAGGCCCTCATAGGGCAGCGCCGGGACGGACGGGCCATAACCACCGAGGGGCGGCGGCGCAAGGAGGGAGCTGTAGCCGGCGCCAGTCGGCTGGAAGGGCGCGCCGATGAACGCCTGGTGGCCAGCGGGGAGAGCCTGCTGATAGTGCGGCGCCCCCCCAGCGTCCTGGGCCCGCAGCTGCTGCTACAGGTGGCGGTGACCGCCGCCACGCCAGTAGCGTCGGCCCCCTCCCCCTTGCGGCTGCTGCGAGGGAGGCGCTAGTGGCGACACCGGGTAACACCCGGCGGGTGCGGGAGGACGCGACTGGATCGGCATGACCGGTGGAGCGGTTCCGACGCAGATGGTGAAGTAGCCCAGACAGTCCATAAAGGCGTCAGAAACGGCGGGAAGAAGAAGGGGCAGCGGCGGCGGCGGGCGCAAGGGGAGGCGCGCGGCGCGGGCGCGGCGGCGGCGGCGGGCGGCGTTGCGGCGGGAGAGCTGGCGCGGCGGCGCGGCGGGCGCTGCAAGGATACGCTATGCGCGGTGGCGGTGGGGCGGCGCGGAAGGCAGAGCGGACGGCTGCAGCGAGAGACGAGCGCAGCAGTTGAGAAGAGCAGCGCGGCTGGGAAGGAAGGAGGCGGGCGCAGCAAGCACGGGACGCTGGGCGCAGCGGTGGCAGTGCAGCGAGACGCTGGGCGGCAGTGACGCGAAGCGCTGGCCGACGACGCTGGCGCCGCTGGCCGGGCGATGCGGGCGCTGCTCGCTGGTCGGGCGACGCTGGTGCTGTTTCGCTGGCGTCTGGCTAGCGAGGCGGGCACGGTTAGCGCGGTCAACGCGCGTGCGGGAGACGCGTGCGGGAGGCGGAAGCAGAGGTGGGGTGTGGCGGCGGCCGCGGCAGCGCGGGGAGGCGCGGCGGCGGAGGCAGCGGCGGCTATCCTAGGATTAGACCGAAAAAGATGATACCAAGTAGACAGATGATTTGCTATGCGATTATTAATTAAGATGCTGGTGTACGTATATATAATACAAGGGAAGGCCTCTACCTCAACTCCAATATACATGCAGTATAAAATATATACTCAACACTAATTATTATCACTAAGTGTCTTCAGAGTTTAGATGGAAAGTCTAGCCCGTGCGTGCGGCATGTGGAAGGCATGTATGTTTTCTACTCTTGTATAGTAGGCTTCTTACATCACAATGCACGTTGCAACTGATTTCTTTTATCGATTCTTAACTCAAACATACTAACCTCATTTTCCATGCACACCTTTTTGTCCGACCAGCAACTCTCATCTTTTGGTTTACCCTGAGGCCAGTTCGGGTTGAAATGAACAGTAGCAGTGGATGACACCACAACAACTTTCTGGACCTTCATAGTAGAACAAACTTCTAGAATATTCAAGGTGCCCTTCACAGCAGGCGCAATTACTTCTGACTGCACGGTTAAAATTGGAACACGATTAGAATCATACCATCAAAGATTTTACAATTCTAACAACACTGGTAATCCCTTCAACAAAAAACACACGTAATCGCCTCAACAACAGTAAGTCACTTTCTTCTAAGAGTATCCATCCTATCAATTATATACTAAAAACACAATACAAAAGAGAATAGAGAGATTTGCTAGAAAACCCCATGTTAATCGTAAAAACCGGTCCTCAGTCTAGAAGAACTTCTAAAATAATGAAACTGTAACCGTTCAATTTACCTAACCTTGGTGGACCCAAATTAATAAAATTGTTTGGCGTTATCACCTCATGGGCCGGTGGTGCACCTTTTTATTTATTTATCAAGGAGTCTAGAAGTGGAGACCGAGCAGATCTGAGAGCAACTAATTGACGAGTGCTCCTTCGAAAGTCTTACAACGATCAGCGTCACTTTAGCGCGCTCTTAGCCCCCACCACGTGTTGCACTTCGGGTGCTCCCTTCGAATTTTATTTTTATTTTTATTTTTCAGCACACATTTTTGGCTTTTAAAAAGTTTTTTGGGTTTTTTCGACGTTTTGGTTTTTCACCTGTCTTCCTTAGCTTTTGTACCAAAATAAATCGTGTTTTCCTTTTTTTTCATGAGAGGCAGGGTTTTGCTTCTGAGAGAGGCACAACCATGCCTCTCAGAAAAGAAAAGAAAATGCATTTTCTATGTTTTTTTTCTTTTGCTAGACGCACGGTTTTGCTTCCGCGAGAGGCATGGTTTGCTTTCACGAGAGGCACGACCGTAAACGGAAAAAAATGCATTTTCTTCTTTGTTTTCTTCTTCCGCTAGAGGCACGGTTTTGCTTCCGCGAGAGGCATGGTTTTGTGCTTTCGCTAGAGGCATGACCGTGCCTCTCGAAAACGGAAAAAAAATGCATTTTTTGTTTTTTTCTTCTTCCACGAGAGGCATGGTTTTGCTTCCGCGAGAGACACGGTTTTGCCTTCGCGAGAGGCACGACCGTGCCTCTCAGAAACTAAAAAACGCATTTTTTTTGTTTTTTCTTTCGCGAGAGGCACGATTTTGCTTCCGCGAGAGACATGGTAGTGCTTTTGTGAGAGGCACGACCGTGCCTCTCGGAAACGAAAAAAACACATCTTTGTTTTTCCTTTCCGCGAGAGGCACTATTTTGCTTCCGTGAGAGACATGCTTGTGATTTCGCGAGAGAGGCATGGTCGTGCCTCTTTCGGAAAAGGGAAAAAACCATTCTCCTGGTTCGGTTTTTTCATCCGGTTTTTTCATGAAAAAATGGTTCATCAAAATCTATCAACACGGGATCTTATTTTGAAGATCTCGACGCGAGGAATCCAACGGTGAAAACGGCTCGAGATTTGGACGCACTTTGGTCGGAAGGCGGCAGGGAAGGAAGGGGACACTGGGTAGGATCTTTCAGCAGCGAATTCCCCCAGAAACTTTTCTAGGAGAAGTTCGAATCCGTTCCTACGAAAAAAGGAAAAACTTTCAGGTTACGACAAGGGACGCACATGCAACGCGCCACTTGTCACAACATAAGAAGGTGGGAGTGATATTTGCGAAGAATACTTCTCAATTAGTGATTTCAAGTAGATCCAGAGTACCTCTCAAAAAAAAACAGATCCAGAGTGCTCGTTGCTCTAAAAGGAAATAAAAAAGATCCAAACTGCTCATGAAAAGCAACGTGCATATGTATAAACTTCTTTTCTTTTTTCTGCGAGAAGTGCATGTGTAAGAACATGATGGTGTTGGATTAAGTAAAGCAATGATGAAGATACGGTGTTTGATTTGTTTCTCAGAATAAGATATATGCCATCTTTTATTTCACCTATTTTATACAGCAAGATGCATGACACTCGATTGGCTATCGTATTTTTCTTGCCGTGGTTTAACTTTAGGCGTGTTATTGTCCTGAATTGATTATTATTTTTGCAAATATTGTTGGCTATAATGGATGATGATGGGACAACATCTACGGAAGCACTTCTGAGTATATTTAAATAAACACATGGTTTTCTTTTGCGAAGGTATGACAATTATCCAAACATTGCATGGAAATATTACAACAGACTTCCTTTGATTTTTTTTGTTATGAATAGTACTGATATTTTGTGTCCAAAATATGACCATATGCTTCCACTTTGTGCAGAGACCGAGAGAGGAGTGATCCTACGTGTTTATATTTTCGCCCAAAATTTACGAATATACAACCATGATTAACGTCATAAATGGTTTTACTCACTCTAGTCCGAAATAGCTGAAGTTCTTAGATTGTCCTAAGTCATTTTTTATGTTTGACCAAGTCCATAGAAAAATCTGGTAAAATCCAGTAGATTATTTATAATTCATTTACCAATATGAATCTTTTTAGAGAAAGTTCACATACGGTTTAGAGAGAGCGTTCATGTTTTAGTTTTTTTTTTTTTTGTGCGGGAAGTTCTTGAAATAGGCTTTCGCTCCGCTATATAGATATAGCAACCACACGATACAACTGATAGTTTGATGCTGGGGCAGACAGCACAGGCAAGCCCAAAAGAAATAACAGAGAAAGAGAAAGAAACTAATGACAACAGAGTTGGATCGACGAAAACGATAGTGACCCGCAACCGTTGCGCCCGCCAGAGAATTTCCACCACGCTCCTAGCACTTTAGACCGCCGCATACCAAGCAACACCTTCAAGAAGGAACACGACGATGCCGACGCTGCTGCCCGGACTGGTCCTAGGGTTTCCCCCGGTACACGGAGGGGCGTGTGGAAGAGGCATGCCCGACGCCCTTCAGGAAGGAACGGTGGCGCCCGCGGGCGTCACCTCATTGGTGTCGGCCAAGCCGACAGGGATTTCTCCCGTCCACCACACAACCATAGCCCCGGCCGCTCCGTCGCACTCCACCAATCTTGCCGCCCACCAAAATGCGTCACCACGGTCTTGAGATCACCATCGCCGTCTCCCCATGGAAAGTGAAGCGAGACCGACGGAGCCAAGAGGGGACAGCCGGGAACGAGGAGCGGCAAAATCAGCAGGCACGGGGAGGGGACAACCTCCACCGCCCTTGGCGGTCACTGGCCGGACGCAGCAATAGGAGCACACCAGGCACACGGCCAGGCCGAGCCAGAAAGGACTCATGAAGCTCCTGTCACCACGCTGCAGTTAGCGCGCCGCCGTCACCGCAACCCCCCGCACAAGCCGCACCTCCGTCCGCCGAAGCCGTCGCAAACGAACAAGCGGCGAAGCAAAACCTACGAGGCCGAGAGGGGACAACCGGGAACGAAGAGCGGCAGAATCGGCAGCCACGCGGGAGGGACCACCTCCACTGCCCATGGCGGTCACCGACCAAACGCAGCAAGGGGAGCACACCTGGCCCACGGCCCCGCCGAGCCAGACAAGGCTCGTGAAGCTCCCGTCGCCGCGCTGCAGTGCGCGCGCCCCCGTCTCCGCAACCCCCCGCACGAGCCGCTCCTCCGACCATCGGTGTCGCCGGCCAGGCCCGCCCAGACCCAGATGGGGCCCAAAACGCCCAGATCTGGGCCAGAAGGGCAACGCCGCCTGTCGCCGCGCCAGCCCACAGCCAAGTGGCTGCGCCACCGCCTCCTCACCATCCGGCGCAGCGCCGCCGCCGGAACCACCGCTGCCTAAGAACACCGCCGAACGCCCGCGACAGGGAATGAAGACCACCTACAGCACCACCCTGAGGGCCCCCGCCGCCACCACGTGGCATAGCCGCCGCGAGCCAAGCACCCATCCACCGCCGCAGCACTGCAGCGCGCCGCCGACTGGAGAGAGGGTCGTCACGCCGCCGGGCCCCGTGCACGCCCGACGCCACCGCCCAGGGTAGGAGCCCTGCACCCACCTGCACCAGGACGTGGAGAAGACATCCCCTTCCGCCAGCCACCGCGAGGGGCTTCGCCCTGGCGGTGCCGGCTGGCCGCGGATGCGGGAGGAGGAAGGGGAGGGCGTGTTGGAAATATGCCCTAGAGGCAATAATAAATTAGTTATTATTATTATATTTCCTTGTTCATGATAATCGTTTATTATCCATGCTATAATTGTATTGATAGGAAACTCAAATACATGTGTGGATACATAGACAACACCATGTCCCTAGCAAGCCTCTATTGGCTAGCTCGTTGATCAATAGATGGTTACGGTTTCACGACCATGGACATTGGATGTCATTGATAACGGGATCACATCATTAGGAGAATGATGTGATGGACAAGACCCAATCCTAAGCATAGCACAAAGATCGTAGTTCAGATGCTAAAGCTTTTCTAAATGTCAATTATCATTTCCTTAGACCATGAGATTGTGCAACTCCCGGATATCGAGAGGAATGCTTTGGGTGTACCAAACGCCACAACGAATCGGGTGGCTATAAAGGTGCATTACAGGTATCTCCGAAAGTGTCTCATTGGGTTGGCACGAATCGAGACTGGATTTGTCACTCCGTGTGACGGAGAGGTATCTCTGGGCCCACTCGGTAGGACATCATCATAATGTGCACAATGTGACCAAGGGGTTGATCACGGGATGATGTGTTACGGAACGAGTAAAGAGACTTGCCGGAAACGAGATTGAACAAGGTATCGGGATACCGACGATCGAATCTCGGCAAGTACAATACCGCTAGACAAAGGGAATTGTATACGGGATCGATTGAGTCCTTGACATCGTGGTTCATCCGATGAGATCATCGTGGAACATGTGGGAGCCAACATGGGTATCCAGATCCCGCTGTTGGTTATTGACCGGAGAACGCCTCGGTCATGTCTACATGTCTCCCGAACCCGTGAGGGTCTACACACTTAAGGTCTGGCGACGCTAGGGTTATAAAGGAAGTTTGTATGTGGTTACCGAATGTTGTTCGAGTCCCGGATGAGATCCCTGACGTCACGAGGAGTTTCGAGAATGGTCCGGGGTCCACCGGGGTCCACCTGCCTGGGGCCACATGGGCTGTAGGGGGTGCGCCTTGGCCTATATGGGCCAAGGGCACCAGCCCCAAGAGGCCCATGCGCCAAGGAAACTTGGGGAGGGAAGAGTCCTCAAGGGGAAGGCACCTCCGAGGGTGCCTTGGGAGGATGGACTCCTCCCCCTCTTGGCCGCACCCCTTCCTTGGAGGAAGGGGCAAGGCTGCGCCTCCCCCTCCCTTGCCCCTATATATAGTGGAGGGAGGAGGGCATCCACACATGAGCCCCTGGCGCCTCCCTCCCTCCCGTGACACCTCCTCCTCCCGTAGGTGCTTGGCGAAGCCTGCAGGATTGCAACGCCTCCACCACCACCACGCCGTTGTGCTGCTGTTGGATGGAGTCTTCCTCAACCTCTCCCTCTCTCCTTGCTGGATCAAGGCATGGGAGACGCCACCGGCTGTACGTGTGTTGAACGCGGAGGTGCCGTCTGCTCGCACTCGGATCTCCGGTGATTTGAATCACGACGCAGTACGACTCCTTCAACCCCGTTCTCTTCAACGCTTCCGCTTAGCGATCTACAAGGGTATGTAGATGCACTCTCCTTCCCTCGTTGCTAGTTTCTCCATAGATAGATCTTGGTGACACGAGGAAAATTTTGAATTTCGCCACGTTATCCAACAAAGTGGCATCATGAGCTAGGTCTATTGCGTAGATTCTTTGCACGAGTAGAACACAAAAGTAGTTGTGGGCGTTGATTTTGTTCAATATGCTTACCGTTACTAGTCCAATCTTGTTTCGACGGTATTGTGGGATGAAACGGCCGGACCGACCTTACACGCATTTTACGTGAGACAGTTCCACCGAATCGACATGCACTTGGTGCATAAGGTGGCTAGCGGGTGCCGATCTCCCACTTTAGTCGGAACGGATTCGATGAAAAGGGTCCTTATGAAGGGTAAATAGCAATTGGCATATCACGTTGTGGTTTTATGTAGGTAAGAAACGTTCTTGCTAGAAACCCAAAGCAGCCACGTAAAAACATGCAAACAACAATTAGAGGACGCCTAACTTGTTTTTGCAGGGTATGCTATGTGATGTGATATGGCCAAGTAGAATGTGATGAATGATATGTGATGTATGAGATTGATCATGTTCTTGTAATAGGATTCACGACTTGCATGTCGATGAGTATGACAACCGGCAGGAGCCATAGGAGTTGTCTTTATTTATTGTACGACCTGCGTGTCATTAAACAACGCCATGTAATTACTTTGCTTTATTGCTAACGGTAGCCATAGTAGTAGAAGTAATAGTTGGCGAGACAACTTCATGAAGACACGATGATGGAGATCATGATGATGGAGATCATGGTGTCATGCCGGTGACGATGATGATCATGGAGCCCGAAGATGGAGATCAATGGAGCTATATGATATTGGCCATATCATGTCACTACTATATAATTGCATGTGATGTTTATTATGTTTATGCATCTTGTTTACTTAGAACAACGGTAGTAAATAAGATGATCCCTTACAAAATTTCAAGAAGTGTTCTCCCCGATCGTGCACCGTTGCTACAGTTCGTCGCTTCTAAGCACCACGTGATGATCGGGTGTGATGGATTCTTACGTTCACATACAACGGGTGTAAGACAGATTTACACAAAGAAAAACACTTGGGGTTAACTTGACGAGCCTAGCATGTACAGACATGGCCTCGGGAACACAGAGACCGAAAGGTCGAGCATGAGTCGTATAGTAGATACGATCAACATGAAGATGTTCACCGATGATGACTAGTCCGTCTCACGTGATGATCGGACACGGCTTAGTTGACTCGGATCATGTAATCACTTAGATGACCAGAGGGATGTCTATCTCGAGTGGGAGTTCACAAGATGAACTTAATTATCTTGAACATAGTCAAAAGACCTTTTGCAAATTATGTCATAGCTCGCGCTTTAGTTCTACTGTTTTAGATATGTTCCTAGAGAAAATATAGTTGAAAGTTGACAATAGCGATTGTGCGGACAGTAGATAGCTTATGTCCTTAATGCACCGCTCAGTGTGCTGAACCCCAAACGTCGTCTGTGGATGTTGCGAACATCGGACATACACGTTTTTGATAACTACATGATAGTTCAGTTAAACGGTTTAGAGTTGAGGCACCAAAGACGTTTTCAAACGTCATGGAACATATGAGATGTTTCGAGGGCTGAAATTGGGATTTCAAGCTCGTGCTCACGCCAAGAGGTATGAGACCTCCGACGATTTTCTTAGCCTGCAAACTAAGGGAGAAAAGCTCAATCATTGAGCTTGTGCTCAGACTGTCTGAGCACAACAATCACTTGAATCGAGTGGGAGTTGATCTTCCAGATGAGACAGTGATGTTTCTCCAAAGTCATTGCCACCAAGCTGCCAGAAGCTTCGTGATGAACTATAACATATCAGGGATAGATATAATGATCCTTTGAGGTATTCGCGTTGTTTGACATCACGAAAGTAGAAGTCAAAAAAGGAGCATCAATTGTTGATGGTTGGTGAAACCACTAGTTTCAAGAAGGGCAAGGGCAAGAAGGGATGCTTCATGAAACGGCAAATCAGCTGCTGCTCTAGTGAAGAAACCCAAGGTTGAACCCAAACCCGAGACTAAGTGCTTACGTAATAAGGGGAACAGCCAATCGGAGCGGCATACCCTAGATACTTGGTAGATAAGAAGGCTGGCAAGGTCGATAGAATTTTATTGGATATACATTATGTTAATGTGTACTTTACTAGTACTCCTAGTAGCACCTTGGTATTAAGATACCGGTTCGGTTGCTAAGTGTTAGTAACTCGAAATAAAAGGCTACGGAATAAACGGAGGCTAGCTAAAGGTGAGTCGACGATATGTGTTGGAAGTGTTTCCAAGGTTGATGTGATCAAGCATCGCCCGCTCCCTCTACCATCGAGATTGGTGTTAAACCTAAATAATTGTTATTTGGTGTTTGCGTTGAGCATATACATGATTGGATTATGTACGCACTTAATACGGTTATTCATTTAAGAAGAATAATGGTTACTCTATTTATTAGAATAATACCGTCGATGGTCTTGCACCTAAATAAATGGTTTATTGAATCTCGATCGTAGTAATACACATTTTCATGCCAAAAGTATAAGATAGTAATGATAGTACCACTTACTTGTGGCAATCGCCATGTAAGTCATATTGGTGTAAACGCATGAAGAAGCTCCATGTTGATGGATCTTTGGACTCACTCGCTTTTGAAAAGTTTGAGACATGCAAACCATGTCTATTGGTGTATACGCATGAAGAAACTCCATGCAGATGGATCGTTTGGACTCACTTGTTTTTGAATCACTTGAGATATGCAAATCATACCACATGGGCAAGATGACTAAAAAGCCTCGGTTTCAGTAAGATGGAACAAGGTAGCAACCTGTTGGAAATAACACATTTTGATGTGTGCAGTCCAATGAGTGCTGAGGCATGCGGTGAATATCGTTATGTTCTGACTTCACAGATGATTCGAGTAGATGTTGAGTATATTTACTTGATGAAACACAAAGTCTGAATTATTGAATGGTTCAAGTAATTTCAGAGTGAAGTTAAAGATCATTGTGACAAGAGGATAAAATGTCTATGATATGATCATAGAGATGAGTATCTGAGTTACGAGCTTTGGCACGCAACTAAGACATCGTGGGAAATTGTTTCACAATTAATACCGCCGGAACACCATAGTGTGATGGTGTGTCCGAACATCATAGTTGCACCCTATTGGATATGGTGCGTACCATGATGTCTCTTATCGAATTACCACTATCGTTCATGGGTTAGGCATTAGAGACAACCGCACTCACTTTAATAAGGTACCACGTAATTCGCTGAGATGACACCGTATGAACTATGGTTTAGAGAAACCTAAGCTGTCATTTCTTAAAGGTTTGGGGTCATGACGCTTATGTGAATAAGTTTCAGGTTGATAAGCTCGAACCCAAAGCGGATAAAATGCATCTTCATAGGACACCCAAAAACAGTTGGGTATACCTCCTAATTCAGATCCGAAAGCAATAGGGATTGTTTCTTGAACCGGGTCCTTTCTCGAGGAAAAGTTTGTCTCGAAAAGTTGAGTGGGAGGATGGTGGAGACTTGATGAGGTTATTGAACCGTCACTTCAACTAGTGTGTAGCAGGGCACGTGAAGTTGTTCCGTGGCACCTACACCAATTGAAGTAGAAGCTTATGATAGTAATCATGAAGTTTCGGATCAAGTCACTACCGAACCTCGTGAGGGCGACAAGGACGCCAGCATCGCTTCGTGAGTGGTACGGTGATCCTGTCTTGAAGGTCATGTTGCTAGACAACAATGAACCTACGAGCTATGGAGAAGCGATGGTGGGCCCAAATTCCGACAAATGGTTAGAAGCCATGAAATCCGAGATAGTATCCATATATCAGAACAAAGCATGGACTTTGGTGGACTTGCCCGATGGTCGGCAAGCCATTGAGATAAATGGATCTTTAAGAAGAAGATGGATGTGGACGGTAATATCACCGTCTATGAAGCTCGACTTGTGGCGAAGAGTTTTTCACAAGTTCAAGGAGTTGACTACGATGAGTTTTTCTCATCCGTAGCGATGATTAAGTCCGTCGGAATCATGTTAGCATAAGCTGCATTTATGAAATCTGGCAGATGGATGTCAAAATGAGTTTCCTTACCAGATTTCGTAAGGAAAGGTTGTATGTGATACAATCAGAAAGTTTTGTCGATCCTAAGGATGCTAAAAGTTATGCTGTCTACAGCGATCCTATCTAATGAATGGAGTAAGCATCTCCTAGTTGTAATGTTCGCTTTGATGAGATGATCAAAGATTTTGGGTTTATACAAAGTTTATGAGAAACTTGTATTTCCAAAGAAGTGAGTGGGAGCACTATGGAATTTCGATAACAATATGTTGTTGACATATTGATGATCGAAATGATGTAGAATTTCTAGAAAGCATATAGGGATGTTTGAAAAGTGTTTTTCAATGGAAAACCTGGATTAAGCTACTTGAACATTGAGCATCAAGATCTATAAGGATAGATCAAAAATGCTTGATGGTACTTTAAAATGAGCATATACCTGACATGATCTTGAAGGTGTTCAAGATGTATCAGTCAAAGAAGGAGTTCTTGCCTGAGATGTAAGGTATGAAGTTAAGACTTAAAGCTCGACCACGGCAGTATCGTAGAGAAAGGATTTAAGATCGTCCCCTATGCCTTAGACATAGGCTCTACGTATGCTATCTTGTGTACCGGGAAGTGTGCCATGCCATGAGTCGATCAAGGGGTACAAGAATGATCCAGGAATGGATCATTGGACAATGATCAAAATTGTCCTTGGAGTAAATAAGGACATGTTTCTCGATTATGGAGGTGATAAAGAGTTCGGCGTAAAGCGTTACGTCGATACAAGCTTTAACACCTATCCGAGTGACTCTGAGTAGCAAACCGGATACGTATAGTGGAGCAACCATTTGGAATAGTTTCAAATGGAGCATTTACAATATGACATAGAGAATTGCGAAGTACACACGGATCTGAAAGGTTCAGACCCGTTGACTAAAACCTCTCTCACAAGCAAAACATGATCAAACCTCAGAACTCATTGAGTCTAAATCACATGATGATGTGAACTAGTTTGAGACACTAGTAGACTCTTTGGATGTTGGTCACATGGCGATGTGACCTATCACCGTTAATCACATAACGATGTGAACTAGATTATTGACTCTAGTGCAAGTGGGAGACTGTTGGAAATATGCCCTAGAGGCAATAATAAATTAGTTATTATTATTATATTTCCTTGTTCATGATAATCGCTTTATTATCCATGCTATAATTGTATTGATAGGAAACTCAAATACATGTGTGGATACATAGACAACACCATGTCCCTAGCAAGCCTCTATTGGCTAGCTCGTTGATCAATAGATGGTTACGGTTTCCTGACCATGGACATTGGATGTCATTGATAACGGGATCACATCATTAGGAGAATGATGTGATGGACAAGACCCAATCCTAAGCATAGCACAAAGATCGTAGTTCAGTATGCTAAAGCTTTTCTAAATGTCAAGTATCATTTCCTTAGACCATGAGATTGTGCAACTCCGGATACCGTAGGGAATGCTTTGGGTGTACCAAACGTCACAACGTAACTGGGTGGCTATAAAGGTGCATTACAGGTATCTCCGAAAGTGTACATTGGGTTGGCACGAATCGAGACTGGATTTGTCACTCCGTGTGACGGAGAGGTATCTCTGGGCCCACTCGGTAGGACATCATCATAATGTGCACAATGTGACCAAGGGGTTGATCACGGGATGATGTGTTACGGAACGAGTAAAGAGACTTGCGGAAACGAGATTGAACAAGGTATCGGGATACCGACGATCGAATCTCGGGCAAGTACAATACCGCTAGACAAAGGGAATTGTATACGGGATCGATTGAGTCCTTGACATCGTGGTTCATCCGATGAGATCATCGTGGAACATGTGGGAGCCAACATGGGTATCCAGATCCCGCTGTTGGTTATTGACCGGAGAACGTCTCGGTCATGTCTACATGTCTCCCGAACCCGTAGGGTCTACACACTTAAGGTCTGGCGACGCTTAGGGTTATAAAGGAAGTTTGTATGTGGTTACCGAATGTTGTTCGGAGTCCCGGATGAGATCCCGGACGTCACGAGGAGTTCCGGAATGGTCCGGGGGTCCACCGGGGGGGTCCACCTGCCCCGGGGGGCCACATGGGCTGTAGGGGGTGCGCCTTGGCCTATATGGGCCAAGGGCACCAGCCCCAAGAGGCCCATGCGCCAAGGAGACTTGGGGAGGGAAGAGTCCTGAGAGGGGAAGGCACCTCCGAGGTGCCTTGGGGAGGATGGACTCCTCCCCCCCTCTTGGCTGCACCCCTTCCTTGGAGGAAGGGGCAAGGCTGCCTCCCCCTCTCCCTTGCCCCTATATATAGTGGAGGGAGGAGGGCATCCACACATGAGCCTCGGCGCCCCTCCCTCCCCGTGGCACCTCCTCCTCTCCCGTGAGGTGCTTGGCGGGCCTGCAGGATTGCCACGCCTCCACCACCACCACGCCCGTTGTGCTGCTGTTGGATGGAGTCTTCCTCAACCTCTCCCTCTCTCCTTGCTGGATCAAGGCATGGGAGACGCCACCGGCTGTACGTGTGTTGAACGCGGAGGTGCCGTCTGCTCGCACTCGGATCTCCGGTGATTTGAATCACGACAGCACGACTCCTTCAACCCCGTTCTCTTCAACGCTTCCGCTTAGCGATCTACAAGGGTATGTAGATGCACTCTCCTTCCCCTCGTTGCTAGTTTCTCCATAGATAGATCTTGGTGACACGTAGGAAAATTTTGAATTTCTGCTACGTTACCCAACAGGGCGCCCGCTGCAGGATTCGTCGCTGCCGTCCGAGCCGGCGGAGGTGGGGAAGGGGTGGTGGGGGAGGGAGGAGAGGGCGAGCCAGCTGGGCCGGGCGAGCGCCGGTGGCCGGTAGCGGGGGAAGAGAGCTAGGGAGCGGCGGCGGCGGGGGCAGGGGAAGGGGGACTCTTCACCACCACTTGGGGGATAACAAAGATCTTGTGCGTGGGAAGTTCATGTTTTAGTTTCAAGTTTAACTTCACAATTCAGGCTACACAGAATAATTTAACATCCTAGTAAATTGGGAATAATCGAGCGACCAATATTGTTCAATTTAGCTAAAGTTATTTCAGGTAAATTTAAGATTTTTAGTTCAGAGTTTGGGTTTAAAGTTCATACGACATGTTTTAGTAAATCAGGCATAACTCAGTGAACAATATAGTAATCTTACATCTAAAATTGACGTATGGTTTGAGATAAATCTCATATTTTAGTTTAACTGCCAAAAGAAAGAAAATGAGATGCCATGGAAGAGAGTGTATGTAGACATATACGTGATGTGGCACTGCTTAATAGGATAAAACCTGTATCATTTTAAAATTTCGGGGGTTAAATTAAACCAGATTAAAGTTTAGGGTTGTAAAACGAACCTGTATAGTACAAGTTCAGGAGGATAATGGTAACTTCTCTTCATAGATACTCCCTCCGTCGATATCGATGGTAAATTTATATTTACGCCGACGGCCACAAGAATAATAGTAGAAAAAAGAACCAATATTCAGTTAAACAATTCACTGATGCTACTACGGTTATGAGACTCCACGGATGCACGAAGAAACCGTGGGAATTATGCAAATTTGTGAACTAATAACAGTACGACGCACACGGTGAATCGACAGATGTGTACTTGCCTCGGGATCGACGAGCTTATCCAGGGGCACAGGGGACGCGACATGGAAGACGCCCTCGCACCCCTCGACGGCGGCGGCAAGCGCGGCGCGGTCGAGCACGTCGGCCTTGAACAGGCGCAGGTTCTCCGCTGCCCCGTCCAGCTGCATCAGATGGGCGTTCTTCGGATCACCTGAAACAGCAGCCCGCCGTTACCAACTTGGCCGGATGATCAGACCGGGTATAAGTATAATACCAAGGCAAGACATACATGGGTCGCGGAGGGTGGCGTGGACGGCGTAGCCCCGGGAGAGGAGGAGCTTGACGAGCCACGAGGCGATGAACCCGCCGCCGCCGGTCACGCAAACGTGTCGCGGCGGTGCCATCCTTCTCCTCCTCTACCTGAGTCAACACCCGCGGGACAGGGATGGTTTGCTAGAAGGGAAAGTAGTGGATGCACCCCTTCCGTGCACAGACGTTTGCTGGAATGCTGCAACCTCTTCGGCCTCGTCGGCTCTTTATGTCTGCGTCGCAGCCTGGCGGCTTGAGACTTTCTCCACCCACTTTGCCGGTAGACTCCACGGCGCAAATCGGCAGCAAAAAGATTACGCCGAGTAAACAAGGACTCCTCGCGACAGGGTGTCGAGACGACAGAGGAGCAGTTGGCGCGTAACCTCGGAAGTCGGAGCCCATCGCGCTGCGACCTTTTCGTCGCCGGCTGGAGGCCGAATTTCGTGTTTTGACCTTTTTTGGATAGTATTTCAGGATCTGATGTTTGAAATTTTTTTGAGATTTGATCATTTTGCTACCGCCAAAGCCTATGACGGTAGGGTTAGATAGCCTACCGCCACGGCCCATGGCGGTAGGGGTGCGACGGAGGGGGACGGCGGCCGTTTGACTGCGCTGAACGTGGTTAAGCACCTACCGCCAGGAGCCCTGGCGGTAGGCTGTGCGACCCTACCGCCAGAGCCCATGGCGGTAGGGTCCTGTTTCAGTGTAATGTTTCTGTAACGAAGAATTGAAATGCCCTGGCGGTAGGCTGTGCGACCCTACCGCCAGAGCCCATGGCGGTAGGGTCTTGTTTTTTCAGTGTAATGATTCTGTAACGAAGAATTGAAGTGCCCTGGCGGTAGGCTGTCTGACCCTACCGCCAGGGTCCTTGGCGGTAGGGTCCTGTGTTTTATGAATTTAAGTTCAATTGCTTGCTTTTTTTCAAATTCAATATGACAGTAATATTATAGCAAGTTTCACAAATATGACAACAATATTACAGATCTCAAACAATTAAACTTGCGCACCACATACACATTAACAAATTTGAAGTGCATAGAACATTTCAAACGAACTTCAACTAATTAGTAAATGGAGTTCCACATAGTTTCACAAATAGCAAACACATAGATCCACAAATAGCAAACACATAGTTCCACGTAGCTTCATAACCACTAGAAAAGTTCAATCAAACGAAGTTCAACCAAACTAAAAGAGCCAATTATCGAAGAGCATAATCAGTTGCTCCTTCCCCTCTTGGAGGTACGGTCCTCGTTACTCTTTGAACGATTCTCTTCCGTCTTCTTCTTGGGCCGTGGAGGAACCGGTCTCTTGAAAGGTTCCGGACTCAGCAAATCCTTCGTCTTCGGATTTCCTCTTCTTCGGCAGCTGAGATGCTTGAGACGTTTGAGTTGCTGGAGGTCCATAATCTTCATCGTACTCCTCCTCCCCGTTGCTTGTGACGCCCGGATAATCATGCTACAGTAATCCCACGCTAATCATGCCATGGCACCTCGGTTACTATTGCTAACCTTGCAATGATTCGAAATCGTTTCTGATTTAAAATTCTAAACAAGTCAAACAACAAAAGTTTGTAAAGGTTAAAACAAAAATGTTCGGGCGGTGCCATATTTTTGCTTAAATAAATATGGTGTAATAATCACATTTTTATAAAGTGCCTAGATAATTTAAAATGATATAAAACAGAAAAATAAATAAAAAGAAAAGGAACTACAAACACAGAAAACAAACAGAAAAGAAAAGGAGAGAAAGGCCCCCTCGGGCCACCGGCCCAACTGGGCAAAGGCCCAGCCAGCCCAACCCTCGGCCTACATACCCCCACGCCTTCCCGAACCCTAACTGCTACCCCCCCCCCCCACTCCCACCTTGTTTCCCACTCCCCCCCACGATGCCACTCCCTCTCCCCTCCCGATCCAATCGGGATCGAGGCGAACCCCCCCCCCCCACTCCCCTCGCTCCTCGTCCCCTCTCTCCCCCGTCTGGATCGAGGCGGGGGAGCCAGATCCCGCGTCGCCGGCGTCGCCCGTCACCACCCCTCCCCCTCGCCGGACGCCTCCTCGCCTCACCTCGAGTCGCCCCGGCGCCCGTCCACGCGCCGCCCTCGATCTGGAGTTGGGACTCGGTCCCGACGCCACAACCGCTTGGAGTCCCCCTCACTGGAACCATGTCGCCACGCCGCTCGTCCCGCCGCTCCCCACCGGACCGCCCCTCTCCGCCGCCGCGTCCCCGACCTCCACCTCGCGCCCGCTGCCAAATCCCTACCGCCACGGTGGCGCACCTCCCTCTCCTCCTCACTCGCTCACCGCGCCCTCGCCACTGGCGTGCCTGCCGCAGCGCTGCAGCCGCCCCTTCACGCGAGAACGCGTTCTTCTACGGCCTCGACGGCCCCCGTTGCTGCTCTCTGCCGGCGACTTCGCCTTCGTGAGCGCCCGCGCATGGCCTCACCCCCGCTGCCGCTCCGTCTAGTTCCGCTCTGCCATGGCACCCGCTCGCTCCGGCCTCGCCTTCCCTCTCCGTGCGCCGCTCCGGCCATCCCCGCCTCCTCTGCACATCGCCCGCGGCCACCACCGCGGCTGTCCTGGCCACTGACCTTGCCGGCCTGCAGCGCCCGCTCGGGCAGTGCCCGAACCGCGCCTGGCGCCCGCCCCTGCGCCCGTTAGCCTGCCCGCTAAGGACCCCTGTGCACATGACAAGTGGGGCAGTGCCCCTGAAACGTTTTATAAAAATAAATAAAATAATAATAATAATAATAAACTTAATTAATTAATTAATTAATTAATTAAATTCTGATTAACTTAGCTAATTAAGATTAATTAATCTAATGACTAATTAACCTAATTAACTACATTAATTAGCTAATGTAGTATGACAAAGGGGGCCCACCCCCAAATTAGTCTTGATTAGGTTAATTAAAATACTTAATTAAAAATGTGTCAGCGACCGGTGGGACCTTGGTCAGGTTGACTAGTCAACCCCACATTGATCGCCGACGTCAGCATGACATCATGCTGATGACATAAATCCTTTTTCGAATTAAATTAAATAATTAATTAAATTCCAGAAATTAATAAAATCTTTAGAAAATCATATCTTTTAATCTGTAACTCGGATTAAAATAATTTCAACATGAAAGTTGCTCAGAACAACGAGACGAACCCGGATACGTAAGCCGGTCGTCCGCGTTAGGGCATACCTAGCACCGCGTATTACCTCGTTATGCTTTGTGTTGCTTTGATTGCTCTGTTATTTATTGTGTTCCCCCTCCGATACTTCTTTCCGGTAGACCCCGAGGCTGCCGACGACCCCCAGTTCGACTACGGTGTTGACGACACGTCCTTCTTGCCAGACCAACCAGGCAAGCCCCCCCTTTGATCACCAGATATCGCCTACTCTTCTCTATCGCTTGCATTAGAGTAGTGTAGCATATTCTTGCTTTGATTAATCCTATACTGCTGTATAGCCAGTCCTTACTACTACTGTTGTTACCTTTATCTGCTATCCTACTGCTTAGTATAGGATGCTAGTGTTCCATCAGTGGCCCTACATTCTTGTCCGTGCGCCATGCTATACTCTTTGGCTGTGATCACTTGGGAGGTGATCACGGGCATATCTTGAAGGAAATATGCCCTAGAGGCAATAATAAAGTTATTATTTATTTCCTTATATCATGATAAATGTTTATTATTCATGCTAGAATTGTATTAACCGGAAACATAATACATGTGTGAATACATAGACAAGCAGTGTCACTAGTATGCCTCTACTTGACTAGCTCGTTAATCAAAGATGGTTATGTTTCCTAACCATAGACATGAGTTGTCATTTGATTAACGGGATCACATCATTAGGAGAATGATCTGATTGACATGACCCATTCCGTTAGCCTAGCACTTGATCGTTTAGTATGTTGCTATTGCTTTCTTCATGACTTATACATGTTCACCGTAACTATGAGATTATGCAACTCCGTTTACGGAGGAACACTTTAGGTACTACCAAACGTCACAACGTAATCGGGTGATTATAAAGGAGTACTACAGGTGTCTCCAAAGGCAGATGTTGGGTTGGCGTATTTCGAGATTAGGATTTGTCCTCCGATTGGCGGAGAGGTATCTCTGGGCCCTCTCGGTAATACACATCACTAAGCCTTGCAAGCATTACAACTAATGAGTTAGCTGTGAGATGATGTATTACGGAGCGAGTAAAGAGACTTGCCGATGTGAGATTGAACTAGGTATTGGATACCGACGATCGAATCTCGGGCAAGTAACATACCGATGACAAAGGGAACAACGTATGTTGTTATGCGGTGTGACCGATAAAGATCTTCGTAGAATATGTAGGAGCCAATATGGGCATCCAGGTCCCGCTATTGGTTATTGACCGGAGACGTGTCTCGGTCATGTCTACATTGTTCTCGAACCGTAGGGTCCGCAAGATTAAGGTTTCGATGTTGGTTATATTATGATTTTTGTGTATTTTGATGTACCGATGGAGTTAGTCCGGATGAGATCGGGGACATGACGAGGAGTCTCGAAATGGTCGAGACGTAAAGATTCATATATTGGATGATATGTTTAGGCCAAGGGGTCAAGCCCATGAGGCTTTAGGTTGGTGCAAAAGGAGTTTTGCGGAGGCCGAGGGCCAAACGCCGGAGACCTCAGGCGTCGGCCCCTGGGCGAGACGCCGAGGCCCATGGCGTCTGGGCAGGCAGACGCCAAGGTTTGTGGCGTTTGGTCCTGGAGTCCAGTGGGACTCTTGCCTTTCGGCAAAACCGACTTTGAGGAGGCTTTTGCTCCAAGTTTCGACCCCGGGGCTCAACATATAAATAGAGGGGCAGGGCTAGCACCAAAGACACAACAATTGATCTCTTGGATCTCTTAGCTGTGTGCGGTGCCCCCCTCCACCATATTCCACCTTGGTCATATCGTAGCAGTGCTTAGGCGAAGCCTGCGCCGGTAGAACATCAAGATCGTCACCACGCCGTCGTCTTGGCGGAACTCTCTCTCCCGGAGCTTTCTTTGGATCGGAGCTGAGGAGCGTCACCGAGCTGAGCGTGTGCCAAGAACTTCGAGGCGCCAGAATGCTGGCGCTGGGATCGGTTGGATCGTGAGGAGAACGTCGACTACTTCCTCTACGTTGTGATCGCTTCGCCGGTCTCACGAGTGCGTAGACAACACTCTCCCTCTCGTTGCTATGCATCGCCATGATCTTGCGTGTGCGTAGGAAATTTTTTGAAATTACTACGTTCCCCAACAGTGGCATCCGAGCCTAGGTTTTTATGGTTTGATGTTTTGCACGAGTAGAACACAAGTGAGTTGTGGACGATACAAGTCATACTGCCTACCAGCATGTCATACTTTGGTTCAGCAGTATTGTGAGATGAAGCGGCCCGGACCGACATTACGCGTACGCTTACGCGAGACTGGTTTCACCGTTACGAGCACTCGTGCTTAAAGGTGGCTGGCGGGTGTCTGTCTCTCTCACTTTAGTTGAACCGAGTGTGGCTACGCCCGGTCCTTGAGAAGGTTAAAACGGAGTCTATTTGTCGAAGTATCGTTGTGGTCTTGATGCGTAGGTGAGATTGGTTCTTACTTAAGCCCATAGCAGCCACGTAAAATTTGCAACAACAAAGTAGAGGACGTCTAACTTGTTTTTGCAGGGCATGTTGTGATGTGATATGGTCAAGACGTGATGCTATATTTTATTGTATGAGATGATCATGTTTTGTAACGAAGTTATCGGCAACTGGCTGGAGTCATATGGTTGTCGCTATATGGTATGAAATGCAAGCGCTGTAATTGCTTTACTTTATCACTAAGCGGTAGCGATAGTCGTAGAAGCAATAGACGGCGTAACGACAACGATTCTACGATGGAGATCAAGGTGTCGCGCCGGTGACGATGATGATCACGACGGTGCTTCGGAGATGGAGATCACAAGCACAAGATGATGATGGCCATATCATATCACTTATATTGATTGCATGTGATGTTTATCCTTGATGCATCTTATTCTGCTTTGATTGACGGTAGAATTTTAAGATGATCTCTCATTAATTATCAAGAAGTGTTCTCCCTAAGTATGCACCGTTGCCAAAGTTCGTCGTGCCCAGACACCCGCGTGATGATCGGGTGTGATAAGCTCTCGTCCATCTACAACGGGTGCAAGCCAGTTTTGCACACGCGGAATACTCGGGTTAAACTTGACGAGCCTAGCATATGCAGATATGGCCTCGGAACACGGAGACCGAAAGGTCGGCGTGAATCATATAGTAGATATGATCAACATAGTGATGTTCACCATTGAAAACTACTCCATCTCACGTGATGATCGGTTATGGTTTAGTTGATTTGGATCACGTGATCACTTAGATGACTAGAGAGATGTTTGTCTAAGTGGGAGTTCTTAAGTAATATGATTAATTGAACTTTAATTTATCATGAACTTAGTCCTGGTAGTATTTTGCAAATTTTGTTGTAGATCAATAGCTTGCGTTGTTGCTTTCATATGTTTGTTTTAATATGTTCCTAGAGAAAACTGTGTTGAAAGATGTTAGTAGCAATGATGCGGATTGGATCCGTGATCTGAGGTTTATCCTCATTGCTGCACAGAAGTATTATGTCCTTAATGCACCGCTAGGTGACAGACCTATTGCAGGAGCAGATGCAGATGTTATGAACGATTTGGCTAGCTCAATATGATGACTACTTGATAGTTTAGTGCACCATGCTTAACGGCTTAGAATCGGGACTTCAAAGACGTTTTGAACGTCATGGACCATATAAGATGATCCAGGAATTGAAGTTAATATTTCAAGCAAATACCCGAGTTGAGAGATATGAAGTCTCCAACAAGTTCTATAGCTAAAAGATGGAAGAGAATCGCTCAACTAGTGAGCATGTTCTCAGATTATGCAGGTACTTCAATCGCTTGAATCAAGTGGGAGTTAATCTTCTAGATAAGATAGTGATTGACAGAATTCTCTAGTCACCAACACTAAGTTACTAGAACTTCGTGATGAACTATAGTATGCAAGGGATGACGAAAACGATTCCCGAGCTCTTCGTGATGTTGAAATCGACGAAGGTAGAAATCAAGAAAGAGCATCAAGTGTTGATGATTGACAAGACCACTAGTCTCAAGGAAAAGGGCAAAGGGAAGAAGGGGAACTTCAAGAAGAACGGCAAGCATGTTGTCGCTCGAGTGAAGTAACCCATGTCTGGACCTAAGCGTTAGACTAAGTGCTTTTGCTGCAATGTATATTGTCACTAGAAGCGGAAATACCCCACTTATTTGGCGTATTAGAAGGATGGCAAAGTGAACAAAGGTATATTTGAGATAAAGATTATTGATGTGTATTTTACTAGTGTTCGTAGTAACCCCTCGGTATTTGATACTGGTTCAGTTGCTAAGAGTAGTAACTTGAAACGGAGTTGCAGAATGAGCAAACTAGTTGAAGGGGAAGTGAAGATGAGTGTTGGAAGTAGTTCCAAGATTGATATGATCATCATCGCACACTCCCTATACTTTCGGGATTAGTATGGAACCTAAATAAGTGTTATTTGGTGTTGAGCATAAGTATGATTTGATCATGTTTATTGCAATACGGTTATTCATTTAAGTAAGAGAATAAATTGTTGTTCTGTTTACATGAATAAAACCTTATATGGTTACACACCCAATGAAAATGATTCATTGGATCTCGATCATAGTGATACACATATTCATAATATTGAAACCAAAAGATGCAAAGTTAATAATGATAGTGCAACTTATTTGTGGCACTTGCCGTTTAGGTCATATTGGTGTAAAGCGCATGAAGAAAACTCCATGCCGATGGACTTTTGGAATCACTTGATTATGAATCATTTGATGCTTGCGAACTGTGCCGTTTGGGCAAGATGACTAAAACTCCGTTCTCGGAACAATGGAACAAGCTAACGACTTATTGGAAATAATACATACCGATGTATGCGATCCAATGAGTGTTGATGCTTGTGGCAAGTATCGTTATTTTACGACTTTCACAAGATGATTTGAGCAGATATGGGTATATCTACTTGATGAAACATAAGTCTGAAATAGTTGAAAGGTTCAAAGAATTTCAGATTGAAGTGGAAAAATCATCGTAACAAGAAAATAAAGTTTCTGCGATCTAATCGCAAAGACGAATAATTGAGTTACGAGTTTGGTCTTCAACTAAAATAATGTGGAATAGTTTCACAGCTCACGCCACCTGGAACACCACAATGTTATGGTGTGTCCGAACATCATAACCGTACTTTATTGGATATAGTGCAACTATGATGTTTCTTACCGATTTACCGTTATAGTTTTGGGGCTATGCATTAGAGACAGCTGCATTCACGTTTAATAGGGCAGCATCTAAATCCGTTGAGATGACACCATATAAACTATGGTTTAACAGTAAACCTAAGCTGTCGTTTCTTAAAAGTTTGGAGTTGTGATGCTTATGTGAAAAAGTTTTCACCGATAAGCTCAAACCCAAATCGGAGAAGTGCGTCTTCATAGAATACCCAAAGGTAACTATTGGGTACACCTTCTATCACAGATCCGAAGGCAAGTTTTTCGTTGCTAAGATGGATCCTTTCTAGAGAAGGAGTTTCTCTCGAAAGAAGTGAGTGGGAGGAAAGTAGAACTTGATGAGGTAATTATACCTTCTCCCTTATTGGAAAGTAGTTCATCACAGAAATCAGTTCCGGTGATTCCTACACCAATTAGTGAGGAAGTTAATGATGATGATCATGAAACTTCAGATCAAGTTGCTACCAAACCTCGTAGGTCTTCGAGTAAGATCCGCACTGCAGTAGTACGGTAATCATGTTACGGAAGTCATGTTACTAGACCATGATGAACCTACGAACTATGAGGAAGCGATGATGAGCCCAGATTCCGTGAAATGGCTTGAGGCCATAAAATCTGAGATATGATCCATGTATGAGAACAAAAGTATGGACTTTGATTGACTTGCTCGATGATCAGCAAGCCATGTTAAATAAATGGATCTTCAAGAGGAAGACGGACACTGATAGTAGTGTTACTATCTACAAAGCTCGACTTGTCACAAAAAGGTTTTTCGACAAGTTCAAGGGATTGACTACGATGAGACCTTCTCACCCGTAGCGATGCTTAAGTCTGTCCGAATCATGTTAGCAATTGCCGCATTTTATGATTATGAAATTTGGCAAATGGATGTAAAGACTGCATTCCTGAATGGATTTCTGGAAGAGGAGTTGTATATGATGCAACCAGAAGGTTTTGTCAATCCTAAAGGAGCTAACAAAATGTGCAAGCTCCAGCGATCCATCAATGGACTGGTGCAAGCATCTCGGAGTTGGAATATACGCTTTGATGTGTTGATCAAAGCATATGATTTTATCTGAGACTTTTGGAAAGGCCTGTATTTACAAGAAAGTGAGTGGGAGCACTACAGCCTTTTTGATAAAGTATATGTGAATGACATATTCTTGATCGGAAATAATGTAGAATTATTCTGCAAAGCATAAAGGAGTGTTTGAAAGGAGTTTTTTTTAAAGAAAGACCTCGGTGAAGCTGCTTACATATTGAGCATCAAGATCTATAGAGATAGATCAAGACGGTTGATAAGTTTTTCAATGAATACATACCTTGACAAGATTTTGAAGTAGTTCAAAATGGAACAGTCAACGAAAGAGTTCTTACCTGTGTTACAAGGTGTGAGATTGAGTAAGACTCAAAACCCGACCACGGCAGAAGATAGAAAGAGAATGAAAGTCATTCCCTATGCATCAGCCATAGGTTCTATAAAGTATGCCATCTTTGTGTACCAGATCTATTGTATACCCTACTAATCGAGTTTGGCAAGGGAGTACAATAGTGATCTAGGAGTAGATCCTTTGGACAGCGGTCAAAATTATCCTTAGTGGAATAAGGATATGTTTCTCGATTATGGAAGTGACAAAAGGTTAAATGCGTAAAGGGTTACGTCGATGCAAGTTTTGACACCGATCTGGATGACTCTAAGTCTCGATCTAGATACATATTGAAAGTGGGAGCAATTAGCTAGAGTAGCTCCGTGCGAGCATTGTAGACATAGAAAATTGCAAAATACATAACGGATCTGAATATGAAAGACCCGTTGACTAAGATTCTCTCACAAACAAAACATGATCACACCTTAGTACTATTTGGGTGTTAATCACATAGCGATGTGAACTAGATTATTGACTCTAGTAAACCCTTTGGGTGTTGGTCACATGATGATGTGAACTATGGGTGTTAATCACATGGTGATGTGAACTATTGGTGTTAAATCACATGGCGATGTGAACTAGATTATTGACTCTAGTGCAAGTGGGAGACTGAAGGAAATATGCCCTAGAGGCAATAATAAAGTTATTATTTATTTCCTTATATCATGATAAATGTTTATTATTCATGCTAGAATTGTATTAACCGGAAACATAATACATGTGTGAATACATAGACAAACAGAGTGTCACTAGTATGCCTCTACTTGACTAGCTCGTTAATCAAAGATGGTTATGTTTCCTAACCATAGACATGAGTTGTCATTTGATTAACGGGATCACATCATTAGGAGAATGATCTGATTGACATGACCCATTCCGTTAGCCTAGCACTTGATCGTTTAGTATGTTGCTATTGCTTTCTTCATGACTTATACATGTTCCTGTAACTATGAGATTATGCAACTCCTGCCACTGGAGGAACACTTTGGGTTCTACCAAACGTCACAACGTATCGGGTGATTATAAAGGAGTACTACAGGTGTCTCCAAAGGCAGATGTTGGGTTGGCGTATTTCGAGATTAGGATTTGTCACTCCGATTGACGGAGAGGTATCTCTGGGCCCTCTCGGTAATACACATCACTAAGCCTTGCAAGCATTACAACTAATGAGTTAGCTGTGAGATGATGTATTACGGAACGAGTAAAGAGACTTGCGAGTAACGAGATTGAACTAGGTATTGGATACCGACGATCGAATCTCGGGCAAGTAACATACCGATGACAAAGGGAACAACGTATGTTGTTATGCGGTGTGACCGATAAAGATCTTCGTAGAATATGTAGGAGCCAATATGGGCATCCAGGTCCCGCCATTGGTTATTGACCGGAGACGTGTCTCGGTCATGTCTACATTGTTCTCGAACCGTAGGGTCCGCACGCTTAAGGTTTCGATGGACGGTTATATTATGAGTTTTGTGTATTTTGATGTACCGAAGGAGTTCGAGTCCGGATGAGATCGGGGACATGACGAGGAGTCTCGAAATGGTCGAGACGTAAAGATTCATATATTGGATGATATGTTTAGGCCAAGGGGTCAAGCCCATGACGCTTTAGGTTGGTGCAAAGGAGTTTTATGGAGGCCGAGGGGCCAAACGCCGGAGACCTGGCGCCCGCCCTGGCTAGACACCGAGGCCCATGGCGTCTGGGCCAGACGCCAAGGTTTGTGGCGTTTGGTCCTGGAGTCCGAGTGGGACTCTTGCCTTTCGGGCAAAACCGACTTTGAGGAGGCTTTTTGCTCCAAGTTTCGACCCGGGGCTCAACATATAAATAGAGGGGCAGGGCTAGCACCAAAGACACAACAATTGATCTCTTGGATCTCTTAGCCGTGTGCGGTGCCCCCCTCCACCATATTCCACCTTGGTCATATCGTAGCAGTGCTTAGGCGAAGCCCTGCGTCGGTAGAACATCAAGATCGTCACCACGCCGTCGTGCTGACGAAACTCTCTCTCCCCGGAGTTTGCTGGATCGGAGCCTGAGGAGCGTCACCGAGCTGAACGTGTGCCAAGAACTCGGAGGCGCCGGAGTAACGGCGCTGGGATCGGTTGGATCGCAAGGAGAACGTACGACTACTTCCTCTATGTTGTGATCGCTTTCGCTTCGGTCTACGAGGGTACGTAGACAACACTCTCCCCTCTCGTTGCTATGCATCACCATGATCTTGCGTGTGCGTAGGAAATTTTTTGAAATTACTACGTTCCCCAACATATACTATATACTTTACACTATTACATTACCTGTGATACTGTTCGGAGATGGGGGCTGAAAGGACAGGTGGCTCCATCCCGGTAGAGGTGGGCTGGGTTCCCAGCGGCCCCGATTGTTACTTTGTGGCGGCGGCAGGGCAGGTTGAGACCACCTAGGAGAGAGGTGGGCCTGGCCTGGTCAGCGTTCAGCGGATACTTAACACGCTTAACGAGATCTTGGTATTTGATCCGAGTCTGGCCATTTGGTCTATACGCACTAACCATCTACGGGAGTAGTTATGGGTATCCCGACGTCGTGGTATCAGCCGGCACTTCGTGACGCGTCGGCGGCGGCGCGCACCGGATTAGGCTGAACGCCGCTAGGCTAGGTCGCTTCGGCCGCCCACGCATAGCGTCAGGTGTGCTCGAGGCGATGGGCCTGCACTGCGGCGCTTAGGTTTAGACCGGCGTCTTGACCTCTCTGTTGTGCCTAGGTGGGGCTGCGACGTGTTGATCTCCAGCGGCGGGCATGACCCGAAAAGTGTGTCCGCCAAATGGGATCAAGCGTGTTGGGTTATGTGGTGCACCCTGCAGGGAAGTTAATCTATTGAATAGTCGTGTCCCTCGGTAAAGGGCGACCCAAAGTTGTACCTTGACCTTATGACAACTAGAACCGGATACTTAATAAAACACACCCTTCCAAGTGCTGATACAACCCGGTGGTCGCTCTCTTAGGGTTATGAGGAGGGATCGCGGGTAGGATTATGCTATGCGATGCTACTTGGAGGACTTGATCTGCTCTCTTCTACATATTGCAAGACGGAGGCTGCGGAAGCGTAGTCTTCGACGTGATTAGATATCCCCTCTTATTCGGCATTCTGCAGTTCAGTCCACCGATATGGCCCTTTACACATATATCCATGCATATGTAGTGTAGCTCCTTGCTTGCAGTACTTTGGATGAGTACTCACGGTTGCCTTGTTCCCCTTTTCCCCTTCCTTTACCCGGTTGCTGCGACAGACGATGGAGCCAGAGCGAGACGCTACTGGCCGATGGCGACTACTACCCGGAGGTGCCTACTACTACGTGCAGCCCGGCGGCGACGACCGGGGAGTAGTTAGGAGGATCCCAGGCGGGAGGCCTGCGCCTCTTTCGATCTGTATCCCGGTTTGTGCTAGCCTTCTTAAGGCAAACTTGTTTTAACTTATGTACGTACTCAGATATTCTTGCTTCCGATTGACTCGTCTATGATCGAGCACTTGTATTCGAGCCCTCGAGGCCCTCGGGCTTGTATTATGATGCTTGTATGACTTATTTATGTTTTAGAGTTGTGTTGTGATATCTTCCGTGAGTCTCGATCTTGATCGCATACATTTGCGTGCATGATTAGTGTACGATTGAATCGAAGCGTCACAAGTTGGTATCGAGCCATTTGCTGTAGAATCCCCTTCCAACTCCTTGGCGAAGTCGAGTCTAGACTTTACAAAACTTTTACTAACATGGTTGTGCGGCCCATGGGCCCACGCCGCCATTGGGTGGTATTAGGATCTTTACTCCTCGCCTATACTACGGGACTCTGAGCTCTCTTCTATTCGGTTTAAATGATTTTGCTAAAAACAAAACTAACTTTAGGTTCTCGATAATACTTTCTCCCGGAGAGCCCCTCACTTCAGATGATCGCCTGCTGCACTAGAAGATTCCGAAGTTACTCTACGATGTTCTCTCGAGTCTTTGTGCCATCACATTTGCGATTTCCTTCCACCGTCAACCCCTATGAAAAAACTGCTTACACTTGCCATTCATACAATCATTCCCCGTTGAACTTGTTATTACAAGATGTCCCGAAATACTCTTTGTTGTTCCGAAAATCCTTTAAGCTTACTGCCTTGCAGTTCTTTACCACATGAATATCCCTATTGAAAATTCCTCGCACTTTGAGTATCTGTTCATCTCCGCTTGTTCAGATGCTTCATAAGATACTCTGAAATACTATCCGACCTTCTGAGCATCCTCTTCAAACTATTGCTCGGCAAATACTTGTATGCTTACATTATGGATGCTCCCATATCACTAGCAATATTCACTAGTATCTTTTGACACCGTCCTTTTGATCCTTTGATTCAGCATGTGTGCGAATGCACACAATCATCTATCAACCCTTCTAAATTATCTTTCCGGCTCAGACGTCATTTTGAACATGAGCTGGTTCTCGACCAAACTATTTATCGTCAATTTTGCCTCTGGTCTATCCAACTTATATCCATCCTTGATCAGAGCGTCTGCTTCTGATCCTTTGTTTTGGAAATCATAATTCCTTTGTTAGCTAAGCATCGAATTATTCCAATGTTCTATAATATGATGCCCGTGCATTCCTTCTGGAGTACCGATACTCACATCGGCTCCGTTGCGGATCGCCCGATCCATTGTTGGATTTCATCCGACATCGTCCTTCATATTCAATCACTTTGGAAGTTCTTCTCCATTGGTAAATCCTACCCTCTGATTGACCAACCATGATCTGCTTTCGAGCTGGTGGTATTTACTATGGAAGCTTGTGGTATATGTTTCCATGATACCCTGACGGGTTGAACCTATGCCTTACTTTATATGTGTGAACTCGGAAGTTTTCACGAGTCATACTCATCCGGTATTTCACCGGTAAAACTTTCAACACTAATGCCTTTATCAAAGCGATAAGTGAATGGAAGGTTATACATTGGAGAAGTGGAGTCGACCTTGAACTTGTGTTCATGCCCATGGACACGATGTAGATCTTATCATTAAAGCTTCTCTTAAATTAATTATTCCTTTGGTATAAGCTCATCTTATATCTGGGATCCGGCCTTTTGTAATCGTGGTTCCGCCATGTTCTCCTTTAAATACCATTTCTCGTGCAAGTTTAAGCACTTGTCTTACTGCAGAGCAATGCCCCAGTCCAACCTCTACTTTGATCATCGCATCGAGTATTGCCCCTGGTATCTCGAGATTATCATGGAACTGCATAACTTTTTATGAGTTCATCAAGTACTACCTTCCCACTGATTCCAATTTTTCACGGGCTCTGAGTTATTAAACACTCAAAGACACCGATAACTGAACGAGTCTGCACTACGGTTCAACAACTCTTAGTAATCTTCTTTAAGTACGAGTTTGTACCCGATCATGTCATTCCTAGCCTGATCGACTATATCCCTGTCGTGCTAAATTTTAAGTGTGCTACTTGGTCCTTCTTCCCGGAGCACCAAAATTTTCGACGATGAGCTAAGCTTACATCGATCTTCCTCGTCATATCAGTTCGCCTTGAACAACAATCCTGATTTCAAGTTTGTGTTCTACCCATGGTTCCAATAACCTTCCGCTACCTCATTCCTTTGACTTAATGTCGTCGCTGATTGATTACATCTTCATGGAATCTCTCGACAAATGTGTCGTGATCATCATGACCGTTCTGAGCTCTTCTAGGATATCATCTGAACTCATGATAACAAATACCTTCCTTTCCCCTCGTTGATTTGTGTTATCCTTGCCAACCCTATTGCCTTCCCTCCGAGGCAAACTTTCTCATGTTTTGTGTTATACCTTGAGTTCCTTGCTACCCAGCATTGTTCTTCTTTACCTTGGAGTATTACCACCTTTTATGTCAAGAATGTCATGGGAATTTCACCACCTCTTAAGAAATTCTTGCTATAATGATACTTCTCACCATCACCATTCTTTCTTGGTCCTCGTGTTGATTCCAACCGGGGTACCAACAAGTGAGCGGTGATGTTTGGATTCCGCCCTTCTAGCAACCATATTGCTTTGGAGTTAATGGTCGACCGTTCATTCTTAGACTATTGATTATTGAATCACCATTCCAATGTTGGCCGTGCAACCCAGCCCATATTTTGGGTGCACCTTTCAACCAATGTTTAATTGTGTATGTTTTCCTCGAGCATAAATCATTATACCATTTGATCTGACAAATGCTATCTCCTTGTTCACATAATTGTGGAAATCCACCTTTTGGGAAATCTCAAGGATTATTCTTGACTCCATCGGCTACCCGTCATCCTCTCTTTGGTTTAAATGATGAACTCTTGAGTTGAAACTCGCTCCCTAGTTCATTTCCCGAGAATCTTACAATGCCATCTTGACAATTTGTGTTGCACCTTTCTTCTCAAGCATCTTAAGTCTGAGTTATCCTGCCACCAATCAGATTTGAATCTCGGTCGAATATGATGGTTGGAACATAATTCCAAGAGTTATAACACTGGTCTTTTATGACCCGGTAAGGTGATGTCATGCCCGGCACCTGGCCGGAGGACCTAATGTTATAGTTTTCCTTTTTAGCAAGGTTATCTATTCTTCCATGAGTAATGGTAAGACTTATTCTACAAGTTGTTCCTGATGAATCCTTCGTGTATCCAAAGTCTGATTTTCACCGGATGACCATGTCAATGCTATCTCGAAGCATGTCTGTGGTACTCCGATTTTCAATAAGAACATTTGAAGCCCAATACTAAATGTTTCCTGCTCAATTATCCAAACACCGTTGTATGGGTAATGTCATGAAATTTCTCTCCCCGTACCTAAAAGGGTTTTCTACTTTATATCTGTCATGGATATCAGGCTCTATTTGCCCTTGGAAAGGATATACCCCTGAAATATGTGTTTAAACACATTTTCCTTACGTTGTTCTGTTTAATCTGTTGATCACATTTCCTTTCCATTGTTTTGTTTAACCTTTCTTGTGATCTATATGATTTAAGCAGTAATATTCTCGTGCTTATGTAAACACCTCAGTGTACAACTCCGTCAGCAAGACCCTGTTACTATTGTTGAAAACATTCCGGTAACCACCCTAAACCGTTTTATAAAAATAAATAAAATAATAATAATAATAATAAACTTAATTAATTAATTAATTAAATTAATTAATTCTGATTAACTTAGCTAATTAAGATTAATTAATCTAATGACTAATTAACCTAATTAACTACTGTTAATTAGCTAACAGAGTATGACAGTGGGGCCCACTCCCCCTAATTAGTCTGCATTAGGTTAATTAAAATACTTAATTAAAAATGTGTCACTTACCAGTGGGACCCACTGGTCAGGTTGACTAGTCAACCCCTGTTGACTGCTGACGTCAGCATGACACCATGCTGATGTCATAAATCCTTTTTCGAATTAAATTAAATAATTAATTAAATTCCAGAAATTAATAAAATCTTTAGAAAATCATATCTTTTAATCTGTAACTCGGATTAAAATATTTTCAACATGAAAGTTGCTCAGAACAACGAGACGAACCCGGATACGTAACCCGTTCGTCCGCCACACATCCCTAGTATAGAGAACACGCAACTTTTCCCCTCCGGTTCATTTGTCCGAAAACGTGAAACTTCGGGGATACTTTCCCGGATGTTTTCCCCCTTCGCCGGTATCACCTAATACCGCGTTAGGGCATACCTAGCACCGCGTATTACCTCGTTATGCTTTGTGTTGCTTTGATTGCTCTGTTATTTATTGTGTTCCCCCTCCGATACTTCTTTCCGGTAGACCCCGAGGCTGCCGACGACCCCCAGTTCGACTACGGTGTTGACGACACGTCCTTCTTGCCAGACCAACCAGGCAAGGCCGCCCCCCTTTGATCACGGATATCGCCTACTCTTCTCTATCTGCTTGCATTAGAGTAGTGTAGCATGTTCTCGCTTCGATTAATCCTATCTCACCGCATATCTTGTCCTTGCTACTCTTGTTGTTACCTTTATCTCGCTATCCCATCTGCATAGTATAGGATGCTAGTGTTCCATCGGTGGCCCTACATTCTTGTCCGTACGCCATGCTATACTCTTTGGGCTGTGATCACTTGGGAGGTGATCACGGGCATATACTATATACTTTACACTATTACATTACCCGTGATACTGTTAGGAAATGGAAATTTGAAAGGACAGGTGGCTCCATCCCGGTAGAGATGGGCCTGGGTTCCCGACGGCCCCCGACTGTTACTTTGTGGCAAAGCGACAGGGCAGGTTGAGACCACCTAGGAGAGAGGTGGGCCTGGCCCTGGCCGGCCGCCCATGCAACGTGCAGGTGTGCTCACGGCGATGGGCCCAGACCCCTGTGCGCTTAGGTTTAGACCGGCGTGCTGGCCTCTCTGTTGTGCCTAGGTGGGGCTGCGACGTGTTGATCTCCCGCGGCCGGGCATGACCCAGAAAAGTGTGTCCGCCAAATGGGATCAAGCGTGTTGGGTTATGTGGTGCACCCTGCAGGAAGTTAATCTATTGAATAGCCGTGTCCCTCGGTAAAAGGACGACCCGGAGTTGTACCTTGACCTTATGACAACTAGAACCGGATACTTAATAAAACACACCCTTCCAAGTGCCAGATACAACCCGGTGGTCGCTCTCTCTCAGGGTTACGAGGAGGGGATCGCTGGGTAGGATTATGCTATGCGATGCTACTTGGAGGACTTCAGCCTGCTCTCTTCTACATGTTGCAAGACGGAGGCTGCCAGAAGCGTAGTCTTCGACAAGATTAGATATCCCCCTCTTATTCTGGCATTCTGCAATTCAGTCCACTGATATGGCCCTTTACACATATATCCATGCATATGTAGTGTAGCTCCTTGCTTGCGAGTACTTTGGATGAGAACTCAAGGTTGCCTTGTTCCCCCTTTTCCCCCTTTCTTTACCCGGTTGCTGCGACTGCACGATGGAGCCCAGGAGCAGACGCCACCGTCGATGAAGACTACTACCCGGAGGTGCCTACTACTACGAGCAGCCCGGCGACGGCGACCAGGAGTAGTTTGGAGGATCCTGGCGGGAGGCTGCGCCTCTTTCGATCTGCATCCTAGTTTGTGCTAGCCTTCTTAAGGCAAACTTGTTTAACTTATGTCTGTACTCATATATTGTTGCTTCCGCTGACTCGTCTATGATTGAGCACTTGTATTCGAGCCCTCGAGGCCCCTAGCTTGTATTATGATGCTTGTATGACTTATTTATGTTTTAGAGTTGTGTTGTGATATCTTCCCGTGATTCCCTGATCTTGATCGTACACATTTGCGTGCATGATTAGTGTACGATTGAATCGGGGGCGTCACATTGCTCTCATCCTCCTCCTCCCCTTCTTCATATGTGGCCTCCTCCTCCTCCTCCTCCTCCTCCTCATCCTCCTCCTCCCCAACCAACCTAGACGACGAGGGAGCATGGCTCGATGAGCCGATGATACCCTGTGTGGCTACAGGCTGATGAGCTTCAACTGACCTAGCTCCAGCACACCCAAGAAGCCCTACCAGCTTGCGACAAAGCTGCACGAACTTCTGCACTCACAATGAAGCAAGGTCATAATAAGTATCAGATCGACTGACTGCAAGTGAACAAGATGCATCTGTTCCGAGGAGGCTGAAACTGTACCTTCATCGTCCCCCTGACTCTGGTCTCAGATTATGCGCTCCGGGAAGATGACCTAGTGCATCCGAGGCTTCAAAGATGCATCTGTTCAGCTCACCGGACTGCAACGGCATAAGTCGATCACGTTGACGAATAAAATATTTTAAATCGACCGGCCGGTTCAAACGTACCACTCTGTTGATGAGGTGCAAACTCCCTAAATCCTTGTGCATGTCTACGATGCCGGTCCGGTATGCCTGTTCATCGGGTCAGCCCACTCCAGCTACAGGATGTCTTCCGCCGTCCATCGAGGCTCGAGACGAAGACGGTGCTTCGCCATCATCGTACCACCTCATGTGTCGGTCCGGTAATCATCGATTAGTCACTCTCCTCTCCGGTCTTTACGCCACCTCCGTCGGTTCCACTCCGTCACATGAGTCTTATGCTCCTCTCCCGATCAGGATCGATCGATTCTTACTGCCGGCTCATGCTGCAAGGCATAAGCAACAAGAATCATCATAAGCGCAATGAGATCATCATAAGCAACAAGAAACATGATAATCTCACGGAGAACAAAGAGCTCACAGGTGGAAGCGTGGCCGCCCGTGTCGGTGGGCTGGCCCGGTGGGGTATGCTGATAAATCCCAAACTGCGTGGCCACGCGTTGTGGCAAATGCCACTCGACGGCGTACACATAGATCATGGGCACGATGCACCGCCAGAGACCACGGTCCGCTATGCACATCACGTTCAGACCAAAGTCCCACTCTCGTTCTTGTCGATACGGCCACCAGATTACCTGTGACGCCCGAATAATTATGCTACAGTAATCCCACGCTAATCGTGCCATGACACCTCGGCCGTTACTGTTGCTATCCTCGCAATAATTCGAAACCGTTCGAAATTCAAATTCAAATCAATGATAACACTAAAAGTTTTCAAAATTTAAAACAAAAATGTTAAATTGGTTCTTGAATATTACACGGGTAATTATGGTGCAACAAACACATTTTATAAAATGGCTAAATGGTTTAAAATGATTTAAACAGAAAAGAAAGTAAAAAAAAAGAAAACAGAAACAAACAAAAAAGGAAAAAAAAAGAAAGAAAGGCCCCAGGCTGGCCCAGTGAGCGGCCCATTCGGCCACACCGACCGGCCCATCCCCTTCCCCTCCATAACCCCACCAGGGGGAAACCCTAACCCCATCCATCCCACTCTCCCCACGTCTCACCCCTCCTCGCTCCCGATCTGGATCGGGGACGACACCCCCACTCTCTCTCGCCCCCTCCCCTACGTTTCGCTCCCCTCTCCCCCGATCTGGATCGGGGACAGCTCGGTCCCGTCGCCGCGCCCGACGCGCACGTCGCCGCCCTCGTCGGCTCCGTCCCGCGCCACCTCACTCTCCCATCTCCCTCTACACCGTCGCCGTTTCGAACCGCGCCAACCGTCGCCTCGTGCTAGGACGACGCCGCCCGGAATGCCGCCTCGCCGACCTTCCTCCTCGTCGGCGCTGTCGTCCCCGACTCTCTTCCTCAACACCCGCTGCCACGTACCCTACAACTACGGTGAGGCCCTCGGCCTCCCCTTCCCTCGCTACCGTCCCACTTTGCCGTGTGCGACCACCGTGACTCCCGCCCGCTGCCATCGACCTTTGCGCTCGCCGCATCGTGGATGCGCTCGACCTCACCCCGGAGCCGCCCGCGGCCACCTGCCTCCGCGCGCGTCCACCGTCGAGCTCCCGCCGCCAGACGCTTGGCGCGCCCGTGGCCCGGCAATGGCCTTCGCGCCACGCCCTCGACCAAGCCCGGCCATGGAGGTCCCGGTCCCCTTTTGCTTCCCTTGAGCCACCACCGCCTCCATCGCGGCTCTGGCGCGCCCGCCAGGCCGTCGCCGTCCGGGGCCTCACTCCCCGCCTCCTGCGGCATTGTCGGCGAGGCCGCAGCAGGCGGGCCTCGCGCCCTCGCTGCGGTGGCCTCGAACCTGGCGCCCATTGCAGCTCCGCCACGCCTGCACCCGGCGCCCAGCGCCCACTAGCGCCCGAGAACCCACTAAGGCCCCTGGGGCCTATGACAGATGGGCCCCACGCCCATAACGTTTTTCTTTATTAAAAAAAGGAATAAAAAAGTAATAATAAAAATAAATAAATAGATAATAATAATTAAATTAATTTATTAATTAACGAATTAATTAAGTTAATTAATCACAATTAGATTAACCTAATTAACTGTTAGTTAATTAATCAAAAAATGACAGTGGGGCCCACCCCCTTAATTAGTTATGATTAGTTTAATTAATCGGTTAATTAAAATGTGTCACTGACAAGTGGGACCCACTGGTCAGGTTGATCGATCAACTACATTGGCTGGCGATGTCGACATGACATCATGCTAATGTCATTAAATCATTTTCGAATTAATTAAATAATTAATTAAATCCCAGAAATTAATAAAATCTTTAGAAAATCATATCTTTTAATCGCCCATAGAACACCTGCACACCTGCACGTTGCGAGGGCGGCCGGAAGCAGACCGAGCCTAGCAGGCGTTCCAGTCCAATCCGGCGCGCGCCATTCGTCTGGCGTCACGAAGTTTTTACCGATACCACGACGTCGGGATACCCATAACTACTCCCACGTAGATGGTTAGTGCGTATAGACCAAATGGCCAGACTCGGATCAAATACCAAGATCTCGTTAAGCATGTTAAGTATCCATGAACGCCGACCGGGGCAGCCCACCTCTCTCCTAGGTGATCTCAACCTGCCTGCCGCCTCCGCCATACAAAGTAACGAATGGGGGCCGTCCGGGGAACCCAGGTGCCCACCTCTCCGGGATGGAGCCACCTGTCCTTTCAAATTTCATCTCCGAGCGATTACCACAGGTAATGTAATAGTGTAAAGTATATAGTATATGCCCGTGATCACCTCCTGAAGTGATCACACCCGAGAGTATAGCATGGCGAGACGGACAAGAATGTAGGGCCACCGATGGAACACTAGCATCTTATACTAAGCAAGAGGATAGCGGTAAAGGTAACATGATGGTAGCAAGGACAGGCTATGCAAAGAAGATAGGATTAATCGAAAGCGATAACATGCTACACTACTCTAATGCAAGCAGTATAGAGAAGAGTAGGCGATATCCGGTGATCAAAGGGGGCTTGCTGGTTGCTCACGGCAAGAGAGAGGGGTCGTCAACTCCGTAGTCAAACTGGGCAGCAGCAGCGTCGGTCTCGGTGTCTATCGGAAGAAGAGGGGGAAGAAACAATGAATACAATGCAAACCGATGCATAATGATGCATGACAAGTCAAGTAACGGTGCTAGGGGTGCCCTAACGCGGTATGAGGTGATACCGGTGTAGGGGGGGAAGCATCCGGGAAGTATTCCCGGTGTTTCGCGCTTTCGGGCAGAGGAGCTGGAGGGGGAAAGTTGCAAGTTCGATAGGTTAGTGGGATGTGGCGGATGAACGGGTTGCGTATCCGAAATCGTCTCGTCGTTGTGAGCAACTTTCATGTTGAAAATATTTTAATCCGAGTTACGGATTAAAAGATATGAATTTCTAAAGATTTTATTAATTTCTGGGATTTAATTAATTATTTAATTAATTCGAAAATGTTTTAATGACATCAGCATGATGTCATGTCGACATCAGCGATCAACAGAGTTGATCGTCAACCTGACCAGTGGGTCCCACTGGTCAGTGACACATTTTAATTAACCGATTAATTAAACTAATCATAACTAATTAAGGGGGTGGGCCCACTATCATTGTTTGATTAATTAACTAACAGTTAATTAGGTTAATCTAATTGTGATTAATTAACTTAATTAATTCGTTAATTAATTAATTAATTTAATTATTATTATCTATTTATTTATTTTTATTTTTATTTTTTATTCCTTTTTTAATAAAGAAAACGTTATGGGCGTGGGGCCCATCTGTCATAGGCCCCAGGGGCCTTAGTGGGTTTTCGGGCGCTAGTGGGCGCTGGGCGCCGGGTGCGGGCGTGGCGGTTTCGGGCAATGGGCGCCCGTGCCCGAGGTCACCGCAGCGAGGGCGCGAGGCCTGGCCGGGCGGCCTCGGCCGACAGCAAGGTGAGGCGGGAGCAGGGAGGCCCGGATGGCGACGGCCTGGCGGGCGCGAAGAGCCGCGGGATGGAGGCGGTGGTGGCCGGAGGGCAGCAGCAGGGGACCGGGACCCTCCATGGCCGGGCTTGGTCGAGGGGGCGTGGCGCAGGCGCCGCCGCCACGGCCGGGCGCCAAGCGCGGTCCAGGGCGTGAGGGAGCTCGACGGTGGACACGCGCGGAGGCAGGTGGCCGCGGGCGGCTCCGGGGTGGGGTCGGGCGCATCCACGATGCGGCGAGCGCAACGGTCGATGGCAGCGGGCGGGAGTCGCGGTGGTCGCGCGCCGGTGCGGGACGGTGTGCGAGCGAGGGGAAGGGGAGGCCGAGGGCCTCACCGTAGTTGTAGGGTACGTGGCAGCGGGTGTTGAGGAAGAGTCGGGGACGACGGCGCCGGCGAGGAGGAAGGTCGGCGAGGCGGCGTTCCAGGCGGCGGCGTCCTGGCACGAGGCGACGGTTGGCGCGGTTCGAAACGGCGACGGTGTAGAGGGAGATGGGAGCGTGAGGTGGCGGGGGACGGAGCCGACGAGGGCGGCGACGCGGCGCTGCCGGGCGCGGGCGACGGGATTTGCTCTCCCGATCCGCAGATCGGGGAGAGGGAGCGAACGTGGGGGAGGGGCGAGAGAGAGTGGGGGTGTCGTCCCCGATCCAGATCGGGAGAGAGGAGGGGGGCGACGTGGGGAGAGTGGGATGGATGGGGTTAGGGTTTCCCCCTGGTGGGGTTATGGAGGGGAAGGGGATGGGCCGGTCGGTGTGGCCGAATGGGCCGGCCTGCTGGGCCGAAGCCGAGTGGGGCCTTTCTTTCTTTTTTTTCCTTTTTTTTGTTTGTTTCCTGTTTTCTTTTTTTTTACTTTCTTTTCCGTTTAAATCATTTTAAAACATTTAGCCATTTTATAAAATGTGTTTGTTGCACCATAATTACCTCTGTAATATTCGGCAACCACCGAACATTTTTGTTTTAAATTTTGAAAACTTTTAGTGTTATCATTGATTTGAATTTGAATTTCGAACGGTTTCGAATTATTGCGAGGATAGCAACAGTAACCGAGGTGTCATGGCACGATTAGCGTGGGATTACTGTAGCATAATTATCCGGGCGTCACATTACCTATTACATATACCTTGGTAAGTTCGCACTCTCGGTCAATAGCGGAATCAAAGAGAAAGGTGTTGGGCGAGTTCATATACCTGCGTGTCGGCCAAAGCGTCCAACTCGTTGGTGTAGGTCTTGTACGAAGTCTTGTTTAGGCCCGTGTAGAGTTTGACAACGTCCCACTCGTAAGCTACGGTGGGGTTTCGAGTCTCGTCGCCTTCTTCGCCAAAGTCTTCCCATGGGCGTCTTGGCAACTTCTCCGGACGCCCCACCGGCAGCCGCTCCCACATCCAAATGGAGAAGGCCCAGACAAAGCCACCCATATTGCACTTGTCTCCCGTCCTCTGCGTTGCGTCGTCAAGCTGCAAAACATCAAATGAGGATCATATATAAGAAAATGTCATGGACACACTTTCGTAGGTAGGTACGCAATTAGACACTCTCTTACCAAACGGTATAGGTAGGCGAGAGATGTAGTCCCCCAACTGTACCCTGCATCCCAGTCCGCTAGGAAGAACAGAATCGCCCGATTAGCGAGTTCCTGAGCTGTGCGGAAACACGACCTCGAGAGAATATACCACAGATAGGCCCTCGCGTACAACTCCACAGTCGCCTCATCTGCGCCTTGGGGGCATGTCCTCCGGTGCTCCGAGAGCCAGATCAATGGCACACCGGATGTACGGTTACTCTTGGCACTGGGGCAGTGGCCGATGAGGGTGGTGACCCTCTCCTGCCAGTTGGCCCTCTCCACTCGACCGGTGAGTGCATGACCCTCGATCGGCATTGCAGTAATCATCCTCCAGTCCTCTAGGGTCACCGTCATCTCCCCGCATGGCAGATGGAAAGAATGGGTCTCCGGTCTCCAACGGTCAATCACAGATGTGAGAGCCGCGTGGACAAGCGTCGGCGGCTGACGCTTGAACTGCAGCACGAAACCCAACAGACGGGCTCTCTTGAAGAACGGCGTGTAGCGCTCGTCGTAGTCCATATGCCCATGAACCCCGTGACCCCTCATGCGCAGTGGCTGGAGCGTCTGTCAAAAAGTGAACGCCAAAAAGTTAGGAAATCATTTTCATCAATCCGAGAACTTTGATCAAAATTTCTTTCATATCACTTACCTCTCCGTTCTCTATGAAACGGTCCACGATGACCCTTGTCGAATGCCCAGTCCAGCATGCGATACCGTGGGCGATGTTGTGCGCAAGAGGTGGCCGCCTTAATAGAGTTTCATAAACAAAAGCACCATAAGCATAAGCATACATAAACAAACAATGAACTCAAATCAATTTTAAGCATATTCCTCCAACAACATCTACTACACACATGATGGATCAAATCATATCAACATGCATCATATCAAAAAAAACCTCCAACATACATCATAGCTTCATATTTTTAAACAAAATTTTCCGAACAACATCTTCATATCATCATATCAACATGCATCATCAAACTAGGGTTCATCTTCACACTAGATCATATCATCATATCACATACATCATCAAACTAGGGTTCATCCCTTTATCAACATTACATCATAATTTTTTTAACAAAAAATTATGAACTAGGGTTCATCTTCACACTAACATATGAACTATTGATTAGAGTACATATCCAATACCACTACTTACTAAAGAACTAAGAACTACAACTACAATCAATCTTAGGTGAAAAAAATCAATCTTAGTTCAAAAACATGAGGAATTTCAAGCAAATAATGCGTCGATCGGTAGCAATTTTGCAAAAACTGATTGGAGGGATCAGAGGAGCTTACGGTTCTCTCCTCGGGGCCATCTCGATCCGCCAAAACGGTGAAGAATCGGTGAAGATCCAAGGGGGGGGTGGAGGAGATGAGAGATGGAGAGAGGGGCGACTTGGGGGAGAAAAACAAGAAGCTGACGGGGGGAGGGGAGGGTGGGGAGAAGGGAAGAGGCTGGGGCTCCGGGGCAAATAACTGCCCGGACCCTACCTCCAGGGGCGCTGGCGGTATAACTGCCCGGACCCTACCTCCAGGGGCCCTGGCGGTATGGTTAGACAGTCTACCGCCAGGGCCCCTGGCGGTAGGGTGCGACGGAGGGGGACGGCGCCGTCTCCGCGCGCTGACGTGGATAAGTTTCCTACCGCCATGGGCCGTGGCGGTAGGCTATCTAACCCGGTCCTGGCGGTAGGCAAAAGGGTGAAATCTCGAAAAAAAATCAAACAGGGGTCAGATCCTGAAATACTTTCCAAAAAGGGTCAAAACACGAAATTTTGCCCTGGCTGGATGGCGCCAAATGCCTCAAGTGCGTTTCTGGTTGTTACTAGCGATCTAGCCATGCACCTGCGCATGTTCTCCTACATGTACGGTTCCAATCCTCGCAATTTACATGTATTTTCCTTGTATGCCCACATACACGCACATAAAATCATCCCTATAAACCCATCTACATACACCCTACCTCTATCTCTATAAGCATGTTCGAGATATTGAGCAAACACATCTTGGGATTGACGAAGCCACCATGTATGTCTTCGGGAATCCAACCTCGCACTAAACGAGCATCGCCAGAAAAACTAAACTATTTAGAAAAAATGCGAGCACCAATGTCAAGTCCATGTATATTTATTTGTTAGGCTTAAAATAGTGAATAGTGAGCTTATAATGGTTTTTATTAACTAAAATGACCAATATGACCTATTGTTTTTTAGATGAAAGGCGCATGGGGCTACACATCGATCGGGTAATAATCGAGTTGGATCTGCCTAGCAGCCATTGGATGACGTGCGAGACAGCCATCTGATCTCTATCCACGTCACCTGTTGAGGTGTGCCCTAGTTCTTTGCAACATTACATTTGTTGCTCTCGGGTGTTTGCAACATGAACCATGTCGCGGTCGCCTCCAGCTTGGATAACATTGCAAACACCTCCTTTGTTCACCCACTGCAATATGAACCATGTTGTGGTTACCCGTTGCAACATGGAACAGTTTGCGGTCACCTCCAGATGACGGCATCACCCATCGCAGCTCGTTATCTTCGTTGGTGGCGTTTGTAGCATGGCGGTGCCTCCCGTCATTGTTGCACGACGGTGTTGCCATGCCCCCCCCCCCCTCCCGGTGTAATGTTTGGTTGCGTCGCGAACCGCTGACTATTACGATATTGGTTGTGCTTGGGAGCCATGCGTTCAAGGTGTCCTGCTGCTACGACTAACAAGAAGAAAGAAAAAGCTTGCATGTGAGATCCATGAGGTTGCGAACAGGGGGAGGGCGAAAGGGGATGAGTCGCCTCATTTTGGGATGGTGGTTGTCGAAGAGATAAGGATGGGGAGATGGAGCGGTGCATGGGCCCATGATGGCACGTGGTGCATGCTTGAGGCGACGGACGAATGACGCATTTTCAGCCAGTTGAGTACAAGCTTTTTCCAATGAACAAATCCACAAACGACAACATGGTTCAAACCAACATACGAAAGTTCAAACACAGACATTGATGTGGACCAGATCATGACCAAGGCATCCAAGAGTGATGTTAATGCTAGCACAAATGCTGAACCATTATAGCATCAAAAGGAAGACAAGGGCAAAACCATTATCTTAGTTGGGAAGCTTCCGGTGCCTATCTTGGGAGAAATGACACATCAGATTTCCAGCTGCAACTTCCCACCTAAACCTAATTAATTATGGAAGTCTCTAGCACTTTATAGAGGCTGGAAAAGATGGTCTTTGAAGTCAGCTTTCATTCAAAAAAATGGTGCATCATTTGAGGTCTTGAGTCAAAAGTTGTGCAAGTTTCCATGCAAGCTGTCCAGGAATTTATTACAGCGCGAGGCTCAACAAGTTTGCTCCTGCTACAGCTTGGGGCTCACGAATTTACCCTTCATTTTGAGTTGTTTTCACACCTAACTAGTGGGTGCTTCTAGTATAAATACTCCCCAGCTGTTCCATGTGAAGCGGGATGAGATTTCTGAGTTTATGTTTGTAGACAGCCGGTGAGGTTGTGTTGTGCTGTGAGCACTAGTATTGTTGAGTGTTAGCTCGTGTGTGTGGATTGGAGGGCCTGTCCTCAACTCATATAGGATCCTTGTGGCTCCCTCTTGTGATTCTTCATAGATTCACAAGCTTCATAGTTTGGGTTGCATCCTTGTAAACCAAGCTTCACAATTTAGAAATAAACACAGGAGCGTTGTGTTGGGGAAAGTAGTACAAAACCAAAAAAATACAGTACTGATGAACACACTCGGGAACAATACGATGATCAATCTCACCATCACAATGCAACAGAGATGAAGATGTGCAGATTCCCGCGGTTAGGTTATAAGGTCACTAGAACTTTCCCCGATCAAGAATCGAATGTACGATCCTGATGTATACATGCATACGGTATGAGCGGTTTGGCAGCATTTCGTGGTCCAGGACAAAGGGAAATCGGAGAACTAGAGGTCAAGAAGTTTGTGGAGTGAGAGAGAGAGATGGCACGTAGGAGGGGGAGGGTGCAACCTTACAAACTTGTGTGTTTGGGGGGGTGTTGGGGAACGTAGTAATTTCAAAAATTTCCTACGCACACGCAAGATCATGGTGATGCATAACAACGAGAGGGGAGAGTGTGTCCACGTACCCTCGTAGACCGAAAGCGGAAGCGTTATGACAACGCGGTTGATGTAGTCGTACGTCTTCACGATCTGACCGATCAAAGTACCGAACGCACGGCACCTCCGAGTTCTGCACACGTTCAACTCGATGACGTCCCTCGAACTCCGATCCAGCCGAGCTTTGAGGGAGAGTTCCGTCAGCACGACAGCGTGGTGACGATGATGATGTTACTACCGACGCAGGGCTTCACCGCTACGATATTATCGAGGTGGATTATGGTGGAGGGGGGCACCGCACACGGCTAAGAGATCCAAGGGATCAATTGTTGTTGTGTCTAGAGGTGCCCCCCTACCCCCGTATATAAAGGAGCAAGGGAGGGAGGCGGACGGCCAAGAGGAGGGCGCGCCAAGGGGGGGAGTAGGACTCCTCCTTTCCTTGTTGGAGTAGGAAAACGGAAGGGAGAAGGAGAAGGAAGGAAGGGGGCGCCCCCCCCCCTCCCTAGTCCAATTCGGACTAGTACATGGGGAGGGGTGTGGCCTCCCTTTGGGGCCTTTCTCTCCTTTCCCGTATGGCCCATTAAGGCCCAATACGAATTCCCGTAACTATCCGGTACTCCGAAAAATATCCGAATCACTCGAAACCTTTCCGACGTCCGAATATAGTCGTCCAATATATCGATCTTTACATCTCGACCATTTTGAGACTCCTCGTCATGTCCGCGATCTCATCCGGGACTCCGAACTCCTTCGGTACATCAAAACACATAAACTCATAATATAACCGTCATCGAACTTTAAGCGTGCGGACCCTACGGGTTCGAGAACTATGTAGACATGACCGAGACACGTCTCCGGTCAATAACTGTCAGGACCCCGATTCCAAGTCACATCGATCTAGCCGGTAACACCTCATATCACTTTGCGGCCTCACGCACGGTATTCCCACGGGTGTCGCCTTACCATGGCCGGGACCGTTTGCGCCTTTTGGCTCACGTATATGATAGTGTCGCTAGCATCCATATGACAGAGAACCCGGGCCGACATGGCTAGTCGTGAACCCAAAGCGGCGCTAACCCATGGAGACAGGCATACATGAATCACATCGAGCATGTCGGTCATCAACGTGTGAATCCGGGCTGTAGCCTTTGGGCTAACAGGACTCGGTAATCCGGGCTGTAGCAGAGCTAGGCAGGACTCGGATGTCACCGCGTGACATTTCCCGAAGGGACAGACATAGGAACGAAGTGAAACACATGCCGCCGATCAAGTGTCCAAAGCAGTAGTCTTTGGGCTAGCAGGACTCCGTGAACCAGTGAAGCGGACTACTATCGCCAGGAAGCACTAGACTACATTTCCCCATATGAGAGGCTGCCAAGGATAAACAACTAGATTGTCGGATCCCACACATACCAAGCATTTCAAACATACACACAATATGCTCAATATGTGTAAATACAACATGGCATCACAACATAACTCTACGACTCAAATATTTATTCATTAGGCTCCAAGGAGCGAGATATTACAAACATGGGTCTCATGACCCAACACTTTCGGAAGAATACAAGCCAAAGCACAAGCGAAAACTAAACATGTCTGCAGTACGCATAACTATAAATGAAAAAGGTTGAGAAGCACGAGTATCTACGAGATCCTGCCGAGGGCACAAGATGCGTAGCTGAGGTAACAAGCTAAACGTCAAGTCCAAGCGGAACTACTAGCGAGACTAAAGTCTCTCGCAAAACATAAAATAAGCAAGCGTGAGTACAAGCATTTCCAAAGCAAGACTTACATCGTAACTAACTACATATGCATCATTATCAAAAGGGGTGGTGGAGTTTAAGCTGCAGCAAGCAAGCCAGCTTTGACTTCGGTGGCTATCTGAACTACGATTGCAAGTAACTCTTTTGAGGTGGCGCACACGAGTCCACATATTCACCATATCAATACACCATTATGGACCCGCTCCCGTCTCCCTACGAGAACGCCATCCATAGCACTCACGCTTATCTTGCATTTTAGAGTATCCACTTTCACTTGTCTATGAACTGGTATAGGCAACCCAGAAGTCCTTCTCCGTGGACACGGCTATTCGAATAGATCATATTAACCTGCAGGGTGTACTTCTTCACACACGCTCACCACTTACCGCTGCCGTTTACGACATGTACTCGGCAACCTTCAAGCGGAAGCCCAACGTGGGTGTCGGCCACGACCTACCTAAACACTCAAGTCCCTAGTCCGGGTTTATCGCCTATTCGGGTTCCATCCATGAGTCCGGCCGAGGTTTCCCATACAGCCCCGAACGATGTGTGCAGGGTTCCCGAGACACCAAACGGGCGAATCGGTACACTAGGCCATGGTGCCTACCGCAACACAACCCACCCCTACGTTCAGCATTGCGTGCGGCCCCCAGCATGCTACAAACACCAGAAACTACTTGCAACTCCCGGACTGGGAACAAGGGTGGTTAAGAAGCCGAGAGGGTCCATTGGTTTCGGGCCCAATGCGTGGTAGTAACTATTTCATGGATCACAAACACAGAACTCAGTTCCTGAGGACGGCTGCAATGAGACAACCCACCATGTACTCCTACATGGCCTCTCACCGCTACCTTTATCAAATCGTGTTCACACACTTAGCTCACACACGAGGGACATGTTCACACAACCATTCCAATTCATTCCCGATGAATCGGACTGACTCAACTCTAAGCGATGGCAGGCACGACAATAAGCATGAATGAGTAGGCACAACATGGCTCAAACAACTCCTACTCATGCTAGTGGGTTTCATCTAATTCTTGTGGAATGACAGGTCATGCAGAGGATAAAGGGGTTCAGCTTCCGCAGCAAGTAACACATGAGTCGTTGTTGTACTAATGCAGTAAAATAGAGCAGGAGCGAGAGAGTGGGATTATATAGGAATGAACAAGGGGTTCTGCTTGCCTGGCACTTCTAAAGATAATATAGTTCTTCATCGGTGTCATCGAATTCATCGCTTCGACGCCGTCTCATCGAGAGGGACAATTACCGGCAACCAAGAGAGAACACAATCAATGCAATGCACATTCACATGGCTGACATGTCATGTTAAGGTACTGAATTCACCTAATGCAATATCTAGCCAAGTTAATTGAAGTGGAACTCAAACAAGAACAAATTCCAACTCCAAATGTTATTTCATAAATTGCCCTAATCATAATTCATCCTATTCAGTGAGGTTAACTTGTTCAAACATGCATGATCATGGCATAAACAGATTATTCATATTTTTCTGATCATTTTTCATATATAAATTATTTAATTTGGAGTTACGGTTGAATTTCTATGAATTTTAGAAGTTTGGGGTATTTTCTGAAATTTCCTGAATTAAATTAAATACAGAAAAGGTATAACTGCGTCAGCCTGACGTCGGTGTGACGTCAGCGGGTCAACGGAACATGGTCCGGGTCAAACCTGACAGTGGGTCCCGCGTGTCAGTATAATTAGCTTAACTAAATTTAATTAAAACTAATCATAAATAGTTAACAGGGCTGGGGCCCACCTGTCATTGACTCAGCAGAGTCAACCAGGGCCCACCCGTGGTCAAAGTCAAAGTCGGCTGCCGGCGTTTAGTCAGCTGGCGAGCCAACGCGGCGTGAAGTGATTTGGCCGTTCCGGCAACCAAATGGGCATGAAGGCATCTAGGTGGAGCTGGGAACGAGCCGAAGCTCTTGGTGGAGTCGGTTGAGCTCGGGGCGGTCGGAATCGGCGCCGGCGACGACTTAGGTGGCTGCCGAAGCTCGGGCGAGCTCGGGCTCGACGCTGCGGTGCACGAGCAAGCGAGCTGAGGCGCTAGTGGTGGCCTACGTGATGCGGTGAGTGCGATGGGCGCTAGCCCGGGACCAAATGGTCATCGAGCAGCGCAACAGCAGCAGCGGAGGTGAGGCGGCTTCAATGGCGGCGGCGGCTACGAGGCGAGAATGACGCGGGAAGAGAGGGGATCGACGCAGCAGCTCTGGCCGTCCGATGGCGTCGTCGGCGAGTAGGTCGGGACGGTCCGGAGCCGACGAATCGGCGACAGCGGCGGGTCCACGGAGGAAAAAGCGTCGGCGCTTCGGGGCTTCTCCGGTCGCGTGTGACGGCGGGGAGGGCGAGGCGCCACGGCGGAGCTCTTGAGCTTGTCGGGGAGGCAAGGGAAAGGCGGTGGCCGTGGCGAACGGCGACAGTGACGACGGGGCCGCTCGGGTGCGTGCGAGTGAGAGAGCAGAGGAGGGGAGAGGCCACGGTGAGGGAGAGGGGTCCCAGGGGGTCCAGAGCGGCGCCGAGGAGAAGGCGCGAGGCGTCTCGGTGAGGCAGGCGAGCAGGGAGGAGGCGTGGCGAGCTCGGGCGCGTCTTGGCGTGTCCCTCCTCGCCCTCTTGGCAGAGGAAGACGATGAGCGGCGGGGTAGGTGGGCTGGGCTGGTGGAATTGGGCCAGGTGGGCTGAGAGGTGAGCGCCAGGTAGGGTTTCTCTCCTCTCCTTTTTTTATTTGTTTTAGTTTTCTAATTTTCTGTAAACTGTTGGGCTTTGTTAAAAATACTAAATCAATCCCAAAATTCATGCCACTGCTCATGACCACTGTTGGAAATATATCCTATAGTAAACATTTCAGTTTGGGATTATTTGAGCATTTAAATTATTTATTATCATTTAAATGCCCAAATGCAAATACTTTATGAATTAATCCAGTGACCAAATATGACATGAAAAATGTGCAGCACCTCTGGTTCTGGTTTAAAGCATTTTTCCAGAAATGATGAACATTTTCAAAAGCCATTTGAAATCACTGAAAAATATTTTTGGTTGAGCCTATTTGAATTCCTTTAATGCTAGGGTTTTGGCAATCCCCATTTCAAATTTCATGAAAATTAAACATGATGCATGGATGCAATGCCACTAGTTACAAGCAAGCTCTAGGGCTGTGACAACTCACCCCCACCAAACAAGAATCTCGCCCCGAGATTCAAGACGTGAGGTAAGAGGAAAAGGGGAGTCACAGAACTATCACAATCTTCATGATCCATTTGCCCTTCTCGAAAATGTTGATTCATTCCATCATCTTGGTCTTGACGTCTTTGCTTTCGAGATCTTCACTCAACATCACAACAGAAAGAAGGGGGAAACCCTACAGGATTTAATCTTCTTGAAGATCGAGCAACTCACGATCAACTCACGGAATGAGAGGGTGAACATCTCGAGTTGAGACACAAAACACATCGAGAGGGATGGAAGAACAAACAACGGGGTTTGATTGGTGGGCAACAATTCCACGCTTAGAAGGATGGTGGATGGTGTCAAGGTGGCGAGGAAATATTTGCCATGATTCAATAACGGGGCACCCCAGGGGAGGTGACGCGAGGAACTATTCCCTTAAGTGGCAAAAAGAATTACTTTTGATATAACATCATTGAAACTCTTTATACCAGCCTAAGGCATTCACAAACGATCGTTTGGTGGAGTGCAAAGGAATGGCATACCCAGACTAGAATGGATGATGTGGACTACCTTGTTGAAGACAACGCAATGAATGATTTTTGCTTATCATCGGAGGTGGAGGGGACCCATGGTAGGACCACTTTTGAAGATGATATTGGATAGCAACTACCGGGAAGGGCAGCCCATAGAAATTGGCACAATGGCGGTGCAAGCTGGGAACAAAATGCAACTATTGGGAATGTTCCAACCATCATATCTGCCTGAGATTCAGATCTGATTGGTGATAGGATACTTCAGACCCAGCATGTCCGAAAGAAAGGTTGCAACACAAAACCGACGAGATGACGCTATAGATTCTCGGGAGTGAACTATGATAGCAAGCTCCAAGACATGAGCTGGTTACGCTACATAAACCCGTGGACACGTTGTCCAAGACAAGTATGACCACGTAGTAGTCTTATAACAAAACACTACCGAGTTCGGTGGGGAACCATCATCGAGGATAACGAAGTCCTAACATAAGTCATGACTAGTTGTTATGAAGGAACTCCTTCTCCTTGAACAAATCAATCGGTGGCTTGGTGTGCTAGGAATACATATAGAATGAAGGTTGCAAGTCTCCAGACCACAGAATACTTCGCACATGTGCATGACTGATTTGGAATGATTCCAAGGGAAACAAAACAAACCTTTCTCAAATTCATGGAGGCAACTTACACCTAAAGCACATGAATTCGAGGAAGTCACTACTTCCATCCAAACATATGCTTCATGAACGAAACACGAAGAAATGCTTACAAAGTTTCCAGCACTAGGTTGATGTTCAACATGACTCATGGGGGAGACAAAATGCTACTGATGGGCTCAACAGCAACTCATCGGAATTTCCATATCACTGGACTTCCACCATCATGTGAACACGGTGATAGCATTGGTCAGACCAAAAGATGTAATGGGGTATGCTCGAGGGATCAACCACGCGTAAGACAACATCACGAATATCGTTGGTTACGATTTGACTTGATGATAGCCCATACTCAAATCAAAGGATTGATAAGACAATAGGTCCGAGCAATCGATCACGAGAGACCAATCGATGAAGATATCATCTTTCTTCAACACACACTACACAAGAATATCCCTTTGGAGCGAACTAAGTTAGGCAAGCTTTTATCTTTCAACTCTCCAAGTTGTTGTCTAGCTTAACCAACTAGCTCGTGGATATCCAACACGATTCTTGGAGAAAGGGTGGTTCACAAGAAACCAACTTGATCACGAGCTCAACATAACAATCAGGAAACAACCTGGTAACACTTCCAAGAAGATAGTTGGAAAGTCACGAACCACCGGTATGTTACTAAGCTCGAGATCAATCTTGCTTTTGAGGGCAAGACGATATGATCAAATAAGCAAGGGATTGAATAATCCTAACTCATTGATCGAAGGGTGCACCAGAAATAAGGACTAGGTAGCACGATCAATCTTAGTATGATGATTTAATAACCAACACGCTAAGAATGAAAATACTGTCCATTAACTACCAAGCAACGAGGTTGCTAGGAGTATCGATTTCACACATCACAATTCACTTGTCGGCATTCCGGTTGCATCAACACGGGACCGAGGAATGAACAATGATGGCAAGAAGTATCACTACGACAAGAATTCATAAGAGAAGGTGCAATTCTCATGATGTTCCTGACATAAAGATGGTAACACTCCAAGGTAGAGCAGAATCAAAGCTGGATTGGCATTTTGATCTGCGGGATACAACTACTTTGACCCAATCCTAGAAATGGATGAGGCATCGGAGTTTGTTTCTCCTAGTCATTCGAATGTAATGGCTTGACGGACCACAAGGATAATAGACATCGATAAGCGAATGCACACATACTCTTGGTTATCGGTGATAGAGGATGGTCGGGATACAACTAAAGAGAGCAACTCAAAGGAACATATAATTTTACGAGTTGTGGATGCATAGATTAGTATGTCGAGTGAAGCTCAACATTTCTTCCGGATAACCCATGTGGAAAGGTAGAATTGGCAGATTCACAATTATGAATGGAGAACTCCTCAAGAGCACTCTTATTGTGATGTTTTGGTTCAACAAGGAACTTTTGCCATAAGCGGTTCGTAGTATTTGGAAGAAGGAAATACCACGGACCTCGAGGACTATCGCAAAGTTACTAGTATCCTAAAGGAACCGCAAATACTAACAACATGAAGTAGGGTGAATCTCGGTTCGAGAACCCAGGAATAGAATACCTATTACTATATGGCATCACGGGATGCTTTCAAGAATAATGGTCAGAATCATCGCACTGGGGAACACAAAACATGGCTAGTTTACTAGGTGACTTCCTAAACACCTAGGGTCATAATAATAGTTCCAATATCTACGCCGAGGCAACAAAGTACCTCAACTTACCGATTAGTGTGCTTATTCTGACCAAAACAGACATCGGGAACGGAAGGAAAAGATTTGCAAATGCATCAGACTATTTAGAGACCTGGGATGACTCGGACAGCATAACGGCTGTAAATGCTCAAAATGATTTGAGACATCATGCAAAAATGGTGGCATAACCACTCAACATCACCATATCAAGGTTCCGAGATCAACAATTATCATACATAAATAGTAGGAACTGAACTAGGGATTAAAACCAACAATCTTAAGGTCCATGGATTAGTAACACGTCATCCTGATAGATAGATGAGAAGGCCTAGTTCTTAACCCCGTAGAAGAGAAGAGGATGACTCAGATCAGAAGGCCATGAGGTATAAGGAGTAAAAGAGTATTACGTGCACATCCACAAACAATTACCATACATAACTAAAGCATTTCTAGACACAACTTCACCGACGGTTTGGCTTGGTAATCCTCTGGCGATCGGGCTCTGATACCAACGCTGTCGGGACCCGATTCCAAGTCACACCGATCTAGCCGGAAACACCTCATATCACTTTGCGGCCTCACGCACGGTATTCCCATGGGTGTCGCCTTACCATGGCCGGGACCGTTTGCGCCTTTTGGCTCACGTATATGATAGTGTCGCTAGCATCCATATGACAGAGAACCCAGGCCGACATGGCTAGTCGTGAACCCAAAGCGGCGCTAACCCATGGGGACAGGCATACATGAATCACATCGAGCATGTCGGTCATCAACGTGTGAATCCGGGCTGTAGCACTGGGCTAACAGGACTCCGGTATCCCGGCTGTAGCAGGCTTAGGCAGGACTCGGATGTCACAGCGTGACATTTCCCGAAGGGACAGACATAGGAACAAAGTGAAACACATGCCGGCCGATCAAGTGTCCAAAGCGGTAGTCTGGGCTAGCAGGACTCAGTGAACTGGCAGAAGCGGACTACTATCGCCAGGAAGCACTAGACTACATTTCCCCATATGAGAGGCTGCCAAGGATAAACAACTAGATTGTCGGATCCCACACATACCAAGCATTTCAAACATACACACAATATGCTCAATATGTGTAAATACAACATGGCATCACAACATAACTCTATGACTCAAATATTTATTCATTAGGCTCCGAGGAGCGAGATATTACAAACATGGGTCTCATGACCCAACACTCGTGAGCATACAAGTCAAAGCACAAGCGGAAACTAAACATGTCTGAGTACAGACAACTATAAATGAAAAAGGTTGAGAAGCCTGACTATCTACCAGATCCTGCCGAGGGCACAAGATCGTAGCTGCGGTAACAAGCTAAACGTTGAATTCCAAGCGGAACTACTAGCGAGACTGAAGTCTCTCTGCAAAACATAAAATAAGCAAACGTGAGTACAAACGTACTCAGCAAGACTTACATCAGAACTAACTACATATGCATCATTATCAAAAGGGGTGGTGGAGTTTAACTGCAGCAAGCCAGCTTTGACTCGGTGGCTATCCTGAACTACATTTGCAAGTAACTCTTTTGAGGTGGCGCACACGAGTCCACATATTCACCATATCAATACACCACTATGGACCCGCTCCGTCTCCCTCACGAGAACGCCATCCATAGCACTCACGCTTATCTTGCACATTTTAGAGTATCCACTTTCACTTGTCTATGAACTGGTATAGGCAACCCGTAAGTCCTTCTCCGTGGACACAGCTATTCGAATAGATCATATTAACCTGCAGGGTGTACTTCTTCACACACGCTCTCACCACTTACCGCCGTTTACGACATGTACTCGGCAACCTTCAAGCGGAAGCCCAACGTGGGTGTCGGCCATGACCTACCTAAACACTCAAGTCCCTAGTCCAGGTTTATCGCCTATTCGGGTTCCATCCCAGGAGTCCGGCCGAGGTTTCCCATACAGCCCGAACGATGTGTGCAGGGTTCCCGAGACACCAAACGGGCGAATCGGTACATCACGGTGCCTACCGCAACACAACCCACCCCTCACGGTGTGTTATGCGGCCCCAAAGATGCTACAAACGCCAGAAACTACTTGCAACTCCCGGACTGGGAACAAGGGTGGTTAAGAAGCCGAGAGGGTCCATTGGTTTCGGGCCCAATGTGTGGTAGTAACTATTTCATGGATCACAAACACAGAACTCAGTTCCTGAGGACGGCTGCAATGAGACAACCCACCATGTACTCCTACATGGCCTCTCACCGCTACCTTTATCAAATCGTGTTCACACACTTAGCTCACACACGTAGGACATGTTCATACAACCATTCCAATTCATTCCCGATGAATCGGACCTGACTCAACTCTAAGCGATAGCAGGCACGGCATCAATCATGAATGAGTAGGCACAACATGGCTCAAACAACTCCTACTCATGCTAGTGGGTTTCATCTAATTACTGTGGAATGACAGGTCATGCAGAGGATAAAGGGGTTCAGCTACCGCAGCAAGTAACACATGAGTCGTGGTATTCCTAATTAAGTAAAATAGAGCAGGAGGCGAGAGAGTGGGATTATATCGGAATGAACAAGGGGTTTTGCTTGCACGCACTTCTAAAGATAATATAGTTCTTCATCGGTGTCATCGAATTCATCGTCGGTACGTCGTCTACTGAGAGGGGACAATTACCGGCAACCAAGAGAGAACACAATCAATGCAATGCACATTCACATGGCTGACATGTCATGTTAAGGTACTGAATTCACCTAATGCAATATCTAGCCAAGTTAATTGAAGTGGAACTCAAACAAGAACAAATTCCAACTCCAAATGTTATTTCATAAATTGCCCTAATCATAATTCATCCTATTCAGTGAGGTTAACTTGTTCAAACATGCATGATCATGGCATAAACAGATTATTCATATTTTTCTGATCATTTTTCACATATAAATTATTTAATTTGGAGTTACGGTTGAATTTCTATGAATTTTAGAAGTTTGGGGTATTTTCTGAAATTTCCTGAATTAAATTAAATCCAAAAAAGGTATAACTGCGTCAGCCTGACGTCAGTGTGACGTCAGCGGGTCAACGGAACATGGTCCGTCAAACCCGACAAAGTGGGTCCCGCGTGTCAAAGATAATTAGCTTAACTAAATTTAATTAAAACTAATCCTAAATAGTTAACAGGGCTGGGGCCCACCTGTCATTGACTCAGCAGAGTCAACCAGGGCCCACCCGTGGTCAAAGTCAAAGTCGGCTGCCGGCGTTTAGCCGCCGGCGAGCCCGACGCGGCGGCGGAAGTGATTTTGGCCGTTCCGGCAACCAAATGGGCCGCGGAAGGCATCTAGGTGGAGCTGGGAACGAGCCGAAGCTCTTGGTGGAGTCGGTTGAGCTCGGGGCGGTCGGAATCGGCGCCGACGACGACCTAGGCGGCCGCCGGAGCTCGGGTGAGCTCGGGCTCGACACTGCGGTGCACGAGCAAGCGGGCTGAGGCGCTAGTGGTGGCCTACGTGATGCGGTGAGTGCGATGGGCGCTAGCCCGGACCAAATGGTCACGGAGCAGCGCCGACGGCAGCGGCGGAGGTGAGCCGGTTTCAATGGCGGCGGCGGCTACGAGGCGAGAATGACGCGGGAAGAGAGGGGATCGAAGCAGCAGCTCACAAAGGCGTCTGGCGGCGTCGTCGGCGAGGTCGGGACGGTCCGAGCCGACGAATCGGGCGACGGCGACCGGCGGGTCCGCGGAGGGGAAAAACGTCGGGGGCGGTGCTTCGGGGCTTCTCCGGTCGCGTGTGACGGCGGGGAGGGCGAGGGCGGCACGGCGGAGCTCTTGAGCTGGTCGGGGAGGCAAGGGGAAGGCGGTGGCCGCGGCGAACGGCGACGGTGGCGACGGGGCCGCTCGGGTGCGTGCGAGTGAGAGAGCAGAGGAGGGGAGAGGCCACGGTGAGGGAGAGGGGTCCCAGGGGGTCCAGAGCGGCGCCGAGGAGAAGGCGCGAGGCGTCTCGGTGAGGCAAAGTAGCAGGGAGGAGGCGTGGCGAGCTCGAGGCGCGTGCCGTGTCCCTCCTCTGCCTACTGGCAGAGGAAGTCGATGAGCGGGGTAGGTGGGCTGGGCTGGTGGAATTGGGCCAGGTGGGCTGAGAGGTGAGCGCCAGGTAGGGTTTCTCTCCTCTCCTTTTTTATTTGTTTTAGTTTTCTAATTTTCTGTAAACTGTTGGGCTTTGTTAAAAATACTAAATCAATCCCAAAATTCATGCCACTGCTCATGACCACTGTTGGAAATATATCCTACAGTAAACATTTCAGTTTGGGATTATTTGAGCATTTAAATTATTTATTAGCATTTAAATGCCCAAATGCAAATACTTTATGAATTAATCTAGTGACCAAATATGACATGAAAAATGTGCAGCACCTCTGGTTCTGGTTTAAAGCATTTTTCCAGAAATGATGAACATTTTCTAAAGCCATTTGAAATCACCGAAAAATATTTTTGGTTGAGCCTATTTGAATTCCTTTAATGCCAGGGTTTAGGCAATCCCCATTTCAAATTTCATGAAAATTAAACATGATGCATGGATGCAATGCCACTAGTTACAAGCAAGCTCTAGGGCTGTGACAATAACCAATAGCGGAACCTGGATGCTCATATTGGCTCCCACATATTCTACGAAGATCTTTATCGGTCAAGCCGCATAACAACATACGTTGTTCCCTTTGTCATCGGTATGTTACTTGCCCGAGATTCGATCGTCGGTATCTCAATACCTAGTTCAATCTCGTTACCGGCAAGTCTCTTTACTCGTTCCGTAATACATCCTCCCGCAACTAACTCATTAGTTACAATGCTTAAAAGGTTTATAGTGATGTGCATTACCGAGTGGGCCCAGAGATACCTCTCCGACAATCGGAGTGACAAATCCTAATCTCGAAATACGCCAACCCAACAAGTACCTTCGGAGACACCTGTAGAGCACCTTTATAATCACCCAGTTACGTTGTGACGTTTGGTAGCACACAAAGTGTTCCTCTGGTAAACGGGAGTTGCATAATCTCATTGTCACAGGAACATGTATAAGTCATGAAGAAAGCAATAGCAGAATACTAAACGACCAAGTGCTAAGCTAACATAATGGGTCAAGTCAATCACATCATTCTCCTAATGATGTGATCCCGTTAATCAAATGACAACTCATGTCTATGGCTAGGAAACATAACCATCTTTGATCAACGAGCTAGTCAAGTAGAGGCATACTAGTGACACTCTGTTTGTCTATGTATTCACACAAGTGTTATGTTTCCGGTTAATACAATTCGTGCATGAATAATAAACATTTATCATGAAATAAGGAAATAAATAATAACTTTATTATTGCCTCTAGGGCATATTTCCTTCAGTCTCCCACTTGCACTAGAGTCAATAATCTAGTTCACATCGCCATGTAATTTAACATCAATAGTTCACATCTTTATGTGGTTAACACCCATAGTTCACATCGACATGTGACCAAGACCCAAAGGGTTTACTAGAGTCAATAATCTAGTCCACATCGTTATGTGATTAATACCCGAAGAGTACTAAGGTGTGAACATGTTTTTCTTGTGAGAGAAGTTTAGTCAACGGGTCTGCCACATTCAGATCCGTATGTATTTTGCAATTTTCTATGTCTACGATGCTCTGCACGGAGCTATTTTAGCTAATTTCTCCCACTTTCAATATGTATCCAGATGAAGACTTAGAGTCATACGGATCGATTATAAAACTTGTATCGACGTAACCCTTTTACGACGAACCTTTTGTCACCTCCACAATCGAGAAACATATCCTAGATCACTATTGTACTCCCTTGCCAAACTCAGTGGTAGGGTATGCAATAGATCTGGTACACAGCATGGCATACTTTATAGAACCTATGGCTGAGGCATAGGGAATGGCTTTCATTCTCTTCTATCTTCTGCCGTGGTCGGGTGTTGAGTCTTTACTCAATTTCACACCTTGTAACACAGGCAAGAACTCTTTCTTTGACTGTTCTATTTTGAACTACTTCAAAATCTTGTCAAGGTATGTACTCATTGAAAAAACTTATCAAGCGTCTTCATCTATCTCTATAGATCTTGATGCTCAATATGTAAGCAGCTTCTCCGAGGTCTTCCTTTGAAAAACTCCTTTCAAACACTCCTTTATGCTTTGCAGAATAATTCTACATTATTTCCGATCAATAATATGTCATACACATATACTTATCCGAAATGTTGTAGTGCTCCCACTCACTTTTTGTAAATACAGGCTTCACCGCAAGTCTGTATAAAACTATATGCTTTGATCAACTTATCAAAGCGTGTATTCCAACTCCGAGATGCTTGCACCAGTCCATAGATGGATCACTGGAGCTTGCATATTTTGTTAGCACCTTTAGGATTGACAAAACCTTCTGGTTGCATCATATACAACTCTTCTTTAATAAGTCCATTAAGGAATGCAGTTTTGTTTATCCATTTGCCAGATTTCATAAAATGCGGCAATTGCTAACATGATTCAGACAGACTTAAGCATAGATACGAGTGAGAAACTCTCATCGTAGTCAACCCCTTGAACTTGTCGAAAACATTTTGCGACAATTCTAGCTTTGTAGATAGTAACACTACTATCAGTGCCCGTCTTCCTCTTGAAGATCCATGGCTTGCCGGTCATCGAGCAAGTCCACCAAAGTCCACACTTTGTTCTCATACATGGATCCCATCTCAGATTTCATGGCCTCAAGCCATTTCGTGGAATCTGGGCTCATCATCGCTTCCTCATAGTTCGTAGGTTCGTCATGGTCAAGTAACATGACCTCCAGAATAGGATTACCGTACTACTCTGGTGCGGATCGTGCTCTGGTTGATCAACGAAGTTCTGTACTAACTTGATCCGAAGTTTCATGATCATCATCATTAACTTCCTCTCTTGTTGGTGTAGACATCACTGGAACTGATTTCTGTGATGAACTATTTTCCAATTCGGGAGAAGGAACAATTACCTTATCAAGTTCCACTTTCCTCCCACTCACTTCTTTTGAGAGAAACTCCCTCTCTAGAAAGGATCCATTCTTAGCAATGAATTTGCCTTCGGATCTGTGATAGAAGGTGTACCCAATAGTCTCCTTTGGGTATCCTATGAAGACGCATTTCTTCGATTTTGGTTCGAGCTTATCAGGATGAAACTTTTTGACATAAGCATCGCAACTCCAAACTTTAAGAAACGACAGCTTAGGTTTATTCCTAAACCATAGTTCATACGGTGTCGTCTCGACAGATTTAGATGGTGCCCTATTTAAAGTGAATGCAGCTGTCTCTAATGCATAATCCCAAAATGATAGTGGTAAATCAGTAAGAGACATCATAGATCGCACCATATCTAGTAAAGTACGATTACGACGTTCGGACACACCATTTCGTTGTGATGTTCCGGGTGGCGTGAGTTGTGAAACTATTCCGCATTGCTTCAAATGTAAACCAAACTCGTAACTCAAATATTCTCCTCCGCGATCAGATCGTAGAAACCTTATTTTCTTGTCACGATGATTTTCCACTTCACTCTGAAATTCTTTGAACTTTTCAAATGTTTCAGACTTATGTTTCATCAAGTAGATATACCCATATCTGCTCAAATCATCTATGAAGGTCAGAAAATAATGATACCCGCCGCGAGCCACAAGACTCACCGGACCGCATACATCAATATGTATTATTTCCTATAAGTCAGTTGCTTGCTCCATTGTTCCGGAGAACGGAGTCTTAGTCATCTTGCCCATGAGGCATGGTTTGCAAGCATCAAGTGATTCCAAAATCCCATCAGCATGGAGTTTCTTCATGCGCTTTACACCAATATGACCTAAACGGCAGTGCCACAAATAAGTTGCACTATCATTATTAACTTTTCATCTTTTTGGCTTCAATATTATGAATATGTGCATCACTACGATCGAGATCCAACAAACCATTTTCGTTGGTGTGTATGACCATAGAAGGTTTTATTCATGTAAACAGAACAAGAATTGTTCTCTAACTTAAATGAATAACCTTATTTCAATAAACATAAATCAAATCATATTCATGCTCAACGCAAACACCAAATAACACTTATTTAGGTTCAACACTAATCCCGAAAGTATAGGGAGTCCGCGATGATGATCATATCAATCTTGGAACCACTTCCAACACACATCGTCACTTCACCCTTTAACTAGTCTCTGTTTATTCTGCAACTCCCGCTTTGAAGTTACTAATCATAGCAACTGAACTAGTATCAAATACTTAGGGATTGCTATAAACACTAGTAAAGTACACATCAATAACATGTATATCAAATATACCTTTGTTCATTTTGTCATCCTTCTTATCCGCCAAATACTTGGGGCAGTTCCGCTTCCAGTGACCAGTTCCTTTGCAGTAGAAGCACGCAGTCTCAGGCTTAGGTCCAAACTTGGGCTTCTTTACTTGAGCAGCAACTTGCTTGCCGTTCTTTTTGAAGTTCCCTTTCTTTCCCTTTGCCCTTTTCTTGAAACTAGTGGTCTTGTTAATCATCAACACTTGATGCTCTTTCTTGATTTCTACCTTCATCGATTTCATCATCATAAAAAGCTCGGGAATCGTTTTCGTCATCCCTTGCATACTATAGTTCATCACGAAGTTCTACTAACTTGTTGATGGTGACTAGAGAATTCTGTCAATCACTATTTTACCTGGAAGATTAACTCCCAATTGATTCAAGCGATTGTAGTACCCAGACAATCTGAGCACATGCTCACTGCTTGAGCTATTCTCCTCCATCTTTTAGCTATAGAACTTGTTGGAGACTTCATATCTCTCAACTCGGGTATTTGCTTGAAATTTTAACTTCAACTCCTGGAACATCGCATATGGTCCATGACGTTTAAAACGTCTTTGAAGTCCCGATTATAAGCCATTAAGCATGGTGCACTAAACTATCAAGTAGTCATCATATTGAGCTAGCCAAACGTTCATAACGTCTGCATCTGCTCCTGCAATAGGTCTGTCACCTAGCGGTGCATCAGGGACATAATTCATCTGTGCAGCAATGAGGATAAACCTCAGATCACGGATCTTTCAACTTAGTTTTCTCTAGGAACATATAAAATTAAACGGGGAGCAGCATCGCGAGCTATTTATCTACAACATAGATATGCTAATACTACCAGGACTAAGTTCATGATAAATTAAAGTTCAATTAATCATATTACTTAAGAACTCCCACTTAGATAGACATCCCTCTAATCTTCTAAGTGATCACGTGATCCATATCAACTAAACCATGTCCGATCATTACGTGAGATGGAGTAGTTTCAATGGTGAACATCACTATGTTGATCATATCTACTATATGATTCACGCTCGACCTTTCGGTCTCAGTGTTCCGAGGCCATATCTGTTATATGCTAGGCTTGTCAAGTTTAACCTGAGTATTCCGCGTGTGCAACTGTTTTGCACTCATTGTATTTGAACGTAGAACCTATCACACCCGATCATCACGTGGTGTCTCAGCACGAAGAACTTTCGCAACGGTGCATACGCAGGGAGAACACTTATACCTTGATAATTTAGTGAGAGATCATCTTATAATGCTACCGTCAAACTAAGCAAAATAAGATGTATAAAAGATAAACATCACATGCAATCAAAATATGTGACATGATATGGCCATCATCATCTTGTGCCTTTGATCTCCATCTCCACAGCATCGTCATGATTTCCATCGTCACCGACATGACACCATGATCTCCATAATCTTGATCTATATCAATGTGTCGTCACATGGTCGTCTCGCCAACTATTGCTCTTGCAAATATTGCTATCGCATAGCGATAAAGTAAAGCAATTATTTGGCGCTTGCATCTTATGCAATAAAGAGACAACCATAAGGCTTCTGCTGGTTGCCGATAACTTCAACAAAACATGATCATCTTATACAGCAACTTATATCTCATCACGTCTTGACCATATCACATCACAACATGCCCTACAAAAACAAGTTAGACTCATCTACTTTGTTGTTGCAAGTTTTACGTGGCTGCTACGGGCTGAACAAGAACCGTTCTTACCTACGCATAAAAACCACAACGTTAGTTTGTCAAGTTAGTGTTGTTTTAACCTTCTCAAGGACCAGGCGTAGCCACACTCGTTTCAACTAAAGTTGGAGAAACTGACACCCGCTAGTCACCTGTGTGCATAGCACGGCGGTAAAACCAGTCTCGCGTAAGCATACGCATAATGTCGGTCCGGGCCGCTTCATCCAACAATACCGCCGAACCAAAGTGTGACATGCTGGTAAGCAGTATGACTTATATTGCCCACAACTCACTTGTGTTCTACTCGTGCATATTACATCCACGCATAAAACCTGGCTCGGATGCCACTGTTGGGGAACGTAGTAATTTCAAAAATTTCCTATGCACACGCAAGATCATGGTGATGCATAGCAACGAGAGGGGAGAGTGTGTGCACGTACCCTCGTAGACCGAAAGCGGAAGCGTTATAACAACGCGGTTGATGTAGTCGTACGTCTTCATGATCTGACCGATCCAAGTACCGAACGCACGGCACCTCCGAGTTCTGCACACGTTCAACTCGATGACGTCCCTCAAACTCTGATCCAGCCGAGCTTTGAGGGAGAGTTCCGTCAGCATGATGGCGTGGTGATGATGATGATGTTGCTACCGACGCAGGGCTTCGCCTAATCACCGCTACGATATTATCGAGGTGGATTATGGTAGAGGGGGGCACCGCACACTGCTAAGAGATCCAAGGGATCAATTGTTGTTGTGTCTAGAGGTTTCCCTTCCCCCGTATATAAAGGAGCAAGGGAGGGAGGCGGCCGGCCAAGAGGAGGGCGCGCCAAGGGGGGAGTCCTACTCCCACCGGGAGTAGGACTCCTCCTTTCCTTGTTGGAGTAGGAAACGGGAAGGGAGAAGGAGAAGGAAGGAAGGGGGAGCCCCCCCTCCCTAGTCAAATTCAGACTAGTCCATGGGGAGGGGTGCGACCTCCCTTTGGTGCCTTTCTCTCCTTTCCTGTATGGCCCATTAAGGCCCAATACGAATTCCCGTAACTCTCCGGTACTCCGAAAAATACCCGAATCACTCGGAACCTTTCCGACGTCCAAATATAGTCGTCCAATATATCGATCTTTACGTCTCGACCATTTCGAGACTCCTCGTCATGTCCCCGATCTCATCTGGGACTCCGAACTCCTTCGGTACATCAAAACACATAAACTCATAATATAACCGTCATTGAACTTTAAGCGTGAGGACCCTACGGGTTCTTGAACTATGTAGACATGACCGAGACACGTCTCCGGTCAATAACCAATAGCGAAACCTAGATGCTCATATTGGCTCCCACATATTCTACGAAGATCTTTATCGGTCAAACCGCATAACAACATACGTTGTTCCCTTTGTCATCGGTATGTTACTTGCCCGAGATTCGATCGTTGGTATCTCAATACCTAGTTCAATCTCGTTACCGGCAAGTCTCTTTACTCGTTCCGTAATACATCATCTCGTAACTAACTCATTAGTTACAATGCTTGCAAGGCTTATAGTGATGTGCATTACCGAGTGGGCCCAGAGATACCTCTCCGACAATCGGAGTGACAAATCCTAATCTCGAAATACGCCAACCCAACAAGTACCTTCGGAGACACCTGTAGAGCACATTTATAATCACCCAGTTACGTTGTGACGTTTGGTAACACACAAAGTGTTCCTCTGGTAAACCGGAGTTGAATAATCTCATAGTCACAGGAACATGTATAAGTCATGAAGAAAGGAATAGGAGAATATTAAACGATCAAGTGCTAAGCTAACAGAATGGGTCAAGTCAATCACATCATTCTCCTAATGATGTGATCTCGTTAATCAAATGACAACTTATGTCTATGGCTAGGAAACATAACCATCTTTGATCAACGAGCTAGTCAAGTAGAGGCATACTAGTGACACTCTGTTTGTCTATGTATTCACACAAGTATTATGTTTCCGGTTAATACAATTCTTGCATGACTAATAAACATTTATCATGGAATAAGGAAATAATTAATAACTTTATTATTGCCTCCAGGGCATATTTCCTTCAGGGGGGGCTTCTCCTCCCATCTATTTATAGGTGGCCAAGGGGTATGCGGCTTGGAGGAGGGGTAGCCCCTAGGGCCATAGCACCAGGGAAGGATATCCTCCCAACGAATCCCCTCCCAACCCTAGCCACACCTCTTGGCTTGGCGTCCAAGCCAAGCGGGTGCGCACCACCTTGGGCCTTATGGCCTATGTGGGTGCCACCACTATGGCCAATCAGAGCAACCCAATAGGCTCTTTTAGAACCATTTAGAAGATTTCAAAACTTCCAAGGGCTTTCCGGGACCTTCCCGGCTGGGCAGCTCCAGGACACTCCCGGTATTACTAATACACTTGGAACACTTCTGAAAACATTCGGTACCTTCGTCTCATTCTAATATGAACTTATAGTACACTATCAACCACTAAATGTTATGTGGTGACCGTGCAGGTTCGGTAATATATGAACATCACCCGGAACACGTTCAGGTCAATAATTAACTACGGGGTCTGGACATCCATATTAATTCCCACATACACACGAAGACCTTTATCGGGTGAACCTTTTATTTCCATACACAAATCTCTTTGCTTCGTGATACATAACAAAACCAGAGGTGAGACTTTTAGCGGTATCCTTGTGAAGCAACTACTTGATCAGAATACCAAGTTATTCTCATTACCGATTTTGTTCTCTTTTTTCATTGCCCTATTCCAGTATGCATATGTGATCATTATCACGTTGTTTTTGTTGGGATGACTATGGATACTATAATACCGAATGGGCCGAGAGAGTATCTCTCCATGGTCGTAGGAGCAAGTCGCAGTCTTGAACTACTGAGTCCATTTACATATTTTTCCGATGCACCCGAAAGTTACCATTATGATGACCCATTCAGAGATAACATTTGGCAACCCAAAGTAACCGTATGGTATGAAACTTCACGATATTCTAATGGTTTAAGTATTTGAGTATATGTACACACATAATATGACAATACTGATAACGGGTGATAATGGGAGATCTCGTGGTATACCATAAGTATAGTGCACTAAACACAAAACTAATTGTACCAATGGAGGAGTTTTTTTCACATACCAAGGAGCAATCCCTCCAAAAAATGATGCTCTAAGCAAAGAGATCGAAGAATGTTCGCAAACCATGAAGAAAACGAGCTAGACAATTTTGTGGAATTTTTCTAGAGGTGCGAGAAGACGGGGGCACGAGCACCACTTGACGGGAGACTTGTGGGGCCCACACAGCCAACCCACGTGGGTGCCTGGGGCCTTATTCACTATTCTGACCCTTTCAACAAACTTCGTCACAAAATGAACTCGACGTTGAAAGTATTTCACGATCTGACCCTTTTAGCAACGCCATGCATAGCCCGTGGCGTTTCTTCCCAACATAGAAACGCCGAGCTTGCCTGCGTTTCTGACCAAAGAAGAAACGCCGAGGTAGTTAGCGTTTCTAACCAGGTAAGAAACGCTGAAGTTTATGGTGTTTTTGACCAGGTAAGAAACGCCATATGGCTTGTCATTTAGGCCCTGGTTACGGAGCAGATTTTTACCTTGGCATTTCTAAGAAGGCCGGAAACGTCGCCGACCTTGGCGTTTCTAGCCCGGCGTCTCTGGCGGCTGAGGAGAAAGACCCCGACGGGGCAGCGGGTAGGCTGGGTGCCAGCGAAGAAACGCCAAGCCCTATGGCGTTTCTTACCTGGTCTGCAACGCGAGCTACCTCGGTGTTTCTTCTTTGGACAAGAACGCTAGCTAGCTCGGTGTTTCCATGTTGGGCAGAAACGCCGCGGGCTATGACGTTGCTAAAAGGGTTAGATCGTGAAATACTTTCATGTCGAGTTCACTTTGTGACAAAAGTTTGTTGAAAGGGTTAGAATAGTGATTTCGTCCGGTGCCTAGTGGGTCCCCTTGGGTGGCCCTATGTGTCACTCTCTCTCATATTTTTGCAATAATTCGTGTAAAATTCCCAGAATTTTTCAGGAACTTTTATTTTTACCCCTTTTTATTGTGTATAGAACTCAAATTCAGGGTAAAATAATTATTCTAAAACAATTAAACTGTAATAAAACTTAACTAAACAGAAAATAAAATAATAGAACAGAAGTTGGTGTTCATGGAATTCATCGATCATATGTTTTCCAAAAGGAACCCATTAATAAGGTTGATCTGGTCTTATTAATAAATTACTCTTTATCAACATAAAATCGAAGAATTTCATAAGAAAATATTTTTTATCAACTTGGATAGGCATGGTTCCAATCATAGTAGTTTGATATTTCTTTTCTGGCATTGAAATAGGGAATATAAATTCTCCAGTAGTAATAGTCATAATTTTTTCAAGACAATTGATTCCATATCATGGGTTTGCCTTAGGAAAATGGACTGTATGCTCATTGCCATTGACATGAAATGTAACCTTACTTCATACAATCAATAATAGCCCCTGCAGTGTTATGAAAAGGTTTACAGAAGATAATAGACATGTTGTCATCCTTAGAGTTCTCAGGTATAACAAAGTTAGTTAAGATCATAACATTAGCAACCATAACCGAAACATCCTCACATATGACAATATAGGTACTGCAATAGTTTCATAAGCCATATGCAAAGATATCTCAGTAGGTGTCATCTTTTTTGAATCAAGTCTTTTATAAAGAGAAAATGGCATACCACTAACTCCAGCACCCAAATCACATAAAGCCAGTTTTAACATTATTATTCTTAAAGGATCATGGTATAGTAGGTATCCCTGGATCTCCCAGCTTTTCAGGTATTTTTCCTTTAAAAGGATAATTGGCAAGCATAGTAGATCTTTATTTGACAGGTATTTAATTTTATTAGTGAAAATATATTTCATATATTTAGAATAAAGAGGAATCCTAATAACATTGATCAAAGGAATTCAAAAAGAGGTCCACGATATTCAACAAATCTACTAAAAAGTTTATCTTATCTAGATTTATGTCTTTATAGGAAAAAGGCATGGATTTTTCTGCACCCAAGGTTCTCTTTCTCTACCATGTTTCCTAGCAAAAAATTATCTTTTATCATATCTTTTAGTCTTATGAGGCGGTCATCATGTTCTACTTCTACCTCATCCTTTTCAAATTCATTGTCATTAGGTGAAGCATCATTGTTATCATTATTATCCTGACAGGTTCATGTTCTTCACGATACTGGGTCTTAGCATTTGAGATAGAAAAATTATTAGGACTCTCAATAGGTTATTTCTCAATATCAGGTTCCCTAGAAACGTGCAAAGTTTTGGCTTTCTATTATTTTCCTTCTTTCTAGAGAACTAGGAACACTATCATCAACTATTTGAGAATCTTGTTCAATTTTTGTAGGATGAACTTCATGATATAGTGGATCTTGAGTGGTTGCTACACCCCTGGTGTATACTCCATAAGCATGTTTATTATGATGTTTAGACATATCTCTAAGCAAATCTTGTTGAGCTATAGTGACTTATTGACGTTGAGTTTGAACCATGGAGAAATGCTTACATAAACCTTTAACATCGTTAGCAGTCCTTTCCAAGACTTCATGCAAACGTTCAATGATACTAGAATTTTGTTGTATGTGGTCATGTAACTGGATATCAAAGTGATGTTGTTTAACAACAAAATTATCAAATTCCTCTAGGCATAGGCTCAGAGATTTATTATAAGGAACATCAGCTTCATCAAATTTATAGAGAGAATTTACCTCAACTACCTTGCCTATAGTGGTTGGTTCACATAATTCTTCAATAGAAAGTAAATTCTTATCATCTTCAACATAGTTTTCATGGCTTATTGCATATCTTATAACTAGGAAATAAAACACCTCTCTTCTTCGAAGTTGGTTTAGGTGGAGGTTCTAGAATAGTCCAATCATCATATTACTCAATAGTTGTTCAGCCTCTTCAACTCTCCTTTCCCTGAAAACACAACCATCACTCCTAGATTCAGTGGTTAGTTCATTATAAAATATATCAAATGATTCATTCTTTTATTGTGTGATCTGGACAAGCTCAAAGCAATGCACAAAACCTCCCCCAATCTTGAAGGAGTAATCTTCCTCAAGTTGGTTATAATTATAAATTGTAAAGCATATTGTCTCATAAGGTAAAGTCATCCCCGTTGATATTCCAATTATTTTCACCTTGGGGTCTCGGTTTTAGAACATTAACAAGTCCATACAACTTGCAAGTATGATCCAAAAAACAATTATATTCATGAAAACATAAAGGGTTTAGATTTGAAATCATAGCACTTGGGCCCTAATGTCAAGCATTAAGCATGGCAAAAGGTCGTAGCAACATCAATCTCAGAACATAATGGATACTAGGCATCAAGCCCTAACAACTCTGACATCTGTTTCAACAGAATTTTCATCCAATTACCATTACCTCCATGTGCCTACAGGGGAATTACTCACACATGGGTGGAAGCATCATGAGATTGGTATTGGAGAAGAGTTAGTGACGACGACGAAGATGAATCCCACTCTCCGGAGCCTAAACCAGACTCCGGATTGGATCTCCAAGGAAGAAAATGGGTGATGGCGTCTCTGCATCGTAAAAAGCAACAGGGATTTTCTGTGAGTTTTTATACGATAGATGGGTTTTATAGGCCAAAGGAGGTCGGTGGAGGAGTTGCCATGAGCCCACGTGACCATGTCGCTCGGCCAGGGCTTACCCGCGTAGAGCCCTAGTGGCCGCCATTTGGTCCATCTTCGGTCCTCCGGTCTTCTGTTTTTTCAGAAAAAATCATCAAAATATCCTGTCCAATTTGCAGCACTTTTACCTCTGCACAAAATAACACTATGATAATTCTGCTGAAATCAGCATCAGTCTGGATTAGTGTCATTCAAATCATGCAAATTAGAGGTAAAACAATATAGCAAATGTGTTTGAAAAAGTAGATGCGTTTGAGCCGTATCATTTTGCAGTGCACCTGCATGAGTAGAGACATGACCACCAGGCTCGTCAATGGATGTCGTAAGTTTTGCCTCTTGTAGCTCTACATGTTGATCAATTCATTGATTCACTGAATGTTGCAACTTGATAATCATCACATCGTATAGTCTGGATGTGTTGTCGTTTACATTCATATATTGTTGGATTAAGCTCAAGGGGCATAGTGTGTGGGATGACTTGTACCGATTCTGACTCGAATGTCACTGAATTTGGAATCATTGATTCGAGAAACTTGTTGAACATCTGGTTATCTCGGATATAATATTTCCATTTGAACTATTGTTATACTATGGATATTTGCAAGTTAATTATGGATGAATTGTGCTATTTTCTATAATTATTTTGAGCGTGCGGACTTAAATGGAAAAAATTGGGGCCCTCGATTAGGGGCATGCTTGGATGACCGGCTTGCGACAGATGATGTGTCCCCTTTGAGGGTCGGCATTGTAGATGCCCTTAGTCCCTTTTAAACTTTGTTTTTATATTAGTTTGTTGCTTTATTTTATTTTATTTTAGAAACATAGTAAAAACACAAATGTTTACATACATTCATTCCTTATCCTTGTAAATGACATACCCATATCATATCCTATGAGCACCTCCTATGGATATTAACAAAGTCCCCATCAAAAGAATATTCTATTTTTGTAAGACACACGTGTCAAACATGAGATTTGATCCTTAGTGGGTTGAGGGTACAACCACCCTCCTCAACATCGAATTTGTGAGGTAGGGCCCTCACTAGAACCATATATAACTATATGGCATCCAAGCATGCCATAACACACTGGCATTGTATAGGAGCCGATTGATTTGTTGACCTAACTGAGTCCACTTAACTAGTTCTCGTTGCATCTGTTTACTGACGTCGAGTCCATGGACCCGGCATACCAAGTACCACAAGTCAAAAACGCGCTAGTATAGCCGCCAGCTAGCAGATTGACCGTATCTATCAGCTTTCAGCCGGCGATATGTCTTCTTCGTCACGACCTACTACGAAGCCACTTTCAAGCTTGCTTGTCTGAATGCTTGGTTAATTAACAACTCTTCCGAGTAAGTATGCTACTGGTATATATCAATATATGTGTCATGTGTGTGCTCACCGGTACTGGTGTTGTGTTCACGGCTATATCCCATCCCATGCTCCGAATCAGGGTGCCTAACGGTGACGGTGACGGTGCCGTGACACTGGCGTGGATTCAGATGGTACGTACAAAGATGTGCACTACGGGCGTGTTTGGTTTCCTGGGTGCATCCAGCCTGCATCGTATGAGGGAGCTTGGCTGGGGCTGGCCTGGTTCATCTGATGCAAGATGGAGTCGAGATGTGTGTTTGGTGTACTTGCATGATATGGGCCAGGCTTATCTCAGATGTTATTTGGTAGGCTGCATGAGGCCAAATATATGATAAATGTGGAATTTGATTCTAGGTACTTGTACATGTATGCAAAATAATTAGAAGACTGTTTTGGTGACATGCACTCCAACTCAGATATCTTTGATGATTGAAGTAAACTAATATTATCAAATACATACAAGAAATCATAATGTCTGAAATTTCATATGAAATCCTTGGAATCAAAGAGGCTGCTAAACAGGGACAGAAAACAAATGAAAATTGATGTACTTCTGTGTATTCCATTGCCAACATTCACAAGGTCCTATATTTTGCATACATACACAGAACAGCTCTGGAGGCACTTTTTACTGTCTACAATATCTACTCTAGCTATCTGATCTCTTAATCCCAACAGCACAAATACAAAACAAACTAGCTTGTCTATCTTCTTCTTCTTCCTCTAGCTAGCTGATCTCTAGTTCTTCTTTATCCTGGTCAAATCAAAAGAAACATATACAGAAATTATTCATGAAGTTAACAAAAAAATATGCAGAATCATCTCTAATCCATAGGATCTCACAACCAGATCGGGCCTCTACAAGGCCAGCGGCCGAAACAAACAGGAGATCAAGCTGCTCAATGGCAAGGGCACATCCCGTGCTTGCTCACATGCGTGGATCTAGTTGGCAGCAGCTCTCACAGGCAAATCAGGCGGCCGGCCGCGAGTGCCAGGCCGGTGCACGCGCGCCCATGGTCTGCGTGCCGCCGAAGTCCCGTGGTTGCTCTCACGACCGGCCGGGCGGCCGCGAGCGACGGCGAGCAGGACGCCAGAAGCTGAGGACTAGAACTTGGGACAGGAGGAAGGGGGAGAGAGAAGGAGAGCTTTACCTTGGCACCAGTGAGGAGATGCGACAGCGAACGGTAGATGCAGCGAGGACGACGAGATCCAAATGCGTCGCATCAGAGAAGAGAGAGGCAGGGAGCGAGGGGAAATGCGAGCCAACATGACCGGAAGACGAGACCTAGCTCGCGACTTTGTACGCGCGGGTGCAGGCGCGGGCCTGGCTCGCGGAAACGGCCGATCCCTGCGTTTTCGCTCAGCCTGGTTGGGAGCCCAATTTTGCATCCGTCGGGCCTGGCCCAGTGAGACGTGCAGCCTACCAAACATGATGAAAATTGCATGATGGATGTGATGCAGGTGCAAGACAAGGAACCAAACACGCCCTACATACATGGCTTAATTAGTCAGGACAACTGTACTTGAGACACAGTATGCACGTAACTTCCATCCTAGTAACACTAACATGGAGAAGCCAAGTCAGAGGCAACAGTACTTGTTCACGCGGTACTGTTACCGAAATAGGCTTGCGCCCCGCTATATTAATATAGCAACCATCCGATACAACTAGAAGTTCGACGCTGGGGCAAACAGCACAACCATGCCTAAAAAAAACAAGAGAAAAGCAAAAGAAAGAAATGCCGGCAGCACCGGATGAACGAAAGCTGAAGCATCCCGCAACCGTTGCGCCCACCGGAGATATCCACCACGCTCCAATGCCATTGAGTCGCCATGAACCAAGCAACACCTTCAGGAAGGACTGACGACGACGACGACGGCCGCCCGGACGAATCCTAGGATTTCTCCCGATACACGGAGGGAAGCGGGGAGAGGTACTCCCGACGCCCTTCAAGAAGGTTGATGGTGCCCGCAGCGTCGCGTCGGTGCCGGGCGGACCGAGAGGATTTCGCCCTACCCTCAAACCCACAACCCAGGACCAACCGGGCGGCTCCACCACGCCAACCGCCCACCACCCTGCGCCACCACAATCACGAGGACACCACTGTCGCCTCTCCATCGAAGACACTGCAAGGCCGGCCGAACCAAACGCGACCACCGCCGATAGGGACCGGGAGCACCACAGCCACGTGGGAGGGGACAACCTCCATCGGCACAAGCGAGGCAGACCGGACGCAGCGCTGGAGCACGCCGACCGGCTCAGCCGGGCCCAGAACGGGCCCGTTAAGCTCTGCCGCCACAGTTGACGACGCAGCGCTGAGCCGCCGATCCCAACGCACCGCATCCCGACCCACCGAGGACACCACGGAGGCGGACCAGCCCGGCCGACCCAGATCGGACCCAAAAGGGCCCAGATCTAGGCTCATAGGGCTCCGCCGACCCACGCCGCCACCGCCACCGCCACCAAAGGATCAAGGCCACACAGATTCGCGCCGATCTACATCGGAGCACCGCCATTGAGGTGCACCATCGCGAAACCGCCACCGAGCCGGGAACCGCGAGGAAGTGGAAGAGGGCCACCGCCCGGCCACGGCCAGCGGCAACGCCTGCCACGCCAGCGGCAAGTGGAGGAGGGGAGGGAGGAGGGCTGGGCGAGGGAGGGAGGGCCGCCTGGTCGCCCGCCTTCGGGCGTGGGGTGAGGAGGAGGGACGAGTCCCTGCAGCTCAATTTGGAACCAACGCGGTACTGTTCAGATCATTGTTCAAGGGTCCTGTTCATATCACAGCTGTTTCATGTACTGTTTCAGTGGCACTCTTGCATCAGATCTGGGAATCTCGTTCTCGATCCAACGGCCAAGAAATTCCACCGCCCGCCCGCTCAGAGTGTGAGGTTCAGACTTATCTGAATTCAGAGTCAAACATAAATGAAATTCCAGACAGCAAAACAGGTGATTTATGCACTCGATTTCTAGGGTTCTTGCCACACACAGAGGCGCATATAAGAGGCCAGCCAGAACACGGCAGCTAGGATTTTAACCCAGTACAAATAGTTGCTGGCTTATCGCCCCGATCTGCGGCTTTTATACCCATTACAGGTGAAAGAAAGTAAGCTAAAAGCATAAAGTAGACATTGCCTGTTGTCGGATTTCAAACAGCAACCCCAGAGAGGATAGGGGCCGTCTAATCAGAGATCAACATCGACCACGACATCACCCTGTCACCAAGCTGTATGGTGCAGTGTAGACGGTTGGATAGGAGATCGACGGAGGAAGAAGCCAAACATAACCTGACGAAACGGCACGCGACATAACTGAGGTTTAACACTTGCAGGGACAAGAGTCAGAGATCTCGACACAGCATCATCGCAGTTATTCGTTTACAAAGGCGCATGGGGAATAGGTTACCTACCCAGCAGATCTATCAGTCTCCACCCGCATCAATATTCACATCGTGAGATCACCTTGAAGATTGATAGCTTTGTCATTATACAATATAACGTCATTAGATATTCAGCAACATCACATGCAGAATGGCATGTCATTCCTCGGAGGCATGAAACAACCGGAAGATATCAGGTAAGCGGCAAGCGTGTCCCTCTCCCTCGCCATCCTGCAGAATTCCCGTCTTCCGGTAGTATTCGATGCTATCCAGGAGCGTCTCCTCCAATTCCCTTGGCTTCCAGCCCAGATTCCTCAGTTTTGCAGACGAGATTGGGGTGATAGGATAGTTTTGATCCAGCTCAGCCTTGCTGCAAAAATCAAAGAGAGCTGTTCAAACCATGTAAAAAAGCACGGCCGTTCAGGAAAAAATGTGCCATTTTGATATGAGAAGATACCCACCAGTTTACATAATTGTAGTCAGGGTACGTCTTCTTCAGCAACTCCAGCATGGCTTTTGTGGTAATGTAATTTGGTGCGCTGATATATCTCCCAGATGATTGTGGTTTCTCATATACTAGAAGCAGAGCATCAGCCACATCACGGACATCGACTATGTGCAGGAGCATATCCTTCATCGCATTAGGACCTCCTGCAATGAATTAACAGAATTTCAGCGGCCAAAAAAAGGTAGCTTTTCGACGACATACTGTAAGAATTTTTCATGTTGGAATTCATTAAAAAATTCATAGCGAGGGCTTGGCAAGCAGTTACTGAATTTTGCCCACCCAAAGACATGGCATATTAGTGACACTCCTACAAATTAACAAGAGGAAAAGGAAATAACGAGATGACCTTTTATAACATAGACGAGAAGTTCGCTGCTGGTACTGACAATGGGTTGCAGTTGTGGGCCTAAAACAATACAAGGGCATACTGTAACAACATTTAGCCCATTCTTTTCTGCATATTCCCAGGCTGTTTCTTCAGCAACAGTTTTAGCAAGACAGTACCAGAGCTGCGAACAGAAATTGTAAAGGGTCGAACTTAGTCCTCAGAGGCTGCAATGATTTGTAGTTTATGAGTAATTATCAACTTATGCTGAAGAAATCAACATCTCACGGATCAGCAACGAAAAATTGAAATACCAAAATTTTATTATGTAAAGATACCATATAATATACTCTTGTGTAATAGGCTACTTATACCACAATGTAAGTTGTGATTGGTTCTTAACTTAAACATTATTACTAACCTCATTATCCACGCATATTTTTTTGTCGGACCAGCAACTCTCATCTTTGGGTTTAGCCTGAGGCCAGTTGGGGTTAAAATGAACAGAAGAAGTGGATGACACCACCACAACTTTCTGAACTTTCATAGATGAACAAACTTCAAGAATATTTACGGTGCCCTTCACAGCAGGCACCATCACTTCTGACTGCACAGTTAAATTTAGCACAAAATTAGAAACAGTCATAAGGATTGTACAATTCTAATAACAAGTTGTAATTGTCTCAGCAGCAGTAAGTCCTAGGAGTCTATTACTTAGAAAATGAGCACACTTCTTAGAAGAATCACATATAAATACATAAGTGGAGGTATAGATGGCAAAATTGATCTCTGCACCATGAATTGGTAATGATAATATGATATCGACAAATGTGTACTACTAGCCTCAGGATCGACGATCTTATCCGCGGGCACAGGGGAGGCGACATGGAAGACGCCCTCGCACCCCTCGACGGCGGCGGCCAGCGCGGCGCTGTCCAGCACGTCTGCCTTGAACAGCCGCAGGTTCTCCGCCGCCCCGTCCAGCTGCATCAGATGCGCGTTCTTGGAATCACCTGAACCAGACATTCGGACACGAACCAGCGAGGTGGGAACAGGACAGAGAAAAGAGGCGAGGACGCCGGAGAATCAGATCGGACGCGGCGTACGTACATGGGTCGCGGACGGTGGCGTGGACGGCGTATCCGCGGGAGAGGAGCAGCTTGACGAGCCACGAGGCGATGTACCCGCCGCCGCCGGTCACGCACACGCGTCGCGGCGGTGCCATCCTCCTCGTCCTTCACCTACGGGATGGCTTGCTGCCGCGTCGTCGGCTCTTTATGTCTCCGTCGCAGCTTTGCCGGCTTGGCACTTTGTCACCCACTTGCCGGCCGGTAGACTCCACGGCGCAAATCGACGTCAAAAGATTATGCCGAGACCTAACAAAGACCACTCGCGACCAGGGTAGAGACGAACAACGAGCAGATTGTGTGCCGTCCGCCTTGGAATCATCGCACGGCGCGCTTTCGTCGCCGGCTGATTGGTGCCAAAATGCCTCGGGTGCTTTCTGTTTGTTACCAGCCATGCACTACGCACGTCCTCGTGCACGCACATGCACATTGTGTGTGTGTGTTTTTTAGGGAAAGCAGTTTATATTAATTATTAAAAGCAGTCCGGGATCTCATCCGCAAGCACACTTATAATACAATCAGGCGGTACATGCCGCCATTCCACACACACCCCATCACCTACAGCTAACCTAGCTAAGGAATGAGCAGCTTTACTCGCAGTCCTTCTTCTCCCGGTGACTTTGCATCCATGCCACCCTTGCATGAGCCCCTTAATCTCCTCAACTAGTGGACCCACCTAAGAGAGGTTTCTATTAACTCCATTGATCATGCAGACCGCCTCTTTACTAGATTTTTTTTCAAAACTATCACTTTTTATAGCAATTTCGGAAATTATAGCACGCAATGAAAAAAAAATCAAAACTAGTACCCTGTCGGCCACGGGTGAGCCGAAAAGATAGTTTTCGGCCTCCTCTCGGCCGAAATGGGCTTTTCGGCCCGTGGTTGACCGAAAACATGGCGTCGGTGGGGGGGTCGGCCGAAAATCGTAGCTTCGGCCACCAAGCGACCGAAGTAGGCCCTTTTCGGCCACACAGCGGCCGATGAGGCTTTTCGGCCTCCTATCGGCCGAAAAGGGGTGGATAAGCCCCGCGCTCGTCTCCTTTCTCTCGACTCTGTTCTTCCTTTCTCTCTCTCGTTCTTCTCTGTGCCTCGCCACCCCGCGCTGATCTCCTCCATTTGCCACCCATTTTCACATCCAAGCCACTGAATCGGTAGATCGTAGCAATCCCCGACGACCTACGGTGTTTTTTTTGCTATTGGATAGTTTTTGGTGCGTTTGGGGAGGAGTAGCCATGGTGGGGAGGAGCAGCCATGGTGGGGAGGAGGGCGTGCTGTTGGGCAGGAGGTGGTGGTGAGGAGGGGCAGCAGCTGTGGAGGAGGAGGTGGTGAGAGGAGGTGCGGCTTGGGGGGTGACCGGAGTTGAACCTTCGATCGTCGAGGGGGCGGTGATGTCGTTGTCTGGTGGTGCAAGTACTTCGCTAAGTGGCCGGTGCCACTGAGTCGAACAGAGGAGCAAGAAGCTAGGGACACACGCTTCAAAGATATAACGATGTCGTCACAATTTTTTTCTGAATTGTATAGTTTAGTTAGTGTAGATATGTCATATTGTGAATTGTAGTGTTAATATATTTATGGAGGCATTTAAATTTTAGCGCATAGTTAGGGCAGCGGGTAATATTAGTGTTTGTTGTGATTAATAAGAAGATGACAATGTTTGACAGGTGAAAATGTCTGAATCAGTAAATCAGACTGTTTACTATGGTGCTGGTAATGTTCGATATAATGAGTTGGGGGTTGATCTTAGCGAGTTAAAAAATGGCATCATGACACTAGCAGACCCGGACAGACTGGACATTAGGCAGTTGAAGTACTAGTTGGCAACTAGTTTCGGGCTGGATCCTCAAGTATGTTCCGTCCGTATTCATGCATTGTGGACCAAATCTTGTAAAAATGTCAAGTGGGAGTTGATGCCGATAGATAGGATCCAGCATTGGTTGACCCTGTTAAGACGTTGCCGAGACCGAAGAATCCACCCATATGCCCTTGTGCAACATGTGGCATCGGAGGAGAATACCATACAACTCCACAGGGGGTATGAACCCGGCCAGGGCAGTCAAGTGGCTAACGAGATTGATTTATTCGATCACAGCCACCCGATGTGGATGCTAGCCAACCCAAGAAAGAGTCGGACTACGTGCCACACAATGTTTGTGGTCCTGATACTGGGCAGAGTAGTCAGTCGATAATATTAGCTGGTTCTGGTTTTTCTGATGGGGATGAGGAAGGGGATGAAATGCAGAGGTTGATGGAGGAAGAGGACAAGGATGGATTGGCGGAGGATCTGGATTCTGAAAATTCCGAGGATGAAGTGGAGGTACCGATTTCTTCTGCATGGGATCAGGACATATCCACCGGCCTTACGGTCAACGATGGCCATGAGACTCCATGGCAGTATAATATGAACCAAGTCCAGATAGGGGCTATGTTTGATACAAAGAAAAAGTTGAAGTATGCGGTGATAAAGTGGCTATGTCTACACAGAGGGTTTTCCGGACACACATATCAAGTCCAACAAATTATACCGTGAAATGTGTTGAAACAAGTTGTCCTGGGAAGGTGCACGGGCATGTGCCGAAGTATGACATCCACTGGGTTGTCACCAATGTCGTCCCCCATAATTATGTGAGGAAGAACCTGCTGGTAAAGCATCCTAACCTGACTTCAACTCTCATTGCGCAACTCATGTATACTGAGATAGTAGAGAAGACATATATGGAAGCAAAACACATCCAGACAGCAGTGAAGGTCAGATGGAATTATATCATTCCTTATGGGAAGGCTTGGAGGGCTAAGCAGAAGGCTATGGAGGAAAGGTTTGGGACGTTCTTCGACTCATATGATAATGTTGTCCATCTCCTTGCCATACTGAAGAAGAGGAATCCCGGCATGTATGTGAACGTACAACACACGAGGTTGCCGAGTATATCAAATTTTAAGGTGTTGAAATGAGTATTCTTCTCTTTCTCTATGTGCATCGAAGCTTTCCAGCATTGTCCTCCTATCATGTTTGTGGATGGTACATTCCTGACCGGTTAGTATAGAGGGCAAATCCTGACTGCTTTTGGTGTGCACGAGAACAATCAAATCATCCCACTTGCCATGGCATTTGTGGAGGGTGAGAACTTTCTTAGCTGGGTATGGTTCTTCCGGCAAGTGAAAATTGCCATCGTGCAGGACCGACCAAACGTGTGTGTCATTCATGACAGACATGCTGGTATATTGAAGGTCGTGAAGACGTTAAGTAATCCGACAGCTGACGAACCAACACCTTGGAAGGACTTGCAGAGCCGGTGGTGCACGCGCCATCTTGGGGCAAATATTTTCTCACAGTTCAAGAACAAGCGGTTGATGAACTTGTTCAAAAAATTATGCAAGCAGAACCAGCAGCGCAAATACGGATTTATTTGGTCAAAACTAGATGAGTTTACTAAGAAGCAGGTTCGTGCCAGGAAGAAAGTGGAACAAGATCATGTTAAATTAGCAGCACTCATCGCGGAGCTAGAGGAGCCAGTAGGTATCTGTGACTTGCCAGCAATTGACCCTCCTAATACTAAGAGAAGGAATGGGAGGGTGTAAGGGCATATTTATCCCGTAAGTGTTTTGGTGATTGATGACGATACTTTTGCGGACTAATCATATGCCTTGAGTTTCTCAGATGTTTCATCACTAGGCACGAGACGATTCGGTGCCCCTCGGAGACTATTGAAGACGGCGCCGTTTCACGCTTTCTTTTTGGTGGATTTGAGTCGAGGAGAGCCGTACTATTAAGAGGGGGTCCGTCCGGAAAGGTTTGGGTGGAATCAACACGTACACTTGTCCTTCCTTTCCTTGCACCTTGGAGCATCTTCCCGTTGTCATAGTTGTGCTTAAAACCGGCGGTTACTGCTGTTCTTGCGGTAATCTTGCTTAGGAGCGGTAGTACCGCAAGCACCAACGGTAGTATTGGGGGTCACGGTAGTACCGCTCCCCAGGAGCCGTAGTACCGCAACTCCTCCGCCTTGTGCTGCTCGGGTAGTAGGCGCGGATGTAATTTTTTACATCCGCGCCCACACGGTAGTACCGCACATCTTGCGCGGTAGTACCGCGAGTGGACACGGTAGTACCGCTCTCTTGGAGCCGTAGTACCGTGGCCCTCATGCCCCGTACCGCTGCGCCGCGGTTGTAGGAGCGGATGTAATTCTACATCCGCGCCTCCATGGTAGTACCGCGCCCCGGGCGCGGTAGTACCGCATCGGGTTTTCACGCTGGTTCTTTTTCAGCGGAGTAGGCACGGATGTCATTTATTTCATCCGCGCTCAGAGGTCGGGGCTTGCCCGCCTTGGCGGTAGTACCGCAAGGGTGCGCGGTAGTACCGCGTTCGCGGTAGTATCGCGCTACCAAAGGGCCACCTTTTTGCCGCTGCAGTAGTACCGTGGCCCTGCACGGTAGGACCGCGTGGCCGCGCGGTAGTACCGCGTTTTCGGAGCGGTAGTACCGCGTGTCGCGGCTGAACAAGAGGATAACGGTTGGATCTTTTCTTCGAGTATAAAAGGCGTGTCTCCTACCTCTAGTTGACCACCTCTTCTATCTCTAAGCTCCATTGTTGCTCCAAGCTCCATTTCGGCCCGATCTCTCTCCCTAGCCAATCAAACTTGTTGATTTGCTCGGGATTGGATGACAAGGGCCCGATCTACACTTCCACCAAGAGACTTTTGATTCCCCCCACTTATCCCTTGCGGATCTTGTTACTCTTGGGTGTTTGAGCACCCTAGACGGTTGAGGTCACCGTGGAGCCATATTCCATTGTGGTGAAGCTCGATGTTGTTGGGAGCCTCCAATTGTTGTGGAGATTGCCCCAACCTTGTTTGTAAAGGTTGGTCGCCGCCTTCAAGGGCACCAATAGTGGAATCACGGCTCTTGCATTGTGCGAGGGCGTGAGGAGATTACGGTGGCCCTAGTGGCTTCTTGGGAGCATTGTGCCTCCACACCGCTCTAACAGAGACGCATTTCCCCTCAAAAGGAAGGAACTTCGGTAACACATCCTCGTCTCCACCGGCTCCACTCTTGGTTATCTTATCCCTTTACTTGTGCAAGCTTATTTGTGTTTCTATCCTTGCTTGCTCTTGTGCTTGTGTTGATTGCATCATATAGGTTGTCCGCCTAGTTGCACATCTAGACAACCTTTATTATTGCAAAGTTTAAATTGGTAAAGAAAAGCTTAAAAATTGTTAGTTGCCTATTCACCCCCCCCCCCTCTAGTCAATTATATCGATCCTTTCAGAGGGCAATAAAGAATTTTTTTGAGTGGATAGAGAAAGAGCCTCCTGTGAATTGGTCTTTGCTGCATGACATCCATGGAGCTAGGTATGGCCACATGACAACCTATCTTGGAGAGGTTTATAACTTTGTACTCCGAGGGAATAGAGCATTGCCACTTACAGCTATTGTGGAGGCCATATTCCATGGCACTTTGAGATATTTCAGAGAAAGGCACGAGTTAGCAAGGAAGCATATTGCAGATAATCAGAACACACCTTATTGTAGCCGTGTCATGGAGTACATGGAAAGAAGATAGAGAAAGCAAAGAAGGACACTGTCAGACTGATAGGTAATCAGGAAAGGAGGTATGAGAGTTAGTAAGGAAGCATATTGCAGATAATCAGAACACACCTTATTGTAGCCGTGTCATCGAGTACATGACAAAGAAGATAGAGAAAGCAAAGAAGCACACTGTCAGACTGATAGGTAATCAGGAGGAGGTATGAGGTTCAGCTTCCTACTGATGGTTTTGGTTCTGCAAATGAGGTGAAAACGCACGAGGTAAAAATTGGAACAGAATTTTATCCAACGTATGAGTGCACATGCAAAAAACCGAAGTTGTTGCACCTACCTTGCTCGCATGTGTTGGCTGCCTGTGGCCAGATTGAGTTGGACGCTATCTCCTTCGTGTCCCCATACTATTTAAAAGAGGCGGTACTCAACACATTGGCAGGTGAGATGACAGGGTTTAGAGTCGTCGGCAATTTCAACAAGGTAAACGACGGTGAGAGAGTACACATCCCAGATCTAGAACGTCACCGAACAAGCAGGGGCAGATGAAAGGCCTGTCGCATTTGAAACAATATGGACCAATCTGAAGCTGGTGGAGCAACCAGATAATGTTTGTTATGCACGGCTTATGGGCATAGGATGAAATTGTTGGGGAACGCAGTAATTTCAAAAAAAATCATACGATCATGCAAGATATATCTAGGTGATGCATAGCAACGAGAGGGCAGAGTGTTGTCTGCGTACCCTCGTAGACCGAAAGCGGAAGCGTTATGACAATGCAGTTGATGTAGTCGTACGTCTTCACGATCTGACCGATCCTAGCACCGAAGGTACGGCGCCTCCGCGATCTGCACACGTTCAGCTCAGTGACGTCCCAAGAACTCTAGATCTAGCTGAGGTCGAGGGAGAGTTTCGTCAGCACGACGGTGTGATGACGGTGATGATGAAGTTACCGACGCAGGGCTTCGCTTAAGCTCTACAATGATATGACCGAGGTGGAAATCTGTGGAGGGGGGCACCGCACACGGCTAAACAATCTACTTGTTTGTCTATGAGTTGCCCCCTTTCCCGGTATATAAAGGAGTGGAGGAGGGGAGGGCCGGCCCTCCTATGGTGCGCCCAAGGGGGGGAGTCCTACTCCCAGTAGTAGTAGGTTTGCCCCCTTCCCTTGTTGGAGTAGGAGAAGAAGGAAGAGGAAGAGGGAGAGAAGGAAAGGGGGCCGGCCCCCCTCCCAATATGGATTGGGTTTGGGGGGGCCCCACCTTGGCCGCCTCCTCCTCTCTTCCACCTTGGCCCATTAAGGCCCATTAACTCCCCGGGGGGTTCCGGTAACCTCCCGGTACTCCGGGAAAATGCCCGAACCACTCGGAACCTTTCCGATGTCCAAACATAGCCTTCCAATATATCAATCTTTATGTCTCGACCATTTCGAGACTCCTCGTCATGTCCGTGATCACATCCGGGACTCTGACCAACCTTTGATACATCAAAACACATAAACTCATAATACTGATCATCATCAAATGTTAAGCGTGAGCACCCTACGGGTTAGAGAACTATGTAGACATGACGAAGACTCACTTCCGGTCACTAACCAATAGCGGAACCTGGATGCTCATATTGGTTCCTACATATTCTCTGAAGATCTTTATCGGTCAAACCGCATAACAACATCCGTTGTTCCCTTTGTCGTCGGTATGTTACTTGCCCGAGAGACGATCGTCGGTATCTCAATACCTAGTTCAATATCGTTACCGGCAAGTCTCTTTACTCGTTCCGTAGTGCATCATCACGTGACTAACTCATTAATCACATTGCTTGCAAGGTTTATAGTGATGTGCATTACCGAGAGGGCCCAGAGATACCTCTCCGAAACACGGAGTGATAAATCATAATCTTGATCTATGCCAACCCAACAAACACCATCGGAGACACCTGTAGAGCATCTTTATAATCACCCAGTTACGTTGTGACGTTTGATAGCACACTAAGTGTTCCTCCGGTATTCAGGAGTTGCATAATCTCATAGTCATAGGAACATGTATAAGTCATGAAGAAAGCAATAGCAACAAACTAAATGATCATAGTGCTAAGCTAACGGATGGGTCTTGTCCATCACATCATTCTCTAATGATGTGATCTCGTTCATCAAATGACAACACATGTCTATGGTTAGGAAACTTAACCATCTTTGAATAACGAGCTAGTCAAGTAGAGGCATACTAGGGATACTATTTTTGTCTATGTATTCACACATGTACTAAGTTTCTGGTTAATACAATTCTAGCATGAATCATAAACATTTATCATGATATAAGGAAATATAAATAACAACTTTATTATTGCCTCTAGGGCATATTTCCTTCAGTCTCCCACTTGCACTAGAGTCAATCATCTAGATTAGATTGTAATGATTCTAACACACATGGAGTCTTGGTGTTGATCATGTTTTGCTCGTGAGTGAGGCTTAGTCAACGGGTCTGCAACATTCAGATCCGTATGTATCTTGCAAATCTCTATGTCCCCTTCCGACACTTGATGACGGATGGAATTGAAGCGTCTCTTGATGTGCTTGGTTCTCTTGTGAAATCTGGATTCCATTGCCAAGGCAATTGCTCCAGTATTGTCACAAACGATTTTCATTGGACCCGGTGCACTAGGTATGACACCTAGATCGGATATGAACTCCTTCATCCAGACTCCTTCATTTGCTTCTTCCAAAGCAGCTATGTGTTCCGCTTCACACGTAGATCCCGCCACGACGCATTGCTTGGAACTGCGCCAACTGACAGCTCCTCCATTCAATAAAAATACGTATCCGGTTTGTGACTTAGAGTCATCCGGATCAGTGTCAAAGCTTGCATCGATGTAACCGTTTACGACGAGCTCTTTTTCACCTCCATAAACGAGAAACATATCCTTAGTCCTCTTCAGGTATTTCAGGATTTTCTTGACCGTTGTCCGGTGATCCACTCTTGGATTACTTTGGTACCTCCCTACTATACTCATACCAAGGCACACATCAGGTCTGGTACACAGCATTGCATACATTATCGAACCTATGGCTAAAGGATAGGGAATGACTTTCATTTTCTCTCTATGTTCTGCAGTGGTCGGGCATTGAGTCTCACTCAACTTCACACCTTGTAACACAGGCAAGAACCCTTTCTTTGACTGATCCATTTTGAACTTCTTCAAAATCTTATCAAGGTATGTACTTTGTGAAAGTCCAATTAAGTGTCTTGATCTATCTCTATAGATCTTGATGCCCAATATATAAGCAGCTTCACCGAGGTCTTTCATTGAAAAACTTTTATTCAAATATCCTTTTATGCTATCCAAAAATTCTATATCATTTCCAATTAACAATATGACATCCACATATAATATGAAAAATTCTACAGAGCTCTCACTCACTTTCTTGTAAATACAGGCTTCTCCAAAAGTCTGTATAAAACCATATGCTTTGATCACACTATCAAAACGTTTATTCCAACTCCGAGAGGCTTGTAGTCCATAAATGGATAACTGGAGCTTGCACACTTTGTTAGCACACTTTGGATCGACAAAACCTTCTGGTTGCATCATATACAACTCTTCTTCCAGAAATCCATTCCGGAATGCAGTTTTGACATCCATTTGCCAAATTTCATAATCATAAAATGCAGCAATTGCTAACATGATTCGGACAGACTTAAGCATCGCTACAGGTGAGAAAGACTCATCGTAGTAAACTCCTTGAACTTGTCGAAACCTTTTGCAACAAGTCGAGCTTTGTAAATAGTAACATTACCGTCTGCGTCGGTCTTCTTCTTAAAGATCCATTTATTTTCTATGGCTTTCCGATCATCGGGCAAGTCCACCAAAGTCCACACTTTGTTCTCATACATGGATCCCATCTCATATTTCATGGCCTCAAGCCATTTCGTGGAATCTGGGCTCATCATCGCTTCCTCATAGTTCGTAGGTTCATCATGGTCTAGTAACATGACTTCCGTAACATGATTCTTGTACCACTCAGTGCGGATCTCACTCTGGAAGACCTACGAGGTTCGGTAGTAACTTGATCTGAAGCTTCATGATCATCATCATTAGCTTCCTCACTAATTGGTGTAGGAATCACGGGAACTTATTTCTGTGATGAACTACTTTCCAATAAGGGAGAAGGTACAACTACCTCATCAAGTTCTACTTTCATCCCACTTACTTCTTTCGAGAGAAACTCCTTCTCTAGAAAGGATCCATTCTTAGCAACAAAGATTTTGCCTTCGGATCTGTGATAGAAGGTGTACCCAACAGTTTCCTTTGGGTATCCTATGAAGACACACTTCTCCGATTTGGGTTCGAGCTTATCAGGTTGAAGCTTTTCCACATAAGCATCGCAGCCCCAAACTTTAAGAAACGACAACTTTGGTTTCTTGCCAAACCACAGTTCGTAAGGCATCGTCTCAACGGATTTTGATGGTGCCATATTTAAAGTGAATGCAGCCGTCTCTAAAGCATAACCCCAAAACGATAGCGGTAAATCTGTAAGAGACATCATAGATCGCACCATATCCAATAAACTACGGTTACGACGTTCGGACACACCATTTCTCTATGGTGTTCCAGGTGGTGTTAGTTGTGAAACTATCCCATGTTGTTTCAAATGAAGACCAAACTCGTAACTCAAATATTCTCCTCCACGATCAGATCGTAGAAACTTAATTTTCTTGTTATGATGATTTTCCACTTCACTCTGAAATTCTTTGAACTTTTCAAATGTTTCAGACTTATGCTTCATTAAGTAGATATAACCATATCTTCTCAAATCATCTGTGAAGGTAAGAAAATAACGATACCCACCACGAGCCTTAATACTCATTGGACCGCATACATCAGTATGTATTATTTCCAATAAGTCAGTAGCTCGTTCCATTGTTCCAGAGAACGGAGTTTTAGTCATTTTGCCCATAAGGCACGGTTCGCAAGCACCAAGTGATTCCAAGAGTCCATCAGTATGGAGTTTCTTCATGCGCTTTACACCGATATGACCCAAATGGCAGTGCCACAAATAAGTTGCACTATCATTATTAACTTTGCATCTTTTGTCTTCAATATTATGAATATGTGTATCATCACTATCGAGATTCAACAAAAATAGACCACTCAGCAAAGGTGCATGACCGTAAAAGATATTACTCATATAAATAGAACAACCATTATTCTATGGTCTAAATGAATAACCGTCTCGCATCAAACAAGATCCAGATATAATGTTCATGCTTAACGCTGGCACCAAATAACAATTATTCAGGTCTAAATCTAATCCCGAAGGTAGATGTAGAGGTAGCATGCCGACCGCGATCACATCGACTTTGAAACCATTTCCCACGCGCATCGTCACCTCAGTCTCGAGTTGCAAATATGAGCAACAGAACCAGTATGAAATACCCAGGCGCTCTTGCGAGCATTAGTTAAGTACACATCAATAACATGTATATCAAATATACCTTTCACTTTGCCATCCTTTTTATCCGCCAAATAGTTGGGGTGGTTCCGCTTCCAGTGACTAGTCCCTTTGCAGTAGAAGCACTCAGTCTCAGGCTTAGGTCCAGACTTGGGCTTCTTCACTTGAGCAACAACTTGCTTGCCGTTCTTCTTGAAGTTCCCCTTCTTCCCTTTGCCCTTCTTCTTGAAACTGGTGGTCTTGTTTACCATCAACACTTGATGCTCCTTCTTGATTTCTACCTCCGCAGCTTTTAGCATCGCGAAGAGCTCGGGAATTTTCTTATCCATCCCTTGCATATTATAGTTCATCACGAAGCTTTTGTAGCTTGGTGGCAGTGATTGAAGAACTTTGTCAATGACACTATCATCAGGAAGATTAACTCCCAGTTGAGTCAAGTGGTTGTAGTACCCAGACATTCTGACTATATGTTCACTGACAGAACTATTCTCCTCCGTCTTGCAGCTATAGAACTTATTGGAGACTTCGTATCTCTCAATCTGGGCATTTGGTTGAAATGTTAACTTCAACTCCTGGAACATCTCATATGCTCCATGATGTTCAAAATGTCGTTGAAGACCCGGTTCTAAGCCGTAAAGCATGGCACACTGAACTATCGAGGAGTCATCAGCTTTGCTCTGCCAGACGTTCTTAACGTCATCAGTAGCATCTGCAGCAGGCCTGGCACCCAGTGGTGCTTCCAGGACATAATTCTTCTGTGCAGCAATGAGGATAATCCTCAAGTTATGGACCCAGTCCGTGTAGTTGCTGCCATCATATTTCAAATTAGCTTTCTCTAGGAATGCATTAAAATTCAAAGGAATGGTAGCATGGGCCATTGATCTACCACAACATAGACATGAAAAATACTATCAGGTACTAAGTTCATGATAAATTAAAGTTCAATTACTCATATTACTTAAGAACTCCCACTTAGAAAGACATCCCTCTAATCATCTAAGTGATCACGTGATCCATATCAACTAAACCATGTCCGATCATCACGTGAGATGGAGTAGTTTTCAATGGTGAACATCACTATGTTGATCATATCTACTATATGATTCACGCTCGACCTTTTGGTCTCAGTGTTCCGAGGCCATATCTGCATATGCTAGGCTCAACAAGTTTAACCCGAGTATTCTGCGTGTGCAAAACTGGCTTGCACCCGTAGTATGTGAACGTAGAGCTTATCACACCCGATCATCACGTGGTGTCTCGGCATGACGAACTGTAGCAACGGTGCTACTCAGGGAGAACACTTATACCTTGAAATTTAGTAAGGGATCATCTTATATTGCTACTGTCGTACTAAGAAAAATAAGATGCATAAAGGATAAGCATCACATGCAATCAAAATATGTGACATGATATGTCCATCATCATCTTGTGCTCATGATCTCCATCTCCAAAGCACCGTCATGATCACCATAGTCACTAGCTTGACACCTTGATCTTCATCGAAGCATCGTTGTCGTCTCGCCAACTATTGCTTCTACGACTATCGCTACCGCTTAGTGATAAAGTAAAGCAATTACATGGCGATTGCATTGCATACAATAAAGCGACAACCATATGGCTCCTGCCAGTTGCCGATAACTTTGTTACAAAACATGATCATTTCATACAACAGTGTATATCACATCATGCCTTGACCATATCACATCACAGCAAGCCCTGCAAAAACAAGTTAGACGTCCTCTACTTTGTTGTTGCAAGTTTTACGTGGTTGCTACAGGCTTAGCAAGAACCGTTCTTACCTACGCATCAAAACCACAACGATTTTTTTTCAAGTGTGTTGTTTTAAGCTTCAACAAGGATCAGGTGTAGCCACACTCGATTCAACTAAATTTGGAGAAACGGACACTCAGTAGCCACCTATATGCGAAGCACGTCGGTAGAACCAGTCTCGCGTAAGCGTACTGATAACCCACAAGTGTAGGGGATCGCAACAGCTTTCGAGGTTAGAGTATTCAACCCAAATTTATTGATTTGACACAAGGGGAGCCAAAGAATATTCTTAAGTATTAGAAATTGAGTTGTCAATTCAACCACACCTGGATAACTTAGTATCTGCAACAAAGTATGTAGTAGCAAAGTAGTATGATAGTAATGGTAAATGTGGCAAAAGTAAAGATAATGGTTTTGTAGTAATTGTAATAGTAGCAATGGAAAAGTAAATAAGCAAAGCACAAGATGTGAAAAGCTCGTAGGCATTGGATCAGTGATGGATAATTATGTCGGATGCGATTCCTCATGTAATAGCTATAACATAGGGTGATACAGAACTAGCTCCAGTTCATCAATGTATTGTAGGCATGTATTCCGGATATAGTCATACGTGCTTATGGAAAAGAACTTGCATGACATCTTTTGTCCTACCCTCCCGTGGCAGTGGGGTCCTAGCGGAGACTAAGGGATATTAAGGCCTCCTTTTAATAGAGAACCGGAACAAAGCATTAGCACATAGTGAATACATGAACTCCTCAAACTATGGTCATCACCGAGAAGTATCCCGATTATTGTCACTTCGGGGTTGTCGGATCATAACACATAATAGGTGACTATAGACTTGCAAGATAGGATCAAGAACACACATATATTCATGAAAACATAATAGGTTCAGATCTGAAATCATGGCACTCGGGCCCTAGTGACAAGCATTAAGCATAGCAAAGTCATAGCAACATCAATCTCAGAACATAGTGGAAACTAGGGATCAAAACCTAACAAAACTAACTTGATTACATGGTAAATCTCATACAACCCATCACTGTCCAGCAAGCGTACGATGGAATTACTCACGCACGGCGGTGAGCATCATGAAATTGGTGATGGAGGATGGTTGATGCGTTGGAGACGTATCAACTCCCCCATGCTTAAACCTTTGGTTGTCCTCAAGCAATTCGGTTGATAAACTGAAAGTGATAAAGAAAAACTTTTAGAAACTCTGTTTGCTCTTGTTGTTGTAAATATGTAAAGCCAGCATTCAGGTTTTCAGCAAGTATTATGAACTAACCATATTCACAATAACACTTAGGTCTCACAATTACTCATATCAATGGCATAATCAGCTAGCGATCCATAATAATAAAACTCGGATGACAACACTTTTCCAAAACAATCATAATATGATATAACAAAATGGTATCTCGCTAGCCTTTTCTGAGACCGCAAAACATAAATGCAGAGCACCTTTAAAGATCAAGGACTGACTAAACATTGTAATTCATGGTAAAAGAGATCCGGTCAAGTCATACCCAATGTAAACCAATAGTAATGAATGCAAAGGACAAGGTGCTCTCAAATAGTGCTTTTTAATAAGAGGGTGATGACTCAACATAAAAGTAAATAGATAGGCCCTTCGCAGAGGGAAGGAGGGATTTGTAGAGGTGCCAGAGCTCGATTTTAAAATAGAGATGAATAACATTTTGAGCGGCATGCTTTCACTGTCAACGCAACAACTATGAGATGGCGATATCTTCCATACTACATGCATTATAGGCAGTTCCCAAACAGAATGGTAAAAGTTTATACTCCCCACCACCAACAAGCATCAATCCATGGCTTGCTCGAAACAACGAGCTCCTCCAACAAACAACAGCCCGTGCCGACTTTTCTTTAATTAATTTGATTTGCTTTGATCTTTTTGGATCATGGGACTAGGCATCCCGGTTACCGGCCCTTTCTCGTGAATGAGGAGCGGAGTCCACTCCTCTTGAGAATAACCCACCTAACATGGAAGATACAGGCAGCCCTAGTGTTGGGGAACATAGTAATTTCAAAAAAATTCCTACGCACACGCAAGATCATGGTGATGCATAGCAACGCGAGGGGAGAATGATGTCCACATACCCTCGTAGACCGAAAGCGGAAGCGTTAGCACAACACGGTTGATGTAGTCGTACGTCTTCACGATCCGACTGATCAAGCACCGAACGCACGGCACCTTCGAGTTCAGCACACGTTCAGCTCGATGACATCCCTCGAACTCCGATCCAGCCGAGCTTTGAGGGAGAGTTCCGTCAGCAGGACAGCGTGGTGACGATGATGATGTTCTACCGACGCAGGGCTTCGCCTAAGCACCGCTACGATATTATCGAGGTGGATTATGGTAGAGGGGGCACCGCACACGGCTAAGAGATCAAGAGATCAATTGTTGTGTCCATGGGGTGCCCCCCTACCCCCGTATATAAAGGAGCAAGGGGGGAGGCGGCCGGCCAAGGAGGAGGGCGCGCCATGGGGAGTCCTACTCCCACCGAGTAGGACTCCTCATTTCCTTGTTGGAGTAGGAGAGAAAGAAAGAGGCGGAGAGGGAGAAGGACCAGGGGGCTGCACCCCTTGTCCAATTCGGACCAGAGGGGGGCGCAGGCCTCCTTTCTTTTGGCCTCTCTCCTCTATTCCCGTATGGCCCAATAAGGCCCATATACTCCCAGGCGAATTTCCGTAACTCTCCGGTACTCCGAAAAATACCTGAATCACTCGGAACCTTTCCGAAGTCCGACTATAGTCGTCCAATATATCGATCTTTACATCTCAACCATTTCGAGACTCCTCGTCATGTCCCCGATCTCATCCGGGACTCCGAACTCCTTCGGTACATCAAAACTCATAAACTCATAATATAACCGTCATCGAACTTTAAGCATGCGGACCCTACGGGTTCGAGAACTATGTAGACATGAACGAGACACATCTCCGGTCAATAACCAATAGCGGAACCTGGATGCTCATATTGGCTCCCACATATTCTACGAAGATCTTTATCGGTCAAACCGCATAACAACATACGTTGTTCCCTTTGTCATCGGTATGTTTACTTGCCCGAGATTCGATCGTCGGTATCTCAATACCTAGTTCAATCTTGTTACCGGCAAGTCTCTTTACTCGTTCCGTAATACATCATCCTGCAACTAACTCATTAGTTGCAATGCTTGCAAGGCTTAAGTGATGTGCATTACCGAGTGGGCCCAGAGATACCTCTCCGACAATCGGAGTGACAAATCCTAATCTCGAAATACGCCAACCCAACAAATACATTCGGAGACACCGGTAGAGCACCTTTATAATCACCCAATTACGTTATGACGTTTGGTAGCACACAAAGTGTTCCTCCGGTAAACGGGAGTTGCATAATCTCATAGTCATAGGAACATGTATAAGTCATGAAGAAAGCAATAGCAACATAATAAACGATCAAGTGCTAAGCTAACGGAATGGGTCAAGTCAATCACATCATTCTCCTAGTGATGTGATCCCATTAATCAAATGACAACTCATGTCTATGGCTAGGAAACAGAACCATCTTTGATCAACGAGCTAGTCAAGTAGAGGCATACTAGTGACACTCTGTTTGTCTATGTATTCACACATGTATTATGTTTCCGGCTAATACAATTCTAGCATGAATAATAAACATTTATCATGATATAAGGAAATAAATAATAACTTTATTATTTCCTCTAGGGCATATTTCCTTCAGCCTCCCACTTGCACTAGAGTCAGTAATCTAGTTCACATCGCCATGTGATTTAACATCAATAGTTCACATCTTTATGTGGTTAACACCCATAGTTCACATCGACATGTGACCAACACCCAAAGGGTTTACTAGAGTCAGTAATCTAGTTCACATCGCTATGTGATTAACACCCAAAGAGTACTATGGTGTGATCATGTTTTGCTTGTGAGATAATTTTAGTCAACGGGTCTGTCACATTCAGATCCGTATGTATTTAGCAAATTTCTATGTCAACAATGCTCTGCATGGAGCTACTCTAGCTAATTGTTCCCACTTTCAATATGTATCCAGATTGAGACTTAGAGTCATCTGGATCGTTGTCAAAACCTGCATCAGCATAACCCTTTACGACGAACCTTTTGTCACCTCCATAATCGAGAAACATATCCTTATTCCACTAAGGATAATTTTTGACCGCTGTCCAGTGATCTACTCCTAGATCACTATTGTACTCCCTTGCTAAACTCAGTGTAGGGTATACAATAGATCTGGCACACTGACATGGCATACTTTATAGAACCTATGGCTGAGGCACGTGGAATTACTTTCATTCTCTTTCTATCTTCTGCCGTGGTCGGGCTTTGAGTCTTACTCAATTTCACACCTTGTAACACAGGCAAGAACTCTTTCTTTGACTGTTCCATTTTGAACTACTTCAAAATCTTGTCAAGGTATGTACTCATCGACAAAACCTTATCAAGCGTCTTGATCTATCTCTATAGATCTTGATGCTCAATATGTAAGCAGCTTCACCGAGGTCTTTCTTTGAAAAAAAAATTCCTTTCAAACACTCCTTTATGCTTTGCAGAATAATTCTACATTATTTCCGATCAACAATATGTCATTCACATATACTTATCAGAAATGATGTAGTGCTCCCACTCACTTTCTTGTAAATACTGAGCTTCACCGCAAGTCTCAGATAAAACTATATGCTTTGATCAACTTATCAAAGCGTATATTCCAACTCCGAGATGCTTGCACCAGTCCATAGATGGATCATTTGGAGCTTGCATATTTTGTTAGCACCTTTAGGATTGACAAAACCTTACTGGTTGCATCATATACAACTCTTCTTTAATAAATCCATTAAGGAATGCAATTTTGTTTATCCATTTGCCAGATTTCATAAAATGCGGCAATTGCTAACATGATTCGGACAGACTTAAGCATAGATACGAGTGAGAAACTCTCATTGTAGTCAACATCTTGAACTTTGTCCAAAACCTTTTTCGACAAGTCTAGCTTTGTAGATAGTAACACTACTATCAACGTCCGTCTTCCTCTTGAAGATCCATTTATTCTCAATTGCTTGCCGATCATTGGGCAAGTCAACCAAAACCACACTTTGTTCTCATACATGGATCCCATCTCAGATTTCATGGCCTCAAGCCATTTTGCAGAATCTGGGCTCACCATCGCTTCTTCATAGTTCGTAGGTTCGTCATGGTCTAGTAACATAACTTCCAGAACAGGATTACCGTACCACTCTAGTGCGGATCTTACTCTGGTTGATCTACGAGGTTCAGTAACAACTTGATCTGAAGTTACATGATCATCATCAATAGCTTCCTCACTAATTGGTGTAGGAGTCACATGAACAGATCTCTGTGATAAATTACTTTCCAATAAGGGAGCAGGTACAATTACCTCATCAAGTTCTACTTTCCTCCCACTCACTTCTTTCGAGAGAAACTCCTTCTCTAGAAAGGATCCATTCTTAGCAATGAATGTCTTGCCTTCGGATCTGTGATAGAAGGTGTACCCAACTGTCTCCTTTGGGTATCTTATGAAGACTTACTTCTCCGATTTGGGTTTGAGCTTATCATGTTGAAACTTTTTCACATAAGCATCGCAGTCCCAAACTTTAAGAAACGGCAGCTTAGGTTTCTTGCTAAACCACAGTTCATATGGTGTCGTCTCAACGGATTTAGATGGTGCCCTTTTTAATGTGAATGCAGTTGTCTCTAATGCATAACCCCAAAACGATAGTGGTAAATCGGTAAGAGATATCATAGATTGCACTATATCCTATAAAGTACGGTTATGACGTTCGGACACACCATTATGCTGTGGTGTTCCAGGTGGCATGAGTTCCACATTGTTTTAATTGAAGACCAAACTCGTAACTCAAATATTCTCCTCCACGTTCATATCATAGAAACTTTTATTTTCTTGTTATGATGATTCTCCACTTCACTCTGAAATTCTTTGAAACCTTTTCAAATGTTTCATACTTGTGTTTCATCAAGTAGATATACCCATATCTGCTCAAATCATCTGTGAAGGTCAGAAAATAACGATACCTGCCGCGAGCATCAACACTCATCGGACTGCATACATCAGTATGTATTATTTCCAACAAATCTTTTGCTCGCTCCATTGTTCCGAAGAACAGAGTCTTAGTCATCTTGCCCATGAGGCATGGTTCGCAAGCATCAAGTGATTCATAGTCAAGTGATTCCAAAAGCCCATCAGCATGGAGTTTCTTCATGCGCTTTACACCAATATGACCTAAACGGTAGTGCCACAAATAAGTTGCACTATCATTATTAACTTTACATCTTTTGGCTTCAATATTATGAATATGTGTATCACACGATCGAGATCCAACAAACCATTTTCATTGGGTGTATGACCATAGAAGGTTTTATTCATGTAAACAGAACAACAATTATTCTCTAATTTAAATGAATAACCGTATTGAAACAAACATGATCAAATCATATTCATGCTCAACGCAAACACTAAATAACACTTATTTAGTTTCAACACTAATCCCGAAAGTATAGGAAGTGTGCTATGATGATCATATCAATCTTGGAACCACTTCCAACACACATCATCACTTCACCCTTAACTAGTCTCTGTTTATTTTGCAACTCCCGTTTCGAGTTACTACTCTTAGTAACTGAACCAAGTATCAAATACCGAGGGGTTGCTATAAACACTAGTGAAGTACACATAAATAACATGTATATCAAATATACTTTTGTTCACTTTGCATCCTTCTTATCCACCAAACACTTGGGGAAGTTCCGTTTCTAGTGACCAGTCCCTTTGCAGTAGAAGCACTTAGTTTCAGGCTTAGGTCCAGACTTGGGCTTCTTCACTTGAGCAGCAACTTGCTTGTCGTTCTTCTTGAAGTTCCCCTTCTTCCTTTTGCCCTTTTCTTGAAACTAGTGGTCTTGTCAACCATCAACACTTGATGTTTTTCTTGATTTCTACCTTCGTCGATTTCAGCATCACGAAGAGCTTGGGAATTGTTTCCGTTATCCCTTGCATATTATAGTTTATCACGAAGTTCTAGTAACTTGGTGATAGTGACTAGAGAATTCTGTCAATCACTATCTCATCTGGAAGATTAACTCCCACTTGATTCAAGCGATTGTAGTACTCAGACAATCTGAGCACATGCTCACTAGTTGAGCGATTCTCCTCCATCTTTTAGCTATACGACTTGTTGGAGATATCATATCTCTCAACTCGGGTATTTGCTTGAAATATTAACTTCAACTCCTGGAACATCTCATATGGTCCATGACGTTCAAAACGTCTTTGAAGTCCCGATTCTAAGCCGTTAAGCATGGTGCACTAAACTATCAAGTAGTCATCATATTGAGCTTTGTCAAATGTTCATAACGTCTGCATCTGCTCCTGCAATAGGTCTGTCACCTAGCGGTGCATTAAGGATATAATTCTTCTGTGCAGCAATGAGGATAAACCTCAGATGACGGATCCAATCCGCATCATTGCTACTAACATCTTTCAACATAATATTTCTCTAGGAACTATCAAAATAAACATAGGGAAGCAACAATGCGAGCTATTGATCTACAACATAATTTGCAAAATACTATCAGGACTAAGTTCATGATAAATTTAAGTTCAATTAATCATATTACTTAAGAACTCCCACTTAGATAGACATCCTCTTCTAAGTGATCACGTGATCCATATCAACTAAACCATGTCCGATCATCACGTGAGATGAAGTAGTTTCAATGGTGAACATCACTATGTTGATCATATCTACTATATGACTCACGCTCGACCTTTTGATCTCAGTGTTCCGAGGCCATATCTGTTATATGCTAGGCTCGTCAAGTATAACCTGAGTATTCCGCGTGTGCAACTGTTTTGCACCCGTTGTATTTGAACGTAGAGCCTATCACACCCGATCATCACGTGGTGTCTCAAAGACGAAGAACTTTACATAGCGGTGCATACTCAGGGAGAACACTTATACTTTGATAATTTAGTGAGGGATCATCTTATAATGCTACCGTCAATCAAAGCAAAATAAGATGCATAAAAAGATAAACATCACATGCAATCAAGATAAGTGATATGATATGGCCATCATCATCTTGTGCTTGAGATCTCCATCTTCGAAGCACCGTCATGATCACCGTCACCGGCGCGACACCTTGATCTCCATCATAGCATCGTTGTCGTCTCGCCAATCTTATGCTTCTACGACTATCGCTACCGTTTAGTGATAAAGTAAAGCATTACAGGGCGATTGCATTACATACAATAAAGCGACAACCATATGGCTCCTGCAAGTTGCCGATAACTCGGTTACAAAACATGATCATCTCATACAATAAAATTTAGCATCATGTCTTGACCATATCACATCACAACATGCCCTGCAAAAAAAGTTAGACGTCCTCTACTTTGTTGTTGCAAGTTTTACGTGGCTGCTACGGGCTTAGCAAGAACCGATCTTACCTACGCATCAAAACCACAATGATAGTTTGTCAAGTTGGTGCTGTTTTAACCTTTGCAAGGACCGGGCGTAGCCATACTTGGTTCAACTAAAGCGAGAGAGACAGACACCCGCCAGTCACCTTTAAGCAACGAGTGCTCACAACGGTGAAACCAGTCTTGCGTAAGCGTACGCGTAATGTCGGTCCGGGCCGCTTCATCTGACAATACCGCCGAACCAAAGTATGAAATGCTGGTAAGCAGTATGACTTATATCGCCCACAAATTACTTGTGTTCTACTCGTTCACATGACATCTACGCATAAAACCAGGCTCAGATGTCACTGTTGGGGAACGTAATAATTTCAAAAAAATTCCTACGCAAACGTAAGATCATGGTGATGCATAGTAACGAGAGGGGAGAGTGATGTTCACGTACCCTCGTAGACCGAAAGCGGAAGCGTTAGCACAACGCGGTTGATGTAGTCGTACGTCTTCACGATCCGACTGATCAAGCACCGAACGCACGGCACCTCCGAGTTCAGCACACGTTCAGCTTGATGACGTCCCTCGAACTCCGATCCAGCCGAGCTTTGAGGGAGAGTTCCGTCAGCACGACGGCGTGGTGACGATGATGATGTTCTACCGACGCAGGGCTTCGCCTAAGCACCACTACGATATTATCGAGGTGGATTATGGTGGAGGGGGCACCGCACATGGCTAAGAGATCAAGAGATCAATTGTTGTGTCCATGGGGTGCCCCTGCCCCCGTATATAAAGGAGCAAGGGGGGAGGCGGCCGGCCAAGGAGGAGGGCGCGCCAAGGGGGGAGTCCGACTCCCACCGGGAGTAGGACTCCTCCTTTCCTTGTTGGAGTAGGAGAGAAGGAAACAGGAGGAGAGGGAGAAGGGAAAGGGGGCTGCACCCCTTGTCCAATTCGGACCAGAGGGGGGCGCAGGCCTCCTTCCTTTTGGCCTCTCTCCTCTATTCCCGTATGGCCCAATAAGGCCCATATACTCCTCGGCGAATTTCCGTAACTCCCCGGTACTCCAAAAAATACTCGAATCACTCGGAACATTTTCGAAGTCCGAATATAGTCGTCCAATATATTGATCTTTACGTCTCGACCATTTCGAGACTCCTCGTCATGTCCCCGATCTCATCCGGGACTCCGAAGTCCTTCAGTACATCAAAACTCTTAAACTCATAATATAACCGTCATCGAACTTTAAGCGTGCGGACCCTATGGGTTCGAGAACTATGTACACATGAACGAGACACATCTCCGGTCAATAACCAATAGCGGAACCTGGATGCTCATATTGGCTCCCACATATTCTACAAAGATCTTTATCGGTCAAACCGCATAACAACATACGTTGTTCCCTTTGTCATCGGTATGTTTACTTGCCCGAGATTCGATCGTCGGTATCTCAATACCTAGTTCAATCTTGTTACCGGCAAGTCTCTTTACTCGTTCCGTAATACATCATCCCGCAACTAACTCATTAGTTGCAATGCTTGCAAGGCTTAAGTGATGTGCATTACCGAGTGGGCCCAGAGATGATCCTAATCTTGAAATACGCCAACCCAACAAATACATTCGGAGACACCTGTAGAGCACCTTTATAATCACGCAGTTATGTTGTGACGTTTGGTAGCACACAAAGTGTTCCTCAGGTAAACGGGAGTTGCATAATCTCATAGTCATAGGAACATGTATAAGTCATGAAGAAAGCAATAGCAACATACTAAACGATCAAGTGCTAAGCTAACGGAATGGGTCAAGTCAATCACATAATTCTCCTAATGATGTGATCCCGTTAATCAAATGACAACTCATTTCTATGGCTAGGAAACATAACCATCTTTGATCAACGAGCTAGTCAAGTAGAGGCATACTAGTGATACTCTGTTTGTCTATGTATTCACACATGTATTATGTTTCCGGTTAATACAATTCTAGCATGAACAATAAACATTTATCATGATATAAGGAAATAAATAATAACTTTATTATTGCCTCTAGGGCATATTTCCTTCACCTAGTTGAAACATGAGCTGCTCGAGCATACAAAACAGAATTTCATTTGAAGGTTTGGAGTTTGGCACATACAAATTTACTTGGAACGGCAGGTAGATATCGCATATAGGAAGGTATGGTGGACTCATATGGAATAACTTTGGGGTTTAAGGAGTTTGGATGCACAAGCAGTATTCCCGCTTAGTACAGGTGAAGGCTAGCAAAAGACTGGGAAGCGACCAACTGAGAGAGCGACAACAGTCATGACTAAAATTAATTCACATCGAGTACAAGCATGAGTAGGATATAATTCACCATGAACATAAATATCATGAAGGCTATGTTGATTTGCTTCAACTACATGCGTGAACATGTGCCAAGTCGAGTCACTCAATTCATTGAAAGGAGGATACCATCCCATCATACCACATCACAATCATTTTAATAGCATGTTGTACATAAGCTAAACCATTATAACTCATAGCTAATCAAGCATAGCACAAGCAACTATAATCTCTAAATGTCATTGCAAATATGTTTACTTCATAATAAGCTGAATCAAGAACGATGAACTCATCATATTTACAAAAACAAGAGAGGTCGAGTTCATACCAGCTTTTGTCATCTCAATCAGTTCATCATATATCGGCATTGTTGCCTTTCACTTGCACGACCGAATGATGTGTATAATAATAATAGTGCATGTGCATTGGACTAAGCTGGAATCTGCAAGCATTCAACTCAAGAGAGAAGACAGAGTAATATGGGCTCTAAATTAAATAAACAATCATGCATATGAGAGCCACTAAAAATTTTTAATATGGTCTTCTACTTTCGACCCCCAAAGGAAAGAAAAGAAAATAAAAGTGTTTACACGGGAAAGCTCCCAACAAGTAAAAGAAGAACGAGAAATCTTTTTGGGTTTTCATTTTAGTTTCTACTACAAGCATGGAAATTAAACTAACTAATTTTTTTGGTTTTTCTTAAGGTTTATCAAGAACACAAGAAGAAAGCGAGAAAAAGAAAATTAAACTAACATGGATAATACAATGAAAGAGTATGAGAACCGACAACTAGAATAGTGTGTGAACATGAATGTAAAGTCAGTGAGAAATACGTACTCCCCCAAGCTTAGGCTTTTGGCCTAAGTTGGTCTATTGCCACGGACCGCAGCTACTCTCCCCGGTGTACTGAGGGGTGTAATCGGGATACCACTGGCTGGCCATCTCCTCCGGATCCCACTGGTAAGATGATGCACGATAAGGGTCCAGTGAAGGTTCTGGCTCAGGCTCAGGTTCTGGAGTGTATGCTTGGCCTCGATGAGCGTACACCGCTCCCGGCGTGACAAGATAATTAACTGCAGTCAAATTAAACAATAGAGGCACGGGCAGAATAATAGTTGCATTGTGTTTCTTATTAAACCTCAGGTTATACAGAAGCATCTTATCTTCGTTGTCAACAATAAACTCATGCGCTACCATGCTCCTGTAATTTAAAATGTAAGGAGGCAATATTGTCTCCTCTTTCTCATGGTGCCTAATAGGTATCTCAAACTATTTAGCCAGACGTGCAGCATAGATACCTCCAAAGATGGGGCCTTTTGTATGATTCAGGCTTAGCCATTTAGCGATGTCGGCACCCATACTAAAACTATTATCACCAAACAAGGCATGGTGAAGAATAATAATATCAGGAACACTGAAGTTTGCACTATTTCCACGACCAATTAAGCATCGACTAGCAAATATGGCAAAGTAGCGTAAAACAGGAAAGTGTATGCTAGAGATTCTCGCATCGGAACCCTTCTTTGGATCCCCTACAGTGATGGTGTTAACAAAGCCATCCACATCTTTACGATGTGGTTCATCTAATTTACCCTCGAAGGGTATTTTACATACCGCGCAGAAATTACGTAAAGACATCTCCCTGAATTCATCATATAAATGAAATGATACTGAAGGCGGTGACTTCTCAGGATAATAATAAAAGTTCTGCACGAAAGTATTGGTGAGTAAGAGATACTGATTGATCCGGTCGTGGAGGAAGTCGGCGAGGCTTGCATTTTCAATCAAAGAATAAAAGTCTTCATAAATTCCGGCTTCTCTCAAGAAATTATTGCATGGCCATTCACACGGCCGTACTTCCGCTATGCGAGGAAGATTATACTTGGCCTTTTCCTTCTCTTTAGCTTGTTTTTCCTGGGAGCCTTGGCTAGAAGAGCCCCTCAAAAATCTCCTTAACATTTTCTGAAAATTTCTGAAATTTTAGTAACTTCAAAATAAAAGTGAATAAAACTAAACAAGATTGGTAGGAACTACTCCTACAAGTGCCTAGAGCCTATATTATGCATTAGAATTACTTGGGACCTCATAAATTTAACATGCAAGCTCAAGAACAGGGTCACCTATGCAGCAAAAATTTGCAATGAATAAAGCACTAGAACAAAAACTAATTGGACCAATGGAGGATTCACATACCAAGCAACAATCTCCCAAAGCAGTTTTGTGAATGGGGCTTTGAGCAAGGAGATCGAAAATCGCAGCAAAATGAGCTATAACTCGTGCTTGAGCTGGATGGGGATTTTTTTGGGGAAGAAGATGGAGTGTGTGGGTGCAGGAATAAGTGGAGTGGGGCCACCATGGGCCCACGAGACAGGGGCACGCCCAGGGGGTGTGGGGGCGCGCCATCCACCCTTAGTGCCTAAAATCCTCAAATATTCCATAAAAAATCGTACTAAATTTGCAGGGCATTTGGAGCACTTTTATTTTCAGGATATTTTTTATTGCACGAATAATTCAGAAAACAGACAAATAATACTATTTTTCTTTATTTATTTTAAATAACAGAAAGTAAAAAGAGGGTACAGAAGGTTGTGCCTTCTAGTTTCATCCATCTCATGATCATCAAAATGAATCCACTAACAAGGTTGATCAAGTCTTGTTAACAAACTCATTCCGAATAACACGGAACCGGAGAAATTTCGAATAACACTAGGTTACCTCAACGGGGATATGAACATCCCCAATAATAAGAATATCATACTTTTTCTTGACAGTAGGAAGAGGAAATTCAAAACCTCCAATAATGATAGTTGGAACTTTTCCAATAGAATTGATGCTACGAACTTGAGGTTGTTTCCTCGGAAAGTGTACGGTATGCTCATTACCATTAACATGAAAAGTGACATTGCCTTTGTTGCAATCAATAACAGTCCCTTCATTATTCAAAAAGGTTCTACCAAGGATAATCGACATACTATTGTCCTCGGGAATATCAAGAATAACAAAGTCCGTTAAGATAGTGACATTTGCAACCACAACAGGCACATCCTCACAAATACCGACAGGTATAGCAGTTGATTTATCAGCCATTTGCAAAGATATTTTAGTAGGTGTCAACTTATTCAATTCAAGTCTACGATGTAAAGAGAGAGGCATAACACTAACACCGGCTCCAAGATCACATAAAGCAGTTTTAACATAGTTTCTTTTAATGGAGCATGGTATGGTTGGTACCCCTGGATCTCCAAGTTTCTTTGGTATTCCACCCTTAAAAGTGTAATTAGTAAGCATGGTGGAAATTTCATCTTCCGGTATCGTTCTTTTATTTGTAAGGATATCCTTCATATACTTAGCATAAGGATTTACTTTAAGCATATCAGTCAAGCGCATACGTAAGAAGATAGGTCTAATCATTTTAGCAAAGCGCTCAAAATCCTCATCATCCTTTGTCTTGGATGGTTTAGGAGGAAAGGGCATGGGTTTCTGAACCCATGGTTCTCTTTCTCTACTGTGTTTCCTAACAACAAAATCTCTCTTATCATAATGTTGATTCTTTGATTGTGTGTTATCAAGATCAACAACAGGTTCAATCTCTACTTCGTTATTTTTGCTAGGTTGAGCATCAACATGAACATTATCACTAGGTTCATGTTCATCACCTGATTGTGTTTTAGCATCAGAAATAGAAATATCATTGGGATTCTCAGGTGTGTCTACAATAGGTTCACTAGAAGCATGCAAAGTCCTATCATTTTTCTTTTTCTTCTTTTTGGAAGAACTAGGTGCCTCCAAATTATTTCTCTCAGAATCTTGCTCGATTCTCTTAGGGTGGCCTTCAGGATACAAAGGTTCCTGAGTCATTCTACCAGTTCTAGTAGCCACTCTAACAGCAAAGTCATATTTATTATTTAATTCATCGAGTAAATCACTTTGAGCTTTAAGTACTTGCTCAGCTTGAGTGGTAACCATAGACGCATATTTGCTAATGAGTTTAAGTTCACCTTTAACTCTAGCCATATAATCACTCAAGCGTCCTATCTCGAAAGCAATATTCTTTAATTCTCTACCAACATAAGCATTAAAACTTTCTTGTCTAGCCATAAAGTCATCAAATTCATCTAAGCATGGGCTATGAAATTTAGTAAAAGGAATTTCAACTTTATCATATCTATAGAGAGAATTTACCTTTACTACATGTGTCGAGTTATCAAGACAATGTGGTTCCTCGACAGGCAGTATATTAAGACCATGTATTTCTTCAATAGGTGGTAAATTCTTAACATCTTCAGCTTTAATGCCTTTTTCTTTCATTGATTTCTTTGCCTCTTGCATATCTTCAGGACTGATAAATAGAACACCTCTCTTTTTAGGAGTGGGTTTAGGAATAGGCTCAGGAGTTGGCTCAATTGGTTCAGGAATTGCCTCAGGAATTGGCTCAGGGAGAGTCCAATTATTTTCATTAGTCAACATATTATTCAATAGTAATTTAGCTTTGTTGACTGTTCTTTCCCTGAAAACACAACCAGCACAACTATCCAAGTAGTCCTTGGAAGCATCGGTTAGTCCATTATAAAAGATATCAAGTATTTCATTTTTCTTAAGAGGGCGATCAGGCAAAGCATTAAGTACTCAGAGAAGCATCCCACAAGCTTCTGGGAGACTCTCTTCTTTGATTTGCTAAAAATTATATATTTCCATAAGGCAGCTTGTTTCTTATGAGCAGGGAAATATTTAGCAGAGAAGTAATAAATCATATCCTGGGGACTACGCACACAACTAGGATCAAGAGAATTAAACCAAGTATTAGCATATCCCTTTAATGAGAATGGAAATATCTTAAGGATATAATAATATTGAGACTTCTCATCATTAGTAAACAGGGTGGCTACATCGTTTAACTTGGTAAGATGTGCCACAACAGTTTCAAATTCATAGCCATAGAAAGGATCAGATTCAACCAAAGTAATTATTTCAGGATCAACACAGAATTCATAATCCTTATCAGTAACATAGATAGGTGAAGTAGCAAAAGCAGGGTCAGATTTCATTCTAGCATTAAGAGATTGCTGCTTCCATTTAGCTAATAACTTTTTAAGATCATATCTATCTTTGCAAGCAAAGATAGCTCTAGCAGCTTCCTCATTCATAACATAACCCTCAGGAACAACAGGTAATTCATAATCAGGGGGAGAACTTTCATCATCACTATCATCAATGATAGCATCTTCAATAATTTCATTCTCTCTAACCCTAGCAAGTTGTTCTCAAGAAATTCACCTAATGGCAAAGTAGTATCACACAGAGAAGTAGTTTCATCATAAGTATCATGCATAGCAGAAGTGGCATCATCAATAACATGCGACATATCAGAATTCATAGCAGTAGCAGGTTTAGGTGTCACAAGCTTACTCAAAACAGAAGGAGAATCTAGTGCAGAGCTAGATGGGAGTTCCTTACCTCCCCTCGTAGTTGAGGGAAAAATCTTGGTTCTTTCGTCTTTCAAGTTCCTCATAGTGATCAACAGATATAAATCCCAAGTGACTCAAAGAATAGAGCTATGCTCCCTGGCAACGGCGCCAGAAATTAGTCTTGATAACCCACAAGTGTAGGGGATCGCAACAGCTTTTGAGGGTACAATATTCAACCCAAATTTATTGATTCGACACAAGGGGAGCCAAAGAATATTCTTAAGTATTAGCAGTTGAGTTGTCAATTCAACCACGCCTGGATAACTTAGTATCCGCAGCAAAGTATTTAGTAGCAAAGTAGTATGATAGTAATGGTAACAATGGCAAAAGTAAAGATAATGGTTTTCTAGTAATTGTAACAGTAGCAACGGGAAAGTAAATAAGCGAAGCACAAGATGTGAAAAGCTCGTAGGCATTGGATCAGTGATGGATAATTATGTCGGATGCGATTCCTCATGTAATAGCTATAACATAGGGTGACATGTAACTAGCTCCAGTTCATCAATGTAATGTAGGCATGTATTCCGAATATAGTCATACGTGCTTATGGAAAGGAACTTGCATGACATCTTTTGTCCTACCCTCCCATGGCAGCGGGGTCCTAGCGGAAACTAAGTCATATTAAGACCTCCTTTTAATAGAGAACCAGAACAAAGCATTAGCACATAGTGAATACATGAACTCCTCAAACTATGGTCATCACCGAGAAGTATCCCGATTATTGTCACTTCGGGGTTGTCGGATCATAACACATAATAGGTGACTATAGACTTGCAAGATAGGATCAAGAACACACATATATTCATGAAAACATAATAGGTTCAGATCTGAAATCATGGCACTCGGGCCCTAGTGACAAGCATTAAGCATAGCAAAGTCATAGCAACATCAATCTCGAACATAGTGGATACTAGGGATCAAAACCTAACAAAACTAACTTGATTACATGGTAAATCTCATCCAACCCATCACCGTCCAGCAAGCGTACGATGGAATTACTCACGCACGGCGGTGAGCATCATGAAATTGGTGATGGAGGATGGTTGATGATGATGACGGTGATGAATCCCCCTCTCCGGAGCCCCGAACGGACTCCTGATCAGCCCTCCCGAGAGAGATCAGGGCTTGGCGGCGGCTCCGTATCGTAAAACGCAATGAAACTTTCTTTCTGATTTTTTTCTCCGTGAAACGGAATATATGGAGTTGGAGTTGAGGTGGGTGGAGCGTCAGGGGGCCCACGAGACAGGGGGGCGCGCCCAGGGGGAGGGCGCGCCCCCCACCCTCGTGGACAGGGTGTGGGCCACCTGGCCTTGATTCTTTCGCCAGTACTTTTTATATTTTCCAAAACTTATCCCCGTGGATTTGCAGGTCATTCCGAGAACTTTTGTTTTCTGCACAATAAACAACACCACGGCAGTTCTGCTGAAAACAGCGTCTGTCCGGGTTAGTTTCATTCAAATCATGCAAGTTAGAGTCCAAAACAAGGGCAAAAGTGTTTGGAAAAGTAGATACGTTGGAGACGTATCACGTACGCGTAATGTCGGTCTGAGCCGCTTCATCCAAAAATACCGCAGAATCAAAGTATGACATGGTGGTAAGCAGTATGACTATTATCGCCCACAACTCTTTGTGTTCTACTCGTGCATATAACATCTACGCATAAACCTGGCTCGGATGCCACTGTTGGGGAACGCAGTAATTTCAAAAAAATTCCTACGATCACGCAAGATCTATCTAGGTGTTGCATAGCAACGAGAGGGGAGAGTGTTGTCTACGTACCCTCGTAGACCAAAAGCGGAAGCGTTATGACAACGCAGTTGATGTAGTCGTACGTCTTCACGATCCTACCGATCCTAGCACCGAAGGTACGGCACCTCCGCGATCTGCACACGTTTAGCTCGGTGAAGTCCCACGAACTCTAGATCCAGCTGAGGTCGAGGGAGAGTTTTATCAGCACGATGGCGTGATGACGGTGATGATGAAGTTACCGACGCAGGGCTTCGCTTAAGCACTACAACGATATGACCGAGGTGGAAATCTATGGAGGGGGGCACCGCACACGGCTAAACAATCAACTTGTGTGTCTATGGGGTGCCCCCTTCCCCCGTATATAAACGAGTGGAGGAGGGGAGGGCCGGCCTTCCTATGGCGCGCCCAAGAGGGGGAGTCCTACTCCTGGTAGGAGTAGGTTTCCCCCCTTCCCTAGTTGGAGTAGGAGAAGAAGGAAGAGGGAGAGGGAGAGAAGGAAAGGTGGGTGGCCCCCGTCCCAATTCGGATTGGGCTTGGGGGGGTGCCCCCACCTTGGCCGCCTCCTCCTCTCTTCCACCTTGGCCATTAAGGCCCATTAGCTCCCCGGGGGGTTCTGGTTACCTCCCGATACTCCGGAAAAATGCCCGAACCACTCGGAACCTTTCCGGTGTCCAAACATAGCCTTCCATTTTGAGACTCCTCGTCATGTCCGTGATCACATCCGGGACTCCGAACAACCTTCGGTACATCAAAACACATAAACTCATAATACCGATCGTCATTGAACGTTAAGCGTGCGGACCCTACGTGTTCGAGAACTATGTAGACATGACCGAGACTCACTTCCGATCAATAACCAATAGCGGAACCTGGATGCTCATATTGGTTCCTACATATTCTACGAAGATCTTTATCGGTCAAACCGCATAACAACATACGTTGTTCCCTTTGTCATTGGTATGTTACTTGCCCAAGATTCGATCGTCAGTATCTCAATACCTAGTTCAATCTCGTTACCGGCAAGTCTCTTTACTCGTTCCGTAGTGCATCATCCCATGACTAACTCATTAGTCACATTGCTTGCAAGGTTTATAGTGATGTACATTAGTGAGAGGGCCTAGAGATACCTCTCCGAAACACGGAGTGACAAATCCAAATCTTGATCTATGCCAACCCAACAAACACCATAGGAGACACCTGTAGAGCATCTTTATAATCACCCAGTTACATTGTGACGTTTGATAGCACACTAAGTGTTCCTCGGGTATTCGGGAGTTGCATAATGTCATAGTCATAGGAACATGTATAAGTCATGAAGAAAGCAATAGCAACAAACTAAATGATCATAGTGCTAAGCTAACGGATGGGTCTTGTCCATGACATCATTCTCTAATGATGTGATCGCGGACATCAAATGACAAACACATGTCTATGGTTTGGAAACTTAACCATCTTTGATTAACGAGCTAGTCAAGTAGTGGCATACTAGGGATACTCTTTTTGCCTATGTATTCACGCATGTACTAAGTTTCCGGTTAATACAATTCTAGCATGAATAATAAACATTTATCATGATATAAGGAAATATAAATAACAAATTTATTATTGCCTCTAGGGCATATTTTCTTCGGAAATATTGTCCCGACCTGAACAAAGATGGTGCTTCCACATCGACGACTGCGACGACAAGAGTAAGAGGCGACGTGGTCATGGCAGTCGAGGCCGAAGGGGCGGACGAGGAAGAAATAACTCAGAAGCTATATAATGTGTTTTAATTTGTAATATGTCAGGACTATGTTTTAATTTGTAATATGTCAGGATTATGTTTTAATTTGTAATATGTCAAGACTATGTTTGAATTTGTAATATGTCAGGACTATGTTTTAATTTGTAATATGTCAGGACTATATTTTAATTTGTAATATGTCAGGACTATGTTTGAATTTTTAATATGTCAGGACTATGTTTTAATTTGTAATATGTTTGTACTATGTTTTATTTGCACCTGAGATTTGTCGTTTGAATTGCAGATATGTCTTCGTATGTGTTGCTTAATGGTAACATCGATAGAAAGCACCGGGCGCCCTTATGGAAGCGAGCAAGAACTTAGATGTGTTGGTCACTCGCACCCCAAAGTCTAACTGGATGATACACCGTTCATGGGTTGATAGGTATGTGTGCATATAATGGAATCCATATAATGACTTACTATGTTTGACATACTTTTCATAGTCGCTAACAATATGCTACAATCTCTTTATTGTGTAGGTTAAGTTGGGCTGGACTTCTACCCTTGGCACGGCTGGTTGAGGGTACATTGGATGAGTGGGTTGATGGTCCGAACTTAAATGAGGCAGGTGAACTATTGCAGTTACGCAAGAGGAAAGTGAAACGTTTCTCTTACGACAAGTCACTCCTTACCTACTTAGTAGATAGATGGAGACCAGAGACACATACGTTTCACTTTCTCTGGGGAGAGATGGCACCTACTTTACAGGATGTGTCTTACTTGTTGGGATTACCTCTGGCCGGTGCTGCCATAGGTCATTTAGAGGCAGAATCTGGATGGCAAGCATCCATGCAGGCCTGTTTCAGGTAACCTTCACGCCCACTTAAACAAATGTTGTTTTCTTAGTTGCCCGATGTTCATACAATCATTATGTTTCTATATAGATGGTCTCATTAGGATATCCCGATGTTCAGTTGTCAGAGGCATAGATTGACCGGTCCCTAGAGGCATATATTCTGTGGCTGTTCGGCAAGACGATGTTTACGGAGAACCACGTGACCACTGTCGATGCACGACTCATCGGTATTGCATGAGACATAGCTGACGCACGTTGCCCTGGGGATATTCTGCAGAGGAGTTTTGGTTCTGCTGTGTTAGCGGCTACGTACAGAGGCCTGTGCAAAGCTTGCTTATTGAAGTCTAGAAAATCTAGTCTTGTTGGATGTCCATTATTGTTGCAGCTCTGGTCATACGAGAGATTCCCTATTGGACGACCCTATGTCTACATTGATAAACCTTTTGGTTTGGAGGACTTAGTTGGGGCTTATGTGCCCGCTATCGGCGACTTGCCTACTGTGGGATCTGTTTGGGCATGACGAGAGGTACTTCTATATTAAGTAACTATTAATTCGATTATTTCTTGCCATTCAATATTGTTACTAATGCTTATTTGTTGTCATGCACAGACACAGTTTGTGCATAGCCAGGTTAGGGGCTGCTACCCGTCCTTCACAACGCAGTTTGATAGTTTGCACGAGGATCAAGTTATCTGGGAGCCATACTCGCATCAGGCTATATCATCGAAGTGCCCAGTTAGGATTTCTGGATTGTGCACTAGAGATCAGCACTATTCAAGGTGGGAAAAAGTGGTAGGCGTAAGCGAGGCGGTTGGCCTTCGCCTAGTGCCTAGGCGGTGCATAAGCGCCCTAGGCGCAGCCTAGGCGGTAATATAGTTTTTACTTGTAGTGTATTTGTGATTATTATATGGGCGTTGATATTAGTTTAGGGCATATAAATAAGTTAATTACCACCTATTTCCATTGGAATATAACCCGTTTGGCATATCGATGTAGTATGTGGCATGATTTCTTGCTTGGGTAGGCAATTCCTTGCTTGCCCTGCCTAGACATCCATTTATGCCCTAGGCGAGGCGTTTGGCCATTGCCTAGCGCCTAGGCGCCTTCTAGGCACTGCCTTTTCCAACAGAGGCACTATTGGATGACCTAGGCCAAGTTGGTGTTCGACGTGACGGTTGAGGAAATGGTTCTTCATAGGGTGATGAGACAGTTTGGCCTATGTCAAGAGCCTGACATTCCAAATATTCCACAGATACCAGAACACGTGCACAAGTAAGTAGTAATACTATTTAAGTTCTCAACTCTGCATTCAGAATATACCTAATCATGTAACGCGCATGTCAATCTCAGGTACAGTCGCCTAGGAGGAGACAAGACCATGGCTTATTGGCTTCAGAGCATTACCCCTTATGTTGACGAATGGACTATCGCGCCGACAAATATCTGTCCAGAGGTTCAGCGCTTTAACTGGGACAAGTTCGAGTTGTATCTGCAGCGTTACCGGCATACAACGAGGATTTACTTGGTTCCATCAGCTGCTCCTGATCAGATCGAAACCCCTCTCACCAAATGATATGTACCCAATCGCCTTTGCTAGGGAACTGCATACACCACGCGGTACGTGCCATGGTTCTCATATGTTAAGTCTTTTCTTAACCTGGACATATTTGCTTGGTTATCTATTCACGGTGTCTGTCATACAACAAGGATCTAATTGGTTAACTCTTTGTTTACAGGGTGACTTGGCTATAGAAGGGCGAGAGGAGGTTTCCGCCTTAATGCAGCGCTTTCCGAGGGGAGATACTATCCCACCGCGAGAGGGTGTCTCGTGGTTGAGGAGTCTTGATGACAAGCTATGCGGGATTTTATTGGAAATATGCCCTAGAGGCAATAATAAATTAGTTATTATTATATTTCCTTGTTCATGATAATCGTTTATTACCCATGCTATAATTGTATTGATAGGAAACTCAGATACATGTGTGGGTACATAGACAACACCATGTCCCTAGTAAGCCTCTAGTTGACTAGCTCGTTGATCAATAGATGGTTACGGTTTCACGACCATGGACATTTGATGTCGTTGATAACGGGATCACATCATTAGGAGAATGATGTGATGGACAAGACCCAATCCTAAGCCTAGCACAAAGATCGTAGTTCGTATGCTAAAGCTTTTCTAATGTCAAGTATCATTTCCTTAGACCATGAGATTGTGCAACTCCCGGATACCGTAGGAATGCTTTGGGTGTACCAAACGTCACAACGTAATCGGGTGGCTATAAAGGTGCACTAAGGTATCTCCGAAAGTGTCATTGGGTTGGCACGAATCGAGATCGGGATTTGTCACCGTGTAAACGGAGAGGTATCTCCGCCCACTCGGTAGGACATCATAATGTGCACAATGTGACCAAGGGGTTGATCACGGGATGATGTGTTATGGAACGAGTAAAGAGACTTGCCGGAAACGATATTGAACAAGGTATCGGGATACCGACGATCGAATCTCGGGCAAGTACAATACCGCTAGACAAAGGGAATTGAATACGGGATTGATTGAGTCCTTGACATCGTGGTTCATCCGATGAGATCATCGTGGAACACGTGGGAGCCAACATGGGTATCCAGATCCCGCTGTTGGTTATTGACCGAGAACGCCTCGGTCATGTGCAGATGGTTCCCGAACCCGTAGGGTCTACACACTTAAGGTTCGATGGCGACGCTTAGGGTTATAAAGGAAGTTTGTATGTGGTTACCGAATGTTGTTCGGAGTCCCGGATGAGATCTCGGACGTCACGAGGAGTTCCGGAATGGTCCGGAGGTAAAGATTTATATATGGAAAGTTGTTGTTCGGGTTCCGGAAAAAGTTCGGGTTTTTTCGGTATTGTACCGGGAAGCTTCGGAAGGTTCGGAGGATTCCGGAGGGTCCGGAGGTCCGTAAATTGTTCCACCACGTCCAATACAGTAGCATGGGCTGTAGGGGCGCCCTATCCCACGGGGCGGGGCACCAGCCCCCAAGGCCCATGCGCATGGGAAGGGAAAAACCCTAAGGGGAGGGCCTCCACTTGACTTGGGAGGCACTCCTCCCCTTGGCCGCCGCCTCCTTAGATTGGATCTGAGGGGCCGCCCCTCTCCTTGCCCCTATATATATGTGGGGGTGGGAGGGCAGCCGCACCACATGTTCTCCGCGCAGCCCTCCCTCTCCCAAGTCCCTTCTCCTCTCCCGTGGTGCTTGGCGAAGCCTGCAGGATTGCCACGCTCCTCCACCACCACCACGCCGTTGTGCTGCTGCTGGATGGAGTCTTCCTCAACCTCTCCCTCTCTCCTTGCTGGATCAAGGCGTGGGAAACGTCACCGGGCTGTACGTGTGTTGAACGCGGAGGTGTCGTCCGTTCGGCACTAGGATCTCCGGTGATTTGGATCACGACGAGTACGACTCCTTCAACCCCGTTCTCATGAACGCTTCCGCTTAGCGATCTACAAGGGTATGTAGATGCACTCTCCTTCCCTCGTTGCTAGTTTCTCCATAGATAGATCTTGGTGACACGTAGGAAAATTTTGAATTTCTGCTACGTTCCCCAACAGATTTACGCAACTGTTATGTGTAGACGATCTTCGGATGTTGCACTTCCTCCTCCAAAGACATCGTCCCGCCACGTCCCTCTCTACTGACATTCGTAACCACGACCCTCAGGCACCATTCGTAACCATGACTCTCTTCAAAGATTCAGAACCACGACCCTCTGTGCACCGTTCAAAACCTCATCCTTCACTGCCAGGGAGCTCTTCCTGGCATTAGCCACCTCATTCACAACTAGGGAGCGCTTACTGGCATCAGCAGATGGAACTAGGTAACACTACTCAATACATTATTTTCAACACTGTAGTAATTGTTCTTCCATTCTGTGCAGTCACCGATGCTTAGTGGTGGTGCTTTGTTCATGCATTTGTATCAAATTTACATGTTTTACTTTACCGCAGGCGGCAACCAGACGCAACCGTTCATGCATTCAGTGCAGTCGTCGATGCTTAGTGGTGGTGCTTCAAACTTTGAGGGCGATGGCGAGGATGATGACCAAGCTGCAAACACTTATGACTTCTCACACACAGTGTTTCACACTCCACCACCACAACCGACGCAGGAGACACAAACCGTGACAGACGAGGTTAACTATGGTCGTGGTTATCGCGAGCCTTGTCCACCGCCTCAGCGCTTATCGCCTTCCGGTCCTCGCCCGACGAAGACCCAGGCTCATCATCGTCCCCCGTAGTGATATGGTTACTATCTCACTTGCTTACTATGTTCAGACTATTCGCATCTCTGAGTCAGTATTTATGTATGAGACATGCTTCATGTATGTGTTACTATCTCACTTGCTTCTATCTGATCAGGAGACATATATTATTTTATGTATGCGAGATATGTATTACTATTTATTCACAATGTTATTGCAGTTACATTTCCAAAGAGACTACAACTGATAATTAAGATACAAGTACATCTGAATTAAACGGTTCGGCCGAACTTAAAAAATACAGTTTACATACTACATGAAGTCATCATCGTCATCCTCCGTTGATACAGCCCTCTTACCCTTCGACGTTGCGGTCCTCTTGCCCTCGTCGATGCAGCACTCTTGCCCTTCGACAATGCAGAACACGTAAGTGGTGACATGAAGATACCATCTTCGTCCTCGCTATCGTCAGTCATAAATATGGATTCTTTGTTGCAGTCCTTCTAAAAGTTTCACTCTTGGTCTCCACTACCTTCTTCCACCTTTCATGCAACCTAAGAAGTTCTTTACGTACCTCCTCATAGGTCCTTTCAGGCCACCCAGACCTACGTAATTCGTGAGCCAACTCATTCATTATGGTGTCACTACCGGTGAGTTCGTCCCATGGAACTATCCTATTGTCCATCCTGAATCAGTGGCTAGCCTCAGAAGACATCTGCTCATTCCAGGGTGAAAACTACGATCGAAAGGATAATCAGACATCTCGACTACACTACACTGGACTGCTTATCCACCTTTGTGTGAAGGGGGTTTTATAGGTAGAGAGGAGAAAATGGCGGGAAAGAACGACTACGGTATGGCGGGAAACGGTTGGCGGGAACATATGGCGGGAAGGGGTTGGCGGGAAACGGGTGGCGGGAACATATGGAGGGAAAGAGTTGGCGGGAAATGGGTGGCGGGAACAGATGGGGAATGGTTGCACAATATTCATAAGCCAAAAAAACATTTCGGCCTAAAGTAAGCCGAAGAGTGGAGCCATGCAGCTTTGGTCAACCATTAACGTGAAAAGGTGGGCCCAAGGGACTTTTCGGCCTACTGCTGACCAAAAAGGTCTTTTCGGCCTACTACTCGCCAAAAAGTCCTTTTCGGCCCAGGTAGGCACCTCTTCGGCCGAGGCAAGGCCGAAGAGCCCTTTTCGGCCTAGAGGAGGTCGAAAACTCCCTTTTCGGCCAAGAGGAGGCCGACGGGGTCATACTTTTGATTTTTTTTTTTGCATTGTCTGCTATAGTTTCTGAAATTGCTATAAAAAGTGATAGTTTTGAAAAAAAAATCTCTTTACTATCCATCTCAATATGAAGCCTCTGAATGCTGAGCTCCCGTCCAAACAGCAATGCTTTGCGACATGCCAACAGCTCAACCATCTCAGGCTTAGAACAATTAGGGGAAAAATGGGCAAGGACGCCCCGAAAGGCACCGCCATGGTCGGGAGGACCACCCCTCATCCTCCATTGCCTATAACGCTGGAGACCGCATCATCCACTTTTACCTTCACCCATCCATTCTCTGGCGGAACCCACTTTTCTAGAGGTGGCTTATTAACAGTTCGGCTCTTCTTCTGCACAGCCTCGCTCCACTCGTCCATGAAGCACGGCACCGAGGCAGCAACTTCACGCGCATCATGTATGCGAACACCGTCACGTGCCGCATTCCGAGCAAGCCACATCCCATAAACTCATTGCATTAGCATCTCCTTCTGGTCATCTCTTGCATCGCCCAGCTAGCTCCGGATCCACCGACCCAGTTCATGTTTTGTAATAATACCTTCCAGAGTAGATGTTGCAAGTAAACCCCTCCTCTGTGCTAGGTCCCTCCAGAACGCCATAGAGTGGGGGCATCTCCAGAACCTGTGAACTAGATTTTCCTCCCTCCCACAAGCTGTGTAGAAAATACCCGCCTTAATCCGCCGTCAGTGTAGCTTTGACCTAGTGGCCAGGCCATTACACATGAGTCTCCAGGTATGGATTTTCACCTTATTTGGAACATGGGTGCTCCACAAGGAAAGCCAATTCCTGCGGGTATTAACAGATGACGAGCCCTCTGGCCGTCCGCCAGTCGCTCTTCTGATACTCATGCATGCCCAGGTGATAGGCAGACCGAACCGTGAACTCGCCATCTTTAGTATAGTTCCAGGCCAAGAAATCCTGCACTCCATTTCCTCCCACCGGAATTTGCTTGATATCAGTGGCGTTGTCTATAGAAAACATGGCGTCAACCTTAGCATGATCACAACGAGTCCCGTCTACAATCAGAAGGTCAGCAACCCGAGTGGTGCCCTGGATATATGTTTGGCCCAGTGGCCGCAAGTAACCTTTCCACGGGATCCAGTTATCGTGATAGATGTGGACCTTTGCCCCATCACCAATGCGCCAAACTATTTTTTCCTTCGAAAGGTCACGGCCAAAAAGTATACTTCTGAAGGTAAATGATCCATTCGAGGGACAAGTAGCGTTCATGATAGATGAGTCTTTGAAATACCTAGCCCGTAGAACACGTGTACAAAGTGACTCTGGCACTTGCAAATCCTCCATGCCCGCTTCCCTAAGAGATCCTGGTTGAAAACTTCAAAGTTTCGGAATCCCATTCCTCCTTCTCTCTTTGACAAGCACATTTTATCCCAGGCAACCCAATGCACCTTATTTTCACCATGAGTTGAACCCAACCAGAAGTTTGAGGAGATATATGTCAGGTTCCGGCACATTTTCTTTGATAGTTGAAAACAACTCATGGTGAATGTCGGTGTAGCTTGCAGCCCAGATTTAGCAAGAACTTCCTTCGCAGCTTTCGAAAGACCTTGGCCCTTCCAGCCCAAAACTTTGCCTCTGGAACTCTCCGTAACATACTTGCAAGTAACCTCCTTCGATCTACCAACCACTGTTGGTAAACCCAAGTATTTCTCGTTAAGAGCTTCAGAATTGATTCCAATGATCTCTTTCAACGTATTCTTACTTTCCTCGCTACTGCCCCTACCAAAGAAAATGGATGACTTCTGAAGATTCACTCGCTGTCCAGACGCACCCTCATACTCCTGAAGGATATTTCTAAGTGTCTCCATACAACTTTGTGAACCTTCCAAGAAGACGATGCTATCACCAACAAACAGAAGGTGAGTCACATGAGGGCCAGTGCTCCCAAATGACACCCCATTAATCTGGTTCTCCTGTTGTGCCTTCTTTAATAGAGCAGAAAAACCTTCAACACAAAAAATAAAAAGGTATGAGGACAAAGGATCACCTTGCCGAAGACCCCGGGAGGGTAGAAAGAATTAGGAGAAACCCCATCAAGCTTGACTGAATCTTGTTGTACGAACACATTTCATAATCATATCAATCCAGCCCTGGGCAAAACCAAACCTCTGCATGACTTGTTCAAGAAACGACCACTCCACACGATCATATGCTTTCACCATGTCTAACTTGACCGCACATAGAGGGTTCTTTCTCTTCTGATGCCTAATAGCATGCACACATTCATACGCAACCAAAACATTATCTGTGATAAGCCTCCCTCGGACGAAAACGCTTTGTTCCTCAGAAATCATGACCGGGAGGATGCCGTTAAGTCTGTGCTATTGTGTGTTGACTGGGAGGATGCACATTATGTGTTGACATGTTGTCCTATTGTTGTGTTACTAACATGGATTGAAGAGAGCATCTTCTATTTTGTACATGTATTTATTCGGCTTAAAATAGCGTATATTAGTTTATATCCATTAATGCTCACTTTTCTTTAGAAGAAAGGCTGGATGTAAATATGAAGTTGATTTGCTAGTTTGCTGAAGGACCCCGATAAATTTTGAATGTTCAGATTTTAAGCATTGGCAACCCAAACATCTTTTATGGTAACTTTAGTTGACGTGAGGTGAAAGTTTAGTTGGTAAACATGCCATTTTGTCCCAGTTCGTTTTGTTAGAAAACTGCTATGTTTGTCAACTAACTTGCCACCCCCGCGTCAACAAAAGTTGTCATAAAAAATATTCGAGTTGCCGTGCTTAAAATCTGAACATTCGGTGCGTTTGTGGATGCATTCCTGGAGTTGTGGTGGTGACGGGGTGGAGGAATAAAGAAAGAAAGGAAGGAAGGAAGAAGGAAAGCAGGTCACTAGGGTTGCGAATAGGTGGGGCCGTGGCACACTTTCATGTTCCATCTCCCCTTTGCGGTAACCACTCCACTACAAAAGAAATGTCTTGACTATTTCTTTGTGCCGTGGGAGCCTGAATTTCTCAATCGGAAAAGGTCATGCTACTGGAAGAGGTATCCGACAGGGCATAAGGGCATCTCCGACGCGGACCCTTAAAACGCCTGTAAACATCTGGACTATTGGTACGGACGTCGTAAGCCATTCAATATTGTCACACATTTGTCCACGGACCAGTTCGGGTGTTCATTTTGCGCAAACCAGGGGAGCTTTGCGGGAGTTCAAACACTCGTCGTATAGGATTCCGACACCTTCGGGCCATGCAAAATCGAGGTGGAGACCGCGCATTTAGAGCGGTCGTACTGTTTTCTTCGCAAAACCCCCCTTCTCCACCCTCTTCACTACCATCCCGCCTCTCTCCACACCAATTACCGTCCTTTTCCCCTTCGTCGCCGCATGGACTCATACGAAAAGCTGCTAAAGACGGCAAAGGTGGAGGATCCGAAGAAGGCGGTAGCCCAGAAGATCAACTCGACGACACGACAAGCCCGCCGGCTCAATGTGAAGGCAAAGGTCGGGGCGGCCGGCATAAAGAAGGGTGCAAGGGCTGGGCGGGGCCTAGGACGCGGGCGTCGTCACCATCTTGTCCGAAAAAATACTAGCCTCCCTACTTCTACGCCACCAAGCAGCTCAGCCAGCAGTCCCCAGCATCTGCCATTAGGCACGTGTCGTATTACGTCGACGTCAACGTGGCCCAGCTCCATTTCATAGAGTCTGCGTTGCTGCAACTTGTCCAGCCGCGGATGCTCAAGTCTAAGTATCACCCCAACGGAAATATCCTAGACACCGTCTTTGCATCGGATGCATCGCCTGTTTGAAGAGGTATCGAGTTTGGACTGCAGCTTCTGAAAAAGGGGATAATATGGAGAGTGGGCGACGGGAAAAACATCCAAATCCAGCGCGACCAATGGCTACCAAGGAGGGAGGGCCTCATGACAGCGGCATTCATCCGAAGGTCTAGGCTTGGTTGGGTGAATCAGCACATGCTCCCGGACAGGAAAGAGTGGAATGAAGATCTAATACGACAAATCTTCTACCCTTTTGATGCAGATGTGATCTGCAAGATCCCTATCCCAAACTCTGATGCAAAAGACCGCCTTGCGTGGCACTATGAAAACAATGGCGTCTTCTCTGTTAAGAGTGCTTACAAGCTGGCTGCAAATCTTGCCCAATCAGGCCATACCCCGTCCAGCTCAGCAAGGGAAGCCAATGATCGCAGCATTTGGGACTTAATATAGAAATCAAAAGTGGCCGGAAAAGTTCGGATATTCGGATGGAGAGTGGCGACTAAAACTCTAGCCACTAAGGAAAATAAGTTTAAACGAACACTGGAAACGGATGCAACCTGTTGTATCTGTGGCCAAGGTGATGACAACGAGTACCATGCAGTCATCACGTGCACGAAAAGCAGAGGGCTGAGATCGGCAATGCGCGAGGTTTGGTATCTGCCGCCGGAGAGGAAATTCCGGTACACGGGAGATAACTGGCTGCAGGCGCTACTGGATTCAGAGAATGAGGACACTCGGGCAAAAATCCTGCTGCTTTTCTGGCATTGTTGGCACCTCCGCGTAGACTGTATACGCAATGATGGAAGACAGACAATTAGGTCTTCAGTGCAGTTTCTTGAGCAGTATGAGGAGGAGTTCAGAATGGCTGGATACACTGCTGCTGTCCTGTTGGACGGAAAAACTACCACTGGCAAGCCTGCCCCTGAGCCGAGACTCGCCTCCCCCCGTCAGACATGCTTTGGACCCACCCCCCCCCCTCCCCGAGGTACAGTCAAACTAAATACAGACGCGGCCTTTGTGGCTGAGACGGGAGGGGGCGCCGCAGGAGCAGTCGCAAGAGACCACTGGGGCAATGTCGTTTTTTCTGTATGCAGAAAACTGCCGCCCAGCAACAGCGTGGAAGAGGCTGAGGCAAGAGCGGCCCTGATCGGTCTGCAGGAACTGACTAAGGTGCACACCGGCCAAGTGGTACTGGAGATGGATAACCAGTTGATTGTGAAAGAGGTGGAGTCGCAGTACCCCACGCGGTCTGCCTGCTATGGCCTAATCATGGACATCAAGCAGGCCATGGGCACTTTCCCTGCATGCAAGATCGGCTAAGTGATGCGCTGCAAGAATGCACTGGCACATGGATTAGCTGCACTAAACAGGAGTGATGGCGATCAAATGTTAACTGCAGATGTGCCTGATAGCCTCCGATCTTTGATGATGTCTGAATGTAATATGCCTTCCGAGTAGCTTTGCTAACCCGAAAAAAAAAAAAAAAAAAAAAAAACTTGTCCAGCCGCGAATGACGAGCGTGGATCAGCTCGGTGCCCGCTCTCTGTTCACCGGTATGTATCAACCGGACGAACCGGTGTACGACAACACAGACAGACAGATGATGGATCAACCGGACGGGAAATCTGCAGGATGTGGAGGGACATTTCATTCCTATATTTTTCTACTCTCGCATTTTTAGAATTCTACGAATCAAAGACGCCTTACGTTTGCAAGCCTCAAATCGTGGGTGAGTTGGGACGTCTCAGCAGGGAGGTCACAATCTGGACAGGGTGCAGAGCGGCAAAGGGTAAAATGTTCTGAACAACATTTGTAATACAGTTTGCGTCATTAATTAGACCTGGACAGTGGACACAGCACAGTAGAAATCAGGAGATACGATCCTGAACCGAAAGCTTGTGTTGCCAAAGCCAATCTACGGCGAGGCAATGAGCAGCTTCACTCTCTCTGGTCTCCTATCATCTTCCCAGTAGATCCTTAACTATCTCCCACAATATTCAGCAGTCACAAGGAAAATGACACAACTATAAAGCACTGGCCACTGCCGCTCTGCGCTCTCGACTCATTCGTCGGCAGCTTGAAAATGACGGAAAATATCAGGAAGGCGGTAGGTCTGTCCCTCCACATCCTGCAGATTTCCCGTCTTCCGGTGGTATTCGATGCTATCCAGGAGCGTCTCCTCCAATGCCCTCGGCCTCCAGCCCAGATTACTCAGTTTTCCCGACGAGATCGGCGTGATACGAGAGTTCTGCTGCGCGTCCGCCTTGCTGCAGAAAGCAGAGAGAGAATTGTTCAAACCATATGAACAAGCACGTTGGTTCAGGGAAAATGTGCCATTTGATACATACAAGGAACACACGATAAGAGAAGAGACCCACCATTTTACATAGTTGTAGTCAGGGTACGTCTTCTTTAGCAGCTCCAGCAAAGCCTTTGTGCTAATGTAATTTGGTGCGCAGATATATCTCCCGGATGATTCTGGTTTCTCGTATACCAGAAGCAGTGCCTCGGCCACATCACGGACATCGACTATGTGCCACAGCACGTCATTCAATGCATCAGGACCTCCTGTAATAAAATTTTCAGCACTCCCAGAAGTCAATAATTAAAAGACAAGTAGTTCTCCGAAATGCTGTTAAGAGGATGAGGTAAAACAATTGTGCACAAACAGAATAAAGCAATACAAGACATTATTAACTGTCATGATATTATTAGTCCAAATCATATTTAAGAACCTTCTTCAACAGCGCAGATGAGTTTTGTAGTTCTTATATTCAAGTGTATGATTGGTATGTCATGGCTTCTCAAATCATGCAGGAAAAGAAGGAATTTGCAAAAAAATCCATAGTAATATAACATTAATCCAGGAAGAGAGAAGGCCGAGAAGAATTTTTCCATGAGGTCTAAGCACATGGAAGAAATCATTCATTTTTTTTTCATAGATTCAGTTATTCGGGTATCGCTACCCGTATCGCTCCCAGGGCTCCCTCGCATCGCTCCCTCCAGGGCGATTAGGGGGCTAACCCCAGCGCTCCGGCTGCCGCCCCCTCCCCCATCTCCTCCACCTCATCGTCCCCAGAGACGTGCACCGGTTAAGCCTGGGCGCCGCCAGTGATGGGGACGGCGGGGATCTAGGCTGCAGCCCCGCGGTCTGGAGGGACCGGCAGCGCGAGATCGCCCTTCGGCCTTCGTCTTTACCGGTGGTTCGGCGCTGCTCCGGCGGCTTCGTGGGGAGAGCGGATCATTAGGGGATATGGCCATGGTTGACTGGTCGGAGGCGCCTCCGGTCAGATCTGATCTGGCCGGTGCCGCTGGCGGTAGTGGCCATTTCCTCCGTCGAGGGTGGTCGGCCTGAGGCTGGATGGTCAAATCTCAAGATCCGCCATCTAGTTCCGGTTGCGAGTCGGGAAGACATAGTTGCCGGTGAAAACTGAGCCGATGGCAGGCGATGATGGCGGTCTGCGTCATTACCTTGATGAAGGCATCGTCCTGTAACTACTGTCGGCCCACTCGTGCTGCTCCGGGGGAACCTAGGATCTGGTCTTCCAGATCGGACGATGGCGGTACTGCGGTGTCGTTTTCTCTCTTGGGAGCATCATTTGTGGAGCATAGCTGGAAGACAGAGGCAGGAGGTCAAGCGGCTTCGTCTTGCACGGAGTTTTTGGTGGAGATGTCAAGTCATGCCTAGCCGACAGGTGCTACGATGTGTCATGCCTGGTCAGCAGGTGCTACACACGACAGACCTTCCAGAATCTTCGCGTCTGGACGGACGAGCGCGGGGCGGTGGCGCTGTTGGGCGCCGTGGTGGCGTCGACGGATGGACGGACTGGCAAGGATGATGCAGATTTCTCTCCTGAAGATGGGTCAGCGGTTCGATGATGATGGTGGCGTCTAAAACGTGTGCATGTGGTGTACGCTTTAGGTCTGCTGCACCGGCTGTAGGTTCCGATACGTTATGTGGATGGATCGGCGACGGCACCGGTTTTAGATATGGGAGTGAGAGCACTCCACATTATCGAGTTTTGTAGGTGTGAGTGGTGGCTTCAGGTTGCTTGATGTATGTTCTTGTTAGACCTGTGTTGAATAATAAATAAAGATGGACGTATGCAGAGGCCGGGGGTCTTAACCTCCTTTTCCAAAAAAAATAGATTCAGGTTTCTATAGGACGTCCTAAATAACACATTCTGATAATATTCCTAGAACCACATTCGTTTTATGACTAAACAGGAATATTTTCTAAAAAAAACATAGGGAATTTTTCTATTGGGTTTCAATTCTTCCAAAATTCCTACATTGCCAAGAGAGCCTGGTTACTGAATTTCGCCCACTCAAAGACATGCTTTTGTTTTGTCAGATAAGTGATAATCCTACATGCCAACAATAAGAAGGGGCAAAATGAAATAATGAGGGCACCTGTTATGACATAGAGGAGGAGTTCGCTTGTAGTATTGACAACACATTGCAATTGTGGCCCCAAAACAATACAAGGGCATACTGTAACAGCATTTAGCCTGTTCTTCTCTGCATATTCCCAAACTGTCTCTTCAGCAACAGTTTTAGCAAGACTATACCAGATCTGCCAACAAAAATTGCAAAGCTTTGAGGGAAGCCCTCACATGTTACAACCATTTTGTAGTCTCAAGTAATTATTGACTAATGATGAATACACTAGTATGTTAGGGACTAACAAAAAATCGCATGTCAAATCTTCATGTAAAGAAATTAAAGTATATGCTCACCTTCAGCAAGTACATTGGGACTAAATTCCATTGTTATATCAACAGGCTTAGCTTCAGCAAGTATGTTGTGACTGAATTTCATTGTTCTATCAGCTAGCAGTTCTAATTATGACATTATTACTAACCTCATTATCCTTGCATACTTTTCTGTCCGACCAGCAACTCTCGTCTTTGGGTTTACCCTGAGGCCAGTTGGGGTCATAATGAACAGCAGCAGTGGATGAAACCACCACAACCTTCTGAACCTTGAGAGATGAACAAACCTCAAGAATATTTAAGGTGCCCTTCACGGCAGGCACCATGACTTCTGACTGCACGGTTATATTTAGCACAACATTAGCAATAGACCATCAAGAATCTGCATTTTCCAAATATTGGACTTCAACGAGATTTTAGTGCCAGTAAGGCAGTAATAACTTGTAATCGTCTCTGACAGCAGTGAGTCACTTAGTTCGCACTCTATTACTCTATTAAGTGAGCACACTAATTAAAATGCTGATCTGAGCTCCTACTCCACAACTGTTGGATATACTTATATCGACATCGACAGGAGTGCTAGATTTGCACCCAGAAATGAAAGAAAATAGCAAGTCAAAATCCAATTGCAAATAGTTCTGACGGTACTGCTGCTATGAGAGAGACTCCATCTCCATGGTGGAACAACGAATAAATCATGGGAGCTGTGTAATTTTGTGAACCAAGTACAACACACGGTAATTTTGTGAATCGGCAGATGTGTACTAACCTCAGGATCGACGATCTTATCCGCAGGGACGGGGGAGGCGACATGGAAGACGCCCTCGCACCCCTCGACGGCGGCGGCCAGCGCGGCGCTGTCCAGCAAGTCGGCCTTGATCAGCAGCAGGCTCTCCGCCGCCCCGTCCAGCTGCATCAGATGCGCGTTCTTCGGGTCACCTGAAACGGCATCCCGACATTAATCACCAACCGGCGAAGCAGGCAGAGAGACCGGATCATGGGCGCCGTACTTACTGGGGTCGCGGAGCGTGGCGTGGACGGCGTAGCCCCGGGAGAGGAGCAGCTTGACGAGCCATGAAGCGATGTACCCGCTGCCCCCGGTCACGCAGACTCGCGGCGACGGCGACGGTGGTGCCATCCTCCTCCTGGATGGCTCGCAGCTTCGTCGGCTTTCACAATTTCTCCACCCACTTGCCGGTAATCGACATCGCTACGAATACCAATGGCACCTGAAAAACCCTTCAAAAGGAAAAAAGAAAAGAAAACAAACGTCCTACTCCCTCCGTTCCTAAATATTTATCTTTCTAAAAGATTTCAACAAGTGACTATATATGGAGCAAAATAAGTGAATCTACACTTTAAGATATGTCTACATACATCCGTATGTGATAGTTCAATTGAAATATCTAGAAAGACAAATATTTAGAAACAGAGGGAGTACATGTCAAAACGTGTGAATTATCTAAGAGCAATTACAATAAGATAAGTCTTTAAATATTGAGAACAGTATACTTTTCATCCTTAATTTTTGGTGGAGTCTATATTTGATCCCTCAGCTTTAAAATCGGACAACTTGCACCCCAACTACGGATACCGGATAAGGTTCGTCCCTGGTCTTGGTTTTGACCGGTTTTGGTGCTGACTCACCCCGGTTTTGACCGGTCTCACTCAAATTCGCGTGATTTTTTTATATCCGTGTACTTTTTGAAATTCGAATACCCTTTTCAAATCCGCGTGGTTTTTTCAAGGTCGTGTATTGTTTTTAAAAAATAAACATACTTTTTTTCAAATCAGTGAACTATTTTGAAATTTTCGTACCTTTTCCAAACCCGTGATTTTTTTTAACAATTTCATAGTTTTTTCAAATCCATTATTTTCCCAAGTTTGTGTAATTTTACTAAATCCGTGAACTGTTTTTGAAGTTCACGTACTTATTTCAAATCCGTATACTTTTCAAAGTCCGCGTTTTTCTTTCAAATCCGTGTTCCTTTTCTAGTCCATGAAATTTGTTTGAAATTCACGTATTGTTTCAAGTTGACATAATTTTTCAAATCCACATATTTTTATGTAAAAAATCCAAATCCGCTTACTTTTTTCACGTTCGCATAAATTTTTGAGATTCATGAACTCTTTCCAAAATATGTACGCGAATATACAGGAATTTGAAAAAACTACATGGACTTTAAAAAATATCACAGATTTCAAAAAAGTACGTGAACTTGAAAAAAGTACACGAATTTGAAAAAAGTACACAAATTTCTAAAAAGTTCATGTATTTGAAAAAAGTACCCGAATTTGAAAACATTACTTGGACTTGGAAAAAGTACGCGAGTTTGAGTCGGCATGGTCAAATCCAGGGTGGGACAACACCAAAACCGTGACCAGGCATGAATCTTGTTCTGTTTCAGAAATTAAGGGTGCAAGTTATCCGATTTTGAAGTTAAGGGACCAAATCTAGACTCCGCCAAGAATTGAGGCGAAAAGTATACTTTTCTCTTAAATATTATATTTTTTGATAAGTTGGAGGAGAGAGAGGAGGAAAGAGAAGAAAAACGGGCTATCGATTAACAGCCGGCCTCGCTCACCGCCTCCACGCGACGCTCACCGCAACGACGCCCAGGTCTCCCGTTGCTCGCAGCTCCCCGAAAATCTCCGGTTGCAGCTCCACCATCGAGGGATCTTGTAGGATCAAAAGTATGTCTAGAGGAGGGTGATTAGACTACTTGACGAAATAAGACTTAACATTTTCCTAATTTTAGTTCTTGGCAGATTTTAGCAACTTAGCACAAGTCAAGCAATCACAATATAATTCAAGTAAGCATGCAAAGAGTATATGAGCAGCGGAAAGCAAAGCATGCAACTTGCAAGAAATTAAATGAGGGGAGTTTGGAGGGAGCAAACGCAATGTCAATGTTGACAAGGAGATTTTTGGCGTGGTTCCAATAGGTGGTGCTATCGTACATCCACGTTGATGGAGACTTCAAGCCACGGAGGCTAAGGGTTGCGCGAGCCCACGGAGGGCTCCACCCACGAAAGGTCCACGAAGAAGCAACTTTGTCTATCCATCATGGCCATCACCCACGAAGGACTTGCCTCACTAGGGTAGATCTTCACAAAGTAGGCGATCTCCTTGCCCTTACAAACTCCTTGGTTCAACTCCACAATCTTGACGGAGGCTCCCAAGTGAAACCTAACCAATCTAGGAGACACCACTCTCCAAAAGGTAATAGATAGTGTGTTGTTGATGAACTCCTTGCTCTTGTGCTTCAAATGATAATCTCCCCAACACTCAACTCTCTCTCACAGATTTGGCTATGGTGGAAAGATGATTTGAGTGGAAAGCAACTTGGGGAAGGCTAGAGATCAAGATTCATATGGTAGGATTGGAATATCTTGGCCTCAACACATGAGTAGGTGGTTCTCTCTCAGAAAATGAGTAGTGAAAGTGTAGGTTTGTTCTGATGGCTCTCTCCACGAATGAAGAGTGGGTGGAGGGGTATATATATCCTCCACACAAAATCTAACCGTTACACACAGATTCTCAAACTCGGCGGGACCGAATCAACAAACTCGGTCGCAATTTAGTTCAAAATATGAACGTTAGGATTTTCGGTGGGACCGATATGCTAGGGTTAGGGCATAACGTAACCTCGGTGTGACCGATCACATAAACTCGGTGGGACCGATTTCAGCAACAGGTACACAGAGGGTTGGTCAGGCAAACTCGATGGGACCGACTCGCTCACTTCGGTGAGACCAAAGTATTACAAAAAGGAAATAGGGAGTTTGCAATGCAGACTCGGTGGGACCGATTTGCTCATTTCGGTGAGACTGAAATGTTACAAAAGGGAAACAGAGAGTTTGCAATCCCATCTCGGTGAGACCGAGATCCCTATCGGTGAGACCGAAGTAACTAGGGTTTGTGGCAGTGGCTATGTCAAGTGAAACTCGGTGGCGCCGGATAGATCAAATCGGTGGGGCCAAATTTGACTTCTGGGTTTAGAACATATATGGGCAACAAGCTCAAGACTCTACATTTTCATTTTAGTAATCCAAGATCACATTGAGTCCATAGGAAAGCCAATGATATGTTGTTAAGCATTACCAAAACCACCCAGGGATTAGTTGCACTTTCAGATCACGGCTGCAGTTGGTTTTATCTTCGATTATCGCTAGTTGCAGCTCCCTGTCGCATAGTTGCAACTTCTCCTCGACAGTGCCGCTGCATGTAGCTCTGCCAACCTACAGTTGCAGCTCCGCTCACCGGCAGTTGCAACTCCCGTCGCCGCGGTTGTAGCATTCCCACAACGGAGGACGCACGGTGTTAGGAGGCTTGCAGCTCCCCACCGTCAAGATGCAGCTTCCGCATAAGTGGTCGCAGCATCCAATTGCTAGCAGCACTGACGTCGTCCCTCGTGAGCTACTCGGCCATGTCCTCGCATCATTAAAGCCGGCTGGTTTTAGCAATACCCCCGGATAGTTCCGACACCTCTCACACTAGAGTTTGCAACACCTCCAAGTCGCTCATGTCACCTCGTCGGTCATCACGGGTATTCACCGTCTCGTCGTGGTGAAGAAAGAGCATGAAGACACCATGAGAGATGCGGTCCACGCGGAGAAGAAGACGAGGGGAAAATACGAATGGCTGAGGACACGTATGGAAGAGGACAAGAAGAGAGAAGGGTTGGGGAGTTGGGAAGCAAAGCAGCGTAGATGTGGACCAGGAGACGTGCATAGGTTTGATCTGTTAGCACAGATCGATGTGCAATCATGTAGAGCGTGTGCGACCGACGCACTCATTCAACCGATTGGACGGTTACAATCGTTTCGCTATTAGAATCCTCTTTCACATCATATTTTTGCTTAAATGGCAATGCATGAAACTCTTATGATACTCCCACTATAGGAGTTAGCAATACAATCAACTAGAATCTAAGGATATAACCAAACCACAAGCACCTCCTTAAGGATTAATTGCCTTGCTTAGAACACAAATGAGCTAGCTTGTTGACATCTTCGAGCGAAATTGACCATAAAACTGTTAACATTCCCGCTCATCTCATGTATCTCTTTGAGGATGATGCTAGCCTCCATTCTTCATAGTTCCCTGAATTTCACGAATTAACAGGCATCAGATTTCACAATAATATATCGTCTTGCTCGTCTATGCATCCTCCCATGACATAATTTTTTGATCATGCATTCTCCTATGACATATTTTGGTCCACCACTACATTCACTTTAATCACTACTCTCTCCGATCCATATTAATTATCACGGACTTAGTACAAAGTTAGTACAACTTTGTACTAGGTTTGCGTTAATTAGTTTGGGCTGGAGGGAGTAACGTTGTTGAAGAGCAGGAGAATGAAAATGCCATGAACAAAAGTACGTAGTAGGATAGTAGATACTTGTCTTGCGATGGCAACATAGGTTAACTATATTGATGGAGGTCATCATCATGTGAACTATATGTGTTTGTATGGTCCATGTCTTATCTAATAATATTATGGGATTCATATCTATTTATATGTATGCAATATCAAAGTATAACCGTCAAATCATCTACATTGTCATAATTTTTCTTTTTAAAATGGTCGTTCTACCAATGTAAAGATTGTTGTTTTACAACCAATTAGCATATAAACATATTCATTCATGGCCGATGGGCCTTACAGACAATCCACGGCTAAAATCTATAGTTTCACAGTTATTTTAGCGAAACAACTTCTGGGATTTTTAGGGGAAACTTTCGATTTCTCCAAAGGTGAAGTTGACAACAGCTTTCTCACAGCTCACATCAGCTCAACCAAACACAGTCTTAGATGTGACATAGCCTAGATGAGATTTAGCAAATTCGTTCGCTTTAATCACTAGCTAGCATTCTTATTCTTGGTAGCAACACAGTTACCCTGTGATTTCCTCCATGATCTGAGCCTCCGAAAGATAAGCCTCTGCTTCAGATTTCGCCGCAGCAAGCCCCTATCGGCGAAATCCGGCGAGAAGCAGCAGAGGTACAGATACCATCCCTGGAGGCGGTGGACGGCGTTGGGCACACACAGCGATCCGTGCCCAATCCAGCTTACCGCCGCGCGCGCGTAGGCATCCGGGGTCAGCACGAACTGCCGGATGACCCTGGCCGCGCTCGACACCATGTTCGTCTCCACCAGAAACGGGACCTGGTGGATTATATAGGCAATCAAGCAAGGACGGATAACCTGAGGAGGACGAATGTGTATATATATACATCAGCTGCTCACGTCGTACGCGAGTCATTAATGGTACCTGACATTGCACATCGATTCCTCTGCTCTTGTACTCCACGGAGAGGCTCCTGGAGAACTCAAGAACGTACCTGCAGCTCCACAAGAACAGAGCATGTCTTTCTTGAAGAGTAACACGCGAAAGGAAAGATCTGAGCGTCGTCGTTACCGCTTCGTGGCGACGTAGACGGAGTAGAGGGGGTAGGACGGGAGGGCGAACGATGACCCGGAGCCGATGTTCACGACGGCGCCCCTCCCTCGCCGCAGCATCCCCGGCAGCACCGCCGCCGTCACCTCCGTCAGGGCCAGCGCGTTCACCCGTATCATCCTCACCCACGCGTCCACGTCCACCTCGTGGAGGTACACCGCGCCCGGCTTCGCCACGCCCGCGTTGTTCACCAGCACCCTACGTCCAGCCCGCCACGGCTTCCCGGAGCCGCCGCATCGCCTCGTCGCCTGCATGCCCAAGATCGATCGACACGAGAGGACCGATCAGTCAGCGCTCTGCTCAGACGGATACGTACGCTATGTATGATGCTCCTGCGATTAACTTTTACACACCTTGCGCGGTGGAGACGAGGGAGAAATCGAACAGCACGGTCTTGGTCTGCACGGCTGCGTGAGCCCTGGAGATCGTCTCGGAGACGTCCCCGAGCTTGGCGGGGTCGCGGCCGACGAGGACGAGGTTGAGGCCCCTCTCTGCGAGCTCCAGGGCCATGGAGCGCCCGATGCCGGACGTTGGGCCGGTGACGATAGCCCAGGCGCCGTACCGGCGGCGGAGGTCAATGGGCCTGCGGAGGAAGACCGAGAAGTAGGCGATGAGGCGGAAGCTGACGGCGACGACATGGAGAGCGCCAAGCAAGGCCAACGAGAAGAACCACACCGGCACGACCATCTCTCTCGCGGTGCGTCTCTGGTGCCTGCAAATGCGGTTGAGCAACGAAGGCAGTGTGTGTGCTCAACTGCTCATGCTCATGCATCGCGAGCGGCTTGGGGATATATAACATCCAAGAAAGTACCGGAGATACCTGGCCATGGGTTACCCGGCCCGGCCGGCCCGACCCGACCCGGGCCGACCAGGTGTTGCCTGCGGGCCGGGCCTGGGCCTGAGTTTTGAGCCTGAAGCACACGTCGGCCCAGGCCTGTGCTTGGCATTTTCATGTTTTAAGGAAGGGGCCTGGCCCACGGCCCAAGGCTCGGCAGGCTTTATCATTTTCAGGCCGGACTTGGGCCCAAACACTAGGCCCGATGGCCGGGCTGGGCCCGGCCCGGCAGATGGCCAGGTATGCCGAAGACTAACATGCGACTTAAAACACGTGACGAGACTTTTAATTTGAACCATCATTTTTTCTCTTTAGGATTGGAGACCGTCCATCCGTTTCATTTTTTCTCTTTAGGATTTTGTTTTTCCAGCGGCATCGATGAGGTGATGGCAACGATGTTGTGCGGGAATAAGATCTCTCCCTACCTCGACGACGTTCGACCAGGTGCCGACGTATGGTCTATGAGAGTTTGTGTCCCCGTATCTATGGGCTCTCTTCAGATATCAGCAGTTGGAACAAGGTTCCTTTGCAAGATGGTTAATGCTCATTTTGTGGGTGACGGTTTCTTTTTTCATGGGCGACGATTTCTTTCTTCGTGAATGAAGATCTCGTTGATCCAACGACTTTGCCATCACGACAAAGGTGCATTCATCAATTTCAAAAAAATGGATAACTCAGGTGGCTCAAGTAGATTAAAAAACCTCAAGCAGGATCCCCTGGGTGGAGCTCCGGTGACGGCGTAAATGGTTCCTTACTACAACGATGCTTCTCTCGGTGTGGGTTGTTCTCGTCAACGGCAACTCGTCGGTGTTAGGGCTTGTTATTTTTCTGCCTTGCAAAGTCTATTATTTAAAACTATAATTGTATTGTTCTTATCTGAATAAAGCAGTTTATTCTTTAAAAAATCTATCTTAGAAAAGAGAATCATTGGATTTGGCTAATCCGAGTTGAGTAAGAATTAATTACTTGTCGGCGGACGCAAGGACCATTTATCCGATGTTGAGATACATGCACGATCCAATGTTAGTTTGAACTTTGAGAGGAAAAAATACATTTTCCCCACTTGATGAACAAAATGTTACAGCACGGGGAACATTATTGTAGATATCTAGAAATAAGAGACCAATGTTCCTACAAGCCTCCTCATCGATTTGGAACATCCGGCCGTCCATCTCGTTTCCTTGATGCGATTCTGGCCGTTGGATCGAGAGCTGGGAGGATCTGGGCCATCGGATCAAGCCAATGGCACTGCAGGAATGAATAGTTACCGTATCGCAGTAAAAATATCGTGCCACCGTCATTTCGCGTAAAGTGGTATAAAACCCGGTTGCTCCTGTGTTGGAGACCTAGCCGCCTCCTCCCTCCGGCACCCGCGCCTCCCCCGCGCCCAGCTCCTCCTCTATGCCGCCTCCTCCCGTTCCTTAACCCTATCTGCTCCCCGCGCCACCGCCGCCTCCTTCGCCCAGCCCGCCAGATCCTCGCTGTCGTCCTCGCGTCCACACGGGAGGTGCTCCGCCTCTTCGTCTCATCAGGCCAGATCCGCGACGCACGAGCTCCCGCACGAGCTTACAGCCCTCAGCCGTGGCTAGGGTTTCCCGCTGAGCATCACCTTTGTCGCCGGCGTGGCTCCGGTGGACTCCGGCGACTCCTTTCCGTCTCCTCCCTCGCCCCCACGCGCGGTTCCACTTCCCGCTGGCACCGGGTGCAGCCTCGCAGGGCGCATCGGGCTGGGCCTCCTCTTCTCCACCCCCTCTGGTGCTCCTCAGTCGGTGTTCTATGTGAGCACCAGGCCCTTCTACCCTGCCGCCGGCGCCGCCTCCTCACGGGATTCCGACCATGGTGAGCTCCCCCGCCCCTACTCCTCCTCCCAAGGTTTGTGTGCCTCGCGCCTGCTGATGGTGTTCTGTGATGTGTGTGCGCGGCTACATTTCTATGTTACGTTCTCTGTGTTGTATGTCTTATTTGTGCGCCACTGCCATGTCAGAATATGAGAGATGCGAGAGGCTACGGTTGGGAGGGGATTACTGCTAATTAGTTGTTGATGTGATTTGTATGTTTTTGCTGCTCTGATCTGATTTGTATTGCTGCGTGGATGAAGAAGAAGGGGAAAACACTTCTACTTAGAGATTAGTGGTTGTATTATGCTGTTGTTGTAGAGAGATTGTTGCTGCCTATACAACACAAAGTAATACAGATAAGGCTGCTATTACTTGCAGATTGTTGTTAATTTTTTTTACTTTATGTAGTTGCTAATGCACTGGATTTTGTTATTGTCGCTCATGTATGTTTGTTGCGACTCTTCTGCTGATGGATTCATTTTTCATGTGAGGCAAACACTGAATCTATCCATTATATTCAGCCCTGGTTTTCAGTTTTAACATCTTCATTGTTGCTAGAAGCAGAACTGTGTATCAAGTTTTACAAAATTGACAATTGTTGAACAGACATGCTACATGATTTAAAATTCCTTTTCAAGTTAAATATCTAATGTGAGAAGCCAAAGAAGTTGTCTAGGTAAAAAATACATGTAAGATGATTATCTTGAAGTAGGGATCTGTTTTTATTCATGCACTACAAACTACAAGTATTCACTAAATTCAATTGCCATGCCCCTAATAAGGACAATATTTTCCTTGCTAATAGGACAATATCTCATTGCATTATTACTTCCTTGCTTAGTTGATTCATAACACAACACATATTACAGAGGAACCTCTTACTTTTTAGGGTTAAGCCCGTTGCATTTGTTCATTCAGAGGAGGCAGCTGATAGGTAGGGATTCAGAGGAAGCAATTGATAGAGACGCCGGTCTTCTCTTTCAGTTCTAGGTTTTCGTGTTTCCATTGATTTTGTATTGAATTTATCATTGCAGGTCCGCTGTAGCTGTCTTTTGTTCCGTTTGTCGAGGCTTCGGTCAGCCTGCTATCTGCTGCCATGTCGAGAGGTTGCAAGGTTACTGGTTGGTGAGCTCTTCCTTTCCTTCCGGTCTAGCAGAGCGAATATATATAGATTAGTTGTTATGTGCGGATCCAGTGGCTTTTTGGATGTATTGGGTGCTCGAACCTGGCTTTTTTTGGATGCATTGGCTGCTCCATCCTGGATCTGGCCGGGTTCCTTTGGATGGATTAGGTGCTCGGGTCTGCTTGGATCCCTGGTATTTGCTGTTGCTTTGCAGGAGACTCGGCCTCATGCCTATTTTCGTGGCAGATTTTTGTTGCCTTTCTTAATTTGGTGCTTGGATGCATTAGGTGCTCGGATATGATTAGATTCCTAGGAGTTTCTTGTTGCGGTCTGCCTAGATTTCTATGTTTTTGTTGCCTTTTTTTATTTCGTCTGGTGCCTGATTTGTCCTTATCTGGAAGCAGTGAAGAGATGATCTGTGATCTGGTGGTGGGAGGCGGCTCCATATTGTTGATTGGACCTCCTGTAGGCAAGACTACTTTGATCAGGTACACATCACCTACACTGCAGTTCTTTGATCAGTGGTGTTAGTGTTGGGGAATGTGGTAATTTCAAAAAAATTCCTACGCACACGCAAGATCATGGTGATGCATAGCAACGAGAGGGAGAGTGTCGTCCACGTACCCTCGTAGACCGAAAGCAGAAGCGTTAGCACAACGCGGTTGATGTAGTCATACGTCTTCATGATCCGACCGATCAAATACCGAACGTACGGCACCTCCGAGTTCAACACACGTTCAGCCTGATGACGCCCCCGAACTCCGATCCAGCCGAAAGTGTTGAGGAGAGTTTCACAAGACGATGGCGTGCTGACGATGTTGATGTTCTACCGATGCAGGGCATCGCCTAAGCATCGCTACAGTATTATCGAGGTGGACTATGGTGGAGGGGGGCACCGCACACGTCTAAGAGATCAAACAGATCAATTGTTGTGTCTATGGGGTGCCCCGCTGCCCCCGTATATAAAGGAGCAAGGTGGGTGCGGCCGGCCAAGGAGGAGGGTGCGCCAAGGGGGGAGTCCTACTCCCACCGGGAGTAGGACTCCTCCTTTCCTTGTTGGAGTAGGAGAAGGGAAGGGAGAAGGAGAAGGAAGGAAGGGGGCGCCCCCCTCCCTAGTCCAATTCGGACTAGTCCATGGGGAGGGGTGCGGCCACCCTTTGGGGCCTTTCTCTCCTTTCCCGTATGGCCCATTAAGGCCCAATACGAATTCCCGTAACTCTCCTGTACTCCGAAAAATACCCGAATCACTAGAAACCTTTCCGATGTCCGAATATAGTCGTCCAATATATCGATCTTTATGTCTCGACCATTTCGAGACTCCTCGTCATGTCCCCGATCTCATCCGGAACTCCGAACTACCTTCGGTACATCAAAACATATAAACTCATAATATAACTGTCATCGAAACTTTAAGCGTGCGGACCCTACGGGTTCGAGAACTATGTAGACATGACCGAGACACGTCTCCGGCCAAATAACCAATAGCGGAACCTGGATGCTTATATTGGCTCCCACATATTCTACGAAGATCTTTATCGGTCAAACCACATAACAACATATGTTGTTCCCTTTGTCATTGGTATGTTACTTGCCCGAGATTTGATCGTTGGTATCTCAATACCTAGTTCAATCTCGTTACCGGCAAGTCTCTTTACTCGTTCTGTAATACATCATTTCACAACTAACTCATTAGTTGCAATGCTTGCAAGGCTTGAGTGATGTGCATTACCGAGTGGGCCGGAGATACCTCTCCGCAATCGGAGCGACAAATCCTAATCTCGAAATACGCCAACCCAACAAGTACCTTTGGAGACACCAGAGAGCACCTTTATAATCACCTAGTTACGTTGTGACGTTTGGTAGCACACAAAGTGTTCCTCCGGTAACGGAGTTGCATAATCTCATAGTCATAGGAACATGTATAAGTCATGAAGAAAGCAATAGCAGAATACTAAACGATCGTGTGCTAAGCTAACGGAATGGGTCAAGTCAATCACATAATTCTCCTAATGATGTGATCCCATTAATCAAATGACAATTCTTTGTCTATGGCTAGGAAACATAACCATCTTTGATTAACGAGCTAGTCAAGTAGAGGCATACTAGTGACACTCTGTTTTGTCTATGTATTCACACATGTATCATGTTTCCGGTTAATACAATTCTAGCATGAATAATAAACATTTATCATGATATAAGGAAATAAATAATAACTTTATTATTGCCTCTAGGGCATATTTCCTTGAGTCTCCCACTTGCAGTAGAGTCAATAATCTAGTTCACATCACCATGTGATTTAATACCAATAGTTCACATCACCATGTGATTAACACCCATAGTTCACATCGTCATGTGACCAACACCCAAAGGGTTTACTAGAGTCAATAATCTAGTTCACATCGCTATGTGATTAACACCCAAAGAGTACTAAGGTGTGATCATGTTTTGCTTGTGAGAGAAGTTTAGTCAACGGGTCTGCCACATTCAGATCCATATGTATTTTGCAAATTTCTATGTCAACAATGCTCTGCACATAGCTACTCTAGCTTATTGCTCCCACTTTCAATATGTATCCAGATTGAGACTTAGAGTTATCTGGATCAGTTTAAAACTTGCATCGACGTAACCTTTTACGACGAACCTTTTTGTCACCTCCATAATCGAGAAACATTTCCTTATTACACTAAGGATAATTTTGGTATTGTCGATGATCTACTCCTAGATCACTATTGTACCTTGCCAAACTCAGTGTAGGGTATACAATAGATCTGGTACACGGCATGGCATACTTTATAGAACCTATGGCTGAGGCATAGGGAATGACTTTCATTCTCTTTCTATCTTCTGCCGTGGTCGGGCTTTGAGTCTTACTCAATTTCACATCTTGTAACACAGGCAAGAACTCTTTCTTTGACTGTTCCATTTTGAACTACTTCAAAATCTTGTCAAGGTATGTACTTATTGAAAAAACTTATCAAGCCGCCTTGATCTATCTCTATAGATCTTGATGCTCAATATGTAAGCAGCTTCACCGAGGTCTTTCTTTGAAAAACTCCTTTCAAACACTCCTTTATGCTTTATGGAATAATTCTACATTATTTCCGATCAACAATATGTCATTCACATATACTTATCGAAATGTTGTAGTGCTCCAACTCACTTTCTTGTAAATACAGGCTTCACCGCAAGTCTGTATAAAACTGTATGCTTTGATCAACTTATCAAAGCGTATATTCCAACTCCGAGATGCTTGCATCAGTCCATAGATGGATCGCTGGAGCTTGCATATTTTGTTAACACCTTTAGGATCGACAAAACCTTTTCGTTGCATCATATACAACTCTTCTTTAACAAATCCATTAAGGAATGCAGTTTTGTTTATCCATTTCCCAGATTTCATAAAATGCAGCAATTGCTAACATGATTCGGACAGACTTAAGCATAGATACGAGTGAGAAACTCTCATCGTAGTCAACACCTTGAACTTGTCTAAAACCTTTTGCGACAATTCTAGCTTTGTAGATAGTAACACTACTATCAGCGTCAGTCTTCTTCTTGAAGATCCATTTATTCTCAATGGCTTGCCGATCATCGGGCAAGTCAACCAAAGTCCACACTTTGTTCTCATACATGGATCACATCTCAGATTTCATGGCCTCGAGCCATTTTGCGTAATCTGGGCTCACCATCGCTTCTTCATAGTTCGTACGTTCGTCATGGTCTAGTAACATAACCTCAAGAACAGGATTACCGTACCACTCTGGTGCGGATCTTACTCTGATTGACCTACGAGGTTCAGTAATAACTTGATCTGAAGTTTCATGATCATCATCATTAACTTCCTCACTAATTGGTGTAGGTGTCGCAGAAACCGGTTTATGCGACGAACTACATTCCAATAAAGGAGCAGGTACAATTACCTGATCAAGTTTTACTTTCCTCCCACTCACTTCTTTCGAGAGAAACTCCATCTCTAGAAAGGATCCATTCTTAGCAACGAATGTCTTGCCTTCGGATGTGTGATAGAAGGTGTACCCAACTATCTCCTTTGGGTATCCTATGAAGACACATTTCTCCGATTTGGGTTTGAGCTTATCAGGATGACACTTTTTCACATAAGCATCGCAACCCCAAACTTTAAGAAATGACAACTATTGTTTCTTGCCAAACCAAAGTTCATAAAGTGTCGTCTCAATGGATTTAGATGGTGCCCTATTTAACGTGAATGCAGCTGTCTCTAATGCATAACCCCAAAACGATAGTGGTAAATCGGTAAGAGACATCATAGATTGCACCATATATAATAAAGTACGGTTATGATGTTCGGACACACCATTACGCTGTGGTGTTCCAGGTGGCGTGAGTTGCGAAACTATTCCGCATTGTTTCAAATGAGGACCAAACTCGTAATTCAAATATTCTCCTCTACGATCAGATTGTAGAAACTTTATTTTCTTGTTACGATGATTTTCCACTTCACTCTGAAATTATATGAACTTTTCAAATGTTTCAGACTTATGTTTCATCAAGTAGATATACCCATATCTGCTCAAATCATCTGTGAATGTCAAAAAATAATGATACGCGTCGCAAGCCATAATATTCATCGGACGACATACATCAGTATGTATGATTTCCAACAAATCTGTTGCTTGCTCCATTGTTCCGGATAACGGCGTCTTAGTCATCTTGCCCAAGAGGCATGGTTCACAAGCATCAAGTGATTCATAATCAAGTGATTCCAAAATCCCATCAGCATGGAGTTTCTTCATGCGCTTTACACCAATATGACCTAAACGGCAGTGCCACAAATAAGTTGCACTATCATTATTAACTTTGCATCTTTTGGCTTCATTATTATGAATATGTGTATCACTACGATCGAGATCCAACAAACCATTTTATTGGGTGTATGACCATAGAAGGTTTTATTCATGTAAACAGAACAACAATTATTCTCTAATTTAAATGAATAACCGTATTGTAACAAACATGATCAAATCATATTCATGCTCAACGCAAACACCAAATAACACTTATTTAGTTTCAACACTAATCCCGAAAGTATACGGAGTGTGCGATGATGATCATATCAATCTTGGAACTACTTCCAACACACATCGTCACCTCGCCTTTTACTAGTTTCTGTTTATTCTGCAACTCCCGTTTCAAGTTACTACTCTTAGCAACTGAACCAGCATCAAATACCGAGGGGTTGCTATAAATGTTGGGGAACGTTGCGTAAAATAAAAAATTTCCTACGTTCACCAAGATCCATCTAGGAGTTCATCTAGCAACGAGTGAGAGAGATGCATCTACATACCCTTTGTAGATCGCGTGCGGAAGCGTTCAAGAGAACGGGGTTGAGGGAGTCGTTCTCGTCGTGATCCAAATCACCGAAGATCCTAGCGCCGAGCTGACGGCACCTCCGCGTTCAACACACGACGGTCAGCGTGGACGTCTCCTCCGTCTTGATCCAGCAAGGGGAAGGAGAGGTTGATGAAGATCTAGCAAAGACGACGGCGTGGTGGTGGATGCAGAATACCACAAAGAGGCTTCACGAGCTTCTACGAGAGGGAGAGGTGTAGCAGGGGAGAGGGAGGCGCCAAGATCTGTGGTGCGGCTACCCTCCCTCCCCCCTTTATATAGGCCCCCGAGGGGACGCTGCCCTCTAGAACCCATCTAGATGGGGCGGCCAAGGGGGAGGCTTGCCCCCAAGGCAAGTGGGCGCCCCACCCTAGGGTTTCCAACCCTAGGCTAGGGGCCCAAGTGAAGCGCACCAGCCCACCAGGCTGGTTCCTCCCACTTCAGACCACGGGCCCTCCGGATAGGTTGGCCCCACCGGTGGACCTCGGGACCCTTCCGGTGGTCCCAGACAATACCGGTAACCCCGAAATTCTCCCGATGGCGAAATAGCACTTCCTATATATAATTCTTTACCTCCGGACCATTCCGAACTCCTCGTGACGTCCGGGATCTCATTCGGGACTCAACAATATTCGGTTTGCTTCATACTCATATTCATACAACCCTAGCGCCACCGAACCTTACTTGTGTAGACCCTACGGGTTCGGGAGTCATGCAGACATGACCGAGACGACTATCCGGTCTATAACCAACAGCGGGATCTGGATACCCATGTTGGCTCCCACATGCTCCTCAATGATCTCATCGGATGAACCACGATGTCGAGGATTCAAGCAACCCCATATACAATTCCCTTTGTCAATAGGTATGTTACTTGCCCGAGATTCGATCGTCGGTATCCCAATACCTCGTTCAATATTGTTACCGGCAAGTCACTTTACTCTTACCGTAATGCATGATCCCGTGACCAGACACTTGGTCACTTTGAGCTCATTATGATGATGCACTACCGAGTGGGCCAAGTGATACCTCTCCATAATACGGAGTGACAAATCCTGCCTCGATCTGTGTCAACCCAACAGACATACTTTCGGAGATACCAGAGTGCACCTTTATAGTCACCCAATTACGTTGTGACGTTTGGTACACCCAAAGCACTCCTACGGTATCCGGAGTTACACGATCTCATGGTCTAAGGAAGAGATACTTGACATTGGAAAAGCTCTAGCAAAACGAACTACACGATCTTGTGATATGCTTAGGATTGGGTCTTGTCCATCACATCATTCTCCTAATGATGTGATCCCGTTATCAATGACATCCAATGTCCATAGTCGTGAAACCATGACTATCTATTGATCACCGAGCTAGTCAACTAGAGGCTCACTAGGGACATGTTGTGGTCTATCTATTCACACGTGTACTACGATTTCCGGATAATACAATTATAACATGAATAAAAGACAATTATCACGAACAAGGAAATATAATAATAATCCTTTTATTATTGCATCTAGGGCATATTTCCAACAGTCTCCCACTTGCACTAGAGTCAATAATCTAGTTACATTGTGATGAACCGAACACCCATAGAGTTCTGGTGTTGATCATGTTTTGCTCGCGAAAGAGGTTTAGTCAACGGATCTGCGACATTCAGATCCGTATGCACTTTGCAAATTTCTATGTATCCATCTTGAACATTTTCACGAATGGAGTTGAAGCAACGCTTGATGTGCCTGGTCTTCTTGTGAAACCTGGGCTCCTTGGCAAGTGCAATAGCTCCAGTGTTGTCACAGAAGAGTTTGATTGGCCCCGACGCATTGGGTATGACTCCTAGGTCGGTGATGAACTCCTTCACCCAAATTGCTTCATGCACTGCCTCCGAGGCTGCCATGTACTACGCTTCACACGTAGATCCCGCCATGACGCTCTGCTTTCAGCTGCACCACCATCGCTCCACCATTCAACATATACACGTATCCGGTTTGTGACTTAGAGTCATTCAGATCTGTGTCGAAGCTAGCATCGACGTAACCCTTTCTGACGAGCTCTTCGTCACCTCCATAAACGAGAAACATGTCCTTAGTCCTTTTCGTACTTCAGGATATTCTTGATCGCTGTCCGGTGTTCCTTGCGGGATTACTTTGGTACCTTCCTACCAAACTTACGGCAAGGTTTACATCAGTCCGGTACACAAAGATGGCATACATAGTAGAACCTATGGCTGATGCATAGGGATGACACTCATCTCTTCTATATCTTCTGCCGTGGTGGGACATTGAGCCGAGCTCAATTTCACACCTTATGTCTGAGTGCAAGAACCCTTTCTTGGACTGATCCATTTTGAACTTCTTCAATATCTTATCAAGGTATGTGCTTTGTGAAAGACCTATGAGGCGCTTCGATCTATCTCTATAGATCTTGATGCCTAATATATAAGCAGCTTCTCCAAGGTCCTTCATTGAAAAACTTTTATTCAAGTAGGCCTTAATGCTGTCCAAGAGTTCTATATCATTTCCCATCAAAAGTATGTCATCTACATATAATATGAGAAATGCTACAGAGCTCCCACTCACTTTCTTGTAAATGCAGGCTTCTCCATAAGTTTGCATAAACCCAAACGCTTTGATCATCTCATCAAAGCGAATGTTCCAACTCCGAGATGCTTGCACCAGCCCATAAATGGATCGCTGGAGCTTGCATACCTTGTTAGCATTCTTAGGGTCGACAAAACCTTCCGGCTGCATCATATACAGTTCTTCCTTAAGATAGTCATTAAGAAATGCCGTTTTGACGTCCATTTGCCATATCTCATAATCATAGTATGCGGCAATTGCTAACATGATTCGGACGAACTTTAGCTTCGCTACGGGAGAGAAAGTCACATCGTAGTCAACCCCTTGAACTTGCCGATAACCTTTAGCGACAAGTCGAGCTTTATAGATGGTAACATTACCATCCGCGTCCATCTTCTTCTTAAAGATCCATTTGTTTTCTATCATTTGGCCGATCATCGGGCAAGTCTGTCAAAGTCCATACTTTATTTTCATACATGGATCCTATCTCGGATTGCATGGCTTCAAGCCATTTGTTGGAATCTGGGCCCGCCATCGCTTCTTCATAGTTCGAAGGTTCACCGTTGTCTAACAACATGATTTCCGTGACAGGGTTGCCATACCACTCTGGTGTGGAGCGTGTCCTTGTGGACCCACGGTTCAAAGATAACTTGATCCGAAGTACCTTGATCATCATCATTAATTTCCTCTTCGCCGGTGTAGGCACCACAGGAACATTTTCCTGAGCTGCACTACTTTCCGGTTCAAGAGGTAGTACTTCATCGAGTTCTACTTTCCTCCCACTTATTCCTTTCGAGAGAAACTCCTTTTCAAGAAAGGATCCGTTCTTAGCAACAAAGATCTTGCCTTCGGATCTAAGGTAGAAGGTATACCCAATGGTTTCCTTAGGGTATCCTATGAAGACGCATTTTTCCGACTTGGGTTCGAGCTTTTCAGGTTGAAGTTTCTTGACATAAGCATCGCATCCCCAAACTTTTAGAAACGATACTTAGGTTTCTTCCCAAACCATAATTCATACGGTGTCGTCTCAACGGATTTAGACGGTGCCCTATTTAAAGTGAATGTAGCTGTCTCTAGAGCGTATCCCCAAAACGATAGCGGTAAATCAGTAAGAGACATCATAGATCGCACCATATCCAATAGAGTGCGACACGACGTTCGGACACAATTGCATTACCGAGGTGTTCCAGGCGGCGTGAGTTGTGAAACGATTCCACATTTCCTTAGGTGTGTAGCAAATTCGTGACTTAAATATTCTCCTCCATGATCTGATCGTAAGAACTTTATTTTTCGGTCACGTTGATTCTCTACCTCATTCTGAAATTCTTTGAACTTTTCAAAGGTCTCAGACTTGTGTTTCATCAAGTAGACATACCCATATCTACTCAAGTCATCAGTGAGAGTGAGAACATAACAATATCCTCCGCGAGCCTCAACGCTCATTGGACCGCACACATCGGTATGTATGATTTCCAATAAGTTGGTTGCTCGCCCATTGTTCCGGAGAACGGAGTCTTGGTCATTTTGCCCATGAGGCATGGTTTGCATGTGTCAAATGATTCATAATCGAGAGACTCTAAAAGTCCATCGAATGGAGCTTCTTCATGCGCTTGACACCAATGTGACCACAGGCGGCTGCCACAAGTATGTGGGACTATTGTTATCAACTTTACATCTTTTGGTATTCACACTATGAATATGTGTAATATTACGCTCGAGATTCATTAAGAATAAACCATTGACCATCGGAGCATGACCATAAAACATATCTCTCATATAAATAGAACAACCATTATTCTCGGATTTAAATGAGTAGCCATCTCGCATTAAACGAGATCCCGATACAATGTTCATGCTCAAACTTGGCACTAAATAACAATTATTGAGGTTTAAAACTAATCACGTAGGTAAATGTAGAGGTAGCGTCACGTGGCGATCACATCGACCTTGGAACCATTCCCGACGCGCATCGTCACCTCGTCCTTTGCCGCCTCCGCTTATTCCGCAGCTCTGCCTGTGAGTTACAAATATGAGAAACGACACCGGTATCAAATACCCAGGAGTTACTACGAGTACTGGTAAGGTACACATCAATTACATGTATATCAAATATACCTTTAGTGTTGCCGGCCTTCTTGTCTACTAAGTATTTGGGGCAGTTCCGCTTCCAAAGGACCTTCCCTTTGCAATAAAGCACTGGTCTCAAGCTTGGGTCCATTCTTTGACTTCTTCCCGCAATCGGCTTACCGTGCGGCAACGTCCTTGCCGTCCTTCTTGAAGTTCTTCTTACCCTTGCCCTTCTTGAACTTAGTAGTTTTATTGACCATCAACACTTGATGTTCTTTCTTGATTTCAACCTCTGCTGACTTCAGCATTGAAAATACTTCAGGAATAGTTTTCACCATCCCCGCATATTGTAGTTCATCACAAAGCTCTTGTAGCTGGGTGGGAGCGGCGAAGGATTATGTCAATGACCGCCTCGTCCGGAGGTTAATGTCCAAATTGGGACAAAGCGGTTGTGCAACCCGGACATTTTGAGTATGTGCTCACCGATGTAACTATTTTCCTCCATCTTACAACTATAGAACTTGTCGGAGACTTCATATCTCTCGACCGGGCATGAGCTTGGAAAACCATTTTCAGCTCCTCGAACATCTCATATGCTCCGTGTTGCTCAAAACTCTTTTGGAGCCCGGTTCTAAGTTGTAAAGCATGCCGCACCGAACGAGGGAGTAATCATCAAGACGAGACTGCCAAGCATTCATAATGTCTTGGTTCTTCGGGATGGGTGCTTCACCTAGCGGTGCTTCTAGGACATATTGTTTCTTGGCTGCTATGAGGATGATCTCGTGTTCGGACCCAGTCCGAATAGTTGCTGCCATCGTCTTTTCAGCTTGGTTTTCTAGGAACGCGTTGAAGTTCATGGTGACATGAGCGTTGGCCATTTGATCTACAAGACATTTTGCAAAGATTTTAGACTAATGTTCATGACAATTAAGTTCATCTAATCAAATTATTTAATGAACTCCCACTCAGATTTGACATCCCTCTAGTCATCTAAGTGTTACATGATCCGAGTCGACTAGGCTGTGTTCGATCATCACGTGAGACAGACTAGTCATCGTCGGTGAATATCTCCATGTTGATCGTATCTTCCATACGACTCATGTTCGACCTTTCGGTCTCTTGTGTTCCGAGGCCATGTCTGTACATGCTAGGCTCGTCAAGTTAACCCTAAGTGTTTTGCATGTGTAAAACTGTCTTACACCGTTGTATGTGAACGTAAGGATCTATCACACCCGATCATCACGTGGTGCTTCAAACGCATTTAACTTTAGCAACGGTGCACAGTTAGGGGGAACACTTTCTTGAAATTATTATAAGGGATCATATTATTTACTACCGCCGTTCTAAGTAAACAAGATGCATAAAACATAATAAACATCACATGCAATTATATAAAGTAGTGACATGATATGGCCAATATCATATAGCTCCTTTGATCTTCATCTTCGGGCTCCATGATCATCTTGTCACCGGCATGACACCATGATCTCCATCATCATGATCTCCATCACCGTGTCTCCATGAAGTTGTTTCGCCAATTATTACTTCTACTACTATGGCTAACACGTTTAGCAATAAAGTAAAGTAATTTACATGGCGTTGAATCAATGACACGCAGGTCATACAATAATTAAGACAACTCCTATGGCTCCTGCCGGTTGTCATACTCATCGACATGCAAGTCGTGATTCCTATTACAAGAACATGATCTCATACATCACAATATATCATTCATCATTCATCACAACTCTGGCCATATCACATCACATGTCAATTGCTGCAAAAACAAGTTAGACGCCCTCTAATTGTTGTTGCATCTTTACGTGGCTGCAATTGGGTTCTAGCAAGAACGCTTTTCTTACCTACGAATAACCACAATGTGATTTGTCAACTTCTATTTACCCTTCATAAGGACCCTTTTTCGAATCCGCTCCAACTAAAGTGGGAGAGACAGACACCCGCTAGCCACCTTATGCAACTAGTGCATGTCAGTCGGTGGAACCTGTCTCACGTAAGCGTACGTGTAAGGTCGGTCCAGGCCGCTTCATCCCACAATACCACTGAAGCAAAATAAGACTAGTAATGGCAAGAAAGTTGACAACATCTACGCCCACAACTGATTTGTGTTCTTCTCGTGCAATAGAGAACTACGCATAGACCTAGCTCATGATGCCACTGTTGGGGAACGTTGCATAAAATAAAAAATTTCCTACGTTCACCAAGATCCATCTATGAGTTCATCTAGCAACGAGTGAGAGAGATGCATCTACAGACCCTTTGTAGATCACGTGTGGAAGCGTTCAAGAGAACGGGGTTGAGGGAGTCGTTCTCGTCGTGATCCAAATCACCGGAGATCCTAGCGCCGAACGGACGGCACCTCCGCGTTCAACACACGTACGGTCAGCGTGACATCTCCTCCGTCTTGATCCAGCAAGGGGGAGGAGAGGTTGATGAAGATCCAAGAAGCACGATGGCGTGGTGGTGGATGCAGCAGCCACTGCAGCAGGCTTCGCCGAGCCTGCGAGAGGAGAGGTGTAGCAGGGAGAGGGAGGCGCCAAGATGCAGGTGCGGCTGCCCTCCTCCCCCCTTTATATAGCCCCGGGGGGCGTCGACCTCTAGAACCCATCTAGATGGGGGCGGCGGCCAAGAGGGGGAGGCTTGCCCCAAGGCAAGTGGGCGCTTCACCCTAGGGTTTCCAACCCTAGGCGCAGGGGGGCCCAAGTGGGGGGCGCACCAGCCCACCAGGGGCTGGTTACCTCCCACTTCAGCCCACGTGGCCCTCCGGGATAGGTGGCCCCACCCGGTGGACCCCGGGACCCTTCCGGTGGTCCCGGTACAATACCGGTAACCCCCGAAATTCTCCCGATGGCCGAAATAGCACTTCCTATATATAATTCTTTACCTCCGGACCATTCCGAACTCCTCGTGACGTCCGGGATCTCATCCGGGACTCGAACAATATTCGGTTTGCTGCATACTCATATTCATACAACCCTAGCGCCATTGAACCTTATGTGTAGACCCTACGGGTTCGGGAGACACGTAGACATGACCGAGACGGCTCTCCGGTCAATAACCAACAGCGGGATCTGGATACCCATGTTGGCTCCAACATGCTCCTCGATGATCTCATCGGATGAACCACGATGTCGAGGATTCAAGCAACCCCGTATACAATTCCCTTTGTCAATCGGTATGTTACTTGCCCGAGATTCGATCGTCGGTATCCCAATACCTCGTTCAATCTCGTTACCGGCAAGTCACTTTACTCGCACCGTAATGCATGATCCCATGACCAGACACTTGGTCACTTTGAGCTCATTATGATGATGCACTACCGAGTGAGCCCAGTGATACCTCTCCGTAATACAGAGTGACAAATCCCAGTCTCGATCCGTGTCAACCCAACAGATACTTCCAGAGATACCTGTAGTGCACCTTTATAGTCACCCAGTTACGTTGTGACGTTTGGTACACCCAAAGCACTCCTAAGGTATCCGGGAGTTACACAATCTCATGGTCTAAGGAAGAGATACTTGACATTGGAAAAGCTCTAGCAAAACGAACTACACGATCTTGTGCTATGCTTAGGATTGGGTCTTGTCCATCACATCATTCTCCTAATGATGTGATCCCGTTATCAATGACATCCAATGTCCATAGTCGAAACCATGACTATCTATTGATCACCGAGCTAGTCAACTAGAGGCTCACTAGGGACATGTTGTGGTCTATCTATTCACACGTGTACTACGATTTCCGGATAATACAATTATAGCATGAATAAAAGACAATTATCACGAACAAGGAAATATAATAATAATCCTTTTATTATTGCCTCTAGGGCATATTTCCAACAATAAACACTAGTAAAGTACACATCAATAACATGTATATCCAATATACCTTTGTTCACTTTGACATCCTTCTTATCCGCCAAATACTTGGGGTAGTTCCGCTTCCAGTGACCAGTCTCTTTGAAATAGAAGCACTTAGTCTCAGGCTTAGGACTAGACTTGGGCTTCTTCACTTGAGCAGCAACTTGCTTGCCATTCTTCTTGAAGTTCCCCTTCTTCTCTTTGCCCTTTTCTTGAAACTAGTGGTCTCGTCAACCATCAACACTTGATGTTTTTCTTGATTTCTACCTTCGTCAATTTCAGCATCACGAAGAGCTTGGAATTGTTTCTGTTGTCCCTTGCATATTATAGTTCATCACGAAGTTCTACTAACTTGGTGATGGTTACTAGAGAATTTTGTCAATCACTATCTTATCTGGAAGATTAACTCCCACTTGATTCAAGTGATTGTAGTACCCGGACAATCTGAGCACATGCTCACTGCTTGAGCAATTCTCCTCCATCTTTTAGCTGTAGAACTTGTTGGAGACTTCATATCTCTCAACTCGGGTAATTGCTTGAAATATTAACTTCAACTCCTGGAACATCTCATATGGTCCATGACGTTCAAAACGTCTTTGAAGTCCCGATTCTAAGCCGTTAAGCATGATGCACTAAACTATCAAGTAGTCATCATATTGAGCTAGCCAAATATTCATAACGTCTGCATCTGCTCCTGCAATATGTTTGTCACCTAGCGGTGCATCAAGGACATAATTCTTTTGTGCAGCAATGAGGATAAACCTCAGATCACGGATCCAATCTACATCATTGCTACTAACATCTTTCAACTTAGTTTTCTCTAGGAACATATCAAAAATAAAACAGGGAGCTAAACGCGAGCTATTGATCTACAACATAGATATGCTAATACTACCAGGACTAAGTTCATGCTAAATTAAAGTTCAGTTAATCAAATTACTTAAGAACTCCCACTTAGATAGACATCCCTCTAATCCTCTAAGTGATCACGTGATCCATATCAACTAAACGATGTCTGATCATCACGTGAGATGGAGTAGTTTCAACGGTGAACATCACTATGTTGATCATATCTACTAAATGATTCACGCTCGACCTTTCGGTCTCAGTGTTCCGAGGCCATATCTGCATATGGTAGGCTCGTCAAGTTTAACCTGAGTATTCCGCGTATGCAAAACTGGCTTTCACCCGTTGTAGATGGACGTAGAGCTTATCACACCCGATCATCACGTGGTGTCTGGGCACGCATTTAACTTTGGCAACGGTGCATACTTAGGGAGAACGCTTTTATCTTGAAATTTAGTGAGAGATCATCTTATAATGCTATCGTCAATCAAAGCAAGATAAGATGCATAAAAGATAAACATCACATGCAACCAATATAAGTGATATGATATGGCCATCATCATCTTGTGCTTGTGATCTCCATCTCCGAAGCACCTCCATGATTTCCATCATCACCGGCGCGACACCTTGATCTCCATCGTAGCATCGTTGTCGTCTCGCCAAGCTTATGCTTCTACGACTATCGCTACCGCTTAGTGATAAAGTAAAGCATTACAGGGAGATTGCATTGCATACAATAAAGCGACAACCATATGGCTTTCGCCATTGCCGATAACTCGGTTACAAAACATGATCATCTCATACAATAAAATATAGCATCACATCTTGACTATATCACATCACAACATACCCTGCAAAAACAAGTTAGATGTCCTCTACTTAGTTGTTGCAAGTTTTACGTTGCTGCTACGGGCTTAGCAAGAACCGTTCTTACCTACGCATCAAAACCACAACGATAGTTTCTCAAGTTGGTGTTGTTTTAACCTTCGCAAGGACCGGGCGTAGCCACACTCGGTTCAACTAAAGTTGGAGAAACTGACACCCGCCAGCCACTTGTGTGCAAATCACGTCGGTAGAACCAGTCTCGCGTAAGCGTACGCGTAATGTCGGTCCGGGCCACTTCATCCAACAATACCGCCGAACCAAAGTATGACATCTTTGGTAAGCGATGACTTATACCGCCCACAACTCACTTGTGTTCTACTCATGCATATAACATCAACGCATAAAACCTGGCTCGGATGCCACTGTTGGGGAACATAGTAATTTCAAAAAAAATCCTACGCACACACAAGATCATGGTGATGCATAACAACGAGAGGGGAGAGTGTCGTCCACGTACCCTCGTAGACCGAAATCGGAAGCGTTAGCACAACGCGGTTGATGTAGTCATACGTCTTCACGACCCGACCGATCAAATACCGAACATACGGCACCTCCGAGTTCAGCACACGTTCAGCCTGATGACGTCCCTCGAACTCCGATCCAGCCGAGTGTTGAGGGAGAGTTTCACAAGACGACGCAAGGCCGACGATGTTGATGTTCTTCTGACGCAGGCTTCGCCTTAAGCACCGCCACGATATCGAGGTGGACTATGGTGAAAGGGGACACCGTGACACGGCTAAGAGATCAAACAGATCAATTGTTGTGTCTATGGGGTGCCCCTGCCCCTGTATATAAAGGAGCAAGGGTGGGTGCGGCCGCCAAGGAGGAGGGCGTTAGGGGGAGTCCTACTCCCACCGGAGTAGGACTCCTCCTTTCCTTGTTGGAGTAGGAGAAGGGAAGGAGAAGGAGAAGGAAGGAGGGGCGCCTCCCTAGTCCAATTCGGACTAGTCCATGGGGAGGGGTGCGGCCACCCTTTGGGGCCTTTCTCTCCTTTCCCGTATGGCCCATTAAGGCCCAATACGAATTCCCGTAACTCTCCTGTACTCCGAAAAATACCCGAATCACTTGGAACCTTTCCGATGTCCGAATATAGTCGTCCAATATATCGATCTTTATGTCTCGACCATTTCGAGACTCCTCATCATGTCCCCGATCTCATCCGGGATTCCGAACTACCTTCGGTACATCAAAACATATAAACTCATAATATAACTGTCATCAAAACTTTAAGCGTGCGGACCCTACGGGTTCGAGAACTATGTAGACATGACCGAGACACGTCTCCGGCCAAATAACCAATAGCGGAACCCGGATGCTCATATTGGCTCCCAAATATTCTACGAAGATCTTTATCGGTCAAACCGCATAACAACATACGTTGTTCCCTTTGTCATTGGTATGTTACTTGCCCGAGATTCGATCATTGGTATCTCAACACCTAGTTCAATCTCGTTACCGGCTAGTCTCTTTACTCGTTCTGTAATACATCATTTCACAACTAACTCATTAGTTGCAATGCTTGCAAGGCTTGAGTGATGTGCATTACCGACTGGGCCCAGAGATACCTCTCCGACAATCGGAGCGACAAATCCTAATATCGAAATACGCCAACCCAACAAGTACCTTCAGAGAGACCTGTAGAGCACCTTTATAATCACCCAGTTACGTTGTGACGTTTGGTAGCACACAAAGTGTTCCTCTGGTAAACGGGAGTTGCATAATCTCATAGTCATAGGAACATGTATAAGTCATGAAGAACGCAATAGCAGAATACTAAACGATCGTGTGCTAAGCTAACCGAATGGGTCAAGTCAATCACATCATTCTCCTAATGATGTGATCCCGTTAATCAAATGACAACTCTTTGTCAATGGCTAGGAAACATAACCATCTTTGATTAACGAGCTAGTCAAGTAGAGGCATATACTAGTGACACTCTGTTTTGTCTATGTATTCACACATGTATCATGTTTCCGGTTAATACAATTCTAGCATAAATAATAAAAAATTATCATGATATAAGGAAATAAATAATAACTTTATTATTGCCTCTAGGGCATATTTCCTTCAGTTAGTGCATGTTACTTGTATATTAATTCAGTAACATGGCTGAGAAGACCAAAGATAAATCGCTGGGTTTTGCAATCTGATTCTAACAATTCAAAATGCTTTCAATAATACAGGGAAATAGCTAGGATCTTGGCAGATGAAGGTAAGAAACGTGTGATCATAGTGGACACATCTAATGAGATATAGGAGGTGATGGGGATGTACCTCATTCTCGCATTGGGCGATCTGGGAGAATGTAAGTTCCTAAAGTTACGATGCAGCATAACGTGGGTTCTCAATATTCTTTCCTATGGTTCAATTATAGTTGCGGAATCTTCTAGATTATCTTTCTTTAATATCTTACCGGTGCATGCTCGACGATACATATGAAAATTGTTTATGTAGGCGATGATTGAGGCTATTGAAAATCACATGCCAGAAGTTATTGTTATTGATGAGATTGGTACAGAACTTGAAGCAATGGCAGCCAGCACCATTGCTCAAAGAGGCGTTCAACTTGTTGGAACTGCTCATGTGGTGACAATTGACAGCATAATTAAAAAACTAGATGCTTGTTGAGCGCGTGGACGGAGGGGCTGACCCTCCTCGCGCAACTAGGCCAGATGCAGCACTGGGTACTCATGGCTGCCTCCTACTCCCCTCCCTCTCTCTCTCTCTCTACCACTCAGATGTGAGTTGGATTCACCTTGCAAGTGTACAGGCAGTATGAATGATTCAACTTAAATGTGACCAAAACTGCAACATCCTCTGTCATTCCCTTTTGGATTTTCAGTTTACTATACAATCAATATGGCTTTGATTTTAAAATCAGCTTCAAAGGTTGCTTTCACAATCCTTTGATGTTCACTTTACTGTACGAGTCACCGAGGGCTTGTTGTAGACCTTAGCATTACATGTGTTTTTAAATGTGTCTGCAATTAGTGTCCTTGATTTTCTGCTCTATATTACCTTTTGCAGTAAATACATGTTAATCCAACATTTATTATTTAGTGTTCATGGGAAATGTTTACATTTAGAGAAAACAACGTGTGTTCATTGACATCCGCCTTCTTCCTGCAGCCGGCTTCAGAAGGAGGGATACGAGTGTGTTTCCGAGGTAAATGACTAAAGCTTCCATGACTGTGTGGGTGGTTATAAGGCCCAATTGAGCTCCTCTCAGCGATGATAACCGGTGAGGTTACTTCACTTATGCTCCATTGACAGATACAGATTATGCGTGGATGCGAAATAGATGCTCTACTATGATTTTACTTCATATTTCTTTTCCTTTTCCTTTCTGTTGTCACACCAATATGTCAAGGTGTTTATATCAACATGTCCTACGATGTAGGTAAAAGGGTAGTTTGATTGGATCATGCTAGGTTAAATCCATGGAGCTATGTTCATATGAATACATTACTTTATACAATTATACTATGGAGAGATAGTTACTGAGGCAGTGTTGCATGTATCATATTATGTTATTATATTTGCATTAACATCTTCCATTCTTTCATGCCATTTTGCCTCAAATTCTAGGTGAACAGAGTCATAAAAATCAACTTAGCACAAGAATCCTGGGTGAACAGTCATAGAAATCGGAACAAAGTCCCACACTCTCAATGGTGGCAAATTATTATATTAGATCTTGCTAGACAGTTGCTTACATCGGTACTATGTATGCATGCTTTTCTAACTTGAAGATTAGAGGATTATAAGAACTGAGATCATTGCATGGAAATCATCTTAGCATCATTATAATGAGGTAGTGTATCATGCAGTCAGGGCAGGATCACCACTGAGTGACATCTATCTTTTTGTTTATTTGTGTTATATGAATGAATGGGAAGCATCATGATGCTATTCCCCGTTCCAAGTTCTGAATATGCGTTAATCAAGCATCTTTTTTTGTTTCATATATGCTTATGCATTTATTGTATCATTCAGCTCCGCCACCATCAGGCATCTTTCATCAGTATTCGCATATGGTTGAGATGAAAGGTTGCATCCAGTATCAGTGTATCACCTTGCCATTTGGTGTGGTTCTGTGATCTCATTATGGGGCTGGTTTTGTTGTAGATTGGTGAGCTCAAGAGGCTGGTGGAGGAAATCTGAAACTTCTTGCTTACAATTTGTTAAGGTGAAGAAATCTGCTTAGGCTACCATTTCTTTTTTGAGTATGAGTTCATTTTCCTTTTCCATAGGATGGCTACGATTGAAAAACTCTCTTCAGCTTCTTTTCTCTCTCTATATAGTTCCTTTTCACTCTGAACCGAATGAAAAATCTGACGGGATTGCACATATATCTTGCACTGAATTTGGCCATATGTTTAAGTAAACTAGTTCAGGTTATAAGCCCGGAAAGAAATTAAATATAAGATGTGCTTTTGAATTGGTGATGACCAAAGTCCGCAACTAGACTATAGTCTTCTGATCTTTCAGCTTATTGCAGTAATATTATTCCTTCTTCTTTTCTCCAGGCAGAAAGACATACTGATTTGAAGACCAACTCAATTTTTTGGGATCTGGATTGTCTATACATATTCTTTTGGTAGTTGGCAGATCTGGCCCATCATAATTTTGTCCTGCTACCATGCAGTTCTATGTACCATGCAGTTTTTTTTCCTCCATCCTTGTCTCAAGGTAGGTACTGCTCCACAGTAACCACTCCCTACATTTTTTTAGAAGATCACTCCCTCCATTTTGGCTTGCTCCTTCTCTTGAACAAATATTAATGTACTAGAATGTTGTCCAAATTAAATGGTGCGTGTATAAATGTTTTTTTTGACAATTGTCGCAATCTGTAGTTACCATATCTTGCAGTGTCACAAGCTATGCCCCATCCATGTGTGTCATGTCATAATTTAAAATCGCTATCACTAATTTTTGGAGAGTGTGCTTACAAGACTGCTTAATTCTTCTCATGTAGGTGATTATGATTTGCTCTCTACAGAATTATTTTTAAGTATCTAATTGGTTGGGTGCTTTGAATATGTACACCTAAGGTGTCCATTCACCCTTTTGTATTAACTAAATCAGTGTGAATGTTTTAGTACCTTAATCCTGAATCACGTTGTGATTCATGGTCTTTATTTCAAGTGATAAGAGCTGTAGTTGACTCACTAGGGTGACCATGTCTTAGTGAGAAGCACCGTAGTAGCCTTTTTGTAAGTGTACAAGAGATATCATTGTTCGTGGCTCTATACAACTTTAGATAAATGGATTTGCTTATGCAAGTAACTATGGTATCTACATAGACTGCATGTTTGCTCATAGTTGCCTTGTGTTTTAGGCCAAAGGGGCAGATGTTAGAGATGCCCTCCTAGCAGTAGGAGAATACCACCTCATGTCAATCATCTAATGTTTCCATAACAAATTTGCACCCATTTCTTTAGATACTGTCGAGGGAGTGGCTGATGGAGGCGGTCTGTAGATGTCGTGCGAGTCAAGGAGGTCCACCGCAAGCGGTCGATGATGGGTGCACCGAGGATGAGATCTCTGGTGGAAAGATGCATCCAGGCCCGGCCACCTCTCCACCACTACGTGCCAGCCAGTTCTCTCTTGCCCCTCCTTCTACACCGGATCGTCGTCCCACCCACCAGTAAGGCTCTCTCCACTCCTTGATCTCTATTCTTTCCATCGTCTTAGCTTACAGGGCCTGGTTTGGTACTGGCCAGGAGGTGGCGAGGTACTAGATCCGCTACCATCATAGTTGCGATTGTAAAACAGAATACATCCAAAGCTGACCAAGATGGACCAGCAACCATTACCATCAGCAATGCCTTTTCAGGTTTTCCATTGTATTAAACTGTAGGTTACACTCACTATTGGTTCAGTGTCCAAATAGTTTCATGTCAGATTTAGTAGTGTAATCAGGCGACAGTAGAAATTAGATAAAGGCCGGTTTGATCCATACACATATGGACTGGTGGCCACAACTACATGTCTTATTGAGAGATTTACGTCCGCTTCTCAAAACCAGAGTAGGTCGTGCCATATCGTGTGTGTTACTTGGTTGTGTCATTTCTTCGACTAGGCACCTTCGTAACCACTTGAGCAGCAGTGTAGCACCATGTCTAGGGCTAGAACCGAGGGATATTGTTCTTACTCATTTGCCACCTAATTATCTCTTATCTTGTGTTCTTTCTTATATTATATTTTTATCTGACACAAGCTTACTCTGTTCACTAGAGTTTCTCCATGTGTATAAATAAAAGATTTGGGTTCAGAGCACCTTTGGGTATATAAAGTTGTTTTCTAACTCTTGTTGATCAGTCGCAAAGCTTTAATTTTTGTTTGCTTTACAATTTTTTAGGAGTAATGGAATGTTAATTGGCTGGTGGTGGCATGTTCAAGTATGGGAAATGATGAGCTCCTGCTTCTTTTTATGACAGCTCTATGCCGTAGGTGAGTTGCGACCTCCTTACCCGCAAGTTCGTGATAATCAGTTATCCTCCAGAGGGAATTGTGATTGTGATTAGTATCTTTAGACATTGGCCATATTTTTCGGTACTCACCATTTCTTTCATTTCTCCTCATTTTGTAAATGTATTGGACTCTGGTATATACAACTGAAGTCGATGTGCCAAACAACGAGTAGTTCTGAAATGCTGCCTCATCTTTTTTCCATTCGTGTTGTTTCTCATAGTTTTAAATTAAAAGGAGCTATAAAAATTGTCCTTTATCTTTCATATTTTTTATGTTGAAGCGGCTACGTAATATCTATGCTACTCACTCTTTGATTGCCTGGCCCCCTTCATCCTTCCCTGTAGGTCTCGGCATAAAGAATACATTCGAGGACCATTTACGACGCCTTCTGGTGCAAATAGTGGAAGTCTTTTAGTAATTATAATATTCATCTGAAACTGAAATTCAGACAACCTTAGATGAACATTATTTCCTGTCAGTGGATTGATAGTTGTACTAAATCTTGCCCCTTGTGCATGCATACCCTGAAACATGTTATTAATGAATGTACAAGTGTATATACAATGCTTGTGGTTATAGTTGCTATCTATTATCTTCTTAATTGTGTTTAACTGATTATTTTGATTTTCGTATATATTAGGTATTATCGGGTGAGCATACGTGTATATATTCTATATGAGGATTACTCGGCTGGATACAATTGGATCAGGTGGGGCACGGCAAGCTGCACTTACTATCCTTTTTAGTAATGCATCATAGCATCCGATCTTTACCCACTTGGCCACGTCGTTGGGACCGGCACCCTCGCGCCAAAGCGCGATCTCGATCTAGTACATGAGGTAGTACAAGGCCTGCCACCTTTGCCTCCTCCCCAAGAAAAGCTTAGGGTTCCTTTGCCTCCCGCCGGTGCCGTCACCGATCCGCCTCGTCTCCGGTGGCCTTAGGGCCATGGCGGCACGGTGGATCCCGGCTCTTGCCGGTGGGAGGGCTCCGTTTTTAGACGTTTCTTTAAGTTTTGTTACGGTTGTGTCCTGCTCAGAAAGACGAGACGGTGGCGGCTCCCTAAAGATGGAATAAAGTCTTCCCCGCCTAGCCCCCGTTTTGATGGTGTGTCTAGCATCGTCAGTGAGCGTGTGGAGGTGTGTCTCCAGCGGATTTATCCTTGGTGGATTTGCTCGGATTTGGTCGTAGTTCGTCTATGTTTGTGTTTCTTCAGGTTGGATCCTTCCGATCTACGCTACTCTTTATCGGCGGCGGTTGTTGTTCTGCTGCGCTGGTCCTATGGGACCTTAGCACGACGACTTCCCGGCTGTTTACTACAACAAATTTTGACCGACTCCGGCGAGGGAGGGGCGATGACGGGGGCGTGCCGTCGGCTCGCTTCAGTGCTTGTAGTCGTCGCTAGGTGGTCTACGGACATGGATATAATTTTTATTATTTTTGGTGTCCGATGTATTACCATGATTGAAGATAAATAGATTGAAAGTTTTCTCGCAAAAAAATATACATGAGGTATATTGAGACAATATTACTGCCGTTTACACTTGATGAACATATTCTTCTTCTAATATATTGACGCGCATAGCTTTTGCGCGTTCGCAAAAACAAAACACATAAGACTACCGTTAGAGTCCATGGCTGTTACAGTAAACTATTCCCTCAGTTTCAAAATATAAGTGTTTGTACAGATTTCACTATAGATCACATATGAAGCAAAATGAGTGAATCTACACTTTAAAATGCTTATATATATATATATATATATATTTTAAAATGCTCTTATCTTGTGTTCTTTCTACACTTTAAAATGCTTATATATATATATCCGTATATGGTCCATAGTAGAATCTCTATAAAGACTTATATTTAGAAACGGAGTGAGTAGAATGTATGGTTTTTGTAGTAATAGTCTTACGTAGAAACAATATTTATGTTGAACTTTTCAAATCTGCTTGAGTTTTTGTAAAATCAATTGAGAATTTGTTATTTGTAAATTGACTGAGACATAGACGCTTCCTTAAAATGTGCTTATCACAGAGCTAAATATACTTGTACTACTACCTTTAAAGCGAAGGAAGAAAATTAGGTTTTGATCCCTTGTGGTATGGGCGGAGTTTCCTGGGATAGTCATTCAGTAGGGCTATTTTAAGGCTTAACCAGCAAACCACTTTGAAGAATACTGCCAAACAAGTTATTCCTCGATGTGATGTCCTTATCTGTGCAAATATTTTAGATCGTGTAGCCACATCAACGCCCATAAACTTTTAAGAGAAGCATTTTTCATGTGTGTAGCTTGGCATACCCGTGCAACTGAATGAATAGCATGCATAATATGTACTCCCTCCGTTCCAAAATAGATGACCCAACTTTATACTAAATTTATATAAAATTTAGTTAAAATTGGATCATCTATTTTGAAACGGAGGGAGTAATAGTAACACCATTAATTTGTCGAAATGGACCGGTGGTAATGCAGATGTTGTTGGCTGCCAACGCTTTACTCTAAGGGAAATCTGGTCTCATGCTAAATTACTCCTGAACTAAAACTACAACAAGAAACATGTGCGTGAATTCTACCCGGGCATGTTTGCTAGATACTAGACGACAAATGGCTTGATCACGCAGTTGTCAAGGATTTTTTTGTTAGAAGAGAGGGAGGGATTGATGGAATAGTTTGATGTATTGCTTGAGTCTTATGGGCATATATATATAGGAGTACAATGATCAACTTGTAGTACAAGATAAGGCAGAACAAATCCTAGTCTATCTCGTCTTTCCTAATAATCAATATACTCAACATCCTTCCGCAGTCACAACGGTAGAGACGCAGACGATGAGACTGGAGAAGAATCCGAAGGCAAGCCGACCGACGCCCCCCCCCCCCCCCCAGTCATAATGGTCGATGCATCGCGGAGTCGTGGCTGGAGTGGCAACCGACGAGGTTGCTCAAGCAAGGCAGTAGCCCTTTGTGCCGTTGTCGAGGTAGCCGAGAGCGTAGGTGGTGTAGCCATGGACGAGATAGCTGTGCGAAGAATGCCGTGGTCGATGTCGAGTCGGGGTAGCCGGTGTCGATGAAGTCGCCGTGGAGCCGCGGGCGCAAGGAGGCGCTGAGTTAGTATGAGCGCAGTGGTGTCAAAGTAGTGGTGCACTGGGAAGAAGATGATGTTAACGAAGCCTCGCGCCGGGTTTTGCTAAACCCGAGAACACATCATGGACGAAGGCACGCATCAGTGTTGCCAGCACCGAGCATGCGTAGACGGACAAAGACGAAGTTGACGAAGCGTCGCACCAAGCTTGCCAGGCCCGGGGAACATCGTGGACGAAAGCACGCATCGATGTTGCTAGCACCGGACATGCGTAGACGAGGGACCTGCACGAGTTGTACGCCATGTCGAGGAATCGGAGGGCCAGCAGAGAAGAAGACTCGACGACGGTTGTGGCGCCAATCGGCGTGGTGGGCGATGTCACCAGGGTGGTCGGAGTAGACGAAGTGGTCGGGGTAGATGACGGCGATGTTGACGACGAGCTGGTGCTGGATGAAGACGAACGGGGTGGACGGGCGGCGGCGGCTACGGAGGTAGCGGCGGCGGCCTGACGGCGGAGGCGGCGGCTAGGTTAGGAGTGCGGCGGCGGTGCTCGAAGTAGGCGAAGAACACTGACGGAGTGACAAAGTGTTGGGGAACGTAGCAGAAATTCAAAATTTTCTACGCATCACCAAGATCAATCTAAGGAGTAATCTAGCAATGAGAGAAAGGGGAGTGCATCTACATACCCTTGTAGATCGCTAAGCAGAAGCGTTCAAGTGAACGGGGTTGATGGAGTCGTACTCGTCGTGATCCAAATCACCGATGATCCTAGCGCCGAACGGACGGCACCTCCGCGTTCAACACACGTACGGAACGGCAACGTCTCCCACACCTTGATCCAGCAAGGAGGAGGGAGAGGTTGAGGAAGAGAGTCCAACAGCAGCACGACGGCGTGGTGGTGATGGAGTGGCAGTTCTCCGGCAGGGCTTCGCCAAGCTCACGCGGAGGAGGAGAGGTATTGGAGGGGAGGGGCTGCGCCAGGTTCAAGGGTGTGGCCGCCCTCCCACCCCTCCACTATTTATAGGTGGGGAGAGAGGGGGCCGGCCCCCCTAGATCTCATCTAGGGTTGGGGCGGCGGCCAAGGGGGGGAGGAGTGCCTCCCAAGTCAAGTGGAGGCCCTCCCCCTTAGGGTTTCCCCTCTCCCATGCACATGGGCCTTAGGGGGGCTGGTGCCCCTAGCCCATTAAGGCTAGGGCGCCCCCTTACAGCCATGCTGCTGTATTGGACATGGTGGAACATTTTCCGGACCTCCGGAATCCTCCGGAACCTTCTGGAAGCTTCCCGGTACAATACCGGAAAAAACCGAACTTTTTCCGGAACCGGAACAACAACTTTCCATATATAAATCTTTACCTCCGAACCATTCCGGAACTCCTCGTGACGTCCGGGATCTCATCCGGGACTCCGAACAACATTCGGTAATCACACACAAGTCTTCCTTATAACCCTAGCGTCATCGAACCTTAAGTGTGTAGACCCTACGGGTTTGGGAACCATGCAGACATGACCGAGACAACTCTCCGGTCAATAACCAACAGCGGGATCTGGATACCCATGTTGGCTCCCACATGTTCCACGATGATCTCATCGGATGAACCACGATGTCTAGGATTCAATCAATCCCGTATTCAATTCCCTTTGTCTACCGGTATAGTACTTGCCCGAGATTCGATCGTCGGTATCCCGATACCTTGTTCAATCTCTGCTACTGCAAGTCTCTTTACTCTTTCCGTAACACATCATCCCGTGATCAACCCCTTGGTCACATTGTGCACATTATGATGATGTCTTACCGAGTGGGCCCAGAGATACCTCTCCGTCACATGGAGTGACAAATCCCAGTCTCGATTCGTACAACCCAACAGACACTTTCAGAGATACCCAGTGCACCTTTATAGCCACCCGATTACGTTGTGACGCTTTGGTACACCCAAAGCATTCCTACAAGATCCGGGAGTTGCACAATCTCATGGTCTAAGGAAATGCTACTTGACATTAGAAAAGCTTTAGCATACGAACTACACGATCTTTGTGCTAGGCTTAGGATTGGGTCTTGTCCATCACATCATTCTCCTAATGATGTGATCCGTTATCAACGACATCCAATGTCCATGGTCGTGAAACCGTAACCATCTATTGATTAACGAGCTAGTCAACTAGAGGCTTACTAGGGACATGGTGTTGTCTATGTACCCAGACATGTATCTGAGTTTCCTATCAATACAATTATAGCATGGATAATAAACGATTATCATGAACAAGGAAATATAATAATAATAACCAATTTATTATTGCCTCTAGGGAATATTTCCAACAGTCTCCCACTTGCACTAGAGTCAATAATCCAGTTCACATCGCCATGTGATCAATACTCACAGGTCACATCGCCATGTGACCAACATCCAAAGAGTTTACTAGTGTCACTAAACTAGTTCACATCATCATGTGATTAAGACTCAATGAGTTCTGGGGTTTGATCATGTTTTGCTTGTGAGAGAGGTTTTAGTCAATGGGTCTGCAACATTCAGATCCATATGCACTTCGCAAATCTCTAGGTCATATTGTAAATGCTGCTTCCACGCTCCACTTGAAGCTATTCCAAATGGTTGCTCCGCTATACGTATCCGATTTTCTACTCAGAGTCACTCGGATAGGTGTTAAAGCTTGCATCGACGTAACCCTTTACGCCGAACTCTTTATCACCTCCATGACCGAGAAACATGTCCTTATTTACTCCAAGGACAATTTTGACCGATGTCCAATGATCCATTCCTGGATCATTCCTGTACCCTCGACCGACTCATGGCAAGGCACACTTGTCGCGGTACACAAAGCATAGCATACTATAGAGCCTACGTGCGAAGCATAGGGACGACCTTCGTCCTTTCTCTCTCTTCTGCCGTGGTCGAGCTTTAACTCTTAACTTCATACCTTACAACTCAGGCAAGAACTCCTTCTTTGATCGATCCATCTTGAACACCTTCAAGATCATGTCAAGGTATGTGCTCATTTGAAAGTACCATTTAGCGGTTTTTGATCTATCCTCATAGATCTTGATGCTCAATGTTCAAGCAGCTTAATCCAGGTTTTCTATTGAAAACACTTTTCAAATAACCCTATATGCTTTCCAGAATTCTACATCATTTACGATCAACAATATGTCAACAACATATACTCATCGAAATTATATAGTGCTCCAACTCACTTCTTTGGAAATAAAATTTTCTCATAAACTTTGTATAAACCCAAAATCTTTGATCATCTCATCAAAACGTACATTCCAACTCCGAGACGCTTACTCCAGTCCTTAGAAGGATTGCTGGAGCTTTGCATACTTGTTAGCGTCTTTCAGGATTGTCAAAACCTTCTGGTTGTATCACATACAACCTTTCCTCAAGAAAATTGTCGAGAAAACAATGGTTTTTGACATCCTATCTGCAAGAATTCATAAATGATGCAGTAACTGCTAATCCAATTCCACAGACTCTTAGCATCGCTATGAGTGAGAAAGCCTCACCGTAGTCAACTCCTTGAACTTGTCGGAAAACATCTTAACGACAAGTCGAGCTTTCTCAATGGTGATACTTACCATCATTGTCCGTCTTCCTTTTAAACTCCATCATGCCCAATAGCCTTACAACCATCAAGTAGTTCTCGCCAAAGTCTACACTTTGTTTTCATACATGGATTCTCTCTCGGATTTTATGGCCTCGAGCCATTTGTCGGAATCCGGGCCCACCATCGCTTCTCCATAGCTCGTAGGTTCATTGTTGTATAGCAACATGACCTCCAAGACAGGATTACCGTACCACTCTGAAGTAGTACGCATCCTTGTCGACCTACGAGGTTTGGTAGTGACTTGATCCGAAGTTTCATGATCACTATCATAAGCTTCTACTTCAATTGGTGTAGGCGCTACAGGAACAACTTCCTCTGCCCTGCTACACACTAGTTGAAGTGATGGTTCAATAACCTCATCAAGTCTCCACCATCCTCCCACTCAATTCTTTCGAGAGAAACTTTTCCTCGAGAAAGGACCCGTTTCTAAAAACAATCCCTATTGCTTTCGGATCTGAATTAGGAGGTATACCCAACTGTTTTGGGTGTCCTATGAAGATGCATTTTATCCTCTTTGGGTTCGAGCTTATCAACCTGAAACTTATCACATAAGCGTCGTAGCCCCAAACTTTTAAGAAACGACAACTTAGGTTTCTCCAAACCATAGTTCAAAAGGTGTTGTCTTAACGAAATTGCGTGGTGCCCTATTAAAGTGAGTGCGGTTGTCTCTAATGCCTAACCCATGAACGATAGTGGTAGTTCGGTAAGAGACATCATGGTACGCACCATATCCAATAGGGTGCAACTATGATGTTCGGACACACCATCACACTATGGTGTTCCAGGTGGTATTAATTATGAAACAATTTACACAATGTCTTAATTGCGTGCCAAAGCTCGTAACTCAGATACTCATCTCCATTATCATATCGTAGACATTTTGTCCTCTTGTCACGATGATCTTCAACTTCACTCTGAAATTACTTGAACCATTCAATAATTCAGACTTGTGTTTCATCAAGTAAATATACTCAGTATCTACTCAAATCATCCGTGAAGTAAGAACATAAGGATATCCATCGCGTGCCTCAAAGACTCATTGGACTGCACACATCAAAATGTATTACTTCCAACAAGTTGCTTTCTTGTTCCATTTTACTGAAAGTGAGGCTTTCAGTCATCTAGCCCATGTGGTATGATTTGCATGTCTCAAGTGATTCAAAATCAAGTGAGTCCAAACGGTCCATTTGCATGGAGTTTCTTCATGGATATACACCAATAGACATGGTTTGCATGTCTCAAACTTTTCAAAATGAGTGAGTCCAAAGATCCATCAACATGAAGCTTCTTCATGCGTTTTATACCAATATGACTTACATGGCAGTACCACAAGTAAGTGGTACTATCATGTTGGGGAACGCAGTAATTTCAAAAAATTTCCTACGCACACACAGGACCATGGTGATGGCATAGCAACGAGAGGGGAGAGTGTTGTCTACGTACCCTCGTAGACCGTAAGCGGAAGCGATCACAACGTAGAGGAAGTAGTCAGACGTTCTCCTCGCGATCCTGCCGATCCCAGCCAAGCATTCGGCACCTCCGAGTCGATGATGACGTAGAGGAAGTAGTCGACGTTCTCCTCACGATCCGGCCGATCCCGGCGCCGTTACTCCGGCACCCCGAGTTCTTGGCACACGCTCAGCTCGATGACGCTCCACGGGCTCCGATCCGGCAAAGCTCCGGGAGAGGGAGTTCCACAAGACGACGGGCGCAGGACGATCTTGATGTTTCACTGACGCAGGCTTCGCCTAAGCACCGCCACGATATGACCGAGGTGGAATATGGTGGAGGGGCACCGCACACGGCTAAGGAACGATCTCAAGGATCAACTTGTGTGTCCTAGGTGCCCCTCCCCGTATATAAAGGAGGGGAGGAGGAGGTGGCCGCCCAAGGGGCGCGACTAGGAGGGGGAAACCTACTCCAAGTAGGTTTCCTCTTTTCCTTATCTTATTTGGAGGGGAAGGAAAGAGTACTAGTATTTAGGAAGTAGTACTAGTAGTAGAAATAGGAAGAGGGGAAGGAGAAAGGAGGGGGCCGCCCTCCCCAATTCGGATTGGGCTTGGGGCGCGCCTCCCTTGTTCCTTCTCCTTCCTCCTACATGGGCCCAATAAGGCCCATATACCTCCCGGGGTTCCAGAACCTCCCGAGCTCCAAACTTCTCCGAACCTTTCCGGTGTCCAAATATATCCGTCCAATATATAAATCTTTATGTCTCGACCATTTCGAGACTCCTCGTCATGTCCGTGATCATATCCGGGACTCAACAACCTTCGGTACATCAAAATACATAAACTCATAATATAACTGTCATCGAAACCTTAAGCGTGCGGGACCCTACGGTTCGAGAACAATGTAGACATGACCGAGACACATCTCCGGTCAATAACCAATAAGCGGGACCTGGATGCCCATATTGGTTCCTACATATTCTACGAAGATCTTTTTCGGTCGAGACCGCATAACAACATATGTTGTTCCCTTTGTCATCGGTATGTTACTTGCCCGAGATTCGATCGCCGGTATCCAATACCTAGTTCAATCTCGCTACGGTAAGTCTCTTTACTCGTTCCGTAATACATCATCTCACAACTAACTCATTAGTTGTAATGCTTGCAAGGCTTATGTGATGTGTATTACCGAGAAGGCCCAGAGATACCTCTCCGATAATCGGAGTGACAAAACCTAATCTCGAAATACGCCAACCCAACAAGTACCTTTGGAGACACCTGTAGTACTCCTTTATAATCACCCGATTACGTTGTGACGCTTTGGTAGTACCCAAAGTGTTCCTCCGTAAACGGAGTTGCATAATCTCATAGTTATAGGAACATGTATAAGTCATGAAGAAAGCAGTAGCAACATACTAAACGATCAAGTGCTAGGCTAACGGAATGGGTCATGTCAATCAGATCATTCTCCTAATGATGTGATCCCGTTAATCAAATGACAACTCATGTCTATGGTTAGGAAACATAACCATCTTTGATTAACGAGCTAGTCAAGTAGAGGCATACTAGTGACACTCTGTTTGTCTATGTATTCACACATGTATTATGTTTCAGTTAATACAATTCTAGCATGAATAATAAACATTTATCATGATATAAGGAAATAAATAATAACTTTATTATTGCCTCTAGGGCATATTTCCTTGATCTCCCACTTGCACTAGAGTCAATAATCTAGTTCACATCGCCATGTGATTTAACATCAATAGTTCACATCTATATGTGGTTAACACCCATAGTTCACATCGACATGTGACCAACACCCAAAGGGTTTACTAGAGTCAAGAATCTAGTTCACATCGCTATGTGATTAACACCCAAAGAGTACTAAGGTGTGATCATGTTTTGCTTGTGAGATAATTTTAGTCAACGGTCTGTCACATTCAGCCGTATGTATTTTGCAAATATTCTATGTCTACAATGCTCGCACGGGCTACTCTAGCTAATTGCTCCCACTTACAATATGTATCCAGATTGAGACTTAGAGTCATCTGGATCTGTGTAAAAAGCTTGCATCGATGTAACTCTTTACGACGGGCTCTTTTATCACCTCCATAATCGAGAAATATTTCCTTAGTCCTCACTAAGGATGTTCTTGACCAATGTCCAGTGATCTACTCTTAGATCACTATTGTACTCCCTTGCCAAATCTCGAGCAAGGTATACAATAGGTCCGGTACATAGCATAGCATACTTTATAGAACCTATGACTCGAGACATAGGGAATGACTTTCATTCTCTTTTCTATTTTCTCACGTGGTCGGGATTTGAGTCTTACTCAATTTCACACCTTTGCAACACAGTGCAAGAACTTTTCTTTCGACTGTTCCATTTTGAACTTTCTTCAAAATCTTGACAAGGTATGTACTTATTGAAAACTTTATCAAGCGCTTTTCATCTATCTCAATAGATCTTGATGCTCAATTTGTACGCAGCTTCACCGAGGTCCTTCTTTGAAAACTCCTTTCAAATACTCCTTTATGCTTTGCAGAATAATTCTACATTATTTCCGATCAACAATATGTCATTCACATATACTTATCGAAAATGTTGTAGTGCTCCCACTCACTTGCTTGTAAATACAGGCTTCTCCAAAAGTCTGTATAAAACCATATGCTTTGATCACACTATCAAAGCGTTTATTCCAACTACGAGATGCTTGCACCAGTCCATAGTTGGATCATTGGAGCTTGCACATTTTGTTAGTTCCTTTAGGATTGAAAAACCTTCTGGTTGCATCATATACAATTCTTCTTTAATAAATCCATTAAAGAATGTAGTTTTGACATCCATTTGCCAGATTTCATAAAATGTGGCAATTGCTAACATGATTCGACAGACTTAAGCATCGCTACGGTTGAGAAAATCTCATTGTAGTCAACACCTTGAACTTGTCGAAAACCTTTTGTGACAAGTCGAGCTTTGTAGATAGTAACACTACTATCGGTGTCCGTCTTCCTCTTGAAGATCCATTTATTTAACATGGCTTGATGATCATTGAGCAAGTCAATCAAAGTCCATACTTTGTTCTCATACATGGATCCTATCTCAGATTTCATGGCCTCAAGCCATTTCATGAATCTGGTCTCATCATCGCTTCCTCATAGTTCGTAGGTTCATCATGGTCTAGTAACATGACTTCCGGAACATGATTACCGTACCACTCACAGTGCGGATCTTACTCTGGAAGACCTACGAGGTTTGGTAGCAACTTGATCTGAAGTTTCATGATCATCATCATTAACTTCCTCACTAATTGGTGTAGGAATCACTAGAACTGATTTACGTGATGAACTACTTTCCAATAAGGGAGAAGGTACAGATTACCTCATCAAGTTTCTACTTTCCTCCCACTCACTTCTTTCGAGAGAAACTTCTTCTCTAGAAAGGATCCATCTTAGCAACGAAAAACTTGCCTTCGGATCTGTGATATAAGGTGTACCCAATAGTTACCTTTGGGTATTCTATGAAGATGCACTTCTCCGATTTGGTTTGAGCTTATCAGGTGAAAACTTTTTCACATAAGCATCACAACCCCAAACTTTTAAGAAATGACAGCTTAGGTTTACTGTTAAACCATAGTTCATATGGTGTCGTCTCAACGAATTTAGATGGTGCCCTATTAAACGTGAATGCAGCTGTCTCTAATGCATAACCCCAAAATGATAGTGGTAAACCGATAAGAGACATCATAGATCGCACCATATCCAATAAAGTGCGGTTCTGACGTTCGGACACACCATAACATTGTGGTGTTCTGGTGGCGTGAGCTGTGAAACTATTCCACATTATTTTAATTGAAGACCAAACTTCGTAACTCAATTATTCGTCTTCGCGATCAGATCGCGAAACTTTATTTTCTTGTTACGATGATTTTTCCACTTCACTCTGAAATTCTTTGAACCTTTCAACTATTTCAGACTTATGTTTCATCAAGTAGATATACCCATATCTGCTCAAATCATTTTGTGAAAGTCGAAAATAACGATACTTGCCACGAGCATCAACACTCATTGGATCGCATACATCGGTATGTATTATTTCCAATTAGTCAAGAGTTTGTTCCATTGTTCGGAGAACGGAGTTTTAGTCATCTTGCCCAAACGGCACGGTTCGCAAGCATCAAATGATTCATAACCAAGTGATTCCGAAAAGTCCATCGACATGGAGTTTTCTTCATGCGCTTTACACCAATATGACCTAAACGGCAGTGCCACAAATAAGTTGCACTATCATTATTAACTTTGCATCTTTTGGTTTCAATATTATGAATATGTGTATCACTATGATCGAGATCCAATGAACCATTTTCATTGGGTGTGTAACCATATAAGGTTTTATTCATGTAAACGAACAACAATTTATTCTCTTACTTAAATGAATAATCGTATTACAATAAACATGATCAAATCATATTTATGCTCAACACCAAATAACACTTATTTAGGTTCCACACTAATCCGAAAGTATAGGGAGTGTGATGATGATCAAATCAATCTTGGAACTACTTCCAACACTCATCGTCACTTCCCTTCAACTAGTTTCGCTTCATTCTGCAACTCCGCTTTCAAGTTACTAATCTTAGCATCTGAACCATTATCAAATACCGAGGGGTTACTACGAACACTAGTGAAATACACATCAATGATCTGTATATCAAATATACCTTTGTTCACTTTGCCATCCTTCTTATCCGCCAAATACTTGGGGTAGTTCCGCTTCTAGTGACCAGTTCCATTGCAGCAAAAGCACTTAGTCTCAGGCTTAGGTCCAGACTTGGGCTTCTTCACTCGAGCAACAACTTGCTTGCCGTTCTTCTTGAAGTTTCCCTTCTTCCCTTTGCCCTTTTCCTTGAGACTAGTGGTCTTGTCAATCATCAACACTTGATGCTCTTTCTTGATTTCTACCTTCGTCGATTTCAACATCACGAAGAGCTCGGGAATCGTTTCCGTCATCCCTTGCAAACTATAGTTCATCACGAAGTTCTACTAACTTAGTGATGGTGACTAGAGAATTCTGTCAATCACTATCTTATCTGGAAGATTAACTCCCACTTGATTCAAGCGATTGAAGTACCCAGACAATCTGAGAACATGCTCACTAGTTGAGCGATTCTCTTCCATCTTTTAGCTATAGAACTTGTTGGAGACTTCATATCTCTCAACTCGGTATTTGCTTGAAATATTAACTTCAATTCCTGGAACATCTCATATGGTCCATGACGTTCAAAACGCCTTTGAAGTCCCGATTCTAAGCCGTTAAGTATGGTGCACTAAACTATCAAGTAGTCATCATATTGAGCTAGCCAAACGTTCATAACGTCTGCATTTGCTCCTGCAATAGGTCTGTCACCTAGCGGTGCATTAAGGACATAATTCTTCCGTGCAGCAATGAGGATAAACCTCAGATCACGGATCCAATCCGCATCATTGCTACTAACATTTTTCAATACAATTTTCTCTAGGAACACATATAAAAACATAGGGAAGCAACAACGCGAGCTATTGATCTACAACATAATTTGCAAAATACTACGGGACTAAGTTCATGATAAATTAAAGTTCAATTAATCATATTACTTAAGAACTCCCACTTAGATAGACATCTCTCTAGTCATCTAAGTGATCACGTGATCCAAATCAACTAAACCATAACCGATCATCACGTGAGATGGAGTAGTTTTCAATGGTGAACATCTTATGTTGATCATATCTACTATATGATTCACGCTCGACCTTTCGGTCTCCGTGTTCCGAGGCCATATCTGCATATGCTAGGCTCGTCAAGTATAACCTGAGTATTCTGCGTGTGCAAAACTGGCTTGCACCCGTTGTAGATGGACGAGAGCTTATCACACCCAATCATCACGTGGTGTCTCTAAGACGAACTTTAACTTTGGCAACGGTGCATACTCGGGGAGAACACTACTTGATAATTTTAGTGAGAGATCATCTTAAAATGCTACCGTCAATCAAAGCAAAATAAGATGCATAAAGGATAAACATCACATGCAATCAATATAAGTGATATGATATGGCCATCATCATCTTGTGCTTGTGATCTCCATCTCCGAAGCACCGTCATGATCACCATCGTCACCGTGCGACACCTTGATCTCCATCGTAGCATCGTTGTCGTTTACGCCATCTATTGCTTCTCGACTATCGCTACCGCTTAGTGATAAAGTAAAGCAATTACAGGCGTTGCATTTCATACAATAAGCGACAACCATATGGCTCCTGCCGATTGCCGATAACTTCGGTTACAAAACATGATCATCTCATACAATAAAATATAGCATCATGTCTTGACCATATCACATCACAACATGCCCTGCAAAAACAAGTTAGACGTCCTCTACTTTGTTGTTGCAAGTTTTACGTGGCTGCTACGGGCTGAGCAAGAACCGTTCTTACCTACGCATCAAAACCACAACGATACTTCGTCAAATAGACTCCGTTTAACCTTCTCAAGGACGGGCGTAGTCACACTTCGATTCAACTAAAGTGAGAGAGACAGACACCCGCCAGCCACCTTTAAGCACGAATGCTCGTAACGGTGAAACCAGTCTCGCGTAAGCGTCTGGCGTAATGTCGGTCCGGCCGCTTCATCTCACAATACCGCTGAACCAAAGTATGACATGCTTTGGTAGGTAGTATGACTTGTATCGCCCACAACTCACTTGTGTTCTACTCGTGCATATGACATCAACGCATAAAACCAGGCTCGGATGCCACTTTGTTGGGGAACGCAGTAATTTCAAAAATTTCCCACGCTTTTACAGGACCATGGTGATGGCATAGCAACGAGAGGGGAGAGTGTTGTCTACGTGCCCTCGTAGACCGTGGCGGAAGCGATCACAACGTAGAGGAAGTAGTCGTGACGTTCTCCTCGCGATCCTGCCGATCCCGGCCAAGCCGTTACTCCGGCACCTCCGAGTCGATGATGACGTAGAGGAAGTAGTCAGACGTTCTCCTCACGATCCAGCGATCCCAGCGCGTTACTCCGGCACCTCCGAGTTCTTGGCACACGTTCAGCTCGATGGCGCTCCACGGGCTCCGATCCAGCAAAGCTCGGGGAGAGGGAGTTCCGTCGACCACGACGGCGTGGTGACGATCTTGATGTTTCACCGGCGCAGGCTTCGCCTAAGCACCGCTACGATATGACCGAGGTGGAATATGGTGGAGGGGGCACCGACACGGCTAAGGAACGATCTCAAGGATCAACTTGTGTGTCCTAGGGTGCCCCCTCCCGTATATAAAGGAGGGGAGGAGGAGGTGGCCGGCCCAAGGGGCGCACCAAGGGGGAAACCTACTCCAAGTAGGTTTCCCTCTCTTTCCTTATCTTATTTGGAGGGGAAGGAAAGAGTACTAGTATTTAGGAAGTAGTACTAGTAGTAGAAATAGGAAGAGGGGAAGGAGAAAGGAAAGGGGGCCACCCCTCCCCAATTCGGATTGGGCTTGGGGCGCGCCTCCCTTGTTCCTTCTCCCTTCCTCCTACATGGGCCCAATAAGGCCCATATACCTCCGGGGGTTCGGTAACCTCCGGAGCTCCAAACTTCTCCGGAACCTTTCCGGTGTCCAAACATAGCCGTCCAATATATAAATATTTATGTCTCGACCATTTCGAGACTCCTCGTCATGTCCGTGATCACATCCGGGACTCCGAACAACCTTCGGTACATCAAAATACATAAACTCATAATATAAGCATCATCGAAACCTTAGCGTGCGGACCCTACGGTTCGAGAACAATGTAGACATGACCGAGACACATCTCCGGTCAATAACCAATAAGCGGGACCTGGATGCCCATATTGGTTCCTACATATTCTACGAAGATCTTTATCGGTCGAGACCGCATAACAACATATGTTGTTCCCTTTGTCATCGGTATGTTACTTGCCGAGATTCGATCGTCGGTATCCAATACCTAGTTCAATCTCGTTACGGTAAGTCTCTTTACTCGTTCCGTAATACATCATCTCACAACTAACTCATTAGTTGTAATGCTTGCAAGGCTTATGTGATGTGTATTACCGAGAAGGCCCAGAGATACCTCTCCGACAATCGGAGTGACAAAACCTAATCTCGAAATACGCCAACCCAACAAGTACCTTTGGAGACACTGTAGTACTCCTTTATAATCACCCGATTCACGTTGTGACGTTTGGTAGTACCAAAGTGTTCCTCCGGTAAATGGGAGTTGCATAATCTCATAGTTATAGGAACATGTATAAGTCATGAAGAAAGCAGTAGCAACATACTAAACGATCAAGTGCTAGGCTAACGGAATGGGTCATGTCAATCAGATCATTCTCCTAATGATGTGATCCCGTTAATCAAATGACAACTCATGTCTATGGTTAGGAAACATAACCATCTTTGATTAACGAGCTAGTCAAGTAGAGGCATACTAGTGACACTCTGTTTGTCTATGTATTCACACATGTATTATGTTTCCGGTTAATACAATTCTAGCATGAATAATAAACATTTATCATGATATAAGGAAATAAATAATAACTTTATTATTGCCTCTAGGGCATATTTCCTTCATATCATTACTATCTTATATCTTTTGGCATGAAAATGTGTATCACTACGATCGAGATTCAATAAGCCATTCTTTTAGGTGCAAGACCATTGAAGGTTTTATTCAAATAAATAGAGTAACCGTTATTCTCCTTAAATGAATAACCGTATTGCGATAGACATAATCCAATCATGTCTATGCTCAACGCAAACACCAAATAACTATTATTTAGGTTTAACACCAATCTCGATGGTAGAGGGAGCAGGCGATGCTTGATCACATCAACCTTTGGAAACACTTCCAACACACATCGTCATCTCACCTTTAGCTAGTCTCCGTTTATTCTGTAGCTTTTATTTCGAGTTACTAGCACTTAGCAACCGAACCGGTATCTAATACCCTGGTGCTACTAGGAGTACTAGTAAAGTACACATTAACGTAATGTATATCCAATATACTTTCGTAGACCTTGCTTGCCTTCTTATCTACCAAGTATCTAGGATGGTTCTGCTTTAGTGTCCGTTTCTCTCATTACAGAAGCACTTAGTCTCGGGTTTGGGTTCAACCTTGGGTTTTCACTGGAGCAGCAACTATTTTGCCGTTTCATTAAGTATCCCTTCTTGCCCTTGCCCTTCTTGAAACTAGCGGTTTTACTAACCATCAACAATTGATGCTCCTACTTGAATTCTACTTTCGCGGCGTCAAACATCGCGAATACTTAAAGGATCATCATATCTATCCCTGATATGTTATAGTTCATCACGAAGCTCTAGTAGCTTGGTGGCAATGACTTTGGAGAAATATCACTATCTCATCTGGAAGATTAACTCCCACTCGATTCAAGTGATTGTTGTACTCAAACAATCTGAGCACAAGCTCAACGATTGAGCTTTTCTCCCTTAGTTTGCAGGCTAAGAAACTCGTCGGAGCTCTTATACCTCTTGACGTGGGCACGAGCCTAAAATCCCAATTTCAGCCCTCGAAACATCTCATATGTTCCGCGACATTTCAAAAAGGTCTTGATTGCCTCAATTCTAAACCATTTAACATTACCGAACTATCATGTAGTCATCAAAAGCGTGTATGTCGGATGTTACGCAACATCCACGAGAACACGTTCGAGGTCCACACACCGGCGGTGCATTAAGGACATAAGCCTTCTTCGAAGCAACGAGGACAATCCTCAGTTTACGGACCTAGTCGGCATAATTGCTACTATCAACTTTCAACTGAATTTTTCTCTAGGATCCCATATCTAAACAGTAGAACTAAAGCGCGAGCTTACGACATAATTTGCGAAGATCTTTTGACGATGTTCAGGATAATTAAGTTCATCTTATGAACTCCCACTCAGATAGACATCCCTCTAGTCATCTAAGTGATTACATGATCCGAGTCAACTAGGCCGTGTCCGATCATCACGTGAGATGGACTAGTCATCATCGGTGAACATCTTCATGTTGATCGTATATACCATACGACTCATGCTCGGCCTTTTCGGTCTCTTGTGTTCCGAGGCCATATGCGTACATGCTAGGCTCGTCAAGTCAACCTAAGTGTTTAGCGTGTGTAAATCTGGCTTACACCCGTTGTATGTGAACGTTAGAATCTATCACACCCGATCATCACGTGGTGCTTGAAACGACGAACTTTAGCGATTGCACGATTAGGGGAACACTTTCTTGAAATTATTATGAGGGATCATCTTATTTACTACTGTCGTTCTAAGCAAATAAGATGCAAAAACATGATAAACATCACATGCAATCAAATAGTGACATGATATGGACAATACCGTTTTGCTCCTTTTGATCTCCATCTTCGGGGCTCCATGATCATCATAAATCAGGCATGACACCATGATCTCCATCATCATGATCTCCATCACCGTGTCTCCATGAAGTTGTCTCGCCAACTATTACTTCTACTACTATGGCTAAAGGTTTAGCAATAAAGTAAAGTAATTGCATGGCGTTGTTCAATGTTTCATGGTCATAAAATAAATTAAGACAACTCCTATGGCTCCTGCTGGTTGTCATACTCATCGACATGCAAGTCGTGATTCCTATTACAAGAACATGATCAATATCATACATCACATATCATTCATCACATTCTTTTGGCCATATCACATCACATAGCATACCACCGCAAAAACAAGTTAGGCGTCCTCTAATTGTTGTTTGCATGTTTTACGTGGCTGCTATGGGTTTCTAGCAAGAACGCTTTCTTACCTACGCCAAAACCACAACGTGATATGTCAATTGCTATTTACCCTTCATAAGGACCCTTTTCATTGAATCCGATCCGTCTAAAGTGGGAGGCGGCACCCGCTAGCCACCTTATGCAACAAGTGTATGTCGATCGGTGGTACTGTCTCACGTAAGTGTACGTGTAAGGTCGGTCCGGGCGCTTCATCCCACAATACCGTCGAAACAAGATTGGACTAGTAACGGTAAGCATATTGAACAAAATCAACGCCCACAACAACTTGTGTTCTACTCGTGCATAGAATCTACGCAATAGACCTGGCTCTGATACCACTATTGGGGAACGTAGCAGAAATTCAAAATTTTCTACGCATCACCAAGATCAATCTAAGGAGTAATCTAGCAACGAGAGAAAGATGAGTGCATCTACATACCCTTGTAGATCGCTAAGCGGAAGCGTTCAAGTGAACGGGGTTGATGGAGTCGTACTCGTCGTGATCCAAATCATCGATGATCCTAGCGCCGAACGGACGGCACCTCCGCGTTCAACACACGTACTGAACGGCGACGTGTCCCAAGCCTTGATCCAGCAAGGAGGAGGGAGAGTTTGAGGAAGGGAGTCCAACGGCAGCACGACGGCATGGTGGTGATGGAGTGGCAGTTCTCCGGCAGGGCTTCGCCAAGCTCACGCGGAGGAGGAGAGGTATTGGAGGGGAGGGGCTGCGCCAGGTTCAAGGGTGTGGCCGCCCTCCCACCCCTCCACTATTTATAGGTGGGGAGAGAGGGGCGGCCCCTAGATCTCATCTAGGGTTGGGGCGGCCAAGGGGAGGAGTGCCTCCCAAGTCAAGTGGAGGCCCTCACCTTAGGGTTTCCGTCTCCCATGCGCATGGGCCTTGGGGGCTGGTGCCCCTGGCCCATTAAGGCTAGGCGCCTTACAGCCCATGCTGCTGTATTGGACGTGGTGGAACATTTTCCGGACCTCCGGACCACTCCGGAATCCTCCGGAACCTTCTGGAAGCTTCCCGGTACAATACCGGAAAAAACCGAACTTTTCCCGAAACCCGAACAACAACTTTTCATATATAAATCTTTACCTCCGGACCATTCCGGAACTCCTCGTGACGTCCGGGATCTCATCCGGAACTCCGAACAACATTCGTTAATCACACACAAGTCTTCCTTATAACCCTAGCGTCATCGAACCTTAAGTGTGTAGACCCTACGGGTTTGGGAACCATGCAGACATGACCGAGACAACTCTTCGGTCAATAACCAACAGCGGGATCTGGATACCCATGTTGGCTCCCACATGTTCCACGATGATCTCATCGGATGAACCACGATGTCGAGGATTCAATCAATCCCGTATTTGATTCCCTTTGTCTACCGGTATAGTACTTGCCCGAGATTCGATCGTCGGAATCCCGATACCTTGTTCAATCTCGTTACCGGCAAGTCTCTTTACTCGTTCCGTAACACATCATTCCGTGATCAACCCCTTGGTCACATTGTGCACATTATGATGATGTCTTACCGAGTGGGCCCAGAGATACCTCTCCGTCACACGGAGTGACAAATCCGATCTCGATTCGTGCCAACCCAATGACACTTTCGGAGATACCTGTAGTGCACCTTTATAGCCACCCGATTACGTTGTGACGTTTGGTACACCCAAAGCATTCCTACGGTGTCCGGAGTTGCACAATCTCATGGTCTAAGGAAATGATACTTGACATTAGAAAAGTTTTAGCATCTGAACTACACGATCTTTGTGCTAGGCTTAGGATTGGGTCTTGTCCATCACATCATTCTCCTAATGATGTGATCCGTTATCAACGACATCCAATGTCCATGGTCCGGAAACCGTAACCATCTATTGATCAACGAGCTAGTCAACTAGAGGCTTACTAGGGACATGGTGTTGTCTATATACCCACACATGTATCTGAGTTTTCTATCAATACAATTATAGCATGGATAATAAACGATTATCATGAACAAGAAAATATAATAATAATAACCAATTTATTATTGCCTCTAGGGCATATTTTCAACACAAAGACCGGCACGGACGGTGGCGTTCCCGCGTCAAGGAAGGCGGCGCGGCGCATACCACGGAAAGTCGACGCGTGAGGACGACAGTGGACCGCAGACCGCGGCGCTACGGCCCGAAGGGGCGATGCAGTTGCGGTGGGCAGGTCGGGGCGACGGCGGAAGACCTCGGGGCGATCGCGGGACCACGGGCCGCGGCGCTACAGTCCGAAGGGGCGGTGCAGCGGCGGAGCGCGGGCCGATGCAACCGCGGGGGACGACCTCGGGGCAATGTCGAGGACTGCGTATCATGGCACTACTGCCTAAAGGAGCGACGAAGCAGCGACGCGCGAGTCGATGCGGCCATGAGGAGAACCACGGAGCAGCGGCGTTGCGGCCCGACAGGACGACGCAACGGCTGGCCGTTGCTCGATTGATGGAGTCCAGCTGTACTCGATGACGTTATGTGCTCTTGCGATTGATCAGACCGAACGCACAACGAAGACGGAATAGATCGCGTGCTTTCGAGATCAAGTCGATTGCTCGCGGGTCGATGAAGTCGCTGAGTACGGCCGGAAGGGAATCGGCGTTGTGCGATGCATACACACCCGCATGCAAGCACACATGCACATGATGCACAAATAGAAGACATGCACACGGGATGTAGCAGCGGTGTGGATGGGCAGCCCTCTTGCACACGAGCGGACGACCACACCACGCGGCAGTTCACCACGCCCGCGCGCGGGACGAGCAGGACATCCTCGGGAGCCGCCGCATCAGCCCACGTGACGCTGTTGCATGCGTCAAAGCCGGGTATCCTGCAGCATCTGATCCGTTGTCCGAATAGAGGCGTGATGTAGATGACGAACGACGGTGACCAACGCAAACCAATCTTATATCAAAAAACTAAAAAAAAACGCGGATTAAAGTGACTGGCGAGAGTGAGAAAAACCTGGATCAAAGGATCGGGAAAAAGACTCTTTAGGGCAGCTGGTCGACACGACCGGCAAACGAATCCTAGGTACGGGCGGCACGGCCCCCGGCGGCGGTCGTGAAGGCTGACCTCCCCAGGGGCGGCGCGCGGAGCGGAAGTGACGGGCGGCTAGGATTTAAAACCCGGAAACTGATATTATGTTAGAAGAGAGAGATTGGTGGAATAGTTCGATGTATTATTTGAGCCTCACAAGATATATATAAGAGTCTGATCAACTTGGAGTACAAGACAAGTCAGAACAAATCCTAACTAGTCTATCTCGTCTTTCCTAATAATCAATATACTCAACATTTTTGTCAGGCTATGATGATATTTGGTTCTAACATATATTTTTTTTTTAAATAGTGACCTTACTTGTGGACTCATTCTGATTAAGTAGACTCGATCTCCTGAAATTTTGGTGTGTCTCGGCAAATACAACGGACAACCTTCAGTTTGTTGGCGCATTCAGCTCGGCATTCCAACTCTTGAAGCCTTAGAGGTTCGGGAGGCTCTAGCCCTTGCAGAAGATCTCAACTTGCAAAGGATTCATGTGGCAACGGATTGCAAGGTTGTGGTGGATGATATCAAGCATAGGAATACGACAAGCTATGTTGCAATTCTACATGAAATCAGAAATCATAGTTCTTCCTTTACAGCCTGTAGTTTTGCTCATGAGTTTAGGAGCTCGAATTTCAAGGCTCACAATCTAGCGAGGCATGTCTTGAAGTTATGGTTTGGCAGCCATATTTGGTTAGGCAACCCAGATGACCTTTCTTTTGAACGTGTAAACATTGGTCCAAGTTAATAAAAGCCTCGCAAGTTTGTCTTCAAAAAAAAGGTCGGCATTCCAGCTTGCGGGCTAAAAGCCTGTTGCGAGCTCGAGGCGACTATGTGTAGGGAAAAGTTCTGATTTGGAAAAAACCCCGCACGCCCTAGTCCCCATGTTGTCCCCTCGTGGGCGACTCGGGCGACAACGCCAGATCTCGCCACAGGCAACCCCCTCCCTTCCTCACCAACATCGTCGACTGGAGCCGCCAGGGCAACACCCCTTACGGTGGCTTGCGGGGGCACCTTCTCTCCTCTCCTCGGTGGTGGTTGGCGCGGGGCGAAGACCCACCAGGGCGGAGATATTGGGTGTGGGAGGGCCCCGGTTGCGCGGCGATGGTGGCGGCGTGCTCATTGTAGCGGCAGGGTGGCGGTCAGGTAGAAGCTCATGGCGTGACGGCTGCGTCTTCGTGGCGGCAGGTGCTTCACTCAATTAGGAAGGTGTTGGACCCTCAAGTGCAAGGGTTTGTAGCAATCTCCTTCAAGTGACCTCAAGGTTTATCAAACCAATAGAAGTTTAATAACAAAACTAATGATCAGTACCTGCACACAGAAATACAAAACCGCCTTAGCCCCAATAGGGCTAGTGAGATTGTCGGTCTCACTAGCTTGCTAGTAACAAGGAATAAAAGCACAAGTGTATGAAAATTTTGGTTGCGGCAAAAAAGTAAAACCAATGAATAGAAAAGAGTGTTTGATCAAGGAAAAGAAAAATGGACGGGAATCCATAGGCTCACTACTGGTTTCTCTCCAAAATAAAGTATGTTGTTGTAAACAAATTACACCGGTGCATCAATTAGATTGCAGCTTTTATAACTACGACTATCCATAACATAATCATCATATGAGCATCACGTTCTAATATCTATAGACCGTTATCCAACTGCATCTATAGCTAATACTCAATCCAAGATTGCTATCCAGCATGCACCATAAAGTACTAAGTAAAAAAATAAAGTATTGATGAGTACGATGACATGAAGTAGATGATATATTGTCTTCACCCTACGTTCAAAGAACACCTACACAACCATATTTTTTATCACTAGTGTCAACAACACAATACAAGCCTTTTCTACTTTCTGTCAATGCAGTACATTACTTGCAATGTTAAACCCAACTGTCATATACAACCCCCTCTTGGAAATCACCCCTCAAACTTGGTCAAAGAAAGATATATAGATCGGAGAGCATATTAGTAGTATAAAGGATGCGGGAGTGTGTCTGTTTCTGCAGTCTGTTTCCGGTTGTGTGTCGCAGGCGCCTCCAGACCTCCGCTCCGTTCCATCTTCCCGGACGGCCCGCACCGGGTGGATTGCCTCAGGGGTCCATGACGGATGGATCACGGGTGCTACCCCACATGCGAAGGGGAGGTCGGGGTGACCTAGCCCCGTCTCTTCATGTCCCTTGCACCACCTTGTATTTGGAACCAGTTTATCTACTTGCTCGTGCCACGCCGAGCAGACACTTCGGATGCAAACATCAAATCAGGGGATGGGGCTACGTCCTCTTGACACCACAACGCCCACCGAGCAAGGCTCGATACTCCTTTGCATGGAGACCCTGTGGAATCTGGATAGGGAGCGAAGGGGTTAAGGGCACCCATAACCAGGGACCTACTATCTGGCGATCTGTGCGTCAAACAGGGAGGAAACGCGCACCCCCCCCCCCCCCCCGTGCCTGGCCAAAGTTTTTGGGCCAGCCCATGCAGGAGGCCGGATGGCCCTATTTTTTCATTTAATGTTTTACCTTTTTATTTTATTTTTTCTTCTTTAAGATAATTCGGGACTGCACAAAGTTCCCAATTTCAAAAAATAGTGTAATTTCAAGTGCTTGAGAAATCATATTCATGAATTCATAAATGTTCATGATAATGAAAAAAGTTCAGGAAATCATAAAATGTTCGTTATTTTGAAAACAAATGTTCGAATGTTCAAAAGGTGTTTATGATTTAGAAAAAAATGTTCAAGAATGTTTTCGTATTCAGAAAATGTCCACGAATTTGAAAAAATGGTCACCAATTCACAAAACATTCATGATTTTTTTGAAAAATGTTCATCGAAATAAAAAAATGTGCGTGAAATCAAAATTGTTCCCAAATGTGAAAAGTCGTTCATCGAGTCAAAAAATATTCATCGGCAAAAATTGTTCATGAATTCAAAAAGTGGTCATGCATGTCAAAAAATGTTTTCTTTAAAAACAAATTAAAATTTCTAATTTCAAAACGTGTTCCCAAAATTCAAAAAAATCACTAATTTAAAAAATGTTCGGGAGTTTCAAAAAATACTCGTAATAAAAAAATGTTTGAAAATTGGTAAAAGATGTTCACAATTTGGAAAAAAATAATGATTTCAAGTAAAAGTTAATGAATTCCAAAAATATTCAAAATTTGCAAAAGAATACGACTTCAAAAAATGTTCGATTTTTTAAATGTTCACAAAATGAAAAAGAACCAGAAAAATATAAAGACATAGAAAATAGAGTCAATTACACCACCGGTGCTCGAACTTGACGCGAAAAATCACTTTAGTGCTAAAACTTGTGATGTACATTGAATCGGTACAACAACTTGGCTTCCTTGTGCAAAGACGATGGAAAATGCGATTGAATACGTCCACAAGGCTAACTAGGCGTGACAGGGTGGCATGGGTCCATTGTCAGGACGCAAGATGCAGAGCGTGTGCCCTGTTAATTTGCAAAAATACCCTTGGAATTTTTTTTCACAAGAAAGCCCCAGCAAGCTGCGTCCCCCAGTCAGTAGTATAAAATGTAAATAATCACAAAAATTAGTCCTGCTCTGTCTAAACATGAGAAGTGCAGCGTGCACACAGAAGGTACTAGCCACTGCAGCCCCAACATTTTCCTCGGACATCTTAAAAAAAAACATTTTCTTCGGATATATTGGATAGCTAGCCTAAATATCTTATAACAATGACGCTCGCTGGGCATGGACTGCAGTTAGTGTGGCTCATTTTGTATGCAGTAATTGTTTTCAAGATATTTGCAAAATAAATAATGTTCAAATATTACTATGCTATAAATATTATACACAAAAATTTATGGTTAGTAAATAAAAGCATTCAAAATGTTTAATGAATACGAACATTTTTGTACACTCGTGGCTCATATTTAAATTATACAAAATATTGAATACAAACATTTACTAAATATTTATGACCATCAACTTCTGTATAATTCACTTGTGACCTATTTTTTTTACATTACTTAAGTATTAACACTATTGAATATTCATATCAACATTTTATTTTCTAAATTATGAATATTTTTTATTATACAAACATTATTTTAAACGACATACCTATGAGTTATAAAATTATGTTTGTAATTGTTTAAACGTTTCTATACTTGAAAAATAATATTTATGAATTATAATTTAAGAAATATTTGTATTCTTTAATTATACAAACATTTTTATAATTCATAAACTAAGTACATGAAGATTTCAAAATAATACGTGACAATTTTAAGTAAGTTATTTCATTGTTATGTATATAATATTTATAACAACGCCGATATAACACACCTGTATATATTTTTCTATTTGTGTGTAAATACATGCTTATTTAGAAAACACACAATCTTTATTAAAACAACTTCTTGAACCAACATAGCAATTGTTTTCTAAAGGATGACTAGTTTTAGTAAAATTGTGATTTTTTTACTTATATGAGCATTTATTTGAATATACTCTGAACTTGTTTAAATGACTTATACAAATATCTTTATGTGGTCGCTAGTTCAAGTTCCTAAGTCATCTTTTTTAACTTGTATGTATCAAAAATCTTAATTTACATTCTTTAAGGAAAATTGTATAAAAGATATGTATTCATACGAGACAACAAATTCCCAAGGCTGTGGCTAGTTGCGCACGCCCTGTACCAACAGGTCCTCGGATTGAGTCCATGATTATTTTTACCCATGTCACTGGCTATTTTGTGAGTAGAAAAATGTTGAGGTGTTTTGCAAAGAAGCAGGCCAGAAGTCTTCAACTTGGGTAGCTGACAGTGGACCCACACCATGCTGTCACGCCTAGTCAGCCCCGTGGGCTTATTCAGTTGCATTTTGCACCATATTTACACGTCTAAGCCAAGTTATTGCACCGGTTCAATGTACACCGTAAGTTTTAGCACTAAAATGACTTTTTGCGTCAAGTTCAAGCACCGGTGGTGTAGTTGACTCTAGAAAATAAGTAAATATGGAAAGTGAAAATAGAGAACGAACATGAAAAAAATAAAGTAAAAAACAGAATGAAAAGTATAATTAAAAAAATAAAAAAGTAAAAGAGACAAATCAAAAAAGTAAGAAAAAGAAAAGCGGAAGAAAAAACGGAGGAAATAACTAGACTAGGCCGGCCCATACGTTGGACAGGAGTGTGAGGGGTGATGTGCTAGGTCGCTAAACAGCGATCTACGTGCCAAATAGGAACCACCCCCACGAACCACCAATGACAAAGTATAGTACTACACGCCAACTTGGTGGGTTGTGTAAACTCAAAAAAAAAACTTGGTGGGTTGTGGCTCCCCAAGCCCATGAAAAATTATTTGAATAGCCCTCTCCAACAGGCACGCAATCGCGTGGCGCGCTAAATTATTTTTACAGCGCCGAAATAGCCTTTTTTTAGCGCGTAGGAGGGCGCTTGCTCCAACAGGCGTTGCAAAACACGGCGCCCAATCTGGCGGCCCCACCTGCAGCAGCCCAAATTTTATAATGCGCACATCAAATATGCAGCGCAATGCCGTTTCCCAGCACGTTGAACCTTATTTACCGCACACGAGATTTTAGCGCAGCTATTGGAGCGCTAGTTTTTGTCGCGCGCGCTATCTAGGCATTTTTTTCAATGTGCGGCTTATGTAGCTCGTCTGCTCGAGATGCTCTTAGTAAATGACTCATATAACTTCTGCAGACCTGCCTCACTGGCCACAAGCATGTGCCAAATAGCGAATTTGGCATTTGCCAGTAGTGCCAAGTGCCTACAGCTGCCGAATATACAAACATGAAAGCATGGGTACCTTTTTCTTTTCTGAGTGGATAATAGAAAATAATTGATCTGCATTTGAAAGCATGGGTACCTGAGCAAGCTCCATGCTCCCGTGTCAAATTGTTGTTTACATTAGTTCATGTCAGAAACATGCCCGGATAGAGATAGAGTTGTTTATATTAATTCATGTCGGAATCAGGCCCATGTTGCAGCAGAGTAAAAAAATGGCCACACCGAAGAGAAATAAGAGATTTCACATGGTATTCTCAAAACAAACAAGGAAAATCGACATCGATGCCAATAAGAGATTTGGCCACACCGAAGTGCCCTAAGTACTCGGCAGTCGGCAGTGACCACAGTGATGATGAGAGATTTTTTTTTAAAAAAGGAGTATTACCCCTGACCTCTGCATCCAAGCGATGCATGCAGCTATTTTATTAATTATTCATTAGGACCTTATAAATTACTCCCTTCGTCCGGAAATACTTGCCTTAAAAATGATTGTATCTAGACTTGTTTTAGTTATAGATAAATCCTTTTTAAAAAATTTAGGACAAGTATTTTCGGACGGAAAAAATAGTACTCCCTCCGACCCTTTTTACTTTGCATATAAGAATTGTCTGAAGTCAAACTTAATAAAGTTTGACCATATTTATATGAAAAAATATTAACATCTACCATATGCTAAAGTTATACAAGATGAAACTTTAAGTCATGACGCATCTACTGGTATTGATTTCACATTGTTAATGTTGGTATGTTGGTATTTTTTTCTATAAAGTTGGTCAAACTTTACGAGGCTTAAATTCAGACAAATCTTATATGCGAACTAAAAATGACCGGAGGGAGTACGTTAGGTAGTTTGAAGCCACCATCTTAGCAATAGATGTCGCTACTTCTATCCACTCGATGAAGGTGTGCCGATAATCCGAGCCTAATACCAAACAAACATCGCACAAAAGCCTAACATCTAAAGCCGGAGACCACAACCAAGCCACATACTGGGTTTGGAGCACAAACCGGTCCGATGAACTCTCATGTGTCGTCGCTGCCATCTTCCGCCAATCCATCTTCAGAGCAGAAACTAATGAACCGACCTTGCCAGGCCTCTCTGCAATCGACGCCACCATGGTGCCAGATGAGAGAGAGACTCGCCTTCTTATAAAACATTTGGGATACATTTTGCTTCAATATTGAAATTGGAAATCGGGGGTCTACGCCTTTATTATCGACGGGGGTAAATGTTCTTAACAGCATCTTCATAATCATCCTCGAGACCTTGACACAACACAGCAGAAAATAAGGAGATACAATCCTGAACCGAAAGGTTATCTACGGTAGGCAAAATGAGCAGCTTCACTCTCTGGTCTCCTATCATCTGCCTTTGAGATTGAAAGCACCGACATATCTTTTACTATTTCACATAACGTTCAGCAAGTCACAAGCACAATGACTTATGTAGAAAGCACTGGGCACTGCCACCCAGCACTCATTCGTTGGCAGCTTGATAATGACGGAAAATATCAGGAAGGCGGTAGGTCTGTCCCTCCACATCCTGCAGAATTCCCATCTTTCGGTAGCATTCGATGCTGTCCAGGAGCGTCTCCTCCAATGCCCTCGGCTTCCAGCCCAGATTACTCAATTTTGCCGACGAAATCGGCGTGACAGGAGAGTTTTGATGCACATCGGCCTTGCTGCAGAAAGCAGAATGAGAGAGTTATTCAAACCATATAAACAAGCCCGGGCGTTCTTTACATAGTTGATGTGTCATTTATTACATACAAGGAACACATGATAAGAGAAGAGACCCACCACTTTACATAGTTGTAGTCAGGGTACGTCTTCTTTAGCAGTTCCAGCAAAGCCTTTGTGCTAATGTAATTTGGTGCGCAGATATATCTCCCGGATGATTCGGGTTTCTCGTATACCAGAAGCAAAGCATCGGCCACATCACGGACATCGACTATTTGCAACGGCGTGTCATTCAACGCATTAGGACCTCCTGTAATAAAATTTCCAGCACTCCCAGCCGTCAACAATACATAACAAGTAGATCTCTAGTACCATGCAATTAAGAGGATGAGGTAAAAAACTAATTGTGCATAGTCAGAAGAAGCAATACCAGACATTATTAAGAGTTGCTCCCTCCATCCAAAAATAAGTGACTCAAATTTGTACTAAAGTTAGTAGAAAGTTGAGTCACTTATTTTGGGACGGAGAGAGTATAACATTAGTCCAATCATATTTAAGAACCTTCTTCAACAGCACAAATGAGTTGTGTAGTTCTTACATAAGGGCCTGAATTGGAAATTAAGGGCATTTTGGAGCACAAGATTATGAAATGGAAATGCCAAAAAAAAATACATTTGTATGTTTGTGGCTTCTCGAATCATGAAGCAATAAAGGGAATTTATATATGAATTTTACAGGAATTCAAGAAGAGAGAAGGTCGAGAGGATTTTTCCATAAGGTCTAAAGCTCATGGAAGAAATTGGATTCAGTTATTCTATAGAACCTCTGAAAAAATCCATAACAAATTCCTAGTTTCCTACATTACCAAGAGAGCCTTGCAAGTGATTACTGCAATTTTTCCCACCCAAAGACATGAATATTTTTGTGAGGTAAATGATAATCCTAGGGCGAAAAGAATGAAATAACGAGGGAACCTTTTATGACATAGATCAGGAGTTCACTGGTGGTGTTGACAACAGGTTGCAATTGTGGCCCAAAAACAATACAAGGACATAAAGTAACTACATTGAGCTCATTCTTCTCTGCATATTCCCAAGCTGTCTCTTCAGCAACAGTTTTAGCAAGAGTATACCAGGCCTGCCAGCAGAAATTGTAAAGGTTTGAACTCAGTCCTCGCATGTTGCAACCATTTTTAGTTTCTGAGTAATTACCGATTAATGATGAAGTGAACTACTAATATGTTAGGAATCAACAAAGAAATCGACATGTTAAATCTTCATGCAAATAGATTAAAGTGCTCCCTCTGTAAAGAAATATAAGAGTGTTTAGATCACTACTTTAGTGATCTAAACGCTCTTATATTTCTTTACGGAGGGAGTATATCCTTAGCTTCCGCAAGTATGTTGCGACTGAATTCCATTGTTCTATCATCTCACAGTTCTACTCTTGTAGTTTCAAAACGCTCTTATATTATGGGACGGAGAGAGTAATTTCTAACTTTACTAACCTCCTTTTCCATGCATATTTTTCTGTCGGACCAGCAACTCTCGTCTTTGGGTTTACCCTGAGGCCAGTTGGGGTTGGAATGAACAGCAGCGGTGGATGACACCACCACAACCTTCTGAACCTTCAGAGATGAACAAACTTCAAGAATATTTAGGGTGCCCTTCACGGCAGGCACCATGATTTCTGACTGCAGGGTTATATTTAGCACAACGTTAGTAACAGACCATCAAGAATCTGCATTTTCAAATATTGAGATTTCAACGAGATTCTACAATGCCAGAAATTTTGTGTACTAGCCTCAGGGTCGACGGTCTTATCCGCGGGAACAGGGGAGGCGACATGGAAGACGCCCTGGCAACCCTCGACGGCGGCGGCGAGCGCGGCGCGGTCGAGCACGTCTGCCTTGAACAGCCGCAGGCTCTCCGCCGCCCCGTCCAGCTGCATCAGATGCGCGTTCTTCTGGTCACCTGAAACGGCATCCCGACATTAACTACCAACCGGCGAAGCAGGCAGCAACAGCAAGAAGAGAGGAGGAGCGGCCGGATCAGGTGCGCCGTGCGTACATGGGTCGCGGACGGTGGCGTGGACGGCGTAGCCGCGGGAGAGGAGCAGCTTGACGAGCCACGAGGCGATGTACCCGCCGCCGCCGGTCACACACACCCGCGGTGGTGCCATCCTCCTCCTCCTCCTCGCTTACGGGCTGGCTCGCTGCTCGCTCGGCTTTAACAGTTTCTCTACCCACTCGCCGGTAGACTCCACGGCGCAGATCGACATCACCTTCCTCCTCTTTATGCCGCGGTAGCTACGCGGGGACACGGCGGCTGACAGAGGCCATCTGCCGCTCAGTCCCCAGTTCCTCGGGCCCTCTCTGTTAATGGTAGATAAATTTTTGGCAGGTTGTTCATCAATGCCAACTGTGTACTGTTCCCAGAATTATGAAATTGTGTCTACCGTGGAGTACGACCATTCCAATGAATAACGTTTGCATATCGCCGATTTGATAATATCAGACATAGGTTGATCCTAAACCTCTGTTTTGTTGTTCCTCCTCTTCCATCATTATAGTTTTTTTTTTGAATTTTCACCAGGGAAGGGGGGGGGGGGGCCCCACCTGAATATATTGCGTAAAGGGGAAAACCCCCTGAGAGTCAGATTACAGCGACAGAGAATTTCCAAGAAGGATAAGGAAAGGAGACCCTAGCAAGGCAGCTAGCAATTACGCTAGGCGATCGGTCCTAAGAACAGCTAGCCAGACGTCGATATGAGAGCGATCTCTCTCCCGCAGTCTAGCACGCCACAACACCGCATCGTCCCGACATGCCTTCAATGTACTCCCTCTGTACCGTTTTATTTGTCGTTGGGCAACTCCAGTACAAATTCTGTAACGCTACAATATTTTCTCAGTTTCCAAATTTACCCTCCACTGATCCACTTGCTACTCGTTCACTTTCGCTTCATTGGAATCCCCTTCCTAAATCGCCTCTCCCTCTCCTCTCGGTGGCGGCCTCTCCTCTTCGTCGCCTTCTCCCTCTCTCCTCGTGCCGCCTTCCCCCTCTCCTCGTCGCCGGCCTCTTCCACCGCCCTTTCTCCCACCACCCCGCCTTCACTCACACCCCGTAGGTTGAAAAAATTGATTCTTTTGCGTTAGCGGCGGAGGCGTGGATGTGTAGCGGCGCCAGAGCTGGATACGGGCTACGGGGGCGTGGATGTGGAGCGGCGCCGGACCTAGAGCGGCGGCGGAGCGGCGGATCTGAAAAGTCTGGGCAGCAAAGCGGCGGGCGGCGCCGGAGCCTCCAAGCGGAGCGGCACGGGAGGCCGAGGTGGGCAGGTGCCACCGGTGGCGGGACGAGCATCTGGAGCAGGAGGGCGACGCCGAGCTCGGTTGGGGCCTCCTCGGCGACCGCTGCGGCGAGGTCTGCGACTCGATCTCGAGTCCCCGGCCATGGCGAAGTTGTAATGTATGCCAAGAACTTCTAAGGTGAGCCCTCACTCACTTTCGGCGCCGAGTACTCTGCAATCTGGTCCTCTATCAGAGCTTTTCCATTAGTTCTTGCAAATGAATATGTATTCCTGTTCAAATCTGAAGCAACACCATGAGTACACAAACAAAGAGAATATGTATACACATTCAAATCTGAAGCATCTGTATACACAAACTGCTGATGTTCTTCCTGTTCCACAACCGGGCGTTGTAGCCTGACACAAAGAGAATCATGAGGCATTTTTCTTTTAATTAAACATTTCCGGTAGTATACTTGACTGAATTTAAACACTTGCAGTAGTACTTTGACGAGGCTCTGCTTGATCAACTGGAGCTTAAACACTTGCAGTAGTACTTGCAGTAGTACTTGACTAAATTTAAACACTTACAGTCTTTCTACTGCTGCTTGATCAACTGGAGTACTCTGGACTTGATCAGTAGTTGTTTTGGTGTAGCAAGTGCAGGAGCTGTAGTACTCCATTTGGTACTCCATTTGGAGACTTTAAGCTGGATCAGATTAGGTACTCCATTTGCTGTAGTACTCAGTTAAGCTGAAACTAGTAACATCACTTGAAGCAACTTAAGTCTCAATAATCAAATTCATCATACACTATTACTTGAATCAAAGATCAGATATTCCATTACAGTAGCAAGTGTACCAGTATTATTGGAGTAAAAAAATTCAGTTAAGTTGTGCAAGAGTGTACTCCTGCTTGCTCTTCTCCTAATCTTGTCAAGATCTTGTGTATTTAAATGAACCTTTTGCTATGTATTTAAATGAAAGGGGAGTATAAATACTGTTTGGTTAAAACCAAGATTCGATTATCTTGAACTACTCCAAAGATCTCTTCTCTTCTCTAAATTATGTGTAATTATGGATTATTACACATACTCCTCTTCTCTTCTTTAAATTCTCTTCTTTATTGGAATACTACTCTTCTCTTCTCTAAATACTCTTCTCTTCTCTTCTCTAAATTCACTCCTCTCCTCTACTACTACTCTCCTACTCAAAAATCAAATGATCATACAAATGGATTATTATGGATTATGGAGTATCAGAGAGTGATCATACAAATGGAGTAGTAGAAATACACACATCTGAATGGAGTATGGAGTAAAAATACATGGAGTAAAATATATGGAGTAAAAATTTAAATGGAGTTACACATACAAGTGGAGTTAGACATACTCCAACATACTCCACACAAACAACATACTCCAACATACTCAAGTATGGATTATTACAAACATGACAAGCATCACAACCTCATCACAAGCATCACAAGCATCATCACTAGCATCATCACTGGCATCACAGCCTCATCGCAAGCATCATTACTAGCATCACAGCCTCATCGCAAGCATCATCACTAGCATCACAAGCATCATCACTAGCGCATCACAGCCTCATCACGAGCATCATCACTAGCATCACAAGCATCATCACTAGCATCACAACCTCATCACAAGCATTATCACTAGCATCACAAGCATTATCACTAGCATCACAAGCATCATCACTAGCATCACAGCCTCATCACTGAACCCTCTCCATTAGCTCTAAGTTGTATAGGGCATTTGCGTAAACCTCTTTAGGACATGTTAGTCTTGGAGGTAGCTGCCCATGACCCTCAAGCCTTTCCTTGTTAACATGTGGTATTTTATACCCATTCCCCTGCATGGTTCAGGATCTCGCCATGCACATCTCAGAGAGTTAGGAAAATTCTGTTGAGCTTGTAAACCTCATAGCCTTTGAATTCCTCCAAAACACCGCAATAAGGTCTTGTAGTGTTTTAGGACTCGCATAATCTGTCAAGGATTGCAGCGAGTTGAAAAACCCAAGGTCAAGCACATTCAAATCGGATTTGTTGGCGGGTTGTTGTATTATTCTAATGTCAAGTCCAGTTTTTGCGACAATTGCTAGAAATTCAGGTCATCCGACAAGATATGGGGCTTAGCATTATCCTGCTGAATGTAGATGGTCCGTCATCGACATCACATTCGGCCAAACAGCTTGTATCACTGGCAAGACCTTCTCTATCGAGAACTCCCTCATCACTTTTACATCGACCTTTATTGACTTTGTCTCTATTGTACCTCTGGGCCTATTGTCACTTCTCCTCGAAAGGGAACTTTTTCACGAATGGCGGACACCGATTTTCCCAGAGAAGGTAACGCTTCCTTCACTGTCCCACCTTGGCCTAGCTACACCGTTAAGAACATCACCTTGCCAATACGATTTGCCATGTATAGGCCTCATAGGCTCTTCCTCCCCATCCAATGAGATAATATGTTCTATTCTTCTTTGTCATGTTAAACCACTTCTCGTCAATATGGACAACATTATGCATAGTCTTGAACTTAGGCCTCATGATTCTTTGTTGTTGCCTTATCAAGCATCGACAAACAAAATTTCATCCTATCCATCTTATTCTTTTCCTTTAGAGACGGCTTCACAGTTTGTATGTCTCCTTATCAAATTCAGCATAAACTTTCTATGAAGTGTGGTAGGGCTACACCCCAGTTGCCAGGCTAGTGACCTAATAGTAGACCTTCTGTTTAATGGGATTGTTAGGATTTTTTCTAGGTTAATGTCCTTAGGCTTTCTTCCACAATTTCCTTTTCTCTGATTGGCAACATCCACCTCTTGACCTTGTTGAATTTGCAACATTGCTTTCCTCCAAATTCTTTGTATATTCCAAACACCCACTCTAAAAATTTGCAATGTCTTGCGTATGACGTTCTCTTAAAAGTGCCTCCTCTACTCATACACGCAGTGTATGCAATGCTACATAAGCAGCAAATTTTTGCTTTGGTCATTGAGGGTTTTATTTTTTCTACCAACTTGCCCAACACCGCACCAAGACATACAACAAAGAAATTATGAAATGATCAAGTGATGAAATGATCAATTGTAACCGTATTCGGATTTTGAACAATTTCATCTCCTTCCATTCCATCTTCCGCATCTCCTTCCATTTCATTTTCTACATCTTCATCCATTTCGTCCACATCTTCTGCAGGTGGAGTGAATTTGAGGTCTGGGAGATCCATTTTGTCCTGAAGATATGAATACGCAAGAAGAAGAAGTTGAGGTCTGGGAGGTATGTGAGATCCATTTAGGATAGCTGAATTTACAGTAGTCAAAGCTTCGTTGTACAGCAATTCAAATAAACATGAATTTACTGAGTCAAATTGTTGCTTTGTACAACATGAATTTGGAGTAGTCAATTCTTTGGACCAATTCTGACAAATTACAGTACTAAGGTCTTTGTTGAGATGACTACACTGCTGTCAATTCAAATAAACCTGAATTTACATGAGGATGAATGAATTTGGAGTGGTCGATTCTTTGGACCAATTACAACAAATTACGATCTTGAGGTGCTTGTTGAGATGATTACACTGCTGTCAATTCAAATAAACCTGAATTGGCTTTGCCGATGTTGTATTTGTCCCTTGGATTATTTGCAAATTTTATGTAGTCAAGCTTGCAAATTGGATTTGCTGTAGTCAACCTATTACATTTGCCTGTTCTGGAAATTCAGTTAATTTGCTACTCCTTTGCAAGAGGTAGATGTAAATGTTCAGATGTTAATTCAGTTAATTTATATGCACCTAAATTTGTACTATGAACAGGAGTAGATAACCAAGTACAGTACTAAGTTTTCTTGGATTACAAGTGTACTGAATTTATATAACTCCATATGCAGTCTTCTTAACTGCAGATTTGGCAGCTCCACTAAATAACTAATGTAACTTAATTTTTTTTCATATGAGTCCATAAAGTTACTCCCAATTTACTGTCAAATTACTCCTAGTGTTGACACTTTGTTGACTCGTAGTGTTCACACTCACGACAACAACCTCGTTAAAATGACACTGACAACAACAGTTTGGAGTACACCCATTTGGTTTAATTTAAATGCACAAAAATTATGATGAGAAAGAAGAAGAAGACAGGTTGCTTTTGTTATGAGTAGAAATGAAATGGAGTACACTGTGACAACAACAATGAAGAAGACATGTTTAATTCAAATTTATTGTGACAACAACACTGAATTAGGAGTACAAGATGCCATGAGGAGTAAAAATTGAGTAGCCCACCTAGATCTGCTGATTTGTCAATTGATCCTGTGTACTTGATCTTGCTCTTGTTGATTTGTCAATTTCACACTAATGATCTTGTTGTTGCCGATGTTCACACAATTGACCCAAAGTCTTCTTAATCGCAGATTTGGCAGCTCCAATACTCCAAACTGTTGATGGACAGATGGAAGGAGCAGCAGAGCGAGCTTGATCAATACTCCTATTCTTGTATCTACTCCAAAGACAGCAGAGCGAGCTTGATCAAGACAACAAGATTTGTACTCCAAGTCTCCAATAGAGACTGTTGATGGCGCCGCTTCATGCTCCAACACAGACTGTGGGAATCAACTTCATCGCTCCTGTGCATGAATCAGGAGAACTGTGGTGGAGAACCAGTATCTACTCCAAAGATAGACTCAAAGCGATCAACACAGCATCGCAGGATCGCCAAAGTGAGGAAGAGGTCAATTGAGCGACGGGTCGATTCGGCTGCTCGCCGACGAGGTCAATTGGCGGATCAGAGCTCCAGTGCATGAATCAAGGAGGCGTCGGGTTAGCTGCTGCTGCTGGTCGGTCAGGGAGGAGCACGGGCGGCGCGACAGTGAGGAGTCATGGGCGGCCGGAGGCCGTGGGCGGACGGCGAGGAGATGGCGAGGACGGACCTTGGGTTCTCGATTGAGCGGGGAAGGCGGCGGCGAGGGAGCTGCGGCCAAGGGGGCGGACGCCGGAGCTGCAGTGAGGGGCGGAGCTGGCGGAGGAGTAGCAACGGAGGAAGACGACGATCCAATGAAAGTGTTTTTCAAATTGGGGGTAGTTTGGTCCTTTTTCTCCTTTTCACCTGGTCGGAGAATTTCCCCAACGACAAATAAATCGGTACAGAGGGAGTAGCAGCTAGGGGCCACGGGTCTCCCCTGAAGACGACAACGTTCCGTCGTTTGCAGAGCCTCCAACAGCAGAGGAGGCAACGCCAACAGCGGGCGAAGCGTCGAAAAGGTGCAGGGTCTCCACCGAAGCTCCAGCGGGCGAGAGCCCAACGCACCGCCAGAACTGAACCGCAAACGGGCACGCGAAGATCAGGTGATCGGCAGTTTCCAGCGCCGCTTCACAGCAGGGGCAACCCGCCTCCTCCGCCGGGATGATGGTTTTGCGAAGGAGCACATCCCTCGTATGGATGCGCGACATGGAGAGGAGCCAGCCGAAAAATTTGACGTGACGGTATGCTGGGGCGTCCGAAGGAAGGATGCCGGAGCCGCCACCCCGCCAAAGGTCACAAGGGCATACGCACCCTTAGCGGAGAAGCCCCGCCGGGTTCGCATACAGCCTTGGCTTAAACGGGAGTTCGAACCCTCCCTAGGTAGGCAAGCGTCCACCATTTGTCAAAAAGACAAGACTCCACAAATGCCAGCCAGAGGTTAGCAGCACAAGTTGTGGACCTCACACCCCGCTGACGCACCATCCACACTGAAAGGGCATTTCCCTACCTTATGTTTTGGATGATGATGACAACCCTTTGTTGGTCTAATCCTGTGCTAAATGTTTCAGGTTCTCAATGATTAGGCTTTCGTCGGTTGGTGGTTCTCTCTCGAAGGAATCGGTTGAAGACGGAATCCTTTACGCCTTTTATCTCTTTGGTCGTAGGGATCCCGTACTATCAAGAGGGAATCCACTTTGGGAAGAATAGGGGATTCCATTCACGTACACCTCCTTCACCCCTCTTTTGTCGAGAGAGTGCCTCCATGTTAATCTAATCTTTGCTGTGTTTTCCCAGCAGTTGTACCGCTCGTCTGGGCGGTTGTACCGCTGGCTCTTGACGCTTCTCTGCCTTTGTCGAGCGGTGGTACCGCTGCCTCCGGGCGGTGGTACCGCCACCTGTCTCTGCAAAGACCAACAGCGGTTGTTCCGGCCATGCACCGCCCATGTACCGGTCACGATTCTGTTTTGATGCGGTGGCTGGGCGGTGGTGGCCCGGTTGGTCCGGTTGTTCCTTTTTAACCGGTACAACCGGAGGTTCGAGCTGTTCTTCCGCTCATGCCTTAGCCGCTCAAGCACTCAAGGCCAGGCGGTTGTTCCGGCCATGCACCGCCCATGTACCGGTCAGGATTACATTTTTGATGCGGTGGTTGGCGGTGGTGGCCCGGTTGGTCGGTTATTTGCTAATGACCGGTACTACCGCCGATGGTCCGGTTGTACCGCTGGTAGGGTTCTGCAGCTACATCGTGAGTCGGTTGCACGGGACAAGGAGCGGTTGTACCGCTGCGATCTTGAAAATGCAAAGATACGGTTGGATTTATGTGGGCTGCTATATAAGGTGGTTCCTCCACCTACCACGCCCACCTTTTACCTCTCTCACTCCTCCATTGATGCTCTCAAGCTCTCTTGCCCGATCTCTCTCTCTAGCCACTCAAACTTGTTGATTTGCTAGGGTTTGAAGGAGGAGACCTAGATCTACACTTCCACCAAAGGATATTTAGTTCCCCATACTTTCTAGTGTGGATTTTGTTACTCTTGGGTGCTTGAGCACCCTAGGCAGTTGAGGTCACCTCGAGGCCATATTCCATTGTGGTGAAGCTTAAGTGGTTTCGTTGGGAGCCTCCAATTGTTGTGGAGATTGCCCCAACCTTGTTTGTAAAGGTCCGGTTGCCGCCTTCAAGGGCACCAATAGTGGATTCACGGCATCTCGCATTGTGTGAGGGCGTGAGGAGAATACGATGGCCCTAGTGGATTCTTGGGGAGCATTGTGCCTCCACATCGCTCTAACGGAGACGTACTTCCTCTTAAAAGGAAGGAACTTCGGTAACACATCCTCGTCTCCACCGGCTCCACTCTTGGTTAATTCGTGCCATTACTTTTGCAAGCCTACTTGTGTTACATCCATTGCTTGCTTATGTGCTAGTTGTTATCGCATCATATAGGTTGCTCACTTAGTTGCACATCTAGACAACCTATTTTGTTGCAAAGTTTAATTTGGTAAATAAAAGCTTAAAAATTGTTAGTTGGCTATTCACCCCCCCCCCCTCTCTAGTCAACCATATCGATCCTTTCAATTGGTATCAGAGCCTCGTCTCTTTTTAAGGACTTTACCGTCCGAAGAGTATGGTTGACGTCGTAGATGATGTGGGGGGAGCACTCCGGTGCGAATCCGATATCATCTATGGGAGATGGGGGTACCTCGATCTCTCGTGAGGAATTGAATGTGGCGTTGGACACATTGAAAACCTCCATGACGACCGAGGTCAAGGACATGTTTAAGGAATTCCTAGAAGGGCTTAAACTTTCCACCGCACCGTGAAAGTGGGTGATCCCGCCAACACGGAGCGGATGCTAACTCCGATAAGGGGAAGCTACTAGTGAGAAAGCCCCCTCGTCTAGTGGTAAGAATGGCACCGGCATCTTTGCCCATGTGCAACCTCCTCCCGTTTATGGTGGACCGATTTCGTCCACTCATTTGAATCATGCCGGTCCACCACCTAAGGTTGATAAAAAGGAGGATTTTGATTCTTGGGTCTATCGTTTTAAGCGTCATTTAAATCATGTGAACACTAACCTTTGGAGAATCATTGAAGAAGGTTTCTATCCGCATGACTCGAGCAACTTTTCTCCAAGAGAAGTCGTGGACCATCAATTCAATGAGAATGCTCTCTTCATCATCCAAGAAGCAATCCTTCCGAAGACCTTCCTCATCTCCGCCCTACTCCCTTGCCAAAGATGCTTGGCTCAAGGTGGTTTCCCTTTATCGAGGAAGCGCAAGCATTCAACATTCCAATTATGAAGTGGTCCAAGATGAAGCCGATGAGTTTGCAATGAAAGAAGAAGAAGAACCTCGTGAGCTCTATCGGAGAGTAACCAAGCTTGCAGTCTCCCTCCGGGATCATGGAAGTAAGGACACGGATGACAAGCTGGATCAAGCAAAATTCCTCAAGGCAATGATGCCCTACCACAAAGCCATGTCCTCCGTCATCCGTCAACGGCCGGACTTCCACACCCTGTCCCTCAAGTGATGTGTTGGATGAGTTTGTGGCTATGAGCATATTGGACAAGACCGCCGACAATGCGGTGCTTCGCTCCCAAAGAGCAAAGAAGCCCAACCTCGCCTTGAAGGCCAAGGTTTGTGTTGAAGAAGATGGAGAGGAGGAAGAAGAAGAGTGCAACCTCAAGATACAAAGTATGACTATCATGAACACATGGCCCTTGCTTCAAGGCAATTTTGGAGCAAGAAGAACTCGAGGCCCAACTTCAACAAGAGCAACTCAAGTGGCACTAGGGGCAAGCAACAAGTGAGGACTTGTTTCAATTGTGGCAATGTGAGTCACTTTGTTGCGGAGTGCCCATATGAGAAGAGGGAAGACAATGGTGGCAAGCTCATCCGTAAGGACAAGGCCAAGTTTTTCCCCAACAAGAGCAACTTCACCAAGAAGGCTCCTCACAAAGATTTGGTGGTCCAAGAAGAGTACAATGAGGATGATGATGATGATGAAGATGGTGAGTCGGTGGCCATGGCGTCCGTTGCCATTGCATCGACTCCTCGGGTGTCTCTCTTCGATTCACCCAATGAAAGCATCACCGCCAAGTGCCTCATGGCTAAAGCCACCAACAAGGTAACCCCCAATATCAAAACTACCATCATCAATCATTCTTCTTTGACGGATTGCATGGATGAACATGAGGGGACTAATGTGGACGAGAATGAGTTTGAGATCTTTATGGGTAAACTCAAGGGCAAATCCAAGAAGCACTTCGTTGCTCTCTTGGAACAACTTGGTGAAGCCAATGTCATGATCGAGGCTCATGAAGAAACCATCTCTAAGATGGAAGGGCATAGTCGTGACTATCCCGATGAGATTTCGGATCTTTCCAATGCTCTTGAGGAACAGTGTGGTCTTCGTTTGGCTCTTGAGGAGTCATACAACGATGATCATGCTAAATTAAAGAAAGACCTTGATCATGCTCTTGTTGTGGCTCGTGTGCTTAGCTCCGAGAAGGCAAAGCTTGGAGTTGATCTTGCTAGACTCAATGAGGACTTTGACACTCTCGACAAGGCTCACAAAGTCTTGAAGGGTGCTCATGCTAGTCTCAAAGAGTCTCATGAACAACTCCAAGTGAAGCTAATGTGACGCCCCCGATTCAATCGTACACTAATCATGCATGCAAATGTGTACGATCAAGATCAGGGACTCACGGGAAGATATCACAACACAACTCTAAAACATAAATAAGTCATACAAGCATCATAATACAAGCCGGGGGCCTCGAGGGCTCGAATACAAGTGCTCGATCATAGACGAAGTCACCGGAAGCAACAATATCTGAGTACTGAGACATAAGTTAAACAAGTTTGCCTTAAGAAGGCTAGCTCAAACTGGGATACAGATCGAAGAGGCGCAGGCCTCCCGCTCGGATCCTCCTAACTACTCCCGGTCGCCGCCGGGCTGCACGTAGTAGTAGGCACCTCCGGGAGTAGTCGCCATCGACGGTGGCGTCGCTCCTGGCTCCATTGTCCGCAGCAACCGGGTAAAGAAAGGGGGGAAAAGGGGGGAACAAGGCAACCGTGAGTACTCATCCAAAGTACTCGCAAGCAAGGAGCTACACTACATATGCATGGATATATGTGTGAAGGGCCATATCAGTGGACTGAACTGCAGAATGCCAGAATAACAGGGGGATAGCTAATCCCGTTGAAGACTAAGCTTCTGGCAGCCTCCGTCTTGCAACATGTAGAAGAGAGCAGACTGAAGTCCTCCAAATAGCATCGCATAGCATAATCCTACCCGACGATCCCCTCCTCGTAACCCTGAGAGAGAGCGACCACCGGGTTATATCTGGCACTTGGAAGGGTGTGTTTTATTAAGTATCCGGTTCTAGTTGTCATAAGGTCAAGGTACAACTCCAAGTCATCCAGTTACCGAAGATCACGGCTATTCGAATAGATTAACTTCCCTGCAGGGGTGCACCACATAACCCAACACGCTTGATCCCATTTGGCCGGACACACTTTTCTGAGTCATGCCCGGCCGCGGAAGATCAACACGTCGCAGCCCCACCTAGGCTCAACAGAGAGGTCACCACGCCGGTCTAAACCTAAGCGCACAGGGGTCTGGCCCATCGCCCTTAGCACACCTGCACGTTGCGTACGCGGCCGAAAGCAGACCTAGCCTACAGGCGTTCCAGTCCAATCCGGCGCGCCACTTTCGGTCGGCCGACGTCACGAAGTGCCTACCGATACCACGACGCCGGGATACCCATAACTACTCCAGCGTAGATGGTTAGTGTGTGTATAGACCAAACGGCGGACTCGGATCAAATACCAAGATCTCGTTAAGCGTGTTAAGTATCCGCGAACGCCGACCAGGCCAGGCCCACCTCTCTCCTAGGTGGTCTCAACCTGCCTGTCGCCTCCGCCATAAAGTAACAATGGGGCCGTCGGGAACCTGTGCCCACCTCTACCGGGATGGAGCCACTGTCCTTTCAGCCCCCATCTCCTAACAAAGATCACAGGTAATGTAATGGTGTAAAGTATATAGTATATGCCCGTGATCACCTCCCAAGTGATCACAGCCCAAAGAGTATAGCATGGCAGACGGACAAGAATGTAGGGCCACCGATGGAACACTAGCATCCTATACTAAGCAAGAGGATAAAGGTAAAGGTAACAACAAGAGTAGCAAGGACAAAGCTATGCAAAGAAAGATAGGATTAGCGAAAGCGGTAACATGCTACACTACTCTAATGCAAGCAGTATAGAGAAGAGTAGGCGATATCGGTGATCAAAGGGGGGCTTGCACGATTGCTCGGCAAGAAGGAGGGGTCGCCAACTCCGTAGTCGATCCGGGGGGTCCGCCAGCCTCGGGGTCTCTAGGAAAGAAGTAACGGAGGAACACAATAAATAACTGAGCAATCAAAGTATCACAAAGCATAGCATGGTAATACGCTGGTGCTAGAGGTGACCTAACGCAGAGGGAGGTGATCTCGGTGGAGGGGAAACATCCGGAAAGTATCCCGTGTTCCGTGTTTTGGACGGATGAACCGGAGGGGAAAGTTGCGGGTTTGCTATGCTAGGGATGTGTGGCGGACGAACGAGCTGCGTATCCGAATTCGTCTCGTCGTTCTGAGCAACTTTCATGTAGAAAGTATTTTCATCCGAGTTACGGATTAACAGATATGATTTTCTAAAGATTTAAATCCTTTTTTTGAATTAGCAGAATTAATTTAATTAGGAAATGTCATTATGACGCCAAAGATGACATCAGGGTGATGTCAGCAGTCAACATCGATTGACTTGGTCAAAATGACGCTGGGGTCCATTCATCATTGATCGATATCTAATTAATGATTACTTAGTTTAATTAGCAGGTTAAGTAAATTTAACTAGTCAACTAATCAGGATTTAATTAACTTAATTAATTTAGTTAGTTAATTAATTAATTAATATATATTTTTTAATTCCTTTTTTATATCTTTTTTTAACATTCCAGGGGATGGGCACCACATGTCATTGGGCCAGGGTGGACTTAACGGGCGCTGGGTTAAAGGGCAGCGGGCAAAGCCGTAGCCCTTCCTGGTAGCGAGGCGATGTCGCCACGGCAGGTTTCAGCGCGGCGCCGCCATGCCAAGACCAGAGTCGGGGCAGGGCGCGCTCACGGACAAAGGCTGCTGGGCGGCAAGGCGCCAACTGTGGGAGAAGGGGCGAGGCCAGAGCGCCAAAGTGGGCGAGGCTAAAGTGGCCAGCGGGGTGAGCGCGGCTGGGGCGCAAGAAGGCCCAGGCGCGAAAGCGGGAGGCGCAGACGGGAGGAGAGGGGAGTACAGGAGGGGTTCTCACATGGGAGCCGAGGGGGATGGCAAGGCTCGATGTCGGCCGACGAGGAGGAGATGGGGAGGCGAGGGGGCGAAGGAGCACGACGATGGCGGTGGCTCATGAAGTTGGCCTTTGGGGCGAGCATGACTTTGACGAGGGGCGCTGGGGCGGCACGGCGAGGCGGGCGGTTAGTCGACGGCGGGTCGTCCATGCCGAGGCAGGGCGGTGTCGAGGCGGGCATCGCGCGAGGGAGAGGAGGGCGGAGGAGTCCGGGAGGCGGCGCCGGGCGATGGCGTCGAGCAGCGGGCGGGCCTGGGCCGAGGCGGTGTCTTGGCGACGACGTAGTGGGGGGGAGCTCCGGACGCCGGCGCGGTCCTGGCGGCGACGGGGCGCAGCATCGGGGTCCTCCTCCTCAATCCCGATCCAAATCGGGGGAGAGGGGGAGGAGATATTTTCGTGGGGGGGGGGGAGTGGGTGTCGGTGGGGGGTCGGGCTTCAGGGGGACATGGAGAGAGTGGGGCGCCGGGCCTTTGGGCTTGTTGAACTGGGCCACAGATGGCCCAGTGGGGGTGCTTTTTTTATTTTTAGTTAGATCTGTCTTTTCCTTTTATTTATTTCATTGTTCTGTTTTATTTCATTTTAATATATTTAGAAAATTTCAGAAAGGGTGTTTGTTGCACTATAATCACCTAGGCATTTAACTGCACACTCCGAACATTTCAGTTTAATATTTTGAAAACTTTGTCGCTTGACATTAATTTGAATTTGAATTTGAAAAGGTTTCGAATCATTGCGAGGTTAGCAACAGTAAGAGTGGTGACGTGGCATCATTTGCAGAGGTTACTGTAGCTTGATTATCCGGGCGTCACAATTCTCCTCCACTACAAGAAATCTCGTCCCGAGATTTAAGCGGGGGTTAAGGGGGAAAGTTCTGGTTAAGAAATTCTAGCGAGGGTTCTCGGTCTTCGTTACTCTTCTCGAAGAGGTTGATCCAATACATTGATGTCTTAATTTCTCTGCTGTGTCATCATGATGAAGTTTGTCGTCCTTCCCTCAGGATCTTCACCGCACTTACAAAAGGGTGAGAAGGGAGAACCCTATAAGGACGGATTCTAACAAGATCGAGCATCAGACGGTTAACCCAGGGGAAGAAGCATAAGTATCTCTCGAATTTAAACTTAAGAAGATGTCGAGAGCAAAGTAAGAAGGTACCATGAGAAGTTTCAAACAGATAGGCAAGCGTTCAATGCCTATCAGAAGGTGAAGGGTTCCTAGCAACGAGAATAGGTATTGCGTCTGATACCCGAATAGATCACTTGGCAAGGGGCCCGTAAGTTACATAAGAAGTCAAGCGCGAGGAATAACTTTGGAAATTGGGGTGTACAGGAGAGTCAGGTTTCGATCCTGTGGAACTGTGGGTTATGGGCCCACCATGTGTGTTTTTTAGGAGTAGTGACATCTTGCACGGTCATGATAGTAAGGCATGTCAGAGAGTACCATGTCAGCTATGTCGGCAACAACGATGGTACCAAGGGCGAGGGATGAAGAGAACCATTTTCCTGCTCGTTGCAACGAGGCGGACCAATAGGCAAAGTTCTCGTCCATCGGTGGTTACCGGAATGTCATCAACAAAAGTAATTGAGGTCTTTCTCTGTAATTGTACACCGAGGTGTTTTCATAAGCAGGAGAATATTGTTGCTTAGATCATATAGGTCACAAGAAACGTTAAACCAACCAATGGAAAGTAAAATATGATTATCATATTAAACAGAACAATGGAAAGGAAAATGTGTTTAAACACATATTTCAAGGGTATATCCTTCCCAAGGACAAGCAGAGCATGATATCCATGACAAGATATAATGTAGAAAACCCTTTAGGTAAGGGAAGAGAGATTTCATGACATTACCCATACAACGGTGTTTGGATAATTGAGCAAGAAACATTTAGCATTGGGCTTCAAATGTTCTTATTGAAGATCGGAGTACCATAGACATGCTTCGAGATAGCATTGACATGGTCAACACGTGAAGATCAGACTTTGGAAGCAAAAAGGATCCATCAGGAACAACTTATAGAATAAGTCTTACAATTTGCTCATGGAAGAATGGCTAACCTTGCTACAAAGAAAACTATAGCAATAGGTCCTCCGGCCAGGTGTGCTAGGCATGACATCACCTTACCGGTTCATATAAAGACCATTGTTATAACCCTTGGAAATATGTTCCAACCATCATATCTGACCGAGGTTCAGATCCGATTGGTGTCAGGATACCTCCGACTTAGTATGCCTGAGAAGAAAAGGTGCAACACAATTGACGAGATGACAATGTAAGATTCTCGTGAAATGAACTATGAAGTGATTTCCGTTAACAAGAGTTCATCATTAACCCAAGGAGAGGACAAGGAGGTGCGGTGAACTCAACGGCAATTCATCGAGATTCCCAAAAGATGGATTTCCACAATTAAGTGAACAAGGAGGTAACATTTGTCAGATGAAATGATATAAGGGGATATGCTCGAGGAAAACATACCCAGTTTAAGCATTGGTTGATAGGTGCATCCGAAATATGGGTTGGGTTGCAACATCGGAATGGTGATTCAATAATCAATAGTCTAAGAATGACGGCGACCATTAACTTCAAAGCAATAGGATTGCTAGAAGGGCAGAATCCAAACAGCACCGTTCACTTGTTGGTACCCCGGTTGGAATCAACACGAGGACCGAGAAAGAATGGTGATGGTGAAGTATCACTTATATCAAGAATTCTCAAGAGGTGGTGAAATCCTCACAACATCCTTGACATCAAAGATGGTAATACTCCAAGGTAAAGAAGAATAATGACTGGATAGCACGGATCTCCAGGTATAACACAAAACACGAACAAGTTTGTGTTGGAGGGAAAGCAATAATGTTGTCGGTGATAACACAAATCATCGAGGGGCAAGGATGGTACTTCTCACCATGAATTCGACCGATATCTTGGAAGACCTCAAAATGTTGATGATGATCACAAGGCGGTTGTCGAGAAACTCCTCAAAGATGTAATAAATCGACGATGACATCAAGCCAAATGAATGGTGAGCAGAAAGGTTATTGGAACCAAGGGTACGACACCAACTCGAAATCAAGCTTCGCTCGAGGGAAACGATAAGACAAGGAAGATCGACGTAAGCTTAGCTCATCGCCGAAAGTGGTGCTCCGGAAATAAGGACCGTGTAGCACAGCTTAAAATCAAGACGACATCGATATAGCCGATCAGGCTAGAAACGACGTGATCGAGTACAAACTTGTAAGTAAAGAGGATTACTAATAGTTGTTTAATCACGATGCGGACTCGATTCAGTTACCGATGTCCTTGAGTGTTTAATAACTCAGGGCCCGTGAAAATTTGGAATCAGTGAGAATGTAGCACTTGATGGAGAACTCATAAGAAGTTATGCGATTACGTGATAATCTTGAGATACCAGGGGTAATACTCGACTGACGAGATCAAGTAGAGGTTGGACTAGGTTAATGCTCTGCAGAAGACAAGTACTCTAACTTGTCCGAGAAATGGAATCAAGAAGAAAATATGGTCAGAACCACGGTCGCAAAAGACCAAGCATAGATAAGAGAAGTAGTTATAACAAGGGGATTATTATTACTACAAGAAGCTTCCATGATAAGTTCCACCTCGGGTCCATGGGCATGAACAAAAAGTTCAAGGTCGACTCCCACTTCTCCAAAGCATAACCTTACATTCACTTCTCATTTCGATAATGGTATTAGTGTTAAAAGTTTTACCTGGTAAAATACCAGATGAGTATGACCCGTGAAATCTTTCGGGCTCACATAGATTAGGAAAAGGCATAGGTTCAACCATCAGGGTCTCTTAGGAACATATACCACAAACTTCAATAGTAAATACCACCAGCTCGAAAGCAGAGCATGGTTGGCCAAGTGGATGATACAGTTTACCAAGGGCATTATGTATCGTAAAGAACTCACAAGAATTTTGGTTGTGAAGGACATTGTCGGATAATAACCCGGCAATGGGTATGGCGGTCCAGCAACGGGCTGATGTGAGTATCGGTACTCAATCTAAGGAAGAAGGAATGCCAAGGCATCGGATTATGGAAACAACTGACTAATTCAAAGCTTAATGCTAAGAAATTTTGATTTCCAAAACAAAGGATCGAAGCGTACACTACGATCAAGGATGGATAAGTTGGATAGACGGAGGCACAATTGACGACAAATAGTTTGGTCGAGAACCAGCTCATGTTCAAAAATGACGTCTGATCCAGAAGGATGAATTCTAGGACTCGACTGATGATTGTGGACATTCACAACGTATTGAATCAATGGACTCAAAAATGATGGTGACAAAGGAAGCCAATATGATTACTATACTTATGGGATTAATCATAATGAAAGCAAACAAGAAATTCGAGCAATAGGTTGCTGAGGATTTTCGAAAGATCAGTGGTATTTCGAAGACTTGTGTGTAACACATGATCAACTGGGGGATGAGCGGATACTCGATAAGTGCGAGAATTAACCGTAGGGGTATTCAGGTGACAAAGAACAGCAAGGCAGTAAGCTCAAAGGATTATCGAAACAACGACGAGTTTTTCAGGGTATCTTGTAATAACGAGACTGAAAGGATCGATATGGTTGACTAGAGGGGGGGGGGTGAATAGGCAACTAACAATTTTAAGCTTTTCTTTACCAATTTAAACTTTGCACTAATAAAGGTTGTCTAGATGTGCAACTAGGTGGACAACCTATATGATGCAACAACACACGCACACAAGCAAGCAAGGATAGGAACACAAATAAGCTTGCAAGTAAAGGGATAAGATAACCAAGAGTGGAGCCGGTGGAGACGAGGATGTGTTACCGAAGTTCCTTCCTTTTGAGGGGAAGTACGTCTCCGTTAGAGCGGTGTGGAGGCACAATGCTCCCAAAGAAGCCACTTAGGGCCACCGTAATCTCCTCACGCCCTCGCACAATGCAAGAGCCGTGATTCCACTATTGGTGCCCTTGAAGGCGGCGACCGAACCTTTACAAACAAGGTTGGGGCAATCTCCACAACTTAATTGGAGGCTCCCAACAACACCACGAAGCTTCACCACAATGGAATATGGCTCCACGGTGACCTCAACCGTCTAGGATGCTCAAACACCCAAGAGTAACAAGATCCGCAAGGGATAAGTGGGGAATCAAATATCTTGTGGTGGAAGTGTAGATCGGGCCCTTGTCACCCAATCCCGAGCAAATCAACAAGTTTGATTGGCTAGGGAGAGAGATCGGGCCAAAATGGAGCTTGGAGCAACAATGGAGCTTAGAGAGGAAGAGGTAGTCAACTAGAGGTTGAAGAAGCCCCTTATATAGGCGTGGAAAAAACCAACAGTTATCCACTTAGTCAGCTCATGAAGCTTACTACCGCTCGAGGGCGCAGTACTATCATGAGGTCAAGACGGTACTACCGTGGAGGACCACGGTACTACCGCAGCAGCAGCACAGGCCGGAACTAGCCTGACTAGGGGCAGTACTACCGCTCGCACGGTACTATCGCTCCCCCTTACGGTACTACCGCAAGGCGAAGTCACGACACGAGAAGAACGCAGACGAAATAAATTACATCCGTGCCAACTTCCGCTGAAACTGCGGTAGTGCGAAAATCCGACGCGGTACTACCGCTCCTCAGGAGCGGTACTACCGTAGCGCGTGCCTACTACCGTGATTCTACGGTACTTGGTAGGAGCGCCACGGTACTACGGCTCAGGGGAGCAGTACTACCGTGGGCCCCACGGTACTACCGCTCCGGACGAGCGGTACTACCGTGGCGGGCGCGGATGTAAAAAATTACATCCGCCCTACTATCAAGACCGAGCGGCACTAGGCCTAGGAGCAGCGGTACTACCACTCTGGGAGCGGTACTACCGTGGCGCCCAGCAGTACTACCGCTCTGACGAGCGGTACTACCGTGGTGGCGCGGATGTAAAAATTACATCCGCCCTACTATCAGATCGGGCGGCACTAGGCCTAGGAGCCGCGGTACTACCACTCTGGGAGCGGTACTACCGTGGCGCCCAGCGGTACTACCGCGTGTACCTGCAGATATCACAGGTACTGCGGTACTACCGCAAGTACAGAGGCAAATGTCGATTTCCGCACAACCAAGATAACGAAGGGAAGCTCCAAAGTGCGAGGAAAGGAGGGACAAGTGTACGTGTTGATTCCGCCTAACCTTTCCGACGGACCCCTCTTAATAGTCACGGCTCTCCCACGACTCAAATCCACCAAAAAGAAACGTGGACGACGCCCGTCTTCAATAGTCTCCGAGGGCACCGAATTGTCTCGAGCCTAGAGATGAACCATCCGAGGAACTCAAAGCATACGATTAGTCCGCAAAAGTATCGTCATCAATCACCAAAACACTTACGGGATAAATATGCCCTTACAATCTCCCCTTTTGGTGGATTGATGACAATACGGATTTGCACAAGGATACAATTAATATAGAGCAAAGCAAACCCTCCTCTCCAAAATATAGACGGCTCCCCTAGATGTGTGCACTTGGATGAATGCTTTGGACTGCATAGCACACGATCTAGGATCACCACTCCCCCTATATTTTAGAGACAAAAGTCCGAAGAATAACATCTAACCAACATATAGCACGAAATAACATAAGCTTGCTAAGATAGATAGAGTGCATATGTCTTACACCATAAGAAGGAAAAGCAACTAAAACGAGGTTCAAACGAGATTCAACCGAGAACGCAATAAACACACCAAACGAACGCGAACACAACACAAGACTCAAGAATTTCACGCCTTCTCCCTTTGGCATCGAGACGCCAAAAAGGCAGAGAGGACACCTACACACAAGCGGTGGCTCAAGCAGCAGGGAACTCGTCCCAATCCTCGTCGTCAGACTCCTCAGCAGCAGGGATGGACTCCTCGACGTCCTCCTCAGAATCAGTCCACTTGTAGCCTTGCTTCGCCATCCACTCGGCCTCACAGGGGTGATGTGCTCCTCGAGATCCTCCAGACACATCCTCACCATAGAGCTTCAAGATCTTCTGTCCCGACGACTCTCCTTGGATGCCACATGAGTCATGTACGCCCCTTGGCTTGCATGCGAAAAGAGTCTTCATCTTGTCCTTGACTTCGTGGCCCAAGAAGGCATAGAGGAGCTGGGAAGGCCTAGCAGCATGGCCTTCATCAACATGCTCGGCGCCAAAGATCCTCCTCTCCAACAGCAGCCCTAGCTGCAGACGCCAAAGACGCAGTAGTAGTGTTGGCCCAGTTGGGTTTGACACAGCAGATGGGGTCATGGCGAATCCAGTCGGGCAAGGAACTCCTCACTGTGGAACATCTTGTCCCAAGTCCTCGAGATCAGCAGAAACAGATATGGACCGTATATAGGCACCTTGCGGTTGAGCACGGCAAACCGAAGCTCAATCCACATTATGTGTGAGATATCAAGTGGCTGAGTCTGAGACACACGAGCCTCCTCACAGATGAGCATCATATCCACCATATAGGCATGAACCTTGTCCTTGTCACCAATGCGGGGGAACAAGGAGTTGCGTAAGATGCGGTACATGATATCCAAAAAGGAGTTGAGCACCAAACCTATCTTGCCACTTGGAAGTGTCTTCTCAACATAGAACGGTGCAAGCCTGTCCTTGTTGGCAGAGTCGAGGTTGGCATGGGGACGAACACCTGCTGGGAGTCAAGCCCGTCATCGGGAACTTGGAGCAGATCCATGAACTCCTTCCGGTGTAGCGATCGACTTGCGGCCATTTGTCATCCAGGTCATTCTCCTTTCCTCATTGGGGTGAAAGTAGGCGAAGCAAAGAAGCTGACCAATGAGCTCGGGATCATAGTCAAGGTGAAAAGAGATGATATGCTCAATGCCAAACTGCTCCACCAAGTCGAGCCTCGCCAAAGTAGGCACGGAACTTCTCCTTCCTCAAGTGATGCATGTCAATCCATTTCACATCCACATAGGTATTACGCTTGTTCTTAATGACGCCCAGATAGATGTTGGTTTGATGCTTGTTCCAGAACAGCTCACAGCCCCGGCGAGGAATGAGGGGTCACGACGGATCCATGTTCGGAGGCGGACGTAGTCAGAATGGGGTATCTCATCCATGCTCTTGGAGGGCTCCTTGACCTTGGTGGCAGTTGTCTTGACATGGCGCTTGGGGGCAGAAGAGGAGCCCTCTGGTGCGTCACCGGGGTTGCGTAGACGCTTGGAGCCGGTGTCACGGCTGGGATTGGACCGGCGAGAGCCACCACCTGAACCACACATAAAGCACCAAAAGCATAAGAAGATCAATGCAAAGGCCACGAAAAAGCACCACGAAAAACATAGGAGACATATGAGAAAGTTGGCATGCGATAGGTGTGAGGCACGGTAGGATCGCCAACGCCACGGTACTAAAGCAGTAATATCTGCTCCGCACGCCGTAGTATCGTGTGGGGTCACGGTAGTACCGTGGTGGAGCGGAAGTAAAGGCTGTAGTGCCGACAGTATGCGGTAGTACCGCATGTGAGGCGGTAGTACCGGCGCGCGGTAGTACCAAGACACGAGGGCGGTAGTACTGCGGCGCGGTAGTACCGCACCGTAGGGCGGTAGTACCGCTACCGCAGCGGATCCAACTGCCGATTTGAATCTGAAAAGAACCGCGAAACAATGGCGGTGCTACAATGATCAGATCTAGCGCATGACAGCAATACACATATAAATCCTATGCAATACTACACTCCTTCATCCTATTCTTGCAGAGATTAGGCCTATCAATCTCAAGAACACACAAGCCTCCCCAAAACCTAGAAACGCCAAACACCAACCATAAGGAGAGGGAATTGGGGAAAAACACAGGTCCATAGCAAGAGCACGCGGTGGAGAACGATCCCACGGTCGGAATCACGGGAGGGCAGCCGGTGAAGGAGATCCGGCGAGACGCCGGCCCGTTCTTGAGCAAGGGAGAGAAGGAGGCGATGTGGGGAGAAGGTAACGAATGGGTATGGGGAGTTGGAACTCCCCTGCCCGTCCTTATCCTCGCCCATGAACCGTCATGTAGTACCGCGTCTCATCATGGTAGTACCGCTCGGGCGGAGATTACGCACCGAGGCGGTAGTACCGCTGACCGGGCGGCAGTAAAAATTACTGCCGTGAGGTTGCGGTAGTACCGTGCTCCATAAGCGGTAGTACCGTGGCGAGACTCTTGGTAGTACCGCAGCTGTGATAGTACCGTGAATCTCAAGTCACTGCATGATTCAAAAAGCGAAAAAGGCCTTTGCAATGAAATTTTTTTACACACAAGAAACCACAAACTCAACCGCAAACTAGAGGCAAAAGACAACAAGAAACCACCAAGCGACAAGGCCTCTCAAGGGGAGAGGCGGTGGCGAAGCCACCTATGTTTGAGTAGGATGGTATGGCACCTGAAGAATTATCCTTGGGCCCATGACCAAAACTCGTCTTTGGAACACAAGTACCATAAAAATGGCTAATGTGAAAGAGGTGATCGATTTCGCATAATGGGGGAGGGAGAGTTCATTGAGAGAACAATACTCCCCCATGTCCATGCCTACACCTAAACTAGACAGACAAGTTGAGTGTGGTGGGGAGTCCACGGGCTCAAGTCACATTGCTCAAATCAATGATATTTAGCTCATGCCTTAACTCATGAAATCTTGCTTCATCTAAGGGCTTCGTGAATATATCCGCAAGGTTATCACGAGTGTTGACATACTTGAGCTCGATCTCTCCTCGCCTAATGTGATCCGGATGAAGTGATACCGAATCTCGATGTGCTTCGTCTTGAAGTGTTGCACGGGTTGAGAGAAATCTTGATGGCACTTTCATTATCACACCAAAGAGGCACTTTTTCACAAATGACACCGTACTCCTTTAAAGTTTGCCTCATCCATAGGAGTTGAGCACAACAACTACCGACCGCCACATATTCCGCTTCGGTGGGCAGACGAGACACACAACTTTGCTTCTTGGAAGACCAACTTACCAAGGAGCAACCAAGAAATTGGCACCCTCCAGAAGTGGACTTCCTATCCACTTTGTCTCCCGCCCAATCGGAATCCGTAAATCCTTCAAGCTTGAAGTTTGCTCCTCTTGGGTACCATAAGCCAAAGTTTGGGGTATGAGTCGAAAGATTCGCTTGACCGCCACAAAATGACTTTCCTTTGGTGCGGCTTGAAACCGTGCACACATTCCCACACTCAACATGATATCCGGTCTAGATGCACAAAGGTAAAGCAAGGATCCAATCATGGAGCGATATACCTTTTGATCCACCGCTTTACCATTGGGATCAATGTCAAGTTGGCACTTGGTGGGCATTGGTGTAGTAGCCGCTTGACATCACTTAGCTTGAATCTTTGAGCATGTCTTGAGTGTATTTGGCTTGGTTGATGAAGGTTCCTTCTCTTCTTTGTTTGATATCGAAACCAAGAAAGAACTTCAACTCTCCCATCGAAGACATCTTGAACTTGGAGGTCATGAGAGCGGCAAATTCCTCATTGAAAGCTTTGTTAGGAGAATCAAAGATAATATCATCAACATATAGTTGGCATACAAACAACTCCCCATTGACCTTCTTAGTAAAAAGAGTGGGATCGATTTGCCCCACTTCAAAACCACGATCTTGTAACAACTCGGTAAGGTGGTCATACCAAGCACGTGGGGCTTGTTTAAGTCCATAGAGTGCCTTATCGAGTTGATATACATGATCCGGGAAGTAGGGGTCCTCGAACCTGGGGGGTTGCTTGACATAGACCAACTCATTAATGGGACCATTAAGAAAAGAACTTTTTACAACCATTTGTTGCAACTTAAAGTTGTGATGGGAAGCATAAGCAATCAACAAGCGAATGGATTCAAGGCGAACAGCAGGAGCAAAGGTTTCACCGTAGTCGATACCCTCGACTTGGGAGTAGCCTTGTGCTACCAATCTTGCCTTATTGCGAATGATGTTCCCATGAGCATCTTGCTTGTTCTTGAAAATCCACTTGGTTCCAATGGCGTTGTGGTTCTCCGATGGCCTTGGCACCAATCTCCACACCTTGTTGTACTCAAAGTTGTTGAGTTCTTCATGCATGGCATTTAGCCAATCCGAGTCTTCTAAGCGCCTCATAGACCTTTTGAGGTTCAACACAAGAGACAAACGCGTGATGTTCACAATAGTTTGCCAATTGTCTATGAGTGCTTACCCCTTTTCTTAGGCTTCCAACCACATTCTCCATGAGATGGCCTTTGGTAGTGAGTTTGGAAGCAATCTTGGCGACACGACGCTCTAAATCCTCCTCGGAAGTGCGATGAGGAGAGGTCACTTGATCATCTTGAGCAACGTCTTGAGCATGACCTTCATCTTGAGCATGCTCGGGGAAGAGAACTCGACCTTGGGCATCATTTAAGGTGATATCATCATCTTGAGCACGATCTTGCCCTTGGTCTTGTTCATGAGGTTGAGGGCCTTCACTTTGTTCTTCGGAAGTGTGTGGGCTTTGGGTTGGTGATGGCTCCACTTGAGTGAAGCATTGTCCTTCTCCTTCAGCCATAAGGGGTTCCTCAATGGGTAGGATAAAGCCAACCCCCATTCTTCTTATGGCTTGGGGAGGAATTTCATCACCTACATCACAAGTGCCACTTTGCTCCACTTGGGAGCCGTTATTCTCATCAAACTCCACGTTACCGTCTCCTCAATAAGTCCCGTGGATTTATTGAGGACACGATAAGCATGAGAGTTTGTAGCATAACCAACAAATATGCCCTCATGAGCTCTAGTTTCTAATTTAGACAAACGAACACCTTTCTTGAGAATGAAACACTTACACCCGAACACCGGAAGTACTTGAGGTTGGGCTTGTTGCCGGTGAGTATCTCATAAGGAGTCTTGTTCAAGCCTTTGCGGAGATAAAGCCGATTGGATGCATGACAAGCGGTGTTGATGGCTTCGGCCCAAAAGTTGTATGGAGACTTGAACTCCGCCATCATGGTCCTTGCCGCATCCATCAACGTCCGGTTCTTTCTCTCCGCCACACCATTTTGTTGAGGGGTATATGGTGCGAATATTGATGCTTGATCCCCTCATCACTAAGAAACTCATCCAAAGTGTAGTTCTTGAACTTCGGTGCCGTTGTCACTTCTTATAGTCAAGATCTTTGCATTATGTTGACGTTGAGCTTCATTTGCAAAGTCGATGACGGTTTGTTGGGTCTCACTCTTCCTCTTGAAGAAATATACCCAAGTGTATCTCGAATAGTCATCCACGATCACCAAGCAATACTTTCTTCCTCCAAGACTATCAAATGATGGTGGCCCAAAGAGATCCATGTGAAGGAGCTCCAAGGGTCTCTTTGAGTATATGATAGTCGTGGGAGGGTGAGCCTTCTCATGAAGCTTTCCTTCAATACAAGCAATCGCAAGCACGATCCTTGGCAAAACTAACATTTGTTAGTCCACGGACATGGTCCCCCTTGAGAAGACTTTGCAAAGATCTCATATTGACATGGGCTAAACGGCGATGCCAAAGCCATCCCACGTCAACTTTAGCCATTAGGCATGTCGCGGTCTTAGTGGGTCGCTCAGAAAAGTTAATCACATAGAGACCGTTTTCGACATGCCCAACAAAGGCTACTTTAAGAGTCTTGCTCCACAAGAGGGCCACGGTATCAATGTCAAAGAAAGTAGCATAACCCATGACTGCAAGTTGTGAGCGGAAAGCAAATTGTATGCAAGGGACTCAACAAGCATGACTTTCTCGATCGTAAGATCATGAGAAATGACAACCTTGCCGAGACCCAATACCTTAGAATGTGATGCATCACCCCACTCGACATCGGTGGGCATAGATGGAATCTCTTGCACGTCCACCACCATGTCCTTGCTCCCGGTCATATGATTTGTTGCTCCACTATCGAGCAACCATGATCCCCCAGGAAGCAAACCCTACAAGAGATCAATGCTTGGTTTTAGGTACCCATTTGGTAATGGGTCCTTTGATGTTAGTAACGAGGGTCTTAGGAACCCAAATAGACCATTCAATGTACTCATAAGAAGAACCAACAAATTTAGCATAAATATGCCCATCACTAGCACGGCACAACACATAAGAGGGGTTAAAGTCGCCGACTATGTTCATGGGGATGACGTTGTCCTTCTTGACATTGCCACCCTTTGCACGGTTCTTCTTCTTCTTGGAAGCACCCTCTCCCTCCCTCACAAAAGTTTTCTTGAGAGGGGGAGGTTGCTTGGTCTTGTCATTCTTCTTCTTGCTCTTGGGCTTGGGCGCGAACCCAATCCCTCCTTGGCCACAACTTCCTTTTGATTACTCAAAAGGTCGTTAAGGTTCTTCTCACCTTGAATGCATGTGACAAGGCCCTTTTCAAGTTGCTCCTTCAACTTAGCATTCTCCTCAACAAGATGCACATGCTCACAACAAGGGTTAGTAGCATTTGCATTATCAATCAATATCATATGAGGAAAGGTGGCTTTCTCCTTGGTTAGCTTCACTTGGAGTTGATCATGAGACTCTTTGATACTAGCATGAGCACCCTTCAAGACTTTGTGAGCCTTGTCGAGAGTGTCAAGGTCCTCGTTGAGTCTAGCAAGATCAACTCCAAGCTTTGCCTTCTCGGAACTAAGCACACGAGACACAACAAGAGCATGATCAAGGTCTTTCTTTAATTTAGCGTGATCATCGTTGTGTGACTCCTCAAGAGCCAAACGAAGACCACGCTCTTTCTTAAGAGCATTGGAGAGATCCGAAATCTCATCGGCATAGTCACAACTATGCCCTTCCATCTTAGAAATGGTTTCTTCATGAGTCTCGATCATGACATTGGCTTCACCAAGTTGTTCCAAGAGAGCAACGAAGTGCATCTTGGATTTCCCTTTGAGTTTACTCATAAAGATCTCAAATTCATTTTCCTCTACACTAGTCCCCTCATGTTCATCAATGCAATCCGTCAAAGAAGGATGATTGATGATGGTAGTTTTGATGTTGGGGTTACCTTATTGGTGGCTTTAGCCATGAGGCACTTGGCGGTGATGCTTTCATTGGGTGAACCGAAGAGAGACACCAGGAGTCATTGCAATGGCCACGGAGGCCATGGCAACCGGTTCACCATCCTCATCATCATCATCATCCTCATTGTACTCTTCTTGAACCACCAAAGCTTTGTGAGGAGTCTTCTTTGGGAAGTTGCTCTTGTTGGGAAAAGACTTGGCCTTGTCCTTACGGATGAGCTTGCCACCATTGTCTTCCCTCTTCTCATATGGACACTCCGCAACAAAGTGACTCACATTTCCACAATTGAAACACGTCCTCACTCGTTGCTTCCCTTAGAGCCACTTGAATTGCTCTTGTTGAAGTTGGGCCTTGAGTTCTTCTTGCTCCAAAATTGTCTTGAAGCAAGGGCCATGTGTTCATGATAATCATACTTAGTATCTTCGAGGTTGCTCTCTTCTTCTTCCTCCTCTCCATCTTCTTCGACACAAATCTTGGCCTTCAAAGCGAGGTTGGGCTTCTTTGCTCTTTGAGAGCGAAGCACCGCATTGTCGGCGGTCTTGTCCAATATGCTCATAGCCACAAACTCATCCAACACATCACTTGAGGACAAGGTGTGGAAGTCCGATGATTGACGGATGACGGAGGACATGGCTTTGTGGTAGGGCATCATTGCCTTGAGAAATTTGGCGCTTGATCCGGTTGTCATCTGTGTCCTTACTTCCATGATCCCGGAGGAGACGGCAAGCTTGGTTACTCTCCGATAGAGCTCACGAGGTTCTTCTTCTTCCTTCATTGCAAACTCATCGGCTTCATCTTGGACCACTTCATAATTGGAGCGTTGAATGCTTGCGCTTCCTCGATACATGGAAACCACCTTGAGCCAAGCATCTTTGGCACGGGTGTAAGGCCGGAGATGAGGGAGGTCTTCGGGAAGGATTGCTTCTTGGATGATGAAGAGAGCATTCTCATTGAATTGATGGTCCACGACCTCTCTAGGAGAGAAATTGCTCGGATCATGCGGATAGAAACCTTCTTCAATGATTCTCCAAAGGTTAGTGTTCACATGATTTAAATGACGCTTAAAACGATAAACCCAAGAATCAAAATCCTCCTTTTTATCAACCTTAGGTGGTGGACCGGCATGATTCAAATGAGTGGAAGGAATCGGTCCACCATAAACGGGAGGTTGCACATGGGCGAAGATGCGGTGCCATTCTTACCACTAGACGAGGGGCTTTCTCACTAGTAGCTTCCCCTTATCGAGATAGCATCCGCTCCCGTGTTGGCGGGATCACCCACTTTCACGGTGCGGTGGAAAGTTTAAGCCCTTCTAGGAATTCCTTAAACATGTCCTTGACCTCGCTCGTCATGGAATTTTTCAATGTGTCCAACGCCACATTGAATTCCTCACGAGAGATCGAGGTACTCCATCTCCGTAAATGATGTCGGATTCGCACGGAGTGCTCCCCACATCATCTACGACGTCAACCATACTCTACGGACGGTGAAGTCCTTAAAAAGAGACTGCTCGATACCAATTGAAAGGATCGATATGGTTGACTAGAGGGGGGGGGGTGAATAGGCAACTAACAATTTTAAGCTTTTCTTTACCAATTTAAACTTTGCACTAATAAAGGTTGTCTAGATGTGCAACTAGGTGGACAACCTATATGATGCAACAACACACTGTAACGCCCTCGATGCGGCTATATCTCCCACGTGTCGAGGCACGACTTAGAGGCATAACCGCATTGAAAGCAATGTCGCAAGTGAGGTAATCTTCACACAACCCATGTAATATATAAGGGAAAAAGATACATATTTGGCTTACATTCGCCAATTCACACAGTACATAAATAAATATCCATCATTGAGTACACTCAAGGTCCGACTACGGAACCAAAATAAAGAAGATACCCCAAATGCTACACAGATCCCCGATCGTCCCAAGCTGGCACCACTACTGATCATCAGGAAAAGACACATAGTAACGACCACGTTCCTCGTCGAACTCCCACTTGAGTTCGGTTGAGTCACCAGACCGGCATCGTCGGAACCTGCAACTGTTTTGGAAGTATCTCGTGAGTCACGGGACTCAGCAATCTCTGACCAGCGAGATCAAGACTATTTAAGCTTATAGGAAGGATGAGTAGTATAGTGGAGCTGCAGCAAGCGACTAGCATATATGGTGGCTACTTCGCAAAAGAGAGCGAGAAGAGGAGCAAGGCACGGTCGTGAAGCTAGTAGCGATCAAGAAGTGATCCTGAACTACTTACGTCAGACATAACTCCAACACCGTGTTCACTTCCCGGACTACACCGAGAAGAGACCATCACGGTTACACACGCGGTTGATGTGTATTTTATTAGAGGTCAAACTTCGGGTTTTCTACAACCGGACATTAACAAATTCCCATCTGCCTCATAACCGCGGGCACGGCTTTCGAAAGATATTACCTGCAGGGTGTCCCAACTTAGCCCATTATAAGCTCTCACGGTCAACGAAGGATATTCCTTCTACCGGGAAGACCCGATCAATCTCGGAATCCCGGACTACAAGACATTTCGACAGCAATAAAACAAGACCAAAGAAGTCACCGACAGTGCCGACAAATCCCGATAGGAGCTGCACATATCTCGTTCTCTCGTGGCACACCGGATAAGCTAAGCGTCACAGGAACCGGCGTAATCCAAGTTGCCAAGGAATGGTCCCAAGACGGTGCTCTAGTTTGGACCAACGCTTCGAAGGAGCACCGGCCCGGGGTTTAAAATAAGATGACCCTCGGGCTCGCGAAAACCCGGGGAAAAGGCTTAGGTGGCAAATAGTAAAACCAAAGTTGGGCCTTCTTTGCCGACGAGTCTTATTCAAAGCGAACTGTCAAGGGGGTCCCATAAATCACCCAACCGTAAGGAACGCATAAAATCAAGGAACATAACACCGGTATGACGGAAACTAGGGTGGCAAGAGTGGAACAAAACACGGGGCATAAAGCCGAGCCTTCCACCCTTTACCAAGTATATAGATGTATTAATTATAGCAGATATATATTGTGATATCCCCAACAAGTAAACATGTTCCAAAAAGGAACAACATCTCCATGTTCCAACAAGGAACAAACTTCATCTTCACTGCAACTAGCAACGCTATAAGAGGGCCGAGCAAAGCGGGAACATAGCCAATCAACGGTTTGCTAGGAAAGGATGGTTAGGGGCTGACATGGCAATATGGGTGGCATGATATAGCAAGTGGTAGGCATCGTAGCATAGGCATAGCAAAAGAGCAAGCAACTAGCATAGCAAAGATAGAAGTGATTTCGAGGGTATGGTCATCTTGCCTGCAATGTTCTCAGAGTTGTCGAAAGCTTGATCCTCGTAAGCGTTCTCAACAGGTTCCTCGTTCACGTACTCGTCTCCCGGCTCTACCCAAAGCAAGAACACAAACAAAGGAACCACAATAAATCACGGTGCAATGCACAATCAACATGATGCAAAACATGGCATGATATGCGGGATGTGATATGCAATGCGTATGTGCGCTCCGGAAGGAAAATGATGAACCAGGCATCAACTTGGCAAACCAAGTATGCTGCTGGAAAGATGAGATGATTTCGGTTGAAATCGATATAAAGATCACCGGAATCGGATGCACGGTTTGGAAATGACAAGCAAAACAAGAATGGCACAAATCTGCCATTAACAGCATGATGCCACTTAGCAAGCCACAAGAAATTAAGCTACTGCACCCAAACGTATCAACAAAGTATATGGCAGTGATCTACACAAGATGCTTGACAAAAGATGAGCACTGAGCTTCGGCTAAATCACATCATAACAGGTTCAAACAAGCATGGCAAAAGTGCACAAAATATCAGGCTGGACATGGCAAAAACAGCATCAGGTTGCAATGTTCAGAGCAGAAAAATTACATGCTACAGGAACTTAAAATAGCAAAACAAGGTATGGCATGAATCTACTCAAAGCATATAACAAAAGTCCCTTACTGACCATAAGCCAAAAAGGATCAGAAAATATAGTAACACCCATGTCAATATTGAAAGTTCCGTTAACAGATTCAGCAACATGGCATGTCAAAAACTGATAACAAGTAGGCATATTTACAAGCTCAATGCACTCACTACAGAGCCTTATATGATAAACTAAGCATACATACATCAAGAAGACATGGCATAGAAGACATACATGGCAAGAACAATAACATAGCATACATGGATCAACCATAACAACCTTGGCAAAATTGAATAACTTGTAAACAATCTGCCAGGAAACATTTTATAGCAAAAGTAGAGCTCGATTGACTCAAGCTATGTTACTCCATAATTGCAAAAAAGGATATGGATGGATAGATCAAGACATGTTTAACAAAACATCCTTACTGAAGTATCTCAAAATATGCATGGATCTCTCGGTAGCATCAAGTTAAAATGGCATCAAAATATCAGCTAAACAGGGCTGAAAACAGCAACATCAGGACACCTACTTTGCATGCTTGTGCTAGTCACCACATAGATCACAAAAATACATGGCATACACCCCTGGAAAGATGGCATGGCATATTACAAAACACATGTATGACTCCAATTCATAGGGTGCACTCAATAATCATGGCAAAAATAACAAAAGTGCAAGTTCTGTTAAGAAACAGAAACTAACAACACATAGCACTCTTCCAACAGCATTTCGGGCGTCAAGATGAGCTCAAATGAAAATGATGCAATGAGACGAAATGATCTACTCTTCGAGGCGAACATTTTGACATATTATACGCGCAAATGAAGCTACGATGCAAGAGTTACACCATGTTGAAAATGACACAAAAATCATTGGATGCAAAAAATAACTTAGAGAAAAATTAGGAGGGGGAAGAGAAGTCAACGGCTCGGCGCGAGATCCGATCGGGCCGACCCGATCGGGATCGAGGGCGGCGGCGGGCTCGGGCCGGAGCCGGGCGAGGAGGAGGAAGGTGGCCGGGGACGGGCCGGGCCGTGGAGGAGGTCGCCGTGAGGCGGGGCCACGGCAAGGGCCATGGGCGGAGGCGGCGGCCGGCCGAGGCGAGGCGGGCGGAGGACGGCGGCGGCCGCCGAGGCGGGCGCTGCCAGAGGAGGCGGGCGGCGCGGGCGAGGGCCCGGCGCGGCGAGGGCCGGGCCCGGAGTAGTGGGGGGCCACGGGCCGCGGCTCAAGGGCGGGCGGGTGGGAGCCACGTGGCGCGCTTCGCTGGCTGGAGCGGCGGCGGCGACGTGTCCGGCGCCGGGCGGACACATCCGGCGCAGCGCAGAGGGGAAAAAATTAGGGTTTCGGGGGGATGATCCGAGATTTTCGGGGGAGGTGTTTATATAGGCATAGAGGGAGCTAGGAGAGTCCAATTGAGGTGTAGTTTTACCACACGGTCGTGATCGAACGACGGAGAGCATGGAAGTGACTTAGATGGGTTATTGGGCTGTTTTGAAGGGGTGTTGGGCTGCAACTTAAAAGAGGCCTTTGCGAGAGTGCGGTTAACCGTTGGAGTACCAAACGAGCTCCAAATGATCCGAAACTTGACCGGTGGTCTACGGGTGGTATACCAAGGCCACTAGACAAACCTCGGTCCATTTCGATAAGGTTTAGTACCCGCACACGGAAAAACGTAAAAGGGACCGCCGGGGGAGATAGGAGTGCAAGGATTGCAAAAGCGGACAACGGAAAAATGCTCGGAATCATGAGGCGAACACGTATGCAAATGCGATGCACATGATGACATGATATAAAATGCATGACATGGACAAAATGCAAAATGAAGAAAAACCCAACCACGGAGGGAATATCATATCACAATGCCGAAAATGGCAAGAGTTGGAGTTACAAATATGGAAAGTTACATCCGGGGTGTTACACACACGCACACGAGCAAGCAAGGATAGGAACACAAATAAGCTTGCAAGTAAAGGGATAAGATAACCAAGAGTGGAGCCGGTGGAGACGAGGATGTGTTACCGAAGTTCCTTCCTTTTGAGGGGAAGTACGTCTCCGTTAGAGCGGTGTGGAGGCACAATGCTCCCCAAGAAGCCGCTAGGGCCACCGTAATCTCCTCACGCCCTCGCACAATGCAAGAGCCGTGATTCCACTATTGGTGCCCTTGAAGGCGGCGACCGAACCTTTACAAACAAGGTTGGGGCAATCTCCACAACAATTGGAGGCTCCCAACAACACCACGAAGCTTCACCGCAATGGAATATGGCTCCACGGTGACCTCAACCGTCTAGGATGCTCAAACACCCAAGAGTAACAAGATCCGCAAGGGATAAGTGGGGAATCAAATATCTTGTGGTGGAAGTGTAGATCGGGCCCTTGTCACCCAATCCCGAGCAAATCAACAAGTTTGATTGGCTAGGAGAGAGATCGGGCCAAAATGGAGCTTGGAGCAACAATGGAGCTTAGAGAGGGAAGAGGTAGTCAACTAGAGGTTGAAGAAGCCCTTATATAGACATGGAAAAACCAACCGTTATCCACTTAGTCACCAAGCGCTTGATTTTCACCGCTCAGGCGGTATATCATGAGGTCAAGACGGTACTACCGTGGAGGACCACAGTACTATGAAGAAGCACAGGCCGGAACTAGCTCGACTAGGGGCGAGTACTACCGCCATGCGGTACTACCGCTCCCCTTACGGTACTACCGCAAGGCAGGTGGAGTCACGATTGAGAAGGGCACGGACGAAATAAATTACATCCGTGCCAACTTCCGCTGAAAGCTGCGGTAGTGCGAAAATCCGACGCGGTACTACCGCTCCTCAGGAGCGGTACTACCATAGCGCGTGCCTACTACCGTGATTCTACGGTACTTGGTAGGAGCACCACGGTACTACGGCTCAGGAGAGCAGTACTACCGTGGGCCCCCGCGGTACTACCGCTCCGGACGAGCGGTACTACCGTGGTGGGCGCGGATGTAAAAAAATTACATCCGCCCCTACCGCACCGAGCGGCACTAGGCCTAGGAGTCAGCGGTACTACCACTCTGGGAGCGGTACTACCGTGGCGCCCAGCAGTACTACCGCTCTGACGAGCGGTACTACCGTGGTGGTAGCGGATGTAAAAAATTACATCCGCCCTACTATCAAGACCGAGCGGCACTAGGCCTAGGAGCAGCGGTACTACCACTCGGGAGGCGGTACTACCGTGGCGCCCATGGTACTACTGCGTGTACCTGCGGTATTATCGGCGTGTACCTGCGGTACTACCGCAAGTACAGAGGCAAATGTCGATTTCCGCACAACCAAGATAACGAAGGGAAGCTCCAAAGTGCAGGGAAAGGAGGGACAAGTGTACGTGTTGATTCCGCCCTAACCTTTCCGACGGACCCCTCTTAATAGTACGGCTCTCCACGACTCAAATCCACCAAAAGAAACGAGGGGACGCCGTCTTCAATAGTCTCCGAGGGGCACCGAATCGTCTCGAGCCTAGAGATGAACCATCTGAGGAACTCAAAGCATACGATTAGTCCGCAAAAGTATCGTCATCAATCACCAAAACACTTACGGGATAAATATGCCCTTACAGAGACCAACTGGGGATGAATGTAAGAATAACAACTGCAAGTAGTTATCCATAAGGGTTTACGGTGGAAGGGGAATTGCAAGAGGGATGGCACAAAGTATCGAGGGAACGTCCGAGAGTATTGTCAGAATCTTCTGTTGAAGCAGTCGATCATCCGTATTAAAGGGCTCTCCGGCAGGAAGTGGTAACGAGAACCTAGAGTTAGATTTTAGCAAAATCATTTAACCCGAATAGAAGAGATGTCAGAGTCCCAGAGTATAGGTCAAGGAGTAAAAGATCCTACTACCACCCGATGGCGACGTGTGCTCGTAAGACACACAGCCAAGTTAGTAAAAGTTTTGCAATGCCTAGACTCGACTTCGGCCAAGGAGTTGGAAAGGAATTTTACAGCAATCGGCTCGATACCAATCTTGTGGCGCCCCGATTCAATCGTACACTAATCATGCACGCAAATGTGTACGATCAAGATCGTGGACTCACGGGAAGATATCACAACACAACTCTAAAACATAAATAAGTCATACAAGCATCATAATACAAGCCAGGGGCCTCGAGGGCTCGAATACAAGTGCTCGATCATAGACGAAGTCCGGAAGCAACAATATCTGAGTACGGACATAAGTTAAACAAGTTTGCCTTAAGAAGGCTAGCACAACCGGGATACAGATCGAAGAGGCGCATGCCTCCTGCGTGGGATCCTCCTAACTACTCCCGGTCATCGCCGGGCTGCACGTAGTAGTAGGCACCTCCGGGGAGTAGTCGCCATCGACGGTGGTGTACCGCTCTGGGCTCCATCGTGCAGTCGCAGCAATCGGGTAAAGAAAGGGGGAAAAGCGGGAACAAGGCAACCGTGAGTACTCATCCAAAGTACTCGCAAGCAAGGAGCTACACTACATATGCATGGATATATGTGTAAAGGGCCATATCAGTGGACTGAACTGCAGAATGCCAGAATAAGAGGGGGATAGCTAATCCTGTCGAAGACTAAGCTTCTGGCAGCCTCCGTCTTGCAACATGTAGAAGAGAGCAGACTGAAGTCCTCCAAATAGCATCGCATAGCATAATCCTACCCGACGATCCCCTCCTCGAAACCACGAGAGAGCGACCACCGGGTTATATCCGCACTTGGAAGGGTGTGTTTTATTAAGTATCCGGTTCTAGTTGTCATAAGATCAAGGTACAACTCCAAGTCGTCCTGTTACCAAAGATCACGGCTATTCGAATAGATTAACTTCTTGAGGGTGCACCACATAACCCAACACGCTTGATCCCATTTGGCGGACACACTTTTCTCGGGTCATGCCCGCCGCGGAAGATCAACACGCCGCAGCCCCACCTAGGCTCAACAGAGAGGTCAAGACGCCGGTCTAAACCTAAGCGCACAGGGTGCAGGGCCCATCGCCTTAGCACACCAAGATGCGTGACGTCTGCCGGAAGAAGACCTAGCCTACAGGCGCTCCAGTCCAATCCGGCGCGCGCCACTCAGTCGCTGACGTCACGAAGTGCTTCGGCTGATACCACGACGTCGGGATACCCATAACTACTCCCGCGTAGATGGTTAGTGCGTATAGACCAAATGGCGGACTCAGATCAAATACCAAGATCTCGTTAAGCGTGTTAAGTATCCGCTGAACGCCGACCAGGCCAGGCCCACCTCTCTCCTAGGTGGTCTCAACCTGCCTGTCGCCTCCGCCCATAAAGTAACAGTCGGGGCGTGGAACCTGTGCCCACCTCTCTTGGACGGAGCCACTTGTCCTTCAAATTTCCATCTCCTAACAAAGATATCACGGTGTAATGTAATGGTGTAAAGTATATAGTATATGCCCGTGATCACCTCCAAGTGATCACAGCCAAAGAGTATAGCATGGCAGACGGACAAGAATGTAGGGCCATCGATGGAACACTAGCATCCTATACTAAGCGAGGATAAAGGTAAAGGTAACAAATGAGTAGCAAGGACAAAGGCTATGCAGCAGATAGGATTAATCGAAAGCGATAACATGCTACACTACTCTAATGCAAGCAGTATAGAGAAGAGTAGGCGATATCCGGTGATCAAGGGGGCTTGCTGATTGCTCAGCAAGAAGAAGGAGGGTCGCCAACTCCGTAGTCGATCTGGGGGTCGTCGGCCCCTCGGGTTCACCGGAAAGAAGTAACGGAGGGGGAACACAATAAATAACTGAGCAATCAAAGTATCACAAAGCATAGAATGGTAATACGCGGTGCTAGAGGTGACCTAACGCAGTAGGAGGTGATACCGGTGGAGGGGGGAAACATCCGGGAAAGTATCCTCGTGTTCCGTGTTTTTGGACGGATGGACCGGAGGGGGAAAGTTGCGGGTTTGCTATGCTAGGGATGTGTGGCGGACGAACGGGCTGCGTATCGGATTCGTCTCGTTGTTTTGAGCAACTTTCATGTAGAAAGTATTTTCATCCGAGTTACGGATTAAAAGATATGATTTTCTAAAGATTTAAATCCTTTTTTTGAATTAGCAGAATTAATTTAATTAGGAAATGTCATTATGATGTCAGCATGACATCAGGGTGATGTCAGCAGTCAACAGTCAGTTGACTTGGTCAAACTGTTGCGTGGGTCCATTCTGTCATTGACTGATATCTAATTAATGATTACTTAGTTTAATTAGCGTGTTAAGTAAATTTAACTAGTCAACTAATCGTGATTTAATTAACTTAATTGATTTAGTTAGTTAATTAATTAATTAATATATATTTTTAATTCTTTTTTTATATCTTTTTTAACATTCAGGGATGGGCCCCACATGTCATTGGGCTGTGGTGGACTTAGCAGGCGATGGGTTAAAGGGCGGGCAAAGCCGCAATTTCTTCCCGGTAAGCGAGGCGATGTCGCTACTGGTGCTAGTCTCAGCGCTTGGCGCGGCCAAGACCATAAGTCAAGGGCGGGCGCGCCACGGACAAAGGTTGTCAAGGGCAAGGCGCCAACTGGGGGAAGCGGGCGAGGCTGTGAGCGGCGGGCGAGGCCAAAGTGCGGCGAAGGGTGAGCTGCTGGGGCGCAAGAAGAGGCCTGTGGCGCGAGCGGGAGGCGCGCACGGGGAGGAGAGGGAGTACAGGAGGGGGTTCCTCACATGGGAGCTGCAGGGGGATGGCAGTGGGCTCGATGTCGGCCGACGAGGAGGAGATGGGGAGGCGAGGGGGCGAAGGAGCACGACGATGGCGGTGGCTCCGGCGAGTTGGCCTTGGGGCGGCGAGCATGACTCGGACGAGGCGGCGCCGGTGGGGCGGCACGGCGAGGCGGCGGTTAGTCGACGGCGGGGTCGTCCATGCCGAGGCAGGGGCGCGGTGTCGAGGCGGGCATCGCGCGAGGGAGAGGAGGGGCGCGGAGGAGTCCGGGAGGGGCGGCGCCGGCGATGGCGTCGAGCGGCGGGGGCGGAGCCTGGGCTGAGCGGTGTGCGGCGACGACGTAGTGGGGGAGCTCGGACGCGGGTGTCCCGGGCGGGCGACGGGCGAAGATCGGGTCCTCCTCCTCGATCCCGATCCATATCGGGGAAAGGGGAGGAGATATTTTCGTGGGGGAAGTGGGTGTCGGTGGGGGTCGGGGCTTCCTTTGGGGGACATGGAGAGAGTGGGGGCGGTGGGCCTTTGCCAGTTGGGGCAATGGGCCACAGATGGCCCAAGGGGGTGCTTTTTATTTTTAGTTAGATCTGTCTTTTCCTTTTATTTATTTCATTGTTCTGTTTTATTTCATTTTAATATATTTAGAAAATTTCAGAAAGGGTGTTTGTTGCACTATAATCACCTAGGCATTTAATCGCACACTCGAACATTTTAGTTTAATATTTTGAAAACTTTGTCGCTTGACATTAATTTGAATTTGAATTTGAAAAGGTTTGAATCATTGCGAGGTTAGCAACAGTAAGAGTGGTGACGTGGCATCATTTGCAGAGGTTACTGTAGCTTGATTATCCGGGCGTCACAGCTAACCAAGGAGAAAGCCACCTTTCCTCATATGATATTGATTGATAATGCAAATGCTACTAACCCTTGTTGTGAGCATGTGCATCTTGTTGAGGAGAATGCTAAGTTGAAGGAGCAACTTGAAAAGGGCCTTGTCACATGCATACAAGGTGAGAAGAACCTTAACGACCTTTTGAGTAATCAAAAGGAAGTTGTGGCCAAGGAGGGATTGGGTTCGCGCCCAAGCCCAAGAGCAAGAAGAAGAGTGACAAGACCAAGCAACCTCCTCCTCTCAAGCAAACTTTTGTGAGGGAGGGAGAGGATGCTTCCAAGAAGAAGAAGAACCGTGCCAAGGGTGGCAATGCCAAGATGGACAACGTCATCCCCTTAAACATAGCCGGCGACTTTAACCCCTCATATGTGTTGTGTCGTGCTAGTGATGGGCATGTTTATGCTAAATTTGTTGGTTCTTCTTATGAGTACATTGAATGGTCTATTTGGGTTCCTAAGACCCTCGTTACTAACATCAAAGGACCCATTACCAAATGGGTACCTAAAACCAAGCATTGATCTCTTGTAGGGGTTTGCTTCCGGTGGGGAATCTTGGTTGCTTGATAGTGGAGCAACAAATCATATGACCGGGAGCAAGGACATGGTGGTGGACGTGCAAAGGATCCCATCTATGCCCACCAATGTCGAGTGGGGTGATGCCTCACACTCTAAGGTATTGGGTCTTGGCAAGGTTGTCGTTTCTCATGATCTAACGATCGAGAAAGTCATGCTTGTTGAGTCCCTTGCATACAATTTTCTTTCCGTTCGTCAACTTGCACTCATGGGCATCGCCGTTTAGCCCACGTCAATATGAGATCTTTGCAAAGTCTTCTCAAGGGGGACCATGTACATGGACTAACAAATGTTAGCTTTGCCAAAGATCGTGCTTGCAGTGCTTGTATCGAAGGAAAGCTTCATGAAACGGCTCACCCTCCCACGACTATCATCTACTCGAAGAGACCCTTGGAGCTCCTGCACATGGACCTCTTTGGACCTCCGTCCTTTGATAGTCTTGGGGGTAGAAAGTATTGCTTGGTGATTGTGGATGATTATTCAAGATACACTTGGGTATACTTCTTCAAGAGGAAGAGTGAGACTCAACAAACTGTTATCGATTTTGTAAATGAAGCTCAACGTCAACATAATGCAAAGATCTTGACAATAAGAAGTGACAACGGCACCGAGTTCAAGAACTACACCTTGGATGAGTTTCTTAGTGAAGAGGGGATCAAGCACCAATATTCGGCACCATATACCCCTCAACAAAACGGTGTTGCGGAGAGGAAGAACCGGACGTTGATGGATGCGGCAAGGACCATGATGGCGGAGTTCAAGTCTCCATACAACTTTTGGGCCGAAGCCATCAACACCGCATGTCATGCATCCAATCGGCTCTATCTCCGCAAAGGCTTGAACAAGACTCCCTATGGGATATTTACAGGTAACTAGCCCAATCTCAAGTATTTCCGGGTGTTCGGGTGTAAGTGTTTCATTCTCAAGAAAGGTGTTTGTTTGTCTAAATTTGAAGCTAGAGCCTATGAGGGCATATTTGTTGGTTATGCTACAAACTCTCATGCTTACCGTGTCCTCAATAAATCCACGGGACTTATTGAGGAGACATGTAACGTGGAGTTTGATGAGAATAACGGCTCCCAAGTGGAGCAAAGTGGCACTTGTGATGTAGGTGATGAAATTCCTCCTCAAGCCATAAGAAGAATGGGTGTTGGTTTTATCCTACCCATTGAGAAACCCCTTGTGGCCGAAGGAGAAGGACAATGCTCCACTCAAGTGGAGCCATCACCAACTCAAGGCCCACACGCTCAAGAACAAAGTGAAGTCCCTCAACCTCATGAACAAGACCAAGGGCAAGATCATGCTCAAGACGATGGTGATACACCAAATGATGCCCAAGGTCAAGTTATCTTCCCCGAGCATGCTCAAGATCATGAACATGTTCAAGACGACGCTCAAGATGATCAAGTGACTCCTCCTCGTCTCACCTCCGAGGAAGAATTAGAGCGTCGTGCCGCCAAGATTGCATCCAAACTTACTACCAAAGGCCATCTCATGGAGAATGTGGTTGGAAGCCTAATGAAAGGGGTAAGCACTCGTAGACAATTGGCAAACTATTGTGAACATCACGCGTTTGTCTCTTGTGTTGAACCCCAAAAGGTCTATGAGGCGCTCGAAGACTCGGATTGGCTCAATGCCATGCATGAAGAGCTCAACAATTTCGAGTACAACAAGGTGTGGAGATTGGTGCCAAGGCCATCGGGGAACCACGACGTCATTGGAACCAAGTGGATCTTCAAGAACAAGCAAGATACGCATGGGAACATCATTCGCAACAAGGCAAGATTGGTAGCACAAGGCTACTCCCAAGTCGAGGGTATCGACTACGGTGAAACCTTTGCTCCCGTTGCTCATCTTGAATCCATTCGTTTGTTGATTGCTTATGCTGCCCATCACAACTTTAAGTTGCAACAAATGGATGTGAAAAGTGCTTTTCTTAATGGTCCTATTAATGAGTTGGTCTATGTCAAGCAACCCCCCGGGTTCGAGGCCCCCTACTTCCCGAATCATGTGTATCAACTCGATAACGCACTCTATGGCCTTAAACAAGCCCCACGTGCGTAGTATGACCACCTTACCGAGTTGCTACAAGATCATGGTTTTGAAGTAGCGCAAATCGACCCCACTCTTTTTACTAAGAAGGTTAATGGAGAGTTGTTTGTATGCCAACTATATGTTGATGATATCATCTTTGGTTCCCCTAACAAAGCTTTCAATGAGGAATTTGCCGCTCTCATGACCTCCAAGTTCAAGATGTCTTCTATGGGAGAGTTGAAGTTCTTCCTTGGTTTCGATATCAAACAAAGAAGAGAAGGTACCTTCATCAACCAAGCCAAATACACTCAAGACATGCTCAAAAGATTCAAGCTAAGTGATGTCAAGCCGCTACTACACCAATGCCTACCAAGTGCCAACTTGACATTGATCCCAATGGTAAAGTGGTGGATCAAAAGGTATATCGCTCCATGATTGGCTCCTTGCTTTACCTTTGTGCATCTAGACCGGACATCATGTTGAGTGTGGGAATGTGTGCATGGTTTCAAGCCGCACCGAAGGAAAGCCATTATGTGGCGGTCAAGCGAATCTTTCGATATTTGGCTCATACCCCAAACTTTGGCTTATGGTACCCAAGAGGAGCAAATTTCAAGCTTGAAGGTTTCACGGATTCCGATTTCTTGGTTGCTCTTTGGTAAGTTGGTCTTCCAAGAAGCAAAGTTGTGTGTCTCTCTCGTCCACTGAAGCGGAGTATGTGGCGGTGTTGTGCTCAACTCCTATGGATGAGGCAAACTCTAAAGGAGTACGGTGTCATTTGTGACAAAGTGCCTCTTTGGTGCGATAATGAAAGTGCCATCAAGATTTCTCTCAACCCGGTACAACACTTCAAGACGAAGCACATTGAGATTCGGTATCACTTCATCCGAGATCACATTAGGCGAGGGGAGATCAAGCTCAAGTATGTCAACACTCATGATAACCTTGCAGATATTTTCACGAAGCCCTTGGATGAAGCAAGATTTCGCGAGTTAAGGCATGAGCTAAATATCATTGATTTGAGCAATGTGACTTGAAACCATGCACCCCCACCACACTCAACTTGTTGTCTAGTTTAGGTGTAGGCATGGACATAGGGGGAGTGTTGTTCTCTCAATGAGCTCTCCCTCCCCCCATCATGCATAAATCGATCACCTCTTTCACATTAGCCATTTTGATGGTACTTGTGCTTCAAAGACGAGTTTTGGTCATGGGCCCAAGGATAATTCTTCGCGGTGCCATACCATTTGACTCAAACATATGTGGCTTCGGCCATCGCCCTCTCTTAAGAGAGAGGACTGAGCTCGCTCTGCTTGTGTGCGGTTGCTTTTGTTTTCCCTTCGTTCTTTTCCCTATTCTTCGTGTTTGGTTTCTCTTATTTGTTGTCCCGTTTGTCTTGTTCTCTTCCTTTTGGTCTGGGCTTTGGTGGTCGGGTGGTACAACCGGTGTCAATGGCGGCTCTACTGATACAGGTTGTGCTGCCCTCAGGGTTGCTTTCGGTGCTTGGGCAGTTATACCGCCCATTTTCACTGGGGCTTCTCCGTCCGGTTCTACCGGTTGTCTCTGGGCGGTACTTCCGGTGCCCTTTAGGAAACGGAAGTACCGCCCACTACAATCTGTCAGCACCTGACTTGCGGTACAACCGGTCCTAGGAGCGGTTCTACCGCCGCGCGGCTATGGGCCTATTTATACCCGACGGGGCGAAAGGTTTTTCTTTTTTCCCTTCGTCCCCGTTCGCCTCCTCCTTGCCCTAGCCGCCGGTCGCCTCTGCCCGCCTGAGTGCGCCTGCCGGACCCGAGGGCTCTCCGTGGATTCTCTCCGTGGAAGCCTTCCGGTCTTCTCCCATGGATGGTGGTAATGCCCTTGTACTTCGTTCTTTGTTCTAGGTTTTCATCTTGTTTTAGGGCATTACTTTACCCTCCTAGTTTAGTGTTCGTTCTTTGGTTGGGAGAGATCGTTGTTTTTCTTGTGTCTGTGCAGTACCTAGAACTCCGAATATTGCTTGGGTGATTTGCACGTCTTGAACAGATCTAACTTCCTGGTAAAAGATCGCCGGGTTCTACCGCCAGATGGGCGGTACAACCGTGGGGCGGTTCTACGGTGGGAGATCCAGTACAACCGGAATGTCCGCATCTACACAAAGACTGTTACGGTTTCTATGGTGTTGCATTTTTCATATGCTTTCCTCTCATTCTTGTTGGTTTCGTGTGTCCCCTTTGTGTTTGTGTTCAGTGGCTCCGGTTCTCGCCTGCTCCCTGGCAAGACCAAGAAGAGGGTTCGAAGGGCTCCGCGCCCGGCTGATTCTGAAGAGGAAGTTGCGATCCCCACCAAGCCCACTCGCCGTGAAAAGTCTGCCGCTGCCAAGCAACGTGTGGTAATGCCACTCCACCATTGGAAAGCCAAGGATTGGGAAGCCTTCCGCTCAAAGAATCCTTATGTGGTTCCCGTAGCTCCTCGTTGGACCACTGTTCAGTTTCGAATGAGATGCAAGTCTGAATTGTTCATGAACTCTTTGAGCACAACAAGAACAGATATGCCAAGCGTTGGACCATCGATCTTGATCATTGGCGGAACAACACGGAGTATTTTGGTGAGGCTTTGGCTCTCTGTGAGGAGTTTGATCTTGTCAAGCTCATGTCCGTCACCTGTGACTTTGATGTTCAACTCATCCATCAGTTCTATGCCACCATTCACTTTGGAGAAGATGACGCGCGCACCCTCACTTTCATGTGTCGTGATGAGCTTTTTCAAGTTCCCTGGAGGACCTTCTGCAATGCTATTGGGTACGATGATACCGGTCTGGAAGGAAGGGGTGGCATTCGCCCCCATGATCATCCTGAGCCCATGCCTAAGGAGAAGCTTGCCCCTTGTACATTCGGGGCCGTGGTATTATTGGTGAATCTAAGGATTTGGTGAAGGTCTATGACATCATGCATCGTGTTTTTCGCAATGTGCTTCTGCCCAAAGTGGGGAATCAAGATGAAATACATGGCTATCTTGTTAACTTGATGGTTGCTATGAAGACCAAGGTGGGATCTGGGAGACGTTTGATGTTTCCAACTGGCTGTGGCACGAGATGTACAACATGGTCATCTACAGGAAGGTCCCCATTTATGCTCCGTTTGTCATGTGCCTTCTGAACTCCGTGTGGGCAGTTCGCCGTCCTGGAGAGCCCCTCACCTCTCCTGACAATCTTACCACTCATGAAGTCAAGCTCCTTAAGAAGAAGAAGCACGCCGAGCCACGTTTCCCTGCTGATGCTCCTGAGGATGTCTATGCCACTTCTGATGATGAGGATTTTGAGTTGGAACCAGGGGCCAAGCCCTCGTGGGTGGACAAGCTCGCTGCCAAGGTGAAGAAGACTTTCTGCCTTCAGTCTGACATCAAAAAGAGGCTGTATGAGGCACATGTCAATGAGAAGCTTGCGCGGCGTCGCCAAATTGCTATGATGAGGCATCTCAAAGATGTCGGATCGTAGTGGTTACGAGAAGAGCATCACACCGGAGGAGCGTTGGATATCTTCCCACAGCACCTGGACTGATGATGAAGCCCCTCCTCAGCCCTCCACCACCGTTCCTGCTGCTGATGATATCATGGAGGACTCAGATCGGGACGATGATGAAGTTTCTGATGATGGTGAAGATTCTGACAATGATGAAGATCCAGATGCTACCGAGGAGTCAGAGGAGGACGACTGAGCCTGGGGCGATAGCTTCGCTCTCTTCCTTTTTGGTGTCCTGATGCCAAAGGGGGAGAGAGTGTGATAGGAGTCGGGAGTTGCATGGGTGGTTGCGTAGTGTGTGTCTCGTGTTGAACTTGTCTGTGGTCTCCAGTTGAACTTTGGTCGTTCTCGTTTGCTTTGTGTGGATTTTGTGCCATTCCTGCTATCTTATCTTTATGCTTGTGGTCTTTATTGGCAGTATTGCTCTTGTTTCATTGTGTTGGCTACCTTCTTGTTATATGCTCTATGTGGCCAGTCTATAAAATCTAGGGGGAGTCTCGACCTGGGGCTCACATCTAGGGGGAGCTCCGTCTAGATTCTATAGATTTCTATCTTATATCGTGTTGTTGTCATCATCCACAATAAAGGGGGAGATTGAAAGGGCATTTCCCTACCTTATGTTTTGGATGATGATGACAACCCTTTGTTGGTCTAATCCTGTGCTAAATGTTTCGGGTTCTCAATGATTAGGCTTTCGTCGGTTGGTGGTTCTCTCTCGAAGGAATCGGTTGAAGACGGAATCATCTACGCCTTTTATCTCTTTGGTCGTAGGGATCCCGTACTATCAAGAGGGAATCCACTTTGGGAAGAATAGGGGATTCCATTCACGTACACCTCCTTCACCCCTCTTTTGTCGAGAGAGTGCCTCCATGTTAATCTAATCTTTGCTGTGTTTTCCCAGCGGTTGTACCGCTCGTCTGGGCGGTTGTACCGCTGGCTCTTGACGCTTCTCTGCCTTTGTCAAGAGGTGGTACCGCTGCCTCCGGGCGGTGGTACCGCCACCTGTCTCTGCAAAGACCAGCAGCGGTTGTTCCGGCCATGCACCGCCCATGTACCGGTCACGATTCTATTTTGATGCGGTGGCTGGGCGGTGGTGGCCCGGTTGGTCCGGTTGTTCCTTTTTAACCGGTACAACCGGAGGTTCGAGCGGTTCTTCCGCTCATACCTTAGCCGCTCAAGCGCTCAAGGCCAGGCGGTTGTTCGGCCATGCACCGCCCATGTACCGGTCAGGGATTACATTTTTGATGCGGTGGTTGGCGGTGGTGGCCTGATTGGTCCGGTTATTTGCTAATGACCGGTACTACCGCCCGGTGGCCCGGTTGTACCGCTTGGTAGGGTTCTGCAGCTACGTCGTGAGTCCCGGTTGTACCGGGACAAGGAGCGGTTGTACCGCTGCAGTACTGAAAATGCAGAAAAGGTTGGATTTATGTGGGCTGGTATATAAGGTGGTTCCTCCACCTACCACGCCCACCTTTTACCTCTCTCACTCCTCCATTGATGCTCTCAAGCTCTCTTGCCCGATCTCTCTCTCTAGCCACTCAAACTTGTTGATTTGCTAGGGTTTGAAGGAGGAGACCTAGATCTACACTTCCACCAAAGGATATTTAGTTCCCACATACTTTCTAGTGTGGATTTTGTTACTCTTGGGTGCTTGAGCACCCTAGACGGTTGAGGTCACCTCGAGGCCATATTCCATTGTGGTGAAGCTTCGTGGTTTCGTTGGGAGCCTCCAATTGTTGTGGAGATTGCCCCAACCTTGTTTGTAAAGGTCCGGTTGCCGCCTTCAAGGGCACCAATAGTGGATTCACGGCATCTCGCATTGTGTGAGGGCGTGAGGAGAATACGGTGGCCCTAGTGGCTTCTTGGGGAGCATTGTGCCTCCACACCGCTCTAACGGAGACGCATTTCCCTTAAAAGGAAGGAACTTCGGTAACACATCCTCGTCTCCACCGGCTCCACTCTTGGTTAATTCGTGCCTTTACTTTTGCAAGCCTACTTGTGTTACATTCATTGCTTGCTTATGTGCTAGTTGTTATCACATCATATAGGTTGCTCACTTAGTTGCACATCTAGACGACCTATTTTGTTGCAAAGTTTAATTTGGTAAAGAAAAGCTTAAAAATTGTTAGTTGCCTATTTACCCCCCCCCCCCCCTCTAGTCAACCATATCGATCCTTTCACACACGGAGACCTCCAAGCTGTCAGTATGGGAGAAGAGGGCGGGGAAGGCGACCCGGAGCACCCCACAGGCGAGCCAATCGTCGTGCCAGAACGAGGTCGCCCGCCCGTCCCCCACCTCAACACGCGTGAGTGCCCGGTAGACGGGGAGCAGCCCAAGGAGGGCCCCCCAGTGCTCCCCCAAGAGAGGGGGGCGACCAGGGCTCAGGAGAGATCGTCCGTCCATCAGGCCCCAAACCCAGCAGGCCCATCTGGACGGAACTCTGGAGTGAAGACGATGGAGAAGCTTGAGGAGAAGGCAGTCGTTCTGAGCCCCCAGATCGCGAACGCCCAGGCCCCCTTCGGCCTTAGCCCGGCAAACCCGGTCCCAGGCGACGAGGCACTGAGCACCGGAGGCCCGCCCTGCCACGTTCCAAAGGAACGCACGCCGCAGCCCTTCCAGCCTCGCCAGGACAGCCGGCGGGAGCCGCATGGCCGCCATGGCATCATTATAGTGATTTGAGCGGCAACGTTACCTACCGGTAACGCGATCAACCGCACATAAGCTGCTTTAACATCTGAACCATAGGCAGCTATTATTTCTTCTTTTTTTCCTATACGAAACAATACCTAATCTAATACATCTAGCGGCTAAATGATGTCCTTACATGCAGAAACGGATGTGACAAAACTCTTTCTCTCTCTTCTTTCACACAAGCACGCATGGGTTTCTTCTTTCTCCTTTGCAACAAATCCATGGACTTTATTTCATCTTATCCAACTAAAAACACTTATATCTTTTAAAACATAAGCTCATTTTTTAAATAATTTATATATTTAAACTCCTGACGCCAAGACCTTTAGAACTAAACCAGCTTTGGATACTTTCAAACATTTTTAAAATTCAATGTTTCACATTTTGTATGTGGAACAAACCTATTTCACATGAAAAATGTGTTTTTTGTGAAACAAGGCAGTGAAAACTGAAATACAGGTTATGAAAATGGAAAAAAAAATTGATACGAAAATGCCAGCTTGTGAAACCGATTATTTGAAAATGTAAAACAATTTATTTCAAAAGAGTGAAATAGCTTTTTTAAGAAATGTGCAACTGAAATAGATGTTTTTTGTGAAACAAACCAGTGAAAAGTGAAATGTATGTTTTCGATTGGTGAAATAGTAACCACATTAAATGAAAGGATAATGTATCGTTATGAAACTGATTATTTGGAAATGTCCATTTATTTTAAAGAGTGAAATATGTTATATTTTCAAGTAATCAGTCTCATAAACCTATATTATTACAATTATAAAATATGTTACTGGCTTGTTTCACAAAAATCACATCAATTTCCACTGCACATTTGTTAAATGATATATTTCACAATTTTAAAATAAAATGTTACACATTTCCAAATAATTAGTTTCACAAGTTGTGATTTCCAAATAATCAATTTCACAATTATGAAATAGTGAAATAGGTTGGTTCCACGTTTTTCTATTGAAAAAGGTTTATTCCGCATTTTTGAAGTGAAATGTGTTTGTTTCACATACGAAATGTGAAATGTTGAAACTTAAATGTGTTTGAAATGTATCCAAGATCGGTCTAGTTCTAAAGGTCTTTGCACCAGGAGTTCAAATATATAAACTATTTCAAACTTATGGTTTAAAAGATATGAATGTTTTTAATTCAATAAGATGAAATAAAGTCCATGCATTTATTTGGAGAGGAGAGAGAGGAGGCATATGCATGCATGTCCTTGCCTGGCAAAATGTATTACGTCGGCCCTGCTATTCTGACAAAAATAGTACTATGCTAGTGGACCAGCTGCTGAAATGCCAACATTTCATAAACATTGCAAACTTTTTATACAACACATGAGTCATTGTACGGCACGAGGTGTCAGTAGCTGATTGGCTACGCAACTGCCGGTAGATAGCGGTGCCGCTCAATTTTTCACTTATGGTAGCTTGGCAACCCAAGTCACCACCAATATCCTCTCTTCCAGCCAAATCCAACTCATGAACACCGAAATCTTTGTTCATATTTGTATTGGGTGTGGTTTGAATGCTCCATCGTCTCGTGCTTCTACAACGCCATCTTTGTAGATATTTAGCCTAGATATTAACTTTGTAAATGTATTTAAACTTGTGACTGGCATCACCACTACTTGCATCCCCAATCTACAACGATGCCATTTTGATGAGTTTTTTTTTATTTAAATTGATCCGCATGAGTTTCCTTAGGTCAAGTAGGAACTTCTTTAATATAGCTCGGCACCGTTAGATCGAAGGAGGAAGGAAAGTGTGCATGAGAAGGAGGGAGGGGGGTTACCTTGACAATGGTGACCGGCACCCTAGAGGAATGACCTCATTGAGGTGTCAATACCTCGCCTTTTCCCCGTCTGGCGGTGGACTACAACATGTGGAGACATAAGGCAGAGTTGGAAGATGAGTCGAGCAAGGCGGAGAGCACCCAATAACAGGGTGGGGTGAAAGAGGGGAGCGAGTTTTTCGACAAACGTGTTTTGCCAAATAATGTGTTCTTGTTTCAGTCGAATAATCACGCCCAAGTGTGTCCCTTTCAACTAACGAACATCGAGCACAGTTCCAGACTACATCAAAGAGTTAATTTTCCTACAAACAAAATAGTACATCCAGTTTATGTTTGATATCATGGTGGATATGTTTTTTCTCATTGTTTCGAAAAAGTGGTTAAAACCTCCGTCCTCAAACATAGCCTCAATTCAAAAATAAACATAGCCTCAATTATCCAGCTAAGAAATCAAACAGGGACACAAGCTGCATCTGCATGCACCCATCCTGGATTGGACCATGGAACCTGATCCCCTCCTTATTTTTCCAGAACACATTCAGTGATGTCTCAAGAAAAAATAAAAATCAATGACTAAATGGTTCTGGCTCATTCCACCAAAGGCGGCATGCGGTAGAAGAAGGGAAGCCGGCAGGGTTTGCCGTCTGAAACATGAAGAAGCCCTGCCTTTTCATACGACTCGACGCTGTCTGCGAGTGTATCCTCTAATTTCCTTGGTTTCCACCCCAAATTCTTCAGTTTATCCGAAGTCAGTGCACCCTTGTAATCCACGTCGACCATCCTGCAAACACCAGAAATGGTGCTTAAAATCCTTCGTAGATCGACTCTAAGGCAAGCTATGGCATGACGTTGATACGATACAATGGCACTTACTTGTCTGCATAACTGTAGCTAGGGTACATGCTCTTCATTATCTCCAGCAATTCCTTCAAGTCCATTTGGTCTAACGAGCATATGTACCTCTCATGTCGCCCCGCCTTGTTGTACAGCAGGAGCAACGCGTCGGCTACGTCGCGTACGTCTACTATGGGCCAGAACTTGTTGTTCATCGTATCAGGGCCTCCTGCATCCAAACATTAAATCATATGCTCAGTTGTTGAACTTTATTGGGCTGCTATGGTTGTGTGTTCGCAAGTTACACAACAACAAATTGAAATCAAGACAAATCGCTAGCTTTTGTTTCAGTGGTACTGAATCTACCATGCACTTCCGAAAATATTGTTATCCTAGTGATAAATGCCAAGAACAACAGAGTTGCAGAAAGCAAGAAAGAAATGTTGCATATTGCACTTGAATTAGGAGTCGTGACTTAGGATTGAAACCTTTTATCATGTAGAGGAGGACCTTGCTGCTAGTGTTGAGCACCACATGTTGCAGCAGAGGGCCGAAGACCAGACCAGGGCAGAATGTTATGACATGCAATCCGTTCTTCTCACCGTATTCCAGGGCTATCTCTTCAGCTTCGGTCTTGGCAAGAGAATACCAGCTCTGCCAACACAAACAAGTGTACATATTGTATGAGTTAGCGCTACCTCTCAGCAATCATCTCATCTTCAGTTTAGAGCTCACTAGCTAGTGCAATGATGAGGAAGTTGTTCCTTTATTTTCAATTTTTCATAATAGATTTTAATCTCTTTTCTCATCAATGGTGGTGGACGTACTATTGATCACCAATCCCGAGGCCGCACCTTATTCTCCTTGCAGAATTCTTTGTCTGACCAACAGCTTTCATCTTTGACTTTATCTTCTGGCCAATCCGGATTGAAGCAAATACTGGCGGCGGAGGAAACCAGAATGAGTTTCTCAACGTTCATAGCTGAGCAGGCCTTGAGTACATTCATGGTTCCCTTGACAGTAGGATCCATCATCTCTTTCTGCACAGTTGAGCATGAGTAACAGCAGAACATGCCAAAGTGCCTTTCTGCTCCCGAGCTCATTTGAGCTTGGTGAACAGTAAAATAAAAAATTGGGAGAAATATTGACAAAAGTTCTAAGTGTTTGCAAAAATTCGTCATGGAATCACATTCCTGTAAGACATGGCAGAAAAACAAATTCAGTGCTCCAAAATGCTTTTAAAAGTAGCATTTTCAGAGTACCGAATTTTATTTTATTTTGTGGTTTCCAATAATGTGATTTCATGACGATTTTACTGTTCACCCGAGCTCATTTGAGCTCGGGTGCAAAAACTCTGAACATGTAGGTTCTTAGTGAAAATAGAAGAACAACAAACTACTATTAGATGTTTCTGGAAAAAAAACTAGTATTAGATGCGCATGTTCTCTTTCCGAGAAATTTCCCTCCGTTGTACTGAATATCTCCAAATCCCTACATGCCACCAAATAACACAGTTCATTTCTATTTACGCCACTCCATTAATTTTTCATCCAAATATCTCCTTTAACTGTATATATGAAGACTACTTGTAATGCAATTTCTACCATACCATGCAAAATATATACTAGTTCCATCTTACCACTAAATCTTTGGAACATAAATTTCAGCTACTGTAAAAAACATTGGACAAAAAAATAGAACATATTCAGGCTTTATGCAATAGTCATTTCAAACTCGTTTTCTGGGCATAAAAATCCATTACACTCAATTAATGTTAGGGAAAATTTGTAACATAATTCGATGTAAATTTACTATTTGGCCAACTATCATATATCACAACCATAAACATTTCTATAGTGGTGTGGACCAGAAACTTAGGTCCGGATAGTAGCAAAGCCTAAGTAGAAGTGACAAAAGAATGCCAGAAGAAGTGGTCAGGAAACAGGAATGAAGGCCCATAAGCCCAAATCCAGATCATTTTTCTGTAGAATTGATCAAACTTAAATACATTTGGCTTCGGATAAATCCAGAACTTCAATTAGTAGTATTTTGGAATCGAGGTGGTACAATCATAGCATGGGCAACATAATAACCAGTTTGGATGATGGTCCAATAATAGAAGATGTGTGCAGACATGTTGTCCTATTCTTGCCGGTTGTGACATTTCGTCCCGTATTTTGTACTTCTACTTTTTCCAGATCTTTATTTGGAACTTGGATACTCGGTTCATATTAATAAATGGTTATGTACATTGCATTTTTTTAAATAAGTTGTGTGCATTGCATCATGTGATAGAGGCCGGGGTACGCCTCCTTTTTGAAAAAGAAAAGTTTGACTTTGAATGAACTTAGAACTTGTAGATCTCATAACTGAACCAGTAACTCTGTCCAATGCACTTCTTTCCGTCTAAGTTATTTTTTTTTCTTCAGATCTGCTCGAGTCACTCGCATTAGTCCTCTTTGGAAGGGGAGGCTACAAGTGAGAATAAGTGATTTTAGCCCTTATAAAAACAAACCTAAGTATTTTATTGATCAGGCGGCACCCAGATTTGAACTGGGGATAAAGGATTTGTAGTCCTCTCCCACACTACTCCAGTGAGTGATAAAAGAAGTCGAGGATGTGAGCGATATGTAAACACTTGCCTCGGGGTCAACCATCTCCTGCTCGGGCACCGGAGTGGCGATATGGAAGACGCCCTCGCAGCCGGCGAGCGCGGGCGTCACCGCGCCGTAGTCGAGCATGTCGGCCTTGAACACCCGCAGGTTCTCCAGAGCCCCATCCAGCTGCTCGAGGCTCGCGTTCTTCGGATCGCCTGGAAGACAAGCAAGAAGCAGGACGTGAGCGTGCAGCCTTGTCATACTAGTGCAGTCAGTGACCACGTACGTGGGTCGCGGACGGTGGCGTTGACGGCGTAGCCGCGGGAGAGGAGCAGCTTGACGAGCCACGAGGCGATGTACCCGCCGCCGCCGGTCACGCACACGCGCGGCGGTGGCGGCGACGACGCCATCTCCGGTTGCCCTGTTGACATGTGTGTGAAGAGCTTAAGAGCGAGAGGCACTGCACACAAGGTTCAGACAAGGTCACAAGGAGATGGAAGAGGGGAGATGGGGGAAATGCAGTTCGAGATTCCTCGTTGCTTCAAGGTTGCGGTAGATTCCTCAAAAAGAAAAAAAAAGTTGCGGTAGGTGGAAGCATATCTATGCACTTTTTTTTTTTTGCGGGGCAGCATACTTATGCGCTTGACGCGGCTCACTCCACCCAGCCCGCCCGCTGACAAGGATGGCCCTCTCCTCCACGTGCAAGAGCAAGCACGTCCATCGAGATCGCCATGGATTAGATTAAACCAAGGTGATGAATTAAGTACATACACTGGGCAGCAAGATGCAGAGACGGACCATGCTCTAGTAAAAGACGAGTAATTGGCAATGCCTTCAATCACACACATGTCTGACTGAAGGACGGTGCTAGTAAAATTAATACTTAGTACGACCGTTCATTTCTGACACGGTTTTCGATGCCATCCAACAACACGACGAGGAATCTTTCGGTATGGAATCCTATAGTAGAACGAACCTTCGCGCGATGTTCGATTGCATTGTTGGAGTGGACGTTGGATCTAAAGCCGAACTGATCTGTAAAAACTTAGAGAATGAAAACAGGCTAAACTCGAGCGTTGAAAAAAAAATGTGCTACAAAACTTAATGTTTTTCTCGGTTCATTTTTCTTTTGCTTTACTTTTTCCTTTAGGAAATTTTTCAATCTATTCATCTTTAATCATGGCAGTACAACAAATACCATAAATAATGAATATTACAGTCAAATCCATAGACCACCTAGCAACGGCTACAAGCACTGAAGCGACCGAAGGCGCGTTGCCATCATCGCCCCTCTGTCGCCGGAGTCGGGAACAACTTGTTGTAGTAAACAGTCGGAAAATCATCGTGCTAAGGCCCCATAGGACCAGCGCACCAACAACCACCGCAGATGAAGAATAACGTAGATCAGAAGGATCCAACCCGAAGACACACGAACGTGACGAACAACGACGAGATCCGAGCAAATCCACCAAAGATAGATCCGCCGGAGACACACCTCCACGGGCCCACCAACGATGCTAGACGCACCGTCAGAACGGGAGCTAGGTGAGGAGACCTTTATTCAATCTTCAGGGAACCGCCGTCATCTCATCTTCATGAGCAGGACACAAACCCTAGCAAAACTGAAAGAAACAACTAAAAACGGAGCCCTTCCGCCGGCCCTTGCCGAGATCCACCGCACCCCCATGGCCCTAGGGCCACCAGAGAGGAGGCGGACCTGCGGCAGCACCGGCAGGAGGCAGAAACCCTAACTCTTTTTGTGGACAAGGAGGAGGCGGCGGTTTTTTTTTTTTTTTTTTGCTTTACTAGTAACTGAAATGCATGTTTAGAAATTAGGAGTGGTGGCGTGGCTCCATTATTTCATAGATTTTGATGTCAATTAATCTTACATAGACAACAGTGTATTTTGATGAAGGTTGAATATCAATGGTGTTTTTACTGTAAAGTATATGTATGGAAACAGTGTTAATATTCAACCTATTTTTCATAGACAACACATACGGAAAACAAAGGCTGCCGTCAAAAACAAAACAAAACTGGCAGGCTAGTAAAAAAATATTGCTTTTGTTATCATCAGGAAGTAATTCATCATTTCTCTTTGTCTTGCCCGTTTACAACGTTGATTTGGCGCAAGATTCATGTTGTATATAATTTGCCTCAACCAACGAGTATATCAATAAAAAATGTCAACTAATTGGGTGTTATTCACCAAAAACTGAAGGGACTAGGATATTAGATTTGTGGCGAAGTATCAGGTGAAAATAGGTACTCAGTGAAAATCTGAAAATTCTCACGTGGTCCTACAGATATATAACGAACGGCACTGATCGAAGGTGGGATCTCTAATGATCCACTTAAACACAATTAGCAGAAAACCCCCTGGCTTGTTGACCATCAAGGTGGAAAAATCCTTCGCGAGTGTCCCTGTGATAGGTTTACGTTTCAATCTTATACGCCGCCATGGAGAATCACGTTTCCGCGGCCGTGAGCCCTTGCCTTTCGACAGCAACGACGGCCCCTCTGATGGCAGCAACAGGCCCTCTGTCCGCTGCGACTCATCCTCCGCCGGTGGCGACTCGAGTTATGTCCTTCCCTCCGATGGCAGCGACGGGCCCTACATCGGCTACAACTCATCATCCGCCGATGGCGACTGAAGCCATGATCTTCCCTCCGTCTGTCGTGACAGGGTCTCCATTGGCTGCTCACCCTTCGTCGGTTGCATCTCAATCTTCAGAGTACTCAATGCCGTCGGTCGTGAAAGGGCCTCCGTTGAGAGCTTCAATGTCGTTCTTTGAGAACTCCTTTTGTTACCTGCTATTGAATTTTCTTTATCTGTAGAGAAACATTGCTAGTTGCTTGTTTTGGTGAACTACATTGAACAAGTTCATGTGTTGCGTGATTTCTCAATTGGCATTGTGCCAATATTTTATCAAGTTGAACCGTGCAAAACTCTACAAAGATGTTAGTTTATAGGCTTCATGCCAACAATTTATCAAGCTGAAACTGTGCAAGAATTCTGAAGTTCAGTATTCACATTCTTTTGCCTCCTACACACAGATTTTTGCAACGAGCCCACCACCCAATCAATCTTAATCTTTTTGTAGCTAGACACATGTACATGGGCCCAAATTACAGTCTTTACAAGCAAGTCAGAAACAAACAGAGGGACAAGCCCCAGCCAAACATTACACAACTCTTATGATCGAGCTAGCATGTGTTAGGTACATTTTCTGAAATAACAAAGGTTGTGCGGACGTTTCTTTAGAGAACTGTATAGTTGGCTACAATTTTTCACAGAAAAGCGTAGGATGGGGCAGCACGTGTCCGCGTGTTGCCGCTCGAGGTCGACGCATCTGGATGCTACTGTGATTGACGCAGCTAACTCGTACACTGTGTTACAGCAAAATTTGGTTCCAGCGAGCTGGAACATTCAGTTAGGCAAGCGACTACACATCACTTTAATATCTCTTGAGCTCATGACACAATCTACAACGAGATGCTTCAGATTTTCAGTTTGTTCATTGCCACCGAACAATCACCACAGGAGAGTTGCACAACTCCAACACTAACAATATAGCGAATCTCAATGCAAATGCTTCAGCATGTTCAGGTACATTTTCTGAAATAACAGAGGTGTGGGACGTTTCTTCAGAGAACTATATAGTTGAGCTACAAATTTTCAGAGAAAAACGTAGCATGGGGCAGCCCGCATCCGCGTGTCGCCGGTCGAGGTCGACGCATACGCATCTGGACGCTACTGTGATGGACGCGGCTACCCTGCAGGTTACACCCGCCGACCACTGTCATTGTGGCGCAGCATCTCGGATGCACTGGAAACACCAGGCTGCTTGGTTTCACCACTGCGGCTGGTCTGTCGCGTACGTGTCACCTACGCAGTCCCACTCCTCCGCTACACGGTGTGCGTCGTCGGTGAAGCTGCCGAGGCGGACGTCGCGGATATCCTTGCCTTCCGCCGGGGCGGCGTCCTCGCCTCAGGTCCTCGGGAGCCCTCCCTGCCGATGACAGCTCTGACGCGGTGCGTGCCCGCTTCGCCGCCGGTTCTGTCCGCCCCGCCTCGGGCCTCGCAGCCGCAGGAAAGCTTGAAACTGCCGTGGTGTTCCCCGTGGAAGCAGCCCCATGGGACGCCCGGGGAAGAGTTAGATTGGAGTTGGGCAAGGCAATCCCCACTTGATATTGGTTAATCACCAAGAGAACAGGGGGTTATCGCTAATTGTGTTTAAGTGGATAGTTAGGGATCCCACCTTTGATGGGTGCCGTTCGTTATATATCTGATGGACCACGTGTGAATTTTCAGATTTTCACTGGATACTTCGCCTAGATTTGTTGTGTTGTGCTAAAGATGAAATTAGTTACTCTAAGCATCTATAGGATCCCATGGCATCATACCTATTGACCAGTAGGATTTACTTGCTCATTTCTTAGCCCTCAAAATAGATGTTCATTTCTTGTACACCGCATGCTCACAAGTGGGCTTCTTCCCAAGCCGAGGAAGAACAAGGTGCAGTCACTACCCCCGGTATGTGCCGCTTTCCTAATCAAAAGATAGGAGAGCACCCCTTCTCCCGAAGTTACAGGGTCATTTTGCCGAGTTCCACCCCTTCTCCCAAAGTTACGGGGTCATTTTGCCGAGTTCCTTCGACATGGTTCTCTCGACGCGCCCTAGTATACTCTACTTGTTCACCTGTGTCGGTTTGGGGTACGGTCAGTTCACCAGGAGGATCGCCCTCCTAATTCAAAGTTTTTTGCTGGAAGTTTCAACCGTCGTTGACTATGACAACAGTCGCGACCGACTATAAGATCCTCGCGACTATGGCAGGGCGGTACGCTCTGCTCTCTTGCGACCTCCACTCTACTAGGCACGGCCTACAAGACGATCAATAGAATTTTCCAAATTCCACATGTGCTGTCAACTGTCATGCACAATTTTAGAATTTTAGATATGAATTTTCGCCAACTTACAAATACCTGTAGTTCACATGAACCCAAGAATTAGATCATAATCTTCCGCATAAATACTGGCCTCCCGTGGAGTGGGCAGCTGCAAACCCATAAACAATTTTAAGTTTGGAACGTTTTCAAAGTCTGGAAACTGTAACAAGATCCACTCTACATTGACACTGCATTAATTAATCCCCTCGAAAACAGAAAGAAAAAAAGACTAAACTGGCACTGCATTCGGGCATGTATGCGGACAGGTACACAAGAACTCAAAACAGTGAGCTCCCATTCTATTCTGTCGCACGCTCTATTGACTATGGACACTTGTTTTCAGTTGACAGAGAGCTTGCTGCATCCCCATCTGCTGAAATCTGCATCCGCCCTTCACTAGTCGATGGGCACTTCCACCTCCATCTTCAGGCCAGGGTGGCCGATGATCTGAAACCACGTCACAAAAGCAGTTCAGTTTCGCTTCACCACCAGCAGCACAGAACAAGACCAATATACAATCAAGAAATGCCATAGAACTATAAATATAGTTTATATATGAGTACTGGTAGACACACTGGATAATACTACAACCGCAAAAGCTATGCTTTTCTTCAATTCAGATGAATCTTACCACAAAAGCTTTAATCATTTATGCCACTAGTTGTGTTCCACTACTCAGTTTTGTCATTAGAAGTTAGGGCCATTTGCATTTCTATCTCTAACTCGAACCACCTACTCAGATTTATCCCTAATTTTGAAGTATGCTCAAATTTGCCCCTCCGCCGTTAAGTGACCTTACAGAAATACCCTTCCGTTCCGTTTCCGTCCGGTCAAAGGGGTTTGACCGTCTAACTGACGTTTTTTGGACAATTTGCCCCTACCTCCATGTGTCACTTACAAGTGGGACCGAGTGAGAAAAAAATAAAAAAGAAAAACACTTTCTCTCACCCCTCACTCTCTCTACCCTCTCTCTCATTTCACGTGGGACCCCACATGTAAGTGTCTAGTTATTTTTTAATTAGTTTAGCAGTTTTGTTAATTGGTAGGCCTGCCGATTAGTCTCGGTAAGTAGCATAATATTTAACACACGGTAGGATTAGTGCTAATCTAGCTAATGGCCCCCACATGTTATAGGAAGCCCATTAGTACTAATCGAACCACCGGCGTTAAGCCGCCGGCGAGTACACGCCATGGCGGAGGGCAGGGGAACTCTATTCCGGTGACCAAACGACTGGTGGAATGGTCCTTTGCGCTCCTGGGCTTGCTCCGCGTTGAATAGAAGTGGCAGGGCGAGCGGGGACAGCCAGAGTGTCGGGCATGGCCGAGGCCGGCGGCGGCGGCGGTCAAAGCTAGGTGGCAGGGGGGCTAGAAAGCAGGGGGGAGAGGGGTCGGCATCAGCGTCTCACTGCGAGCATGCCAGAGTCTTCAAAGGGCCTGGGGACGGCCGAGCATGAGCACATGGACCTCCTCTACGGCCGCCGGAGCAAGGCGTTGTGGGGAGGTGGCTGGACGAAGAAGAGCTCGTCGGCGACATGTCAGGAAGTTCCGCAAAACCATATGGATCTCCTGTACGATAAGGGAGCACCGAGGGACCTTGACGACAAAGAATCGAAGACGGCGACCGGTGGGCAGAGGTGGCGGTGATCTCGTCGGTTGCGTAGTTGCAAGGCACCCGAGGTCCAGATCTACAGTGTGGTGATGCTCTATTCTACGGCGGGCCTTGCAGACACGGCGGTCCAGCTTCTTGCCGTCGTTGGCCACGTTAATGGTGGCGCTCGGGTGAACGGGCGGGCGAACACACCCTTAGCCTCTGAAGACGAAGAAGATGACCAGCGAGTGGGCTGGGCTGGCTGGGCTTTTCTGGGCCAAAAGCTAGCATGTGCTCTCTCTCTTCTTTTTAAATTTTTGTCTTATTTTTTTCCAGGGGCAAAACGTCCAACAAACGCCCAAAAAACGGTCAAAGGCCTTTGACCGGACGGAAACGGCATGGAGGGGCATTTCTATAAGGAGACTTAACGGCAGAGGGGCAAATTTGAGCAGGCTTTGAAATTAGGGGCAAATATGAGTAGTGGGTTCGAGTTAGGGACACAGATGTAAAAGACCCTAGAAGTTACAACTGAGAGATTCCTCCACAAGAGGCTCCCGCGTTGCTCCCGCCGGCGGCTCGGGAGAAACCCTAGCCGCCGCCGCCACCTACCCCACCTCCACTCCTCCTCCCGCCACCACCGGAGGGCGTCGCCGAGCAAAGCCCGCGCGGCGCCGGCGGCAGCGGGGACGTCTCACCCTCCTCTCGTCTAGGCGTGGCGGCGCGGGGCGCTCGGCTGGCGACGGGGACTCACGCGCGGATGTGGACATGCCCGCGCTGATGGGTGTCTTGATCTTGGCGCGGCGGTGAGCCACGAGCAGCTCGGCGAGGGACTCGGCCGTCATCCTCAGTGAGCTCCAGCCCAGATCTTGCTCCATGGGCGGCGGCCTGCTTCACCGGCGTTCCCGTGGCCGAGGCCGGGTGGTGGTCAGCAGCTATGGGCTCAGGCGACGGTGTCCTCGTGAGCTGCCATGCATGATCTGGGGCTTTCACGCCAGAGATCTGGATCCCAGTGCGGTGGCCCGCATATGGCAGGCTCCATTGCTACAGTGGGGTCGGCGGTGGCTGTTGTCAGGGTGTGGTGATGTGTTGTGGCCGGCGGTGAGGGATTGGGTGCAGGTGGCGGCCGAGACCGACCGGCTCTGTCTATGCAGGTGCTCGAGGTGAGTGGCTGTGATAGCGGATGTCTCTTCTTTGGACCTAGCGGGGGCCTTCATGGGGACCGGCAGAGGGTAGGTCTAGCGCCGCCGGACTTGGCCGGCGTGGCGGATATGGCCGGGCTGGGATGCTTCAGGCGAAAGCCTTCTGCCGACATCGTCGGCAACTATGATGGCGACGTCCTTGGGCGTCGTTTCCCTTCATGAAGGCATCATTAGGGAGCTACCGTTGCCCGCTATTTTCCTATGCTCTGGGCGAAAGCCTCAGATCCTTCTCTGGATCAGACGACGACGCCATCTTTCATGTCGTTTTCCCCCTTGGGGGCGTTGTTTTAGGAGCCATGGATCCGCAGTTGGTCTATTGATGTCTGGGTTGGAGCGTTGTTTCGGGTTGTTGGTTTGTAGGGCGGTGGCGGTGGAGGTGCTCTGTGGCGGCGACGAATGCCTTGGTTATCCAGTGTTGATGGTTGGCCTCTCCTTTTGGGGGCTCGTGGCGGCGGTGAGGTCTCGGTGGTCGCTGCTCTTCGACGGCGTTTGAGGTTTGGTTGCCTCGCACAGTGCTCTGGTTCTCTATTTGGCGATGGCGGCCGTGGTGGCCTGCAGGAGGTGCAGGATTGTCTCGGTGGATCATCGCCTTCGGCGCGGTCTATGGCTCTCTTTGTCGCGACGTTCCTAGGCAGCTGGGATGCCCTTCGACGGTGGTTGCGACTTCCTAGCTCTTCAAGGTCCGAGTGAATGCAAGCGTGAGCGACTTCTTCTCTACGTCTTATCGGTGGCGGACCTCCTTTCGACCAATCCAACAAAGCTAGTTCCCGCTCTTCTCGGTCCGCCGGTGGCGATGGGTGCTAAGTTCTTGGTGTTGGCTGCTTGTCGCAGCTTGCTTCTGGTTCTCCTCTCTGTTTTTCTTTGTTCCTTCTTGGGTGTGTTGGCTGCTATCTCTTGTACCTGTTGTCTTGTATCTCTCTTATTTATAATGAAAATGGTTCAGGCCGGCGTAAGCCCGCCGTAGCACCGTCAAAAAAAAGTTACAACTGCTCAAAAATGACATCGTTCCGTGAGACGCTTGCTCAAAAATGCATTAGAGACCTAAAAAATGCCATTCCGTTAGATGCTTTCTCAAAAATGTCATTAGACACCATTCTGTCAGGCCAAACCTATTGACCATGTTATATGACCAAAATACCCCTAGACCCACATGTCAGCTCCATCTATCTCATAATGATAAGTGTTGGCCCCACTTTTCAGGAGTAAGCAAGCGAATAATATTAGAGGAAAAGAAGAACGATGTTCGCGATCGAGTGGGGCCCACACTTAATCGTACTGAGTTAGAGGGAGAGCTGAAATGTGGGTCCATGGGTATTTTGGCCATATAATCTGTTATATGGGCTTTGAGCTGACAGTAATGGTGTCTAGTGGCATTTTTTAGCAAGCGCCTAAATGAGTGATGGCATTTCTAAGCACTTGTCGCCATGGTGCTCCAAGGGAAACCCTAATCCTTGGATTGGGCGGTGGTGGCGCTCCGGTGTCGTTCCCTTCCTGAAGGCACCGCCTAGGAGTCCATTGTTCGTCATGCACGGCTTCTCCTCATCGGGGTGGCTCATCCACGGTTGAGGGCCCCGACGACTTCATAGTAGTGCTTAGTGTTTCATCCGATGTTTGCTTGGTGTAGTTTGGGGTGGTGTTGCTGTTTCCAGCGTCCTTGTATCTAGCCTTGGGGGTGTGTGTTGCATTTGTGTGGGGTGTGTGTTTGTATCGGCTTGTTCGGTGATGGTTGCTTTATATATAAAGCGGAGGGAAACCCTTTTTCGTCATTTTTTAGCAGGTTAAACTTCTAGTGGCAAAACTGAGTAGTGGGACAGAACTAGTGGCATAACAAATGATAAAAGTCAGATGAATCTAAACACAAAAACTATGCTTTTTCCAATTCAGATGAATTTGCGACAGCATTACAGCTATGATAAGAAAGGTAAGCAATGTTTAGCTTTGTACCGTCACAAAATCTTCTAATGATAGAGTGGAATCCCGTGTATACCCAGCTTCTTCCAACACCTTTGTTAGTACTTGCTGAAAGGCATCGATTCAAATCGTGTTACTTTGAGATTGTACTGCTGTACATAAGCTTGAACAAAACATTATGCATTATGCAAAGCAATACTGACATGTTAAAACAAAAGCAATACTGAAACTATTCCCTATGAATATTCAGAGACAACACTGATTTCAGGTTAAGTCTTGTGGATGTACAAATATCATAAAATCTGGATATTGTTGAGCTTTTAGATATACAAGGATGGGTTCCACACAAACTATATTTTTTAACTAATGGTAAAGGGCTCTCTTCAACTGTGTACTATCAACTTAAAAATTTGCACTGCTAAGGAAGCTACTCTGAGCATTTGCTGCACTTATTTTGGGGCGGAGGGAGTACAATTTAGTGTCAGGGCCCCCTTCATTTTGGAAACAAGTTATGCACACTTGATGTGTTTATGATGGCAGGATACTCATTATTTGAAGAGGAAACAAGGGAACAGTCACATTTGTTCTTGTTGATTTAGTAAGTGTACTTGCAAGTGAATGTACTATGCAATGAAATACATGACTGAATCAAATGAGAACCTCTCTTTGTTTCTCTGACATGGATGAGCCCGTTAGGTCCCGTAAAACCTCTACCAGGTCCTTGAAGCTTACTTTCCCCTTGCCATCAATGTCATACACCTTAAATATGACTGCTCAATGAAACACAGACCAAATCAACACCGGACAAGCAAATTAATCATCATAAGGATCAGAGAGACCCAAACCAACATATACTCCTTTCAAGATAGACAGCAAAAAGAGGAAAAGAAACATGATGACTTGATGAGCATTACACTCAATCTTTTGCTGAAGGCTGGCCCTTGCGCTGAAGGTAGAGAGAAAAGAAACAAATTCCTTGAAGTTCAATCCATCAACCATACGTAGCAGCCTCTGCAAATAGAAGAATGGAAGCTCAAAATCAGTCTCACGTCTATAGTTGACACTGCTGAATCTCCTAAATATAGCTAAAACAGTCAAACTGGGTAAAGAAAGTCAACAGACTATGTTATTTGCAAGCCAGGTTGTGTTTTGCTGGAAAAACTACATTATATGTACAAATCAAATACACTGAGTCTTACTGTGGAAGAGAAACGAACTACAAATCTTCAGTACTGAAATGATGTATAAGGAGATTTTTGTAGTCTATGATAAGTTTTATTTGGCAAAAGCATTATACCAGTCTTTGAACTTTGATAAGTCTTTTGTTTACTTAAAAATATGATTCCATTGGTATCCAATCAAAGATAGCTAGAGCCTTTTCCAACCGGATGTGGAAGATGCTTCCTTTCATAGAGATATTCAGGTTCCACATGTGTTAAACCATGGTAAAACTTCTCATGCCGATCGATTGCATACAGGTTCTGTGAGGCAATTGGCATAAAATTTTCAGATACACCTAGCTCCTTGATGGAGTGTGGAAATCTAATTAGTTTTTCCCCATTATACTTACTTGCTGAGGAATTCCAAATCAGTACTAGTTACATCTCTGTAGAGAGAAGTGTATACAATACAACTAGGAAAGCAGTGTGTGTAATGCCAAGGACAGCACACAAGAACAAGATGGATCTGCTTCGTCTGCACGCACTACTACAGTCAATGAGTCAGCCGGAGCTGGCACGAAAGGGACAAAGCAAGCCGGAGATGAAAATTCGCCGTCTCGACGACGAGAGGAGGAGGGGGGGACGGACCTGGGAGAGCGGGTTGGTGGAGTACTCCGGGATGGAGAGGAACTCGTCCTCGGCGACGAAGCCCTTGGCGCTGCGGTCGAGCTGGCAGAATCGCTCGTACAACGACACGATCTCCTGCTGCGAGACTTGGATTCGTTCGTTCGATTTGGTGGGGGCAAAAGAAAGTCAGGACTCGATCAAATCACCGCCAAATCGAAGGGGGTGTCGATGGGGATCGATGACATACATAGGTAGCTGCAGTGCTCCTGCACCTCCTCGATGTCGTACTGCGTCAGCATCGACGACGCGTTCCCCATCGCCGGGAGGCCTACCCGGTCGATCTGCTCCGACGACGACTCGCCCTCGCCTCTGTCCCTCGCTGCGTCAGTCGAGGAGTGGGAGGAAGGAAGGAATCAAGGAAGGGGATTGCGAAATTTCGGGTCGGTTTTTTCTGTATGGATGGACTTATCTGGCGAACGTTCGCCACAGGACATGGCATTTTGCGAACGTTCCTCGGGCAATTTTCAATGTATTTGGAGAACCTGGATGGCTCTTTTGCAAAACTGCCATGGCATTTGTTTAATTTTGAGTTTAAAAAAGTCATCCAAACTGCACCGTAGGATCAAGATCGTGTGGCAGTTAGGGCGTTCACTGGAAGTTTCCCCCGGCGAAACGTTCGCGAGTTACTATTTCCGTTTTCTATTCGGTTCTCCGAAATAATTTATACCTGACAATTCGGGTGCCCCAAAAATCAGGTTCGGGTTTTCCCAATTTGCAGGAACGGAGAACTGTCGGGATATGCCGGGAAGCCAAGGTGGAACTCGCCAGCGGCGAGCGCAACAGCCAGGGCTACAGATTGCATGGGGAAGCTAGAAGAGGTTGTCAACGGCTAGTGTTGGAATGCCAGGAGAAGGTCGTGGGTGACTAGCCCGACGGGTCGTGTAGCAGTCGCGGCCACCGAAGTCGGCGACACAAGAACATGCGCGGATGCGAACTACAGTGAGAGAGATGTGAGACGCAAGATGCATGTGTGTAACAAGAGAGAGACGGCGGGTGAAAAAAGGCATGTATTTCTGTGAGAAACTTGACGCGGCCTACGATCACGCCTCCAGGCCGGCTGCAGACACGTCTCCAGCCCACTTGCACACGCGCCTCCTGGATGCATAGTCTGCCTACACGAAAGTCTTCTAATGCTGACACGTGGCATTTTGTTGTTAATCTCCTTGCTTCAATAATTTCTGTGACAATAATAAACGTCCCATAAAATAATAAACTATCACCTAAAATGAGGCCAGAATCTCACCGAAGCTGGCCAGGGTGCTGACCCAGGAGGAAATCTGCTAGTGACGGTTACTGTCACAAATAATGATCTTAGGTGATGGTTCATTATTCATCACCAGTGTTTTTGTCATGGAATAGCATGCATTTTCTAGTGCGTCGTCCCACATACTGTGCCTCTTAAGCTTCATCCAAGAAGGTAACATAAATGGCCTGCCCTCAATCCTGTGGTACAACACGGAAGAACGCTCGAGCTATACAACGTGATGATTATCAAGTTGCAACACTGAGCGAATCAATGAATTGACCAACATGTAGAACAACAAGAAGCAAAACTTACGATCTCAATGGTTGACGAGCCTTGTGGCCACCTTCTCTCCACTTGTGCAATCGCACTACAAAATTTCATGATGAAGTTGGAGATGGTGAACCACTGATGGACTAGCAAATTCACATTATGATCACGGATCACATGCAAGTTGTACGGTGCATCATGCTTTTGCTCATGAAATGAAGCATACACATTTTGCCAAAAGGTTGAGCCCCCTTGCCTCGAGCCTACAATGCCCGCAGATATGCCCTTCCATGCATCGCACGAAAACTCATCCTCCATCACCGAGCACCTGCAATCGCGCTTACTCTAGAAAACAACAATAAGTTCAACAAAAAAGCACAATGGCATTTGACCGAACACTTGATGGGTGTGGTGCCTGCCATGGACAACGGAGGGAAAGGAGCGGACTGTACTTGGCTATGGACGAATCCTCGGTGGACGACGACGTGGTCCAAGGCAGGCATGCATGTGGGTGGGGGCTGCAAACATCATGTAATCCCTGGGCGGTGGCCAGGGAGTTATAGCGGTGGCGGACTGCTACCTCTTGAGCATGCGTTGGTTTTCCCTTGAAAAGGAAAGGGTGATGCAGCAAAGTAGCGTAAGTATTTCCCTCAGCTTTGAGAACCAAGGTATCAATCCAGTAGGAGACAACGCACAAGTCACCTAGTACCTGCACAAACAATCAAGAACCTTGCAACCAACGCGATAAAGGGGTTGTCAATCCCTTCACTATTACTCGCAAAAGTGAGATCTAATAAAAATAATAAAGTAAATAGTTTTGGTATTTTTGTTGTATAGATTGGAAAGTAAAGATTGCAAAATATTAAACGAGATGCGATGTAAATAAAAGAGATGCAATATAATAAGAAAGAGACCCGGGGGCCATAGGTTTCACTAGTGGCTTCTCTCAAGATAGCATGTATTACGGTGGGTGAAGAAATTACTGCCGAGCAATTGATAGAAAAGCGCATAGATATGAAGATATCTAAGGCAATGATCATGAATATAGGCATCACGTCCGTGTCAATTAGACCGAAACGATTCTGCATCTACTACTATTACTCCACACATCAACCGCTATCCAACATGCATCTAGAGTATTAAGTTCATAAGAAAGGAGTAACGCATTAAGCAATATGACATGATGTAGAGGGATAAACTCAAGCAATATGATATAAACCCCATCTTTTTATCCTTGATGGCAACAATACAATACGTGCCTTGTTGCCCCTACTGTCACTGGGAAAGGACACCGCAAGATTGAACCCAAAGCTAAGCACTTCTCCCATTGCAAGAAAGATCAATCTAGTAGGCCAAACTAAACCGATAATTCGAAGAGACTTGCAAAGATATCAAATCATGAATATAAGAATTCAGAGAAGAACCAAATAATATCCATACATAATCTTGTTCATAAATCCACGATTCATCGGATCTCAGCAAATACACCACAAAAGAGTATTACATTAAATAGATCTCCCAGAACATCGAGGAGAACTTTGTATTCAGAATCAAAGAGAGAGAAGAAGCATCTAGCTAATAACTATGGACCCAAAGGTCTGTGGTAAACTACTCACGCTTCATCGGAGAGGCTATGGTGTTGATGTAGAAGCCCTCCGTGATCGATTCCCCCTCCGACAGATCGTCGGAAAAGGCCCCAAGATGGGTCTCATGGGTACAGAAAGTTGCGGCGGTGGAAAATTGGTTTCGTGTCTCCCCCTGATGTTTTTAGGGTATAAGAGTATATATAGGCGAAAGAAGTACGTCGGTGGAGCTCCGAGGGGCCCACGAGGGTGGGGGGCGCGCCCTCCTGCCTCGTGGCTGCCTCGTGGGGTTCCAGACTTCAACTCCAAGTCTTCTGTTTGCTTTCGGTCCAAGAAAGATCATCGCGAAGGTTTCATTCCGTTTGGACTCCGTTTGGTATTCCTTTTCTGCAAAACTCTAAAATAGGCAAAAAATGAACCGCACTGGGCCTCCGGTTAATAGGTTAGCCCCAAAAATAATTTAAAAGAGCATATTAAAGCCCATTAAACATCCAAAACAGATAATATAATAGCATGAAACAATCAAAAATTATATATACATTGCAGACGTATCACAGACGAGGAAGGTGCGGATGCAGAGCAAGGGGGGCAGAGACGGAGTGGAAGAAAAGTGACCCGGGATGGGGGTTTGAGTGAGCCGAGGGTGTTGAGTCCTACGTGGCAGTTGTCCAAAATCCTGGAAAGCTCCCCCAATTTGCGTTTGGTTTGCGGGATTTAGGACAACCGAACGCGTCCGAGGACCGATGGAGTACCATGTTGGATGGCGCTTGATGTCTACTACACAACCTTCTTCTTGTAGACGTTGTTGTGCCTCCAAGTGCAGAGGTTTGTAGGACAGTAGCAAATTTCCCTCAAGTGGATGACCTAAGGTTTATCAATCCGTGGGAGGCGTACGATGAAGATGGTCTCTCTCAAACAACCCTGCAACCAAATAACAAAGAGTCTCTTGTGTCCCCAACAAACCCAATACAAGGGTAAATTGTATAGATGCACTAGTTCGGCGAAGAGATGGTGATACAAGTGCAATATGGATGGTAGATATAGGCTTTTATAATCTGAAAATATAAAAACAACAAGGTAACTAATGATAAAAGTGAGCACGAACGGTATTGCAATGCTAGGAAACAAGGCCTATGTCGGATTTCGGGTTCCGGCAGACCCTTGAGGTTCGAACACTAGGGTGCGCGCGGAGATCCAACCCTCCACCGTCTCGTACCTCGCCGAATCGCAGGGACCTAAACTACTAAACATAACAGCACAAGAGACACAAGTTTTATACTAGTTCGGGCCACCGCTAGGTGTAATACCCTACTCTAGTTTGTGGTGTGGTGGATTGCCTCTTGGGCTGATGAGGAACAGTATAGGGAAGAACAGCCTCGCGAGGGTCTGTTCTTGGTGGGTGTGATGAACTGCTAGGTGGTGTCTCGTCGCTCTAACTTGAGGATCGGGTCTTTGTCTTTCTCTGGATGCCGATCGTTTCGATCCCTGATCTCCCTACTCTGAGTGTGGCTACTCCTATTTATAGGCAAAGGCCCTGGGCCTCTTCCCAAATATTGAGCGGAAGGGCGCCAACAATTGGCCATTGTGAAGGGGAACAATGGGTACACTTATCCCGACTAAAGTTGGTCCTCTTTGCCAAAGGCTCTGGTGATGACGCCTGCTTGGGCTCCACGATGACTCCCTTCCGGCCGTTGGGGCTGGTCTTGGTCTTGTTGCAATCAAACGGATGCCTTTGCTTGATGCCTCGCCGCGCTTGCTCCCTTTGCAGCAAAGAGGAAAGGAGGAGGACGCTGCGGGCTGGGCGCCCGATCGGGCGCCCTTGGTCGTCATGGCTTGCGTCATGGGCACCTCGCGAGGTACCCTGCCTTGAACTCTCCGCCTCCTCATGAGCCAACCCGACGAGGCCGTGCTCGAGGAAGCTCTCGGTCGTCCGCCATGAGGCTTGGCCCCTCGCGAGGGTCTTGAGCTGCGTTGATGAAGATGGGCTGTCCTGGGCCTCATTTGAGCCACGCCACAGGCCGCAGCGAGCAAGTCCGGGGACCCCGTTCCCTGAATCGCCGACAGAGCCCCGGGCCCACGGCCGCGCCCGAACTTGGCCGAGCAGAGAGGCGAAAGGGCAAGTCGAAGCGTCAGCTTCTAACAGCCCGCTGACCTTGGGCGACGCGTGGCGGTTGATTGGACGATGTGCGCCTTTGCTTCCCCACGATGCCTCGGTAACCACCGGATGCGACGAGTCCCTCGCATGCGAGTTGGGCATGATGACCGGTGATCGTGGAGGCCGACGGTTGGCCTTCACGGCCATAAGTGCGGAATGGCGCGCCTTCCGGTCTATCCTTCGCTTCTCCTCCTCCTCGCTTCGCCTGTCGCCATGGCTCGATCCGCCGGTTCTCCAAGGAAGAGAAGGGAAAGGCTCCTCAAGAGGATCGACCTGCTCCTCCCAAAGAAGCGGCTTGCTCTCCGAGTGTCGTGGCAGGAGCGCCGCCAGAGGCGCCCATGCCACAGTGCGTGCGGCCGCCACCGTGGTTTCCTCTTCCCTTGTACGCCGCAAATTGGCGGCCCGAAGCGAGGCGACGCCGGGCGCCACGAAGCGCGCCCGACGACGCCGGCGGTCACGAAGGTGTCGTCTTCCCTCCCGGAGTCCACGCCGAGGGCTCGCCGAGTTTGTGCTTCAGACGCCGCCTCCTAAGTCTTGGATTCGTCTTCCTTCTTTCTTCGCCTCGCCGTCCGGCAAGGGGAGCCTCGGAACTCTGCAAAGATGTCGGCCGCAGCACCTCGCGACAAGGGCAGAGGTTGCGGTAGTTGCCCCGGGCGAGGTCTTCATGACTCGAGGCTGGGGCGAGGTCGCCCGGGTCTGCAGGACGAGGTGCGCCGTCACGATCCACCTGGAGTACGACGGTGCTTCGGTGGTGTCCTTCAAGGTCTTCGATGCGGAGGGTCACCGACTGGAGTGTTGCCCTGGGAGAGGTGGTCGGGGTCCTGCTGTGGTGAGACAGAGGCCGACCGCCCACTCCCTTGACAGCTCCTCAGGCGACGAAGGCGCCGGAGGATCCAACGACTCCGCCGAGCTCTTCGCGACGCCGGAGACGAGCGACGACAGCTACGAGCCCCCGAGCCTGCGCCACTCCCGGAAAGTATGAAGCTCGGCCAGCCGCCGCCTCGATCCGGATGGGGTTGGCTCGACTGGGTGGCCTCAGAGATGATGGCGCCTGCCATGGTGGTCCTCAGAGATAGGACTCCTTAGGATTGAGTCTTTTGTTCTGCGAGGAGCCAAGAATGTACCCATGAGGGGGGCTTGTAAGATGTTTGTAGCCGTTTGTCAATATGATCCTTATTGTGAGGCAAAGGCGAGATGCTCATTCCGTTCTAGCTCGCTTTCTTCCTTTCGGACCTCGTGAGAGCTTGATGCTCTGGCCGGCTGTGTCCTGGGCCCCAAGGCGGCTTCAGCCGTCGCTAGTATGCCGTGTCGCGATGCCGTGGTCAAGGCTGGGAGGTGAGCGGCCCGAGGTCCCAGAAGAGCCTCCGAGTCGCGATGCTCGGGGGTCCCCCTTGGCGCTCAAGCAGCCATCATTCGGTGAGAAAGGAGAGCGACGTTGCTAAGACGGGGTTGCATTGAGTGTGGGGATGGTGTTGCGACAACTAGTGTGTCCGGAGGGTGACTTATCTCGAGGGTCAGGGCAATGCTTCCTGGTGCGGCGCTAGGTCCGTGCCTTGGCCGGCTAGAGATTGCGTGGCGAGGTCGTTTTGCGCTCCTTGGAGGGACCCTCCAGGTTCACCACAAAAGGAACAAGAGCTCGCCGTGGCGATCGTTAGTCCTGCCGTTAGTTGCTTTGGAGAGGCACGAGAGGCCTCGCGAGGTGTCTTTGGGGCACCCGTGAGCCAGCTGGACTCACGAGGCCCTACCTCAAGGCGGGTTGCGCGCGACTCTGGGCCTTGTCTTCGAGTGTGTTCCTGCAAATTCGGCCAGATGCGGTGCTCACGTCTTGGTCCCGGCTCTCGGGCTGGTCTCGACCATCGGCAAGCCGTGTCGCGATGCCATGGACAAGACCAGAGGGTGAGGGTCGGAGAGCGGTAGGAGCCCCGAGTCGCGATGCTCGTGCACCCCCTTTAACGCGCAAGCTGGATTAGATGACGCAACTCACGTCCTCGGGTCCCGGCTCTCGGGCTGGTCTCGGCCGTCGGCCGGCAAGCCAGGTCGCGATGCCATGGACAAGACTAGAGGGTGAGGACCGGAGAGCCGGTAGGAGCCCAGAGTCGCGATGCTCAGGCACCCCCTTTAACGCATAGCTGGGTTAGATGATGAAACTTCACGTCCTCGGGTCCCGGCTCTCGGCTGGTCTCGGCCGCCGGGCAAGCTGTGTCGCCATGCCATGGACAAGACCAGAGGGTGAGGGCGGAGAGCGGTAGGAGCCTGAGTCGCGATGCTCGTGCACCCCCTTTAACGTGCAAGATTTCGCCACCCAGAAAAGGCACCAAATAACAAGCATGGTGGAGCGAGAGCATAATCCTAAGGAAAAAGTAGGAAGGATACATGTCACTGGATCGCCCGAGCGGCTTGGGGATGATGCAGCCCGAGGGCGCCCCAACAGGATAGGCTAACGACATGAAATAGAAGTGATACATGCCGCAGGACGGACCCACGCTGCCCGGGAATAATGCGTTCAAGGCGCCCCCACCGGAAATAAAACTTAAAGATGTCACTGGTGATGTTGGGGATGAAGGGGTGTTGGTGTAGCAGACTCGGTGGGCTGCGGGGAGCCGATCCTCATGAGCCCCAGGCCCAGGGGGCCTCGGGAGGCTCCGGAGGCTGGGCGGCTCCTCGCGGCCATCTCCATCTCCGCCAGGGCTGCAGCGTGCTCGACCTCTTGAGCCTCAGGATGGTCCTCATGAGACGCTGGTGCGCAGCAGCCACGTTTGGCGAGCCATAAGGCATGCGACGTAGGCTGGGGCGGACCTCGCAACGCCCCACTCGCGAGGGGCCGAGGCGCTCTTGAGACGCGGCTCGGTTGAGCCCTGGTATGTCGATGGAGACGCGCAGCCCACCATCCTCGCCTGGATGGGGGGCCACAGCGGGTAGGCGACGGCTGCCCCTCATGACCCTTGACTCCTGTAGCTCCTGAATGGTCTTGCTGACGAACTCTTGAGGGTTCTGCCCTCCTGGTCTTGCTCTCGCTATGGAAGCGTGCTTCAAACACGCCCACGTGGTGCCCAAGCGCCTCCCTCGAGACCTTGGCGAGGTCGGCAGCCCCTCAGGGAGAGCCCCGAGCCCGCCGAGGAGGGCGCCGCGCGCTTCCTATGCAATGGAAGGAGGCTCCTCGCCCGGTGTGGGCCCCGAGGGGCCTGTCTCTTGAAGAGTCGGGCCGGTCGATGTCTTCTTCTTCTTGGGTGCGACCTCGGGAGGCCTCCTGCCGTGGTGCTGGTCTTCCAAATGATGCGGCTCGAAAGGCTCGCTCTAGGGAGCACATCGCCTCTCTCTTCACAGTGGCACCGTGATGACCCCGCCGCTTCCTCGGCATCTTGAGGACGTTGTAGCCATGGTGGGTTACGGCCATGAATTTGGCCAACGCTGGGTACCCGAGGATGGCGTTGTACGGCAGCGAATGTGGGCGGCGTCAAGTCGATGAGCTCGGTGTGGTAGTTGTCGCGAGCCCCGAAGGTGACAGAAGGCGGACCTGCCCGATCGGGACCGTGGAGCCGTCGGTGACTCCGGAGAAAGGCTTGGTTGGCTGAAGTCGATTGTAAGGCACTTGAAGATTGTTGAATGTTTCCACGGACAGGACGTTGAGCCCTGCTCCGCCGTCGATGAGGGTCTTGGTGACTAGCACATTGCTGATGATTGGGGAACAAAGCATCGAGAGAACTCCGGCTGTGGCTGCGCACTTGAGCTGATCCGCTGAGCTAAACGTGATGGCGCATGCCGACCACCTGAGAGGGCGCGTGGACTCGAGATTGGGGAGGACTGCATTTACTTCGCGGGCGAACTGCTTGAAGAGGCGCTGAGAGGCTGGGGCTTGAGCTCCGCCCAGGATGCAGGCGATCGCACGCGCTTCCTGGAAGCCCCGGCCCCTCGGCCCCGATGACGGTCTTCGATTCTCCTTGGCAGCGGCGGCAGTGAGGGAGGCTCTGCTCTCGGCGGGCGATCCTCGCGAGGCTGATCCTCCACCTCCCTCGCGAGGTGGGTCTTGCCGTGTCCTCGCGAGGTTGGTCGCGCCACCCTTGGCGCTGGGCCGCGTTTTCCCAGTCTCCGCATTCCTTCCTCCTCCTCGGTCAGTAGCCCGGTCATTGCCGTTTTTCGGGCGTCTGCCGACCCTTCCTTTGACGGCCCGGAGCTCTTAACATTCATTGGTGTTGTGAGTGTGGAGGTCGTGGTACACGCAGCATCGGGCTGCCCTTGGAGGACTCGGGCTGATCTTCGCCTCGCTTGGTGTCCGGTTCGGCTGCGAGCACGGCAGCCCCTTTGCGCTTCACGCCCTTGGCCTTGGACTTCTTCTCTTGGGATCCGCGGCAGGCAGCTCGAGGAGGGAGAGGCGCCTCCTCCCTGGGCGCACTTGGTCGCCAAGTTGAACAGCTCCGTGGAGGTGCGGATCTTCATGCATCGCCATCTCCTCCTTCATCTTGACGTCGCATACCGGCCGGAGAAGGCGTAGATGATGGCCTCCTCCGCTACCCCCGGGATCTTGAGGCGCGCATTGTTGAAGGCCTGGATGTACTTTTGCGGGTTTCCCATCGCCGCTTGATTCAGCGATGTCGCCACGGCGGGTGGCCGGTCGCGAGTACCTTGGAAGTTGGCGATGAAGCGGGTACACATCTCGCCCAGAAGAGATCGTGCTGGGCCAGGTTCAGGAGCCAGGTGCGGGCCCCGTCCTTGAGCGCCATGCGAAACCAGTTCGCCATGACCTTTTCATCCCCGTTGGTAGCCTCGATACCCAGCTCGTAGATCTGGAGGAACTCCGTAGGGTCAGCCGTGCCGTCCTAGCGTGGAGGCAGGTCTGGCTTGAACTTGGCGGGCCATGCGGCAGCTTCCGGAGGTGAAGGCGCGGCAGCCCGCCGTGGCAGCTGGGGGCTTCGGACGACGAGAGCTTGGTCTTGCAGGCCTCCTCGCGCCGGGCCGGGGGCAGCGCAGGTCTTGACGGCCGGAGCGGGAGCACTCGGGCAGCTTCTTGCGGGCGAGGAACTTCGACAGCTCTGCTCTTGCCGCGCGGCGCTGGCGGAACGGGTTCCGCCACAGGACCACGCGCCTTTGGGGCTGTGGCGCCGTCTTGAGGAGGAGGCGGCCGAGGCGCCGGGAGCTTCATCGCCCGCTGGGCGGTGCGGTGCAGCGAGACGGACGGTGCGGGTCGCCTCCAGCAGCCGGACGAGCTTCAGCGACACGGTCGAGCCATTCTTCGAGACGTCGTCGGGCGGTAAGCGCAGGAGCTCGTTAGCCGCGTGAGTGCAGCTCGGGCCTCCATGCTGGGCGCGCGTGACGAAGAACCAGCGGGTGAGCGAAAGCGTGGCGGTGCGGCCGTCCGCCTCGCCTCATGGAGTCTTTGGGGCGACGCTTGTCGCTCGTTCCCGCCGGGCGATGGCGGCGTTGACGGCACGCGACGGGAACGACGAGGGCGCCACGACAGGAGCTGTCTGGGCGACATGGGAGGCGTAGGGCGGCTAAGGCCGCTGGCCCAACGCGCCGATATGGTTGCAAAGTGGTCGGGAAGAACGAGGCGCATTTAAAGGCAGATTCCGGCGCACCCTACCGGGCGCGCTAAATGTCGGATTTCGGGTTCCGCAGACCCTTGAGGTTCGAACACTGGGGTGCGCGCGGAGATCCAACCCTCCACCGTCTCGTACCTTGCCGAATCGCAGGGACCTAAACTACTAAACAGAATAGCACAAGAGACACAAGTTTTATACTAGTTCGGGCCACCGTTGTGGTGTAATACCCTACTCTAGTTTGTGGTGTGGTGGATTGCCTCTTGGGCTGATGAGGAACAGTACAGGGAAGAACAGCCTCGCGAGGGTCTGTTCTTGGTGGGTGTGATGAACTGCTAGGTGGTGTCCCGTCGCTCTAGCTTGAGGATCGGGTCTTTGTCTTTCTCTGGATGCCGATCGTTTCGATCCCCGATCTCCCTACTCTGAGTGTGGCTACTCCTATTTATAGGCAAAGGCCCTGGGCCTCTTCCCAAATATTGAGCGGGAAGGGCGCCAACAATTGGCCATTTTGAAGGGGAACAGTGGGTACACTTATCCTGACTAAAGTTGGTCCTCGCCTGCCAAAGGCTCTGGTGATGACGCCTGCTTGGGCTCCATGATGACTCCCTTCCAGCCGTTGGGGCTGGTCTTGGTCTTGTTGCACCAAAACGGATGCCTTTGCTTGATGCCCTCGCCCGCGCTTGCTCCGTTTGCACCAAAGAGGAAAGGAGGACGTTGCTGGCCGGGCGCCTGACCGCGCGCCTTGGTCGCCATGGCTTGTGTCATGGGCACCTCGCGAGGTACCCCGCTTGAACTCTCCGCCTCCTCATGAGCCAACCTGACGAGGCCGTGCTCGAGGAAGCTCCTGGTCGTCCCGCCTCATGAGGCTTGGCCTCGCGAGGGTCTTGAGCTTGCGTTGATGAAGATGGGCTGTCCTGGGCCTCCTTTGAGCCACGCCGCAGGCCGCAGGCAGGCAAGTCTAGGGACCCCCGTTCCCAGAACGCCGACAGCCTAGGGTTCATATTTTCACTAGTGCAAGTTCTCTCAACAATAATAACATAATTGGATCATATAACTATCCCTCAACATGCAACAAAGAGTCACTCCAAAGTCACTAATAGTGGAGAACAAATGAAGAGATTATGGTAGGGTACGAAACCATCTCAAAGTTATTCTTTCCAATCAATCCGTTGGGCTATTCCTATAAGTGTCACAAACAACCCTAGTGTTCGTACTAGAATAACACCTTAAGACACAAATCAACCAAAACCCTAATGTCACCTGGATACTCCAATGTCACCTCAAGTATCCGTGGGTATGATTATACGATATGCATCACACAATCTCAGATTCATCTACTCAACCAACACATAGAACCTCAAAGAGTGCCCCAAAGTTTCTACCAGAGAATCACGACGAAAACGCAAAGCCAACCCCTATGGATAAGTTCATGGGTGGAACCCGCAAGTTGATCACCAAAACATACATCAAGTGGATCACGTGACATCCCATTGTCACCACAGATACGCACGCCAAGACATACATCAAGTGTTCTCAAATCATTAAAGACTCAATCCGATAAGATTACTTCAAAGGGAAAACTCAATCCATTACAAGAGAGTAGAGGGGGAGAAGCAACATAAGATCCAACTATAATAGCAAAGCTCGCGATACATCAAGATCGTGCCAAATCAAGAACACGAGAGAGAGAGAGAGAGAGAGAGAGATCAAACACATAGCTACGGGTACATACCCTCAGCCCCGAGGGTGAACTACTCCCTCCTCGTCATGGAGATCACCGGGATGATGAAGATGGCCACCGGTGAGGGTTCCCCCTCCGGTAGGGTGCCGAAACAGGGTCCCGATTGGTTTTGGTGGCTACAAAGGCTTGCGGCGGCGGAACTCCAGATCTATTATGTTCCCCGGAGTTTTTAGGGTATATGGATATATATAGGCGGAAGAAATACGTCAGGGGAGCCACGAGGGGCCCACGAGGGTGGAGGGCGCACCCTAGGGGGGTGGGCGCGCTTCTACCTCGCCGCCTCCTCGCTTTCTTTCCCGACGTGCACTCCAAGTCTATCGGGTAGCTTTCCTTCCAAAAATAACTTCTCCGTAAGGTTTCATTCCGCTTTAATTCGCTTGATATTCCTTTTCTTCAAAACATCGAAACAAGGGAAAAACAGAACTGCACTGGGCTCGGGTCAATAGGTTAGTCCCAAAAATAATATAAAAGTGTTTAATAAAGCCCATAAACATCCAAAACAGATAATATAATAGCATGGAACAGTAAAAAAAATTATAGATACGTTGGAGACGACAAGATCCCCAAGCTTAATTCCTGCTCGTCCTCGAGTAGGTAAATGATAAAAACAATATTTTTGATGTGGAATGCTACTTGGCATAATTTCAATGTAATTCTTCTTACTTGTGGTATGAATATTCAAATCCGAAAGATTCAAGATAAAAGTTCATATTGACATAAAAATAATAATACTTCAAGCACACTAACTAAGCAATTATGTCTTCTCAAAATAACATGGCCAAAGAAAGTTATCCCTATAAAATCACATAGTCTGGCTATGCTCTATCTTCACCACACAAAATATTTAAATCATGCACAACCCCGATGACAAGCCAAGCAATTGTTTCATACTTTTGACATTTTCAAAAAAATTCAATCTTCACTCAATACATGAGCGTGAGCCATGGATATAGCACTATATGTGGAATAGAATGGTGGTTGTGGAGAAGACAAAAAGGGAGAAGATAGTCTCACATCAACTAGGCGTATCAACGGGCTATGGAGATGCCCATCAATAGATATCAATGTGAGTGAGTAGGGATTGTCATGCAACGGATGCACTAGAGCTATAAGTATATGAAAGCTCAAAAGAAACTAAGTGGGTGTGCATCCAACTCGCTTGCTCACGAAGACCTAGGGCATTTTGAGGAAGCCCATCATTGGAATATACAAGCCAAGTTCTATAATGAAAAATTCCCACTAGTATATGAAAGTGACAACATGAGAGACTCTCTATCATGAAGATCATGGTGCTACTTTGAAGCACAAGTGTGGTAAAAGGATAGTAACATTGTCCCTTCTCTCTTTCTCTCTCTCTCTCTCTCTCTCTCTCTCTCTCTCTCTCTGTTTGTTTGGGCCTTTTCTCTTTTTTATGGCCTCTTTTTTTCGTCCGGAGTCTCATCCCGACTTGTGGGGGAATCATAGTCTCCATCATCCTTTTCCTCACTTGGGACAATGCTCTAAAAATGATGATCATCACACTTTTATTTTCTTACAACTCAACAATTACAACTCGATACTAGAACAAAATATGACTCTATATGAATGCCTCTGGCGGTGTACCGGGATATGCAATGAATCAAGAGTGACATGTATGAAAGAATTATGAATGGTGGCTTTGCCACAAATACGATGTCATCTACATGATCATGCTAAGCAATATGACAATGATGGAGCGTGTCATAATAAACGGAACGGTGGAAAGTTGCATGGCAATATATCTCGGAATGGCTATGGAAATGCCATAATAGGTAGGTATGGTGGCTGTTTTGAGGAAGGTATATGGTGGGTGTATGATACCGGCGGAAAGTAAAAGTGTATTAGAGAGGCTAGCAATGATGGAAGAAAGAAAAGTGCGTATAATCCATGGACTCAACATTAGTCATGAAGAACTCATATACTTATTGCAAAAATCTACAAGTTATCAAAGCAAAGTATTACGTGCATGCTCCTAGGGGGATAGATTGGTAGGAAAAGACCATCGCTCGTCCCCGACCGCCACTCATAAGGAAGACAATCAATAAATAAATCATGCTTCGACTTCATCAGATAATGGTCACCATACGTGCATGCTACGGGAATCACAAACTTTAACACAAGTATTTCTCAAATTCACAACTACTCAACTAGCATGACTCTAATATCACCATCTTTATATGTCAAAACCATTATCTAGCATCAAACTTCTCATAGTATTCAACACACTCATAAGAAAGTTTTACAAATCTTGAATACCAAGCATATTAGGATTAAGCAAATTACCATGCTATTTAAGACTCTCAAAATTATATAAGTGAAGCATGAGAGTTCATCTATTTCTTCAAAATAAAACCACCATTGTGCTCTAAAAGATATAAGTGAAGAACTAGAGCAAAAACTATATAGCTCAAAAGATATAAGTGAAGATCAGTGAGTAGTCGAATAATTATGCAACTATGTGAAGACTCTCCCATTTAATAATTTCAGATCTTGGTACTTTATTCAAACAGCAAGCAAAGCTAAAGAAAATAAAATGACGCTCCAAGCAAAACACATATCATGTGGTGAATAAAAATATAGCTCCAAGTAAAGTTATCGATGAACAAAGACGAAAGAGGGGATGCCTTCCGGGGCATCCCCAAGCTTAGATGCTTGGTTATCCTTGAATATTACCTTGGGGTGCCTTGGGCATCCCCAAGCTTAGGCTCTTGCCACTCCTTATTCCATAGTCCATCGAATCTTTACCCAAAACTTGAAAACTTCACAACACAAAACTCAATGTAAAAACTCAGAAGTCTGCTAGCTTAAAGAAAACAAAACACCACTTCATGGTACTGTAATGAACTAATTATTTATTTATATTGGTGTTAAACCTACTGTATTCCAACTTCTCTATGGTTTATAAACTATTTTACTAGCATAGATTCATCAAAATAAGCAAACAACACATAGAAAACAGAATCTGTCAAAAACAGAACAGTCTGTAGTAATATGTAACTAACGCAAACTTATGGAAATCCAAAAATTCTAAAATAAATTGGTGGACCTGAGGAATTTTTCTAGTAATCATATGCAAAAATAATCAACTAAATAGCACTCTCCAGTAAAAATTTGAAGCTAATCTCGTGAGCTCTAAAGTTTCTGCTTTTACAAAGATGATCATAAAGACTTCACCCAAGTCTTCCCAAAGGTTCTACTTGGCACAAACACTAACTAAAACACAAAACCACATCTGAACAGAAGCTAGATGGATTATTTATTCCTAAAAAGAACCAAAAAGCAAGAAACTAAAATAAAATTGGGTTGCCTCCCAACAAGCGCTATCGTTTAACGCCCCTAGCTAGGCTTGATGATTTCAATGATGCTCACATAAAAGATAAGAATTGAAACATAAAGAGAGCATCATGAAGAATATGACTAGCACATTTAAGTATAACCCACTTCCTATGCATAGTGATTTTGTGAGCAAACAACTTATGGGAACAATAATCAACTTGCATAGGAAGGTAAAACAAGCATAACTTCAAAACTTTAAGCACATAGAGAGGAAATTTGATATTATTGCAATTCCTACAAGCATATATTCCTCTCTCATAATAATTTTCAGTAGCATCATTAATGAATTCAACAATATGACCAGCACCTAAAGCATTCTTTTCATGATCTACAAGCATAGGAATTTTATTACTCTCCACATAAGCAAAATTCTTCTCATTCGGAATAGTGGGAGTATCATAAGAGACTTGAATACTATAATTTGTTTTCACATTAAAAGAGTAATGTTCAGAAAAAGGGTAATCATAATCATGACAAGTTTTATAAATATAATCATCACTACTTTTTATAGCATAAGTTTCATCACAATAATCATCATAAGTAGCAACCTTGTTCTCATCATAATCGATTGAAACCTCTTCCGAAATAGTGGATACATCACTAAATAAAGTCATGACCTCTCCAAATCCACTTTCATAATTATCACTATAAGATTCAACATCCTCCAATATTGTGGGATCACTACTTCCTAAAGTTGGCACTCTTCCAAACCCACTCTCATCAATATAATCATCATAAGTAGGAGGCATGCTATCATCATTATAAATTTGCATATCAAAACTTGGGAGACTAAAAATATCATCTTCATTAAACGTAGCATCCCCAAGCTTGGCACAAGCATTAATTGCAGCAAATATATTCTCAAAAACATCATCTTCATCAAACATAGCATCCCCAAGCTTGGGCCTTTTCATATCATAAGCATAATCACTCTCATCATTAATAGTATGGATAGCACCAATAGTATAGCAATTATCATATTCTTCCAAGCAAGTGCCAAAAAGATTTTCAAGATCATAAGAAGTATCATTATCTTCCGGTCATAATCATCACAACAAGCAATAGATATAACGAGATCATCATCAAGTGCATCATCTTCCACAATTATTTTTGATTCATTTTCATGAGGCACAACAATAATAGGAGCAACATTATTTGGGAGAGATATCTTTTTACCTCTCTTCCTTTTTCTTTTCTTCTTCTTCACCACATCATGTGTGGGTTCAATCCTCTTTTTGGAGCTCCTTATTAATGAGATTGGTTGAATAGAAGAGTCCTCCTCGTTACCTGATTCATCATAAGAAATAATAGGAGAATATTGGGAAGTCTCTTCCCTTCCATTAGTATTCTCTTCATACTCTATTTGTTTTCCTTTCTTTATGTAATTGGCAATATAAGTATTTTCAATACAATTCACCGCACAATACATATAAATTTTCTCTAGATCAAAATCAAGAAATCTATCAAGATTAAACTTGGCAATACCCTCAGTTATACGTTTCATTTCCTCATACCCCAAAATAAGACTAAGCTCTTTATGATGCTCAAGGGTAATCAAATTATCACAATTTTTGGATACGATTCGGTCATGAAACAATTTGCATTGGAGATTTAAATGACCATCGAGGGAGTCCTGGATTAGGGGGTGTCCGGATAGCTGAACTATCACCGTTGGCCGGACTCCTGGACTATGAAGATACAAGATTGAAGACTTCGTCCCGTGTCCGGATGGGATTTTCCTTGGTGTGGATGGAAAGGTTGGCTATACGTATATATAGATCTCCTACCATTGTAACCGACTCAGGTAATCCTAACCCTATCCGGTGTCTATATAAACCGGAGGGTTTTAGTCCCAGAGGATCTAACAACAATCATACCATAGGCTAGCTTCTAGGGTTTAGCCTCTACGATCTCGTGGTAGATCCACTCTTGTACTACCCATATCATCAATATTAATCAAGCAGGAGTAGGGTTTTACCTCCATCGAGAGGGCCCGAACCTGGGTAAAAACATCTGTCCCTTGTCTCCTGTTACCATCCGCCTAGAAGCACAGTTCGGGACCCCCTACCCGAGATCCGCCGGTTTTGACACCGACATTGGTGCTTTCATGTCACGACCGGTTTTCCGGGTATTAATTTCCAGAAAATGGCCCTTGTGCTCAACAGCCCCAGGATTACTGTTAGCTGATGAGGCACCAACTTGATACAGAAATTCCAAGCAAAACACAAAATATGTAGTACAAGACCATTCTGGTCTGTGAGTACAACAAATGGTTTCTAGTGGTTGATGGCGGAAGCGGTTGTGGATCATCAGCGTCTATGGGACTCCATTTCCCACAGAACAGTGACCAGGTTAACTCCTATCTTCGCGAAGTTGCTATCACCATTGCTTAGGTTCCGGTTGTCATCACGGTCGCTCCTCTCCCGCAAGAAATCTAGCCAAGACAATAGCTGTGGACAAGCGGTGAGTACTTTGAATGTACTCGCAAACATTATGAACACAGGTATAATATAACAAAACATGTTCTGAAATATTCTATGATCACAACGTCAGTCATAAAATGAAAATCTCTGATGCATGCACGCCGGTTATTAATATGTAATGACAGCGTAGGAATAAAATGCACCATTCGGATGTCTGAAGCGACGTCTCGAATTGATGGTAAATAACAAGCATGCCTCAGTCGGGCGTCTGAGCGACACCACTTAAAGGGCTTATAAAGTAAATAAATAACAAACATGCCACAGTCGGGCGTCTCAGCGACACCACATAAAGGGCTTATAAGGTAAATAAATAACAAGTATGCCATAGTCAAGGCCTCAAATGACACCACATAAAGGGCTTATAAAGTAAATAAATAACAAGCATGTTACATAAGGCGTCTCAGCGACACCACATAAAGGGCTTATAAATAATCACGGGGAATATCCAGGAGGTAGAACCATCCCAAGGATACTCGATAATTCAAATAATATAATGGTTTAGTCCATAATAAAATAATAATCATGGTCCTCACAAGTCGCAAGTCAGAATCCAAGTTCTGGTTTAGCAGTTTCTCCTCCGAAGACCGACACTAAGACCAACACTTGACCCATCCCAGACTGTAGTCCTTAACCATGGACACGGCTATTCAAATAGGTTTAAACTCTGCAGAGGGTGTACTCTACCCACGAGTAACGGATTCCTTTAGCCCATCGGGACTAATTCCGTCTACGGCCTTTTAGTTGAAAACACACCTAACTTGCACACACCAGCTTAACTTACCGTGTCCTGAATCACCCACGACGCCTGGCCAAGCAAAACTCTAAGTGGGAGGCTACAACCTCGCGTAGCATGGGATCAAATTTATATCGCAAGGCTCTAAGGGGTGGCCTCCCTCTTGGTCTCAACCGAAACACCCATGCCCCCGGACTGTGTGGCTCGCCTACCGGCTACAACCGGTATCTTCCACCATGGCCTCTACAGACGGTGTGTGCTAGAAAGGGGTTGACGACGACTTATCGAACTGCACCCTACTTGTTGTAGAGACAAGTGGTAGTACGAAACAAGTATGGGAGTTATCGAACAAGACTCGATCTATGGTCGACTCAGAGGTTTAAGTATTCCTCCATGATTAGCATAACTAATATATTTCATCCAATGCATGTAACCACCACTCATCATACCCCTCATGCCATGCCGGACACACTCGTCTCGACGAGGAACTAGGGACAAGCTCGGGTCTACCCAAGACAGAGACTTTCCTGTTTTCCTTCCGGTAGGCATAAAAAGCATACGAGGATGATCACTATCACAAGCATGTCCATTTCCAACAGCAAGGAAATTTCCAATAAGCATTCATGCAAATGATCACATCACCACATAAAATAACGAGTTCTACGTATTGAGGTGGTGTCATAATCGTGTCAAACAATGCATGCAAAAAATTATGCCAGGTTTCAGAATGCTTGCCTTCAAGTTGTGGAGGGGTGAGGTGCTCCCTCAAAACTTTTGAAAACTTTCTCCTCTCTCCAAAAATCATATTTAAAATATTATTGGATTAATATATCGTTTCAAAAACAGTACCAAAACGTTGTCTGAACATTTTTGAAATAAATCTTAAAATAAACTAGACAATATTTGAGGGAGGTAGGAAAAAGAATCAATTCATTTGGAGTTATAATTAAAAAGTTATAGGCAGTCAAAGTTTTGGTCAAAAATCTGTTTTTAAAAATCAATCAGAAAAAGAAAAACGATTCGATTACTGACCACGTCGAAGGCGTATTTTGGATCTACGCCTCCACTTATCCAGCGTGGACCATGCAGGTCATCGACAAGGGGCCCGCCTGGCCCATCGGGTCAATTTGACTAGTCTCTCCTCCCTCCTCTTCCTCTCGCCCGAAGGAGAGGCGGACTCGGCGATGCTTTCGCGGTGAACGGCGGCACTGCTCGGGAAACCGAGGCCATCCAGCTGGGCTCGGGGGTCGAGGCGGTCCTATCGGTGGCCGACTTTATAGCGGGACGGAGGGAGTCGCCGCGGCGAAGCCAAGGTGGCCGTGGCTTCGTGGCAAAGTGGGTTTGGGGCTACGGTGGCTTTCCGTCGCACTGGGGTCTGGGCGGCTCGCAAGACGAAGAGGAGTCGAGTGGTGGTGATGGAAAGGTGGGGAGGCCTGGTGGCGCTGGGTGAACTGACGCAGGCGGCGGCCGAGCTGACCGGAGAGGGTGAAGACGGCCTTTTCCTCTTCAATTGATGGCAACGGGGGCACTAGGAGGATGGTGTGAGGCTGCCTGAGTGCTCGAGGAGCTCGGGGCCTCCTTTTATAGCACATCCATGTCGGTTCGTGGCGGCCGTGGATAATCTCGTCGGCGGACCGCCCTACTGTGCTACAGGGCGACATGGCGGTGGCTGGCTAGCTCCAGGGGCTAACGACGAACGCTCCACTGTCTAAGGAGGCGAGCTGGCGCGCCGCGGTGGTTTGGGCGGTGCCGCCCATGGCAGGGGCGGACGCGGCCGCTGGCGTGCCGCCAAGAGGCTTGCTGTGGCGACACTGCAGGGGGCGTGGGGGCGGTCGGGGTTTCTTGCGTGATGCGGCGAGAGGGAGAGGATCAGGATGAGCTCGGGGAAACTTATCCAGGGGGCGTGCTGGCTCGGACAGCACGCAAAACGCTGCTTTCGCTCAAGGCCCGGGCGTACGGCACTCGCTCGACGAAATGCTGGCGACCAAAATTGCTAGAGAGCCAATGAAAATTCACAGTGCCTAGGTTAGAGGCAGTTAGAAGGCTACTAGACAACTTGGTTTGGACAAGGGGGAAGTTCACAACACAAAACTTTCAACCATGCCAAATCTGTCTATGCACACAGGGTGTTTGACAAAATGCCAGTGGCATCTAGGCAGTACTTGGGGTGGTCAAATCTTCCAGAGTGGGGTCTCTTTAGATGAATGAGAGGCTGGTGAGGTTAGTTTGCCAAATGTAGAAACTTGTTAGTGCAATTATTTGAGAAAATCAGTTTTTGGCAGAAACTAGAGGCTCTCATATCATGGGCCAAAAATATTCCAATGCGTTCATGCTCCTGGTCTTAAGGGTTTAGCAAGGAGGACTACAAGTAGGAAAAGTAATCATGGATAAAGGAGCAACTTAAAATGTGGTTGCTGTACAAATCATCAGGTTGGACCAGAATGGAAAAGAGGTTGATACACTCAATTTTTACAAAGGACACCACTGGGTTTTTGCAAAAAGTTGAGTAATACACTCCTATTAACATCCCATAATATTGGTAGAAGGTTTAAAGGAATATTTAAATAGGTTGTAGTGCAAAAGTGAGATTTGACCATATTTGAAAACTTGGTGTAGAACTCAAAATATCCAAAGAATGAAATATATTTTTGTATAAAAGTGGTTTAGAAACATCACATGACATTTCCAAATTTTGGTGGGGTTTTTAAAATAAATTTATCAAAGGGTTGCAGTGCAAATGGAACCCTAAAACTTACGAAAAACCAATTTAGAGAAATAAAGCTCAGGGGAAAATAATTATATAGATAATCCCACTGATAAAAGAATTGTTTTATTTGAGAGGGTAAATGAGTCCAATGAAATTGAAAAGTTTTTTACTAGGGGTGAAAACTCCACAACTTAGGGGAAAAGAGAGACTCTGAGATCAAGAATGAATCCAGAAAAATAAAAATTAATTTTTCTGGCAAAATTTTAATTAATAAAACAAGGTTAAAATTTTGGGGTGTCACATTTCATTGAGAGTTCCTCTGTGCCGTCGCTGTCAGGAAGGATGCCTCATCCCGTCTTTAAAGACGGCACCGTTGCTAAAGGAGCTTTGGCCACCGGCCAAACTCTCCGGCTAGGCGGTTTTCTTATGACCACTGCTCGTCAGCCGCTACCGACGATGACTTCTCGGGCCATCGAAAGCAATCTTCACGTTAACTCGGAACTACGAGCGGTTAGATCCGATGGTGCTCTCTTCCTTAAACGAGCTCTTGGATCGACGCCGCTCGGGAGTCGCTACGGACTACGATCGATTAGGCGTAAAACCGATCTGAGAGAGATCAACTCTCCCCAGGCTACCCACCACGTTGTTGTGGTAGAGGAACAATACGGCGACTCTTCTCCTACCTTAAGGACTAGCTATGTCCGGATTCCCGACCCCTCCATGCCGGATTCCCGCGGAGGAGGACACCACTCAAGCCACGAACTTAAAGTCAGCAAATGGGCTAGATTCATTGGACAACCTCCAAGAACCCAAGCTTCCAAGTTTGGAAACTTCTTGGCCCCTGAGTCTTAGATCGGATGGGGTTCGGAATTTAATTCCACCCGCCCACCCAAACATAAGCGATCTATTCCAAATCCGGCAAGAGCCCGGTGAAACAACACATCATTCTTGGGCGATTCCTCCACGGTTATGGATGGATAAAGGATTGCCGCGAGGAGGACGCAATCTCATTCTTCCGCAATAATTGCACGGACAAGGGAATCCTAAACGCCATAAGTCGTCGTGAAATTACACGCTTCGCTGACTTGGCGTCCATAGTACGAAAGTACTGCGCGATGGAGAGCGCCTGGAAAACCGAAATCAAATTTTGGGATAATCCGGCCCTGAATACGACCCTAGTCTGAAATAAAAGGGTGCATCATCACCAGGCACCTAGGTTACATACCAAAAAGCAAAAACCCCCCAAAGGGCATGGAACCGTACTGGAGGGATGGCTCAATGGACCCTGCAAAATTCATAGCACAGAGGGCGCCACTCCAACTCATAGCCTTAGAGCATGTTGGATACTACGGAAGGTGGCCAAAAGTGGCGAAGAGCTCTTAGCTCCAGAGCACCAGCCAAGCAATACCAAGACGGTATTAACAGGTCTTCCAGACTTCCGCATCAAATAATATGCGGAAGCGAACACTCCGCAGCCTTGTCAAGTCTACCAGATAGCAACAATAAATCCATGGAGTGACACGGCTATTACCTTTAACGCCAAAGGATTTAACCTAAATTCCGAACAGCCCGAGCACCAGCCGCATTGGTCCTCAGTCCAATAGTGGACGGCTTTCGCCTTACCAAGGTACTCATGGACGTCGGCAGCGGATTAAACCTCATCTGCGAGGAAACCCTTCGAAAAATGGAAATAGACTGGAGCCGCATTGAGCAAAGCAGCACAACCTTTAGAGGAATAATCCCCAGTCGGGAAGCATGTCAGTCTGGAAAGATCACATCGATGTGGTGTTCGGCACGCCGAACAATTATAGGTCCGAGGAGGTCACATCCAAGTGGCCCCGTTCAGCAACGGATACCACGCTCTATTAGGGCGAGAGGCATTCACGATTTTTCAAGCTATACCCCATTACGGGTACATGAAGCTCAAAATGCCCGGACCCAACGGAATTATCACTCTCGCTAGTGACCCGGACATAGCGCTCTGTGCCGAAAATAAAACAGCCGCACTTGCCCTGAGGCACTACCGAAGCCCTAGCGGCAGAGGAACTCATCACACAAGGCCCACGGTGAACAGGGACGATATGATACTTGATAAGAGATCCAAGTCCACCTCTTTAAACCGATGCATTTAAATAGTCAAATTCCAAGTCCATCCAACGGACCCTACAAAACGGCCTCCATCGGGCACAATTAAACCACGATGTGGATGCCGACCACGAGAATTCTCTGCGAAAATTGGGACATTTTTGCCTGGCACCCTTCAGACATGCCAGGAATCCCACGCCGGCTGGCCGAGCATAGCCTAAATATCCTAAAAGGATTCAAGCCAGTCAAACAAGCTCTTCGGCGTTTCTCCAAACCCAAGAGACAGGCCATGGGAGAGGAGCTAGCCAAACTATTGGAGGCCGGATTCATCAGAGATATTAAACATCCGGACTGGCTAGCAAACCCGGTAATGGTACTAAAGAAGGACAAATCCTGGCGCCTATGTGTCGATTTTAAGGACCTTAACAAGGCTTGCCCAAAGGATCCCCTCCCCCTCCCCCGCATCGATCAAATTATCGACGCTACCACAGGACACAATTCATTGTGTTTCCTCGACGCATACTCAGACCAAGCCGCAACGGCATTCATCACTCCATACGGCCCATTCTGCTTCAACACAATGCCCTTTGGGCTCAAAAACGCCGGCGCAACATATCAGCGCATGATTCAGACATGTCTGGCAAACCAGATCGGCAAAACAAAGGAGGCATACGAGACGATGTGGTCGTCAAATCCAAGCATGTCGAAACCCTAGTCGATTTACTTGAGGCTCACATTCGATAATCTCCAACATATGACATCAAGCTCAACCCGGAAAAATGTGTTTTCGATTGTACCTACGGAAAGCTCTTGGGCTTCATTGTATCCGTAGAGGAATTGAAGCAAACCCAGCCAAGTTCGAAGCTCTGTCACAACCGGATATCCCCAAAGACCTCACACAAATACAAAAATTGACTGGATGCGTGGCGGCTCTAAGCCGCTTTATCTCCCGCTTAGGAGAAAAGGCATTATCCCTTTATCGCCTCCTCCGGCACCGAACACTTCGAGTGGACGGATGCCGCCACGGCCGGACTCGAAGAAATCAAAGTCATATTGGCAACAAATCCGGTCCTGGCCGTGCCCAACATGGGCGAACCAATGCTATTATACATCGCAGCAACCCATCAAGTTGTAAGCGCGGTGCTCGTTGTCGAACGAGAAACGGACGGACACAAGTTCCTCTCCAAAACCAGTTTACTACGTGTCCACCGTCCTAACTCCATGCAAGTCACGGTACCCGCATTATCAAAAGATAGCATACACGGTGTTCATGGCATCCGGAAGCTGCGACACTAATTTCAAGAGTGTTCGATAACATAGCCTCCAAGTACCTCTTAATGACATTATAAACAATCGCGACGCAACTGGCCGGATTGCTAAATGGGCCATTGAGCTCCTCCCGTTCGACATAACCTACAAGCCACGACGAGCTATTAAGTCGCAAGTTTTGGCTGACTTCGTCGCCGAATGGACTGAAGTCGAACTCCCTAAAGAGTACGACGCATATTCCAACTGGATCATGCAGTTCGACGGCTCCAAAATGTTGGCCGTCCTGGGGGCTAGCGTCGTTCTGACGTCCCCAACCGGAGATACAGTCCAATACATACTTCAAATAATGTACACGGACTCCAACAACGCAGCAGAATACGAGGCCCTTCTCCATGGTCTCCGGATGGCAGTCTCCATGGGCATTCAACGCCTAGAGGTCTTGTGAGGATTCGAACCTCGCGATATCCCAAATAAATGGGGACTTTGATGCCAAGGATCCAAAAATGGCACCTTATCGCAATGCCGTCCTAAAAATGTCAGCTCGGTTTGAGGGGCTCGAATTTCACCATATAGCCCGGGATAACAACCAGGTAGCAGACGTGTTGGCACGCATTGGCGCAAAGCGCGATGCCGTCCCCCGCAACATCTTCCTAGAGAGGCTTTTCAAGCCATCCGTATTATGGGAGGGAGAGTCCGGAAATAACAACCCGGTCCCAACCACACTGCCCCACACCGAACATTCCGACATAGTTGGTGGTTCCGCCATGTGAAATAACACCGCCGCCCACGCAATAATGGCAGTCATTGCCCCGTGGACAGAACCATTCCTAGCCTACCTAACTAGGCAGGAACTTCGCGAGGACCAAAACGAGGCCCGCTGCATAGTGCGGCGGTCTAAAGCCTATAAGGTCGATGAGGGAAAGCTTTATAAGAAAAGCACAACCGGAGTCCTTCAAAGGTGTATCTCCGAAGAGGAAGGGCGGAATCTCCTGGCTGAAATTCATGCCGGACTCGGTGGGCACCATGCCGTAGCCCGGGCCCTTGTAGGCAAGGCCTTCCGACAGGATTTTATTGGCCGACGGCCGGCGGATGCTCGGGACTTAGTCCAACGATGCGTCGGTTGCCGCTCTTTGCTAATCAAAGCCACATGCCACCCACCGCCTCAAAACTATAACCATCACGGCCCTTGGCAGTGCTGGGGCTTGACATGGTTGGACCCCTTAAAGGAGGAACCCACAAGCAAAAATACCTATTGGTCATGGTGGATAAATTCACCAAATGGATAGAGGCCAAGCACTGTAAAGACGGCCGAATACGGGTAGTGATAGACTTCATATCGTGGGTAGTACACCGTTACGGCGTCCCCCATAGCATCATCACTGATAACAGCACGAACTTCATGGCCGACGAGGTCAAACTCTGGTGCAAAAACATGGGCATCAAGCTCGACTACGCTTCAGTCTATCACCCCCAAACTAACGGTCAAGTCGAGCGAGCAAATGGTCTAATCATGAGCGGCATTAAACCCAGACTAGTGCGGTCCCTCAAGGAATCTAACACGCACTGGGTAGAGGAGCTCGACTCCGTACTCTGGGGGCCGTGGACCACGCCGAATCGCACTACCGCATTCACACCATTTTTATGGTATCTTGCATGAGAGGCAGTTTTGCCTGCGACATAATTCATCACTCACCTCGGCGTGTGCATGTACGAAGAAAGAGAAGCCGAGCTCGATCGGCAGGACAGTTGGGACGCCTTAGAGGAGGAGCGGACGTGGCAAAAGCTCGTTCCGCATTCTATCAACAAAGCAGGCTCGAAGATACCAAAGCAGGGAAGCACGGGCCAAAGCTTACAATGTTGGCGAACTAGTTCTACGCTCACGGACAAGAAAAAGGACAAACTCAAGCCCAAATGGGAGGGCCCCTTCATCATCGACCAAGTCCTCGACCGGGCGGAGCTGCACCGTCTGCGAAACGCATCGGATAACCGACTCGAGCCGAACCCATGGAACGCAGCCCGTCTCCAAAGATTCTACGCCTAGCGCCGGATTCTGAGTTCGTCTCCTTCCTCCATCTATATTTTATACTTTAAGCTGTCTTTTATTTCTCTCCTTCTTCCTCCTTTTTTCCGAAGCCATTAAAGGCTCGTTTGCGCATTGTTCGCACACACTTGACGCGCTATCCGCGCTCATTATACCTGGGGGCTTCTTTAACAGAAGCTTATTTAACAGGCTTTATGCCCAATACATGTGTCACACTTCCACATGTACCTTTTATTCGCCATTATATGCATCGATATGACTTAAGTTTTGGCCAAGCTGGGTTGCCTAGCTCCTGTGCTTACCCCTACGTTCCCGATTGTTCGGCTAGGTGGTAAAGGGAGCACCTCTGTGATTGTTACCGCCGGGTCAGCGGACGTGTACCTCGACCGGGTGAAGCCGAAAGCTAGCGTTCTTAAGGGAATATTCGATTCGGTGAACTAAAAGGCGATTTTTTATTTTTCATTTATCTGCCCCAGATGCTTTTACGCTTTTTTCATGATCCGAACATGCACTTTAGGGCATGCCTCCTGTGGAAAGGAACCCCTAACGGAACTATTCTCCCTTGAAGATGTTTCTTACTAACCATGTAATATAACATAACTAGTTGGGCACTTGTCTGATAAAGCACTCATGACCCCTACGCATGGTCTCCACGCATGCCCCGGTTTTTACATAACCGCGAGGGTATTCGGACACACTCCGGACTATTGGGTCCCGAGGTTGAAGCGAAAAGGTCCGCTACGACAAACGATCTACAATCCGGCTAGAAGGCATTTTACATGTCATTTTGAATTACATAGTCAAATTGACTGATTGTATTCCTCTTCAATGCCATCTAATAGGCTGTCTAGTTCTGATCCTGCTTTGGGAATACTTTGCGGCCAACTCTACTTGGCCGTACACTAAGCTCACATGGATCTCCTTCTGTCGGGCCCCACAGGTCCGACCTCGGCCATGTGGTTTGGGTCATAACCGTGTGCAGCGTCTTCACCATGGCCCAGCCTCCTGGCGCCTTGACGACAGCCGATATCTTCCATAGTTGGAAGCGCCGCCGTGCTCCTGAAGCTTCTCTGCAAGCTCTCCAAGGCCTTGAGGCAGGAGATAGATGGCCACAAGGCATGGTCGACGCCTTTCATCACCTGCCGAACTTCGTTCGATGCAGTTGCAATAGCTCGGGAAGAAGGTCACCCGTAGAACCGGCATTTCCTCTGCAGGGCGACCCGTGAGCATATCTCTGAGAATAACTCATTAGTTGACTTCCTCGCCGAACTCTTTTTCAAAGTTCGCTCAAGCACTTACTATAAGTGCCGGCAAGTCGCCGATTCTCCTTCACGGAGTCAGACGGTGAGCACGAACATCCTTTAGTTCCTCACCCGGTGGGTGTTGGCATCTTGGATATTATTTTTCTCTTGCCTCACCCTTGTAAGCACATTCTCGCCGGCCTTCAACCGCGCAAGAAGAGTTGCTTGTCCGGATCTAGTCCGGAGCCATCCGCAATATTATTGCGATTTACAAACACGTCGCACTTCACAAACTACTTATCTTTTGAAGCATATATTACCGAGGGGGTCTCTGTGGCTCCCCACATGGCGGCTAGTGCAGCCTCAAGTTGGGCCTTGCATTCTTCAAGCCCCGGGACAGTCGGGTATTCTTTTTTGTAAGATCCTACATAACAAATGATCCTTAAATCAGTTATTCTAACTATTTTAAATCTCGGGAGACTCTTGGCATATATAACCGTCAAATTTCCTCACCCGTATGTCCTTTACATACTGCTCTGTGGCTCTGGCTAGACCATCTTGAGCGGCACAGAGGTGCGCATCTCCCGAATTGAAGGCATTCAATGCCTCTTGGGAGAAACATGCGTCATGAAGAAATGTCCGGCGACGCCTGTGATTCATGGCACTCTCCACCTCGGAGTTGGTGGCGGACAATCTGTCGGCATCCTCTGTCAGAGGAGCATCCGACGCACGCCTCGTGCTCGCCTCCGCTTCTGGTCCCGGCTTTGGAGCCTGGCTGGCGGAGGCTCGATTGGCAACCTCTCCGGACACAGTCCGGTGAGCGCTCTTTTTCCTGAAAAGAGCACCAGCCTTAGTACGCCTTCCAGCAATCAATCCTGGGAATATGGTGACGCGCCATACTGTTGCGGCGGCGTTTCGATCCGGACCGCACTTCTTTTTAGCCTGCGGGGCCATGCTGCCCCTTGTTGGCTAGTTGTGAGCTCGGCCTCCTGCCTCGAAGGCACCCCTGAAACACCATTGGTATACGGTGATAAAAAATAAGCACGGATGGGTCATTATCGAGTATTGGGACCTCGGTCTCGATTACTGTGAATTTGGAAGTATTCCGGTGTAATCGGCCGTAATGGCAACCAAGGCATTATCGATGCTCGGTTGGTGAAATACCCCATCAATCAGCTCCACCAATATGTCCGGATCCTCTTGGGAGGCGGATCGAGGAGCCATTCCGGATCCTCGGGTTGTGGAGGCGGGCTGTTTATGTCTTTTACGGCTGGCGCGGTTCTGCGTCAAAATCACAAAATGAGATACCTAACCATGGGAATACGGATCGGATGTGCAAAAAGAAATGTCCGCTTACCCAGCTTCGAGGATTGTTCATACAAAATCCGTTCAATGGACCGGACGGAGAAAATCCTCCTCTTCTCCCTTGTACAGTAGCGGACAAGATCTTCACCAAATCGGTGACCGATCCCGTCCCCTTACGGCCATGACGGGTGGCATCGTCCTCCCGTTGAAATCCCACATGGGGTGGCCCCTATCTTTGGAGCGTTGCACCCCGCATAATACATGTGGCCATGACACCGATCATGGTCAATCCGGAATGAGCTAACAATCTTATTCGGCTCATCAGGTAAAGGACGTCCCTGTCGTCTTCCCTCTGGGGGCTCCGCGGGCGCCAACTCAGGCGTTTCTTCAAAGGAGCATTGCTGAACTCCGGGAGACCGATCCGAACAGGATCCGGCAGCGGGACGTCTTCTATATAAAACCATTCCGAAGGCCAGTCTTCGGACGCCTTGTTCAGGGTTCCGGATAGATATCTGGTCCCGGCGATGCGCCACAGCTCGGCTACGCCCACTTGATATATTGACCCCTCATGAGAACGGGGTACAAGGCAGAATAATCTCTTCCACAGCGCAAAATGAGCCTCGACGCCCAAGAACAGTTCGCAAAGGGCCACGAAGCCCGCGATGTGCAAAATGGAGGCAAAGCGTAAGGTGGTGCAATCGAGGTCAGAGAACTCCAAGAGCCCCCGGAGAAACGAATGAATTGGAAATCCGAGTCCTCTTACTAGATAAGAGATAAAGCATACCCGCTCTCCTTTGGAGGGATCGGGGACACTCTCCGCTTGCTTTGCGCCCTTATAGGTGGCGAGTCCGGCTCGAACCGGAACCATGAAGGCCGGGGGAAGAAATCCCTTGGTTTGGAGTGTCACTAGCTCACTATGCGGGACTAAGCATCTCTCCCAATTTCCAGGTTGAGGGCTGGGAGCGCGAGAGGAGGAGCCGCATCGACTGTCCATGATGGAATGGATTTTTGTCAGAGGCGCTCCGATGAAAGCTCGCGGAGGGAGGATGGTGTGACTCGGATCTAGATCCTCGTCCCTTTTATAAATGGCTCATTTGCGTAGCTAGGGGGATAAGTGTAAAAATACCCTGGCTTTTTGCATTCATTCAACACGTGGAAGATGGCCATTATTGGGCGTGAGCTAAGGAGCGCAGCATTTATCAGAAGCCGGACACTATTCGACAAGTATATGGAATTTGGAGAAGAACCCGCCTCGCAATGCCGAAGACAATCTCTGTGGGACTCATCGCCATTGAAGCCTGGTTCGGGGCTCTTGAGGAGTCTGGATTAGGGGGTGTCCATATAGACTAACTATCACCGTTGGCCGGACTCCTGGACTATGAAGATACAAGATTGAAGACTACATCCCGTGTCCGGATGGGATTTTCCTTGGTGTGGAAGGCAAGCTTGGCGATACAGATATGTAGATCTCCTACCATTGTAACCGACTCTGTGTAACCCTAACCCTATCCGGTGTCTATATAAACCGGAGGGTTTTAGTCCGTAGGACGAACAAGAATCATACCATAGGCTAACTTCTAGGGTTTAGCCTCTACGATCTCGTGGTAGATCCACTCTTGTACTACCCATATCATCAATATTAATCAAGCAGGAGTAGGGTTTTACCTCCATCGAGAGGGCCCGAACCTGGGTAAAAACATCGTGTCCCTTGTCTCCTGTTACCATCCGCCTAGACGCACAGTTCGGGACCCCCTACCCGAGATCCGCCGGTTTTGACACCGACAACCATGTTCATTGCAAAGTTCACAAGGGGCGTGAAAAATATTGAATTTTTCAGCACAAACATCAAGAATTTCTTGCAACAATTTAGTTTCTAAGTACTTATGCCTCTTGCAATATCTATCTTCCATATTTGGTGTATACTTGCAAACCCAATGCACTCCACAAAAATTGACATGTTTATAGGAGACATTTTCATCATAACTAGTGCAATCATCATTAGTACCATGGATATTCAAGGAGTTCATACTAACAACATTGCAATCATGCTCATCATTCAAAGATTTGGTGCCAAACATTTTAATACATTCTTCTTCTAACACTTAGGCACAATTTTACCTTCCATCATACTCACGAAAGATATTAAAAAGACGAAGCATATGAGACAAACTCAATTCCATTTTTTTTTGTAATTTTCTTTTATAAACTAAACTAGTGCTAAAACAAGAAACAAAAATATTCGATTGCAATATCTAAAGATATACCTTCAAGCACTCACCTCCCCGGCAACGGCGCCAGAAAAGAGCTTAGTTGACGGGGTGTGAGTGCCGCTTACCTAGCCTCCCCGGCAACGGCGCCAGAAACTGCTTGATGTCTACTACACAACCTTCTTCTTGTAGACGTTGTTGGGCCTCCAAGTGCAGAGGTTTGTAGGACAGTAGCAAATTTCCCTCAAGTGGATGACCTAAGGTTTATCAAACCGTGGGAGGCGTACGATGAAGATGGTCTCTCTCAAACAACCCTGCAACCAAATAACAAAGAGTCTCTTGTGTCCCCAACAAACCCAATACAATGGTAAATTGTATAGATGCACTAGTTTGGTGAAGAGATGGTGATACAAGTGCAATATGGTTGGTAGATATAGGCTTTTGTAATCTGAAAATATAAAAACAGCAAGGTAACTAATGATAAAAGTGAGCACAAACGGTATTGCAATGCTAGGAAACAAGGACTAGGGTTCATACTTTCACTAGTGCAAGTTCTCTCAACAATAATAACATAATTGGATCATATAACTATCCCTCAACATGCAACAAAGAGTCACTCCAAAGTCACTAATAGTGGAGAACAAGCGAAGAGATTATGGTAGGGTACGAAACCACCTCAAAGTTATTATTTCCAATCAATCCGTTGGGCTATTCCTATAAGTGTCACAAACAGCCCTAGAGTTCGTACTAGAATAGCACCTTAAGACACAAATCAACCAAAACCCTAATGTCACCTGGATACTCTAATGTCACCTCAAGTATCCGTGAGTATGATAATACGATATGTATCGCACAATCTCAGATTCATCTACTCAACCAACACATAGAACCTCAAAGAGTGCCCCAAAGTTTCTACCAGAGAATCACGACGAAAACGTGTGCCAACCCCTATGCATAAGTTCATGGGCGGAACCCGCAAGTTGATCACCAAAACATACATCAAGTGGATCACGTGATATCCCATTGTCACCACAGATACGCACGACAAGACATACATGAAGTGTTCTCAAATCATTAAAGACTCAATCCAATAAGATTACTTCAAAGGGCAAACTCAATCGATTACAAGAGATTAGAGGGGGAGAAGCAACATAAGATCCAACTATAATAGCAAAGCTCGCGATATGTCAAGATCGTGCCAAATCAAGAACACGAGAGAGAGAGAGATCAAACACATAGCTACTGGTACATACCCTCAGCCCCGAGGGTGAACTACTCCCTCCTTGTCATGGAGATCGCCGGGATGATGAAGATGGCCACCGGTGAGGGTTCCCCCCTCCGGCAGGGTGCCGGAACAGGGTCCCGATTGGGTTTTGGTGGCTACAGAGTCTTGCAGCGGCGGAACTCCAGATATATTCTGTTCCCCGAAGGTTTTAGGGTATATGGATATATATAGGCAGAAGAAATACGCCAGGGGAGCCACGAGGGGCCCACGAGGGTGGAGGTTGCGCCCTAGGGGGGTGGGCGCGCCCCCTACCTCGTGGCTCCCTTTTTTCTTTCCTGACATGCACTCTAAGTCTATCGGGTAGCTTTCCTTCCAAAAATAACTTCTCCAGAAGGTTTCATTCCGTTTCGACTCTGTTTGATATTCCTTTTCTTCGAAACACTGAAACAAGGGAAAAACATGAATTGGCACTAGGCTCTGGGTCAATAGGTTAGTCCCAAAAATAATATAAAAGTGTTTAATAAAGCCCATAAACATCCAAAAAAGATAATATAATAGCATGGAACAATCAAAAATTATAGATACGTTGGAGACGTATCAGCAAGCTGCGCCCGAATAGCTTGGTTTGGACGCTTGCGAGCGTTTTGAGGGTCCATGTTGAAAGGACATTTCCCACTTTCCGTGTTTTGGTGTTGATGAGAACGCAATTTGTGGACTAATCGTGTGCTTGAGCTCCACGGGTGCATATATATGGCACAAGACCGTTAGGCACCCCTCTGGAAGGAAAAGGGCTAAGAACACATTTCCAACGCGATTATTTCTTTGGTCGTAGGAAATCTGTACTATTAAGAAGGGATACGCGTCGGAAGGTACGGGTGGAATCAAATCACGTACACAGGCTCATATTGCACTGGCACCCACATATCTATCCTTCCGTTTTGAGGAGAGAACCTCATTCCTAACCTTTGTAGCAAAGTCCCTAGCAGTTGTACCACTCATGGGTCCGGTTGTACCCCTCCAGCTCCTCTTTGGACAGCGCACCATGTGACCGACATAGGCGGTTGTATCGCACACTAGGGTGGTTGTACCGCTCAGTCTCCATGCGGTAATACCGGTCCTAGTTCCGGGCCAACCACCACCTGAGGGGTGGTTCCCTTGGGTCCAGCAGTAGTACCCAGGCGATGGTTGGCCAGTTATTCCGGTAATTCAAGTAACTACTGATATCACCTAGTGTCCCTAGTGTTAGTACCGCTCGGGACTCCACAGCCACCCCAGGTAGCTATCAGGGCGGTTGAACCGGCCCAAGTACTGCCCCAACCACCGCCCGAGAGTTGATTCCCTTAGGTGTATGGGTGCGATACAAGGGCGCTAGCAAGATGATTTTTCTGGTGATGAATATAATAACCGGTACAACCGGTTGGCAGGGCGGTTGTATCGTTTAGACTATTGCGACCTGGTTTTACTGCCTGGAGCGGTTGTACGGCCCCGGTGCTTTTTGTTGTGTAACAGTTAAAATTAGATGGGACTATTTAAGGAGGTTGTTCTTCCTCTTCCCACCTACCTCTCTCATCCCTCTCTCCTCCTTTAATGCCTTAAGCTATTTCCTGTCTGATCTCCTTTCTCCAGCCAACCAAACTTTTTGATTTGCTAGGGATTAAGATAAGAGGCCTAGATCTACACTTCACTAAAGGAAATTTTATTCCCATACATTTCTTGTGGATTTTGTTAATCTTGGGTGTTTGGGCATCCCAGACAGAATAGGTCATCTTAGAGCCACATTCCATTGTGGTGAAGCTTCGTGGTAGTGTTGGGAGCCTCCAATTAAGTTGCAGAGGAAGTCCCAATCTTGTTTGTATAGGTTCTGGTTGCCACTTTCAAGGGCGCTGCTAGTGGATTCACGACACCTTGCATTGTGTGAGGACGTGAGAAGAATAGGGTGAGTCATTTGAACGATGGGGGAGCATTGTGCCTCCACACTCCTCGAACGGAGATGTACCCCCCCCCCCCCCCGCGCAAAGGAATGGACTTCGAAAACACATCCTCGTCTTCATCGTCTCCACTTGCAGTTACTTCCTACCTTAACTTTGCGCAAGTGTTTATCTTGTGTTTACCTTTTGCTTGCACTTGTTATGTGTTGTGCTTGTCATATAGGTTGTACACCTAGTTGCATATCTAGACAACCTATTTTTACTGTTGAGCCTAAATTTTAGGAACAAAGTTAGAAATTGTTAGTCGACTATTCACCCCCCCCCCCCACTCTAGTCGACCATACCAATCCTTTCACGCATTGGTAGTGGTGTAACTAGAGGGTGGCTAGGGTGGTCCATGGTCCACCTTAGGATTATTCAGCCCACAGACCATATACTTCAACCTACTGCTTTCATACAGAGAACAGGCCCAAAGTCTCGGCGCCTAACTAGCCCAGATCGGCTTCGTGGCTTGTTCCAAGTCTTTTCCGATTACTTCGTTCGAACTACACATACCGGCACACAATCTTTGCCTATTCCCAATTCAGCATGCAACGGGCAATCGGCCTCCCCAGTGGACTCTTGGCTCTAAGGGTGGATACCATGCGAGAGCAAATCGTATTAGTGATCGCACAGACGATGGCGTATGTGGGCATCAAGCGCCTGACTGTGTTCGGGGGAATATGGGACAAACCCAAGGTTAGTTTCATTATTCCAATGCATGCAAACTTGTATTTGTATTGGTCAATTCTATATTGTTTTTTAAATAGGTTGATTACTATAGTTGGTCCAATCGAAAAGTGATAAATTCATTTTTGCCATTGTGTGATTGTTGTAATGTGAGGAGTATTGGAGACATTGCATCTCTTTTTATGAAACATATGTCAAAGAAGAAGCCATGGGAACGTAAGTCCTCTTCTACTCCCGAGCTCAAATGAGAAGCATTATCCTGACAAATAAGATGCAAATTTTTAATGCAAATTTTATATTTAATAATTGTGACTTTTAATATGCTCGCACAATGTTATTGATATGTGGCTTCGATAAACTATGTATGATTATGGTGGCATGTTGTATTTGGTGGGGAATTGTTTTGTTAATGGGACCACCCTGACTCAAAATCCTAGCTACGCCACTGCGCGTTGGAGATGCCCTAAGGTTGTCACGCCTAACCTAACAGGTGCCACCAAATCTTGGGCATATGTTTGGTTCATTGCCACATTTATGACTTGCCACACTTTTTCTAACTACATGGTCCACATGTCATAGACTTAGGTTTTTTCCAAATCTTGCCACACTTGTGGTGTTGGGGCCGAATTCTAGGCCTTGCAGTGCCACACTTTACTACACATTCTTGGCAAACTTGACTAATGTTAGTTCAATAAAATGGAAGTCACAAGTTGGCAAGTCTAGGGGATTTTTGCCGCACTTTTTTAGTGTATGTGATGTGGGACCCTAATGTGGCCAAAAAAATATCTTGCTAAGGTGAGGCTTGAACCAAACACCCTTCTAAGTTGGTCAACTTGCCTAAACTTAGATGTGACAACCTAGGACAATCTTAGTCACAAACTAAACAACCCCTTTGTTCGCCACACTTTTTATGGCAACCAGAGTTTGTCTAAGGTTAGTTGTGCAAAATTAGTCAGAAACCAATAATCAACTGTTCACTCTCGGGTGCAGAGATCACCCGACTGGAAGAGATGCTCGTTAATAATCTAAAACTTATTGTGTTTCATAAGATATATAACTTTCTTTATCTTAGTATTGTAAAGAAGCTGAATTGTTTTACGAGAGAGAAAAAATAACCTTGTCTTGAGTTTGACATAAGAGCCATATCAAAATTAAGAAACAATATCTATCTACTATTTGTTGGGGATATAACTATTAGGTATGACCCACCCAGGAAAGGCCGGGTTATCCCAATGGCGGTACATCACAACGAAGCCCATGAAGATGTAGATGATGGCGGTTCATGAAGCAAACTTGTTAAGGGCCCAAAGCCCAAAGGCGGTTTAAGGCCCATAAGTGTAAACCGCCATGTATATATGATTTGTATTGTAAGATATGTATAGTTAGTCACCGAGCCGGACACGTTTGTGTATGAGCCGGCCGGGACTCCGTGAGCCACGGGGCATCAACCTGTGTATATAAAGGGACGACCTAGCGGCGGCTTAGGGCAAGAAACCAGAGATCGAAAGCTAGGGCAAGCGTATTCACTCCATGGTAATCGAAACATAAGCAATACCACCTCAAACTGGATTAGGCCTTTACCTTCACCGCAAGGGGCCGAACTAGTATAAACTCCCTGTGTCCTTTGTCTCGTTTTACCCCTTTAGGCTACCTCATTGCAGTGACTCCACGACTAAGTCCTCACACTAGGACATCTGCCGTGACAAATCCACGATAGTTGGCACCCACCGTGGGGCAAGCGCATGGTGGTTTCGAGTTCTTGAAGGGAAACTTCGAAGGGATAAAGGGATACGATGTGGGCCAGATGACCAAGAGTCATCGCGGCAAGCTCTACATCGACGATGCAGGCTGGGACCCCGAGGCCGGCTCAATCGAGTATGGGTATCGGGTCCCCTTCAGCGGAATTCACATTTTCATCGGCAAGATCGACGAGGCGGGCCCTAAACCAGACATCTGCACCGACATCATCGAGACGGCTCAGCGTGCACTGTCGTGGTTCTAAGTCTGACAATAATGTAGGGGGTAGGAATGGAGAGGCAAGATCCTAGCTATGGAGTAGTTGTATACACACGAGTTATATGAGTTCAGGCCCTTCTCGGAGGAAGTAATAGCCCTACGTCTCGGAGCTCGGAGGCGTTCGACTGGATTATATGTGTATGAATTACAGGGGTGCGAACCCTTGACACTGAGGAGAGGGTGGCTTATATAGAGTTCGCCAGACCCCTCCCGCCCTCAGTTATGCAGGGTTTAAAGTACATTAAGGTCGGGCGTTACTGGTAGCGCCTCAAATAAAGTGCTATGATGACCATAAAGGCTACTTAATGACCGATCGTTAGCGTGCGGAGTGACTTTAGATCTCCTGGCTGTCGAGTGGTTGGCTTCATGGTCGAGTGGTTGGCTTCATGGTCGAGTGTCTTCGAGTCTGTCGAGTGGAACACTTCTTAGTCGATTGAAAGGTGGTTTCTTCTAGAGATGTCCTTGGGGAGGGTATCTAGGACAGGTCCATGACCCTACCCTAGGTACATAGCTTCATCATTAGCCCCCGAATGGATCGAGGTTTGAGTGGGGAAGGAGTTGAACACACTTCCGACCCATTTTCGTGCTACGAGTATGCCTTGCTCTGGATCAATGAACTTAGGTGACGGTACCAACTTCTTTTTCAGTCGCCTTGATCCATTCTTTGTATCCATCGAGTGAGTTTCCTTACTTGGAGAGCTCCGAGTGACAGAGCGGAGGAGATCTTTCGTCTGACGAGTTGTTCTGCAGCTCGCAGATTTCGCGGGATTCGAATTTCGGGAAGCGCGGGGGGCGGAGGAGGCCGCGGTAATCGGATGGGATAAGGCAGGGACGCCTCGATCTCCGCGCCACCTTTTTCGCCACGACGCGCTGCCGATCGCTATGGATTTGACAGGATTACACGGGCCTACAAGTCAGTCACTCGGAGGTAACCTCATATAAGACGCCGGACGGGGGGTTTTTGAACAGTGCGTTCTCATTTCCCTGTGCGCGTCCCGCCGGCGATGATGGTGAAAGAGAAGACGGCGGCCCTGGAGCGTGCGAAGAAAGCGATGGCGAAGGCGAAGGGAAAGGCGACCAGTCGGGGCGGATCCTCGTCGAGGGCCGGCTGCCGCAGGGCTGGATCCAGGGCGACTGGATCCACTCGACGATTCGTCAAGAAGATCTTGACGATCTGGCCGTTGGTGGACTGATCCCCCAAGGATCGGCGCGGCTTCCGGGGAAGGAGTCTGAGCCGCAGCCTCGGGAGGGTGAGTGCGTTCTCTTGGCCACCCATGTCGACTGTGGATTTTCTTTACCTCCTCACCCTTTCTTTCGGGGATTTCTGAATTTCTTTGGGGCGCAACTCCACCACTTCACACCCAACACAATCGTGTACCTCGCTGCCTTTGTGTCTTTGTGCGAGAACTTCTTGGGTTGTAGGCCTCATTGGGGCCTTTTCAATCACATTTTCACCTGTAGCTCCCAGACGGTGAAAAAGGCCAATCCGAGTGACGAGAGAACACAAGTGATTCAGATGTGTGGCGGTCTTGGGGTTCAGATGAGGGGAAAAAGTTCTTTTCCAGCCATGATCCTTCCCGACTCAGTCCGTGGATGGCAGTCGACCTGGTTTTACTGCAAAGACCAGCCGACGCCAGGGCAGTCGACTGGACTCCCTCCTTTTTCTATGGACCGAGTGAGGAAGCCCTCCTCTTTGAAGGTGATCCCGGAAGAGAAGGCGCAGGTTAAGATACTGGTCGAACGCGTTGTCCAGCTTATCCGTGACGGGGTGAATGGTATGGATCTTTTGGAGGTCTTCCTTCAGTGACGCATCCAGCCACTTCAAGCTCGGACCATCCGATGTGGATGTATTCGGGCACTGATGACACCACTCGGATCCACCCAGAGGAGGTCGAGGATGCCATGCTAGAGGGGTGGCTGACGAGCATTACTGGGAACAGGGACAACCCTAGGGGAGGCAGGAGAATTCTTCCACTCGACCAATCTCACGTGCCGGACAAGGTTCAATTCTGAATTTCCGACTGTAATTTTAACCATGCAGCTATTGATGCTCCGTCGATTGACTTTTGTTCTGCTTGTTTTTCTGTCAGGCTCTTATCGAAATGTACTCAAATGCCCAACGGGGAGCAAGAGCAAGACCCGGAAGGGGAGGCGAGCGGCGGCGAAAGTGGTGAATGGCATTCTGACGGAGAGGAGGCCGAGGAAAGTGACAACTCAAGTGACGAAGAAGAGGCCGAGTCACCTCCTCGCAGGGAGAGGCGATCCAAGCTCGACCAAGACCGGCCGAGCGCTCGTGAAAAAGCGATTGCTCAGACTGGCCCGTCTTCAAAGCGCCCTCGGACGTCCTCACCGGCTCCGACTGAAAAAGCGTCAAAGCAGCCTAAAGTTGTAGTGCCGAGGCCTCGGAAGACATTGCCGAAGATTAAGATTGACATCCCCGTCGCTTCTGCGTGAGTGTCTCGCTTTGTATCCACTCGACGCTTTGTGTTGTTTACTTTTTCCTTGATTTGACCGGATAAACTTTGGAACTGGCAGCGCTGCTACCTCCGGGACTTCAGCTTACAGGGATGAGGATGAGGCAATGGAGGATGCTGTCACCTCCAATCTGGGTACGATTTCTGTCGTTTTATCTTTATTTGGTCGACTCAACCGTAATATATACCATTGGGTGATGCAATTTTGATGACCGATCTTTGAACAGCTCCCAACATTATTAACCTCCCCGACGATGGCGAACCCGAGAGGCCTTTGACGAGGAAAAATAGGAAAACTCCTGCAGACAAGGTGGCACAATCGACGCCGATAGCTGAGCCAGTCGTTCAGGACGCCGGTGATGCCAATCGGGCCTCTGTTATCTTCGCCATACCACTGTCGAGTGCTCTGCCTTCTTCATCGACTGCTCAAGCTCCTGCCGATCCGCCTTCAGTTTTTGTTACCCATCACGTCCCAGAGGACGAAGTGAATGCTGCCAAGGAAGCCATACGCCAAGTAGGTATTATGATGGAGAAGATGAAGATGGTGCGGGATGTCGCCTAAGCCGCTTATGACGTTCGGCTCTCCAGAGCAATGTTCGAGTTAGCAAAGACGTCGATCGGTTTTCTTGGCTTGCTCTATTAGGATATGCTACCTGAAAACTCTCTTTCCAAGGATCTTTGCATCCGCACACCTTTGGGTGTTTCGACTTGTCACCGAGTCAATCCATACTTTGAGCCGAATTTACGTATTTGAAGTTTTGGACCAGTGGGGGCATCACGAGTGCACCCACCGGGTGTAGTCCCCGAGACTACGGTGGATCATGGGCAGTCGATCGTAGTCTTGACATTTAATCCCTTCACTCGATGCAGTCTCGCCATGTCGAGTGTAGATCGAATCTGGGGGCACGCTAAGTGCACCCACCGGGTGTAGTCCTCGAGACCGTGGTCGATCACCGTGATCAACTATGGTCTGAAGAACTCGTTTGTTGCTGTCTTTCTTCTTCTTTTTTTATATATATACACTCGCGCCGGACAGGTCTCGTCGAGTGTTCACTGGATCAGTGGGGGCACACTAAGTGCACCCACTGGGTGTAGTCCCCGAGACTATGGTGGATCATGGGCGGTCGGCCGTAGTCTTAGTATTTATTGTCTCGTAAAATAACCCATCCTCTCTCGATTGCGTAAATCTTGTGATCTTGGGGCTCGCTTTGCCGACTTAGAGAAGTAGCAGATTCAACTTAACCTTGACCTGGAGTTGGCCAAGTCGGAGCTGCAGAAGGCCAAAGATGACGCCAATGGTAAGGAAGCTTCATCGACTGTTTTATCTTGGACCTGGATTTCTCTCTGCTCTTTCTGAAGTGAACATTATTTCTTTTCAGAAAAACTGAACCAGGCTCTGTTAAAGAAGGATCAAGATCTGGCTGCTGCACAAAAGAAGGCCGACGACCAAACTTCTCTGGATGAACAGAAGCTGGCTTCAGTCGGCAAACTGGAGGAGGAGAACGCGAGGATGAAATCTGCTCTGGATGGAGCCAACAAGGAGATCACCCGCTTGAAGAAGGACAAGGTTAGCTTGAACAAGAAGATGGAAGGCATCGCTCGTAGGAGGGATGATCTGTAAAGCTATCTGAGGAGCCTCGCCAAGAAGTTGTATGTCAAACTTGAAGGTACATATTCGACTGCTTCACCTTTGTCGACTCGACATACGAATACTGACTTGTCTTTGGACTACGCATACAGAGCTTTGTCGAGACTTCGAGGAGGAGATTGGGCGAATCGAACCAAATTTGGACCCTATCAATTCTCCCGTGAAGGACGAAACTGCTATGAACTTGCTCCGACTGGAATCTCGTGATCGACGGCGTTGTTGACTACTTGGCTCGACTGAAAGTCGCCACGTCGCGGATCGACACAGCACTTTGTCCAGGGGCAACACTCCAGAATGACCTTGAGTCCCTGATGACTCGACTTAACGAAATCCCTGGTCGAGTGCAGGAGTGGAAGAAGTCTTCTGCTCGGTGCGGTGCTGATGTGGCTCTGTCTTTGGTTTGTGTCCACTGTAAAGAGGTGCGAGAAGATAAGCTGGCGGCAATCAAGGTCGCTAACACCAAGAAGCACGATTTCCGATCCTTTATGGAGACTTTCATTGCTGCTGCCACTCGGATCGCCGATGGTGTCGACCTGGACGAGTTCGTCGAGCCTGCCAGTCCTCCTCCCGCGGAGTAAACAAACTTTTATGCCTCACTTTGAATTTGCCTCGGAATGCCGAGTGGATTTTGTAACCGCTAAACTCCTTCGGGCTGAGAGCCCGAGTACTTTGATCTGCGGTTTGGGAACCTTTAGGATTTATCTGAACTGGTTTTACTTCTGAATATGCTTGCATTTGCCTTTGAGTGGACTGTACTTCACTCGGAATAATCTTTGTGCTTGAGATGCAGCTCTGAGGGGGAAGATTTGATCGTCCCGCGCATCATTATCTTTGCAGGGATGGAGTACGTATGTCGTACTTGTAGTTCCGAAGGAGAAGGAGACAGTCGACATGCACCTCGTCGTCCTTGCGAATCGGGGTGGAGCGCACGTTGTACTTGTGGCGCGGCTCCGAAGGAGAAGGTAGCAGTCGACCTGCGCCTCGTCGTCCTTGCAGATTGGGATGGAGCACACGTTGTACTTGTGGCGTAGCTCCGAAGGAAAAGGTAGTAGTCGACCTGCACATTGTCTCCTTTGTGGATCGAGATGGAGCACTCGTTGTACTTGTGGCGCAGCTCCGAAGGAGGAGGTAGCAGTCGACCTGCACCTCGTCGTCCTTGCGGATTGGGATGGAGCGCACGTTGTACTTGTGGCACAGCTCCGAAGGAGAAGGTAGCAGTCGACTTGCACCTCGTCGTCCTTGCGGATCGGGATGTTTTCGAACTTAGGCGAGTACTAGACTGCAGCTAAGCCTCCGAGTGAGAGGATTGCTCGTCACTCGGTAGGATTTCTTCAAACTTAGGCGAGTATTTGGACTGCAGCTAAGCCCCCGAGTGAGAGGATTGCTCTTCACTCGGTAGGATTTTTCAAACTTAGGCGAGTACTTGGACTACACCTAAGCCCCCGAGTGAGAGGATTGCTCTTCACTCGGTAGTATTTCTCAAACTTAGGCGAGTATTTGGACTGCAGCTAAGCCCCCGAGTGAGAGGATTGCTCTTCACTCGGTAGGATTTTTCAAACTTAGGCGAGTACTTGGACTGCAGCTAAGCCTCCGAGTGGGAGGATTTTTTTAAACTTAGGCGAGTACTTGGACTGCAGCTAAGCCTCCGAGTGGGAGGAAATTTTTTTTAAACTTAGGCGAGTACTTGGACTGCAGCTAAGCCTCCGAGTGGGGGGATTTTTTAAACTTAGGCGAGTACTTGGACCGCAGCTAAGTCCCCGAGTGGGAGGCTGGCTCACCACTCGGTAGGATTTTGTCAAACTTAGGCGAGTACTTGGACTGCAGCTAAGCCCCCGAACGGGAGGTTGGCTCACCACTCGGTAGGGTTTTGTCAAACTTAGGCGAGTACTTGGACTGCAGCTAAGCCCCCGAGTGGGAGGCTGGCTCACCACTCGGTAGGATTTTGTCAAACTTAGGCGAGTACTTGGACTGCAGCTAAGCCCCCGAGTGGGAGGCTGGCTCACCACTCGGTAGGATTTTCAAGTACTTAGGCGAAACGGATTCGCGGCTAAGCCTCTGAGTGAGAGGCTTGCTCGTCACTCGACATGATTCTTTTTTTTTACAAACTTAGGCGAAACGGATTCGCAGCTAAGCTACCCACTGGGGGGAGGGTTTCTTACGAAAACAAAAGCAACAACAATCACTGGGAAAATTATAACACTCTTGTCTTTGATAAATAAACTACAGAGGTATTTCTTATTACATCTCATCTGAGTGAGTACTTAAGTATAAAAGGGGCGGAGCAGCTCCGCATTCCAAGCTCGAGGCTCATCAATCTAGCGGTCGACGTTGTAAAGATGGTACGCCCCATTGTGGAGAACTCTGGTGACGATGAAGGGGCCTTCCCAAGTGGGAGCAAGCTTGTGTGGTTTCTGTTGGTCTACTCGGAGGACCAAGTCTCCTTCTTGGAAGGCTCGACTCTTCACATTTCTGGCATGGAATCGACGCAAGTCTTGCTGATAAATGGTCGATCGGATCAGGGCCATCTCTCTTTCCTCTTCTAGGAGGTCGACTGCGTCCTGCCGGGCTTGTTCTGCTTCATCTTCTGAGTAGAGTTCAACTCGGGGTGCATTGTGAAGCAAGTCACTCGGCAGAACTACTTCAGCTCCATAGACCAGAAAGAATGGAGTTCGCCTAGTTGACCGGTTAGGGGTAGTACTCAATCCCCAAAGAACTGATGGAAGTTCGTCGACCCACGCGCCCGTTGCGTGCTTGAGATCGCGCATCAGTCGGGGTTTCAGTCCTTTGAGAATTAGACCGTTTGCTCTTTCCGCTTGTCCATTCGACTGGGGGTGAGCGACTGAAAAATAGTCGACGCGTGTGCCTTGAGAGGCGCAAAAGGCTTTGAACTTGTCGGAATCAAAGTTTGACCCATTATCAGTGATGATGCTATGCAGAACTCCATATCTGAATATCAGTTCTCTGACGAAACTGATAGCAGTGCAAGCATCGAGATTCTTGATAGGCTTAGCTTCAATCCATTTAGTAAACTTGTCGACTGCCACCGGCACGTGAGTAAAGCCGCTCCTGCCAGTTCTCAGTGGTCCAACCATATCCAATCCCCAAACAGCAAAGGGCCAGACGAGTGGAATGGTCTTCATGGCTGAGGCGGGTTTGTGTGACATGTTGGAATAGAACTGACATCCTTCACACTTGTCGACTATCTCTTTCGCCATTTCATTTGCTCTTGGCCAGTAAAATCCCGCTCGGTATGCTTTAGCCACAATGGTCCGAGAGGACGCATGGTGACCACAGGTCCCCGAGTGGATATAGTCAAGAATTATCTGACCTTCTTCTGGTGTTATACATTTCTGAATGACTCCAGTCGCGCTTTCTCTGAACAACTGTCCCTTTATCACAGTAAAGGCCTTGGATCGACGGACGATCTGTCGAGCCTCTTCTTCATTCTCTAGGAGCTCCTTTCTTAGGATATACGCGATGTACGGCACTGTCCAGTAGGGAGTGATGACCAAAACTTCTATGATTAAGTCGACCACCGCTGGAACCTCAACCTCAGTCGGATCCGTGGCACTTTTTGGTTGCGGGGCTTCTTCGGTGAAAGGATCCTCTTGAACTGATGGTGTGTGGATGTGTTCCAAAAACACATTGATGGGAATGGCTTCTCTCTTGGAACCTATTTTTGCGGATCATCACCGCTTGATTTTTCGATCGGGTATATGATGAAGCTCTAACCCCTCGAATTTCTTCTCTAGCTTTCTCACTGCATTGCATTAACCAGTCATGGCTGGACTTCTGATGTCTCACTCCTTCATCACTTGATTAACCACCAAATCTGAGTCGCCATAGACCATGAGGCGACGGACGCCGAGTGATATGGCCATACGCAACCCATACAAAAGTGCTTCGTATTCTGCTTCGTTATTGGAGGAATCAAAGTGGATCTGGAGCACATATCTGATCTTATCTCCTCGGGGGGAAACCAACACTACCCCAGCACCGGAACCATTCAACATCTTAGAACCATCAAAGAACATGGTCCAGTGCTCCGAGTGAACTTGAGTCGGCAGTTGCTGTTCAATCCACTCGTCGACGAAATCTGCTATTGCTTGGGACTTGATGGCTTCCTTTGCCTCAAACTTGATATCTAAGGGAAGGAGTTCAATCGCCCATTTTGCCACTCGACCAGTTGCATCTCTGTTGTGCAAAATCTCTGACAATGGAGCGTCACGATTTAATCGTAATGGAATGGTCGAGAAGTAATGTGCAACCTTCTTCGTGGTCATATAAATCCCATACACAAGCTTACGATAGTGAGGATATCTTTGCTTTGACGGGTTAAAACTTTAGAAACATAATATCTTGGTATTTGAACTTTGAAGGCTTTTCCTTCTTCTTCCCGCTCGACCGTAAATCTGATCTTGACAACTTGTCCCGTGGCTGCAATGTAAAGCAGCAAAGGCTCTCTCGATTGGGGCAGCAAGCACCGCTGGGTGGAGATAAGGGCTTTTAGCTCGCAAACGCTGCATCGACTTCGTGGAGTCCACTCGAACTTGTCGACTTCTTCATCACCGGTAAAGAGGCAATGCCTTTTCACCAAGTCGAGAGATGAATCGACTTAAAGCGGCCAAGCAACCAAGAAGCTTCGGACATCGTGCACATGCATGTGACGTTTCATTGAGTATAGTACCAACTTTTTACGGATTGGCGTCGATTCCTCGCTCGAAACGAGAAAACCGAGTAATTTTCCGCCAGAACTCCGAATGTGCACTTTGATGGATTAAGCTTGATATCATACCTCCCGAGGTTGGCAAATGTTTCGGCAAGGTCGTGCCAGCAGTCGGAACCTTTTCGTGACTTGACCACAATATCATCCATGTATGCTTCCACATTCCGACTGATTTGAGTGAGCAAACACTTCTGAATCATTCTCATGAACGTGGCTCCGGCATTCTTGAGGCCGAATGGCATGGTGACATAACAGAAGCACCCGAATGGAGTGATGAAAGCTATTTTGATCTCGTCGGGTCCACACAGACGGATCTGATGGTAACCGGAATAGGCGTCTAAAAAAGACAGGCGCTCACATCCCGCGGTCGAGTCGACTATTTGGTCGATGCGCGGAAGAGGAAAATGATCTTCGGGCAGGCCCGATTGATATGTTTGAAGTCAATGCAATGCGAAGTGACTTGTCCTTCTTGGGGACCATGATGACATTGGCGAGCCACTCGGAGTGGTAAATCTCTCGGATGAACTCCGCTGCAAGGAGTCGAGCCACTTCCTCGCCAATGGCCTTTCTCTTCTGGACGGCGGACCGTCGAAGATGTTCTTTGACAGGTTTGACTTTCGGGTTAACTCGTAGACAGTGCTCAGCCAGCCCCCTGGGAACACCCGGCATGTCAGCAGGCTTCCATGCGAAGATGTCCCAGTTCTCATGGAGGAACTGGATGAGCGCTTCTTCCTATTTGGAGTCGAGTGTTGTAGAGATATGAGTCGGAGCAGCATTGGGGTCAGTCGGGTGAATGTGAATAGGCTTCGTCTCACCGGACGACTGAAATCCTGATTCCGTAGCGGGCTTCTTGGCTCGCAACAAATCACTCGGGTCTGCAGTTTTCTGGTATTCCTGCAGCTCTACCACTTCCATCTGAGCATCGGCTATCTTGGAGCCTTTCTGAAAACACTCTTCTGCTTTCTTCCGATTGCCAGTGACAATGATCACACCTTTGGGGCCTGGCATCTTCAGTTTAAGGTATACATAACATGGTCGAGCCATGAAACGTGCATACGCGGGCCTTCCCAGTATAGCGTGATAAGCACTCTGGAAATGCACAACTTCAAACGTCAATTTTTCTTTGCGGAAATTCTTGGAGTCTCCGGAAACCACATCAAGAGCAATCTGACCGAGTGACTCGGCCTTCTTTCCAGGAATGACTCAATGGAAACTCATGTTGCTGGTACTGAGCCTGGACATCGGAATGCCCATCCCTTTCAACGTTTCTGCATACAATATATTCAGACCACTGCCACCATCCATCAAAACTTTAGTCAATCGAGTGCCTTCGACAACTGGGTTGACCACCAAAGCTTGCCTCCCAGGGGTGGCTATGTGCATTGGGTGGTCAGACTGGTCGAATGTGATGGCAGTCTGAGACCATTTCAAATAACTAGGTGTTGCCGGAGCGACCATATTCACCTCTCGGTTGATAACTTTCAATCGAATTTTGCTTTCAACGTCAGCAAAAATCATCAGGGTGGAATTGACCTGGGGGTATCCATCATCACTATCTTCCTTGTTCTCAACTTTGTCCGACTCCTTTTCCTTATCTTTGGGATGTTTCCCCTAGAACTGCTGGATTAAGAGCCGACACTGTCGAGCTGTATGCTTTGGATAAATGAGTTTACCCTCTTCATCTTTCTTTGTGTGAATGTGGCATGGCAAATCCAACACATCTTTTCTGTCTTGATCCTTTACTTTCTTGGGGTTCCAAGGCCCTTTAGGCTTCCCCTTAAACTTTCCTTGAGTCAGGGCCAAGGCTTCTCCAGGAGTAGCTGGCTCGGCTTTCAGCTTTTGCTTCCGACTGGAGTTCCCTCCTCCGGTTTCGTGGGCGACTGACTTGTGCTTGCCACTCCGGAGCCGATCCTCTTCTTCACCATTGGCATACTTGGTGGCAATCTCCATCATTCGACTGAGAGACATGTCCCTGGTTCGACCGAATTTCAGGTTTAGCTCTCTGTATTTAACACCTTCCTTGAAGGCACAGACTGCCTGGTAATTAGATACATTCTCTACCATGTGATGCAACGTGATCCATCTCTGGATGTAATCCCTCAATGTTTCATTCGACTTCTGCACACAAGATTGCAATTCTGTCAACCCTGTCGGTCGCTTGCAGGTCCCTTCAAATGTTCTGACAAACACGCGAGAAAGATCTTCCCAAGTGTAAATACTGTTGGGTGCTAACTGGTTCAGCCATGCTCTGGCCAAGCGCTCCAACATAAGAGGCAGGTGTTTCATGGCCACTTCATCATTGCCGCCGCCAATCTGAACAGCCACTCGGTAGTCCTCAAGCCAAGTATCGGGTTTGGACTCACCAGTGAACTTATCGACTCGATCGCCAACTTTGAAGTTGGGAGGAATCACTGCGGCCCTGATGGCTCTGCTGAAGCACTCTGGTCCTGAGACGTGCACTCTGCTGCTGGTGGGTGCATCTCTGTCATGACCTCCTCGGTGAGCTCTGTTTCTGTCGACCAAACCCTGAACGAGAATGGATCTCGCATCAAAGCCTGGTTCTCTGGGGTCGACTGGAATCCTTCGCCCAGCACTGTGAGGGCGTCTGCCATCCTGTTGTCGAGGCACGTGTGACCCACTCCTTGGGGGAGGGGTGGGCACTCAACATCGATCGTCGCGATCGAATCGGTGATCATACTGCTCACGGTTCCTATACTGATCTCGCCGGTCTTCACGTCCCTCACGCCTCGGGGGCGATCTTGGGCTGTGAGCCGACTGAACTGTATCTGCAACAACGGATTTGCTGTGGATCCTGTTCCGCGACTGTGATACAGCTGAATTCTGGTTTCCTGCTGCCCGGAGTAATTCTCTGATCTGCAACAAGCCTCTGCCAGCCTCGGACTGGGAAGGCTGGATCGACTCTGCTATACGGGCCGCAGCTGCTAAATTTTGAATCGGAGTTCGATATACCTGAGTCGATGGTGGAAAGAGTTGACGTTGACTGGATTCTGGAACCCGTTGTCGAGCACGCTCGTCGAGCGCTCGCTGGAGGTTCTCCAGTCGAGTGCGCTCAGCCAAGTTGGCCAAGCGCGCGTCTTCTAAAGCACGAGCCTCGGGGGTTTCTCCAACGATAGGAGTGTGCAGCGCATCCATGTTCCGGCGGCGAAGTTCTTCCCTCTGTAGCGAAGTGAGGGGCTCGGGGAGATTCTCTTCATGGGCATGCGACGGATCGCCTCCGCCGTCGCCTCCGTCAGTGCGGGGAAAGCCGGGAGGACTGCATGGTCCATCGACCATCAGAACCTCCGCCGCTGGATCACTGTTGTCGCACTCGGATGCAGTCTCTGCGGAGCTAGTCGACAGGTGGAACAGGCCATAGAGAGATTTGTCGGGCTCGATTGCCGCGACTTGGGGGGTGGCCGACTGGCGAGCCACCGCGTGCCTCACCCACCGCTGAAGTCTCGACCGACCGGAGCGCTTGCGCCAGCGGGAAACAGGAAGGGAGGACGACATAGGGGTCGACCGATACTGGGTCGACGGTTGTCACAGGAGCATGCCGCGGACGCACGCGCGAAAGTGCGTCGCCCCGCGAACAGGGAGAGCGTCGATGTCGAAGGGAGCCTCCTGAAGCCAAGCGGAGTCGTCAGCGATGAACATGAGCGCGCCGAGACGGATCTCGCGGCCCTCAACCAAAACCCCGCCTGAAACCATGATGAAGGAGATCGGAAAAATCGCAACTTCTCCAATAAGTCGCTAAGACACCTGCCCCAAGGTGGGCGCCAACTGTCGTGGTTCTAAGTCTGACAGTAATGTAGGGGGGTAGGAATGGAGAGGCAAGATCCTAGCTATGGGGTAGTTGTATACACACGAGTTTTACGAGTTCAGGCCCTTCTCGGAGGAAGTAATAGCCCTACGTCTCGGTACCCGGAGGCGGTCGAGTGGATTATATGTGTATGAATTACAAGGGTGCGAACCCTTGACACTGAGGAGGGGGGTGGCTTATATAGAGTTCGCCAGACCCCTCCCGCCCTCATTTATGCAGGGTTTAAAGTACATTAAGGTCGGGCGTTACTGGTAACGCCTCAAATAAAGTGCTATGATGACCATAAAGGCTACTTAATGACCGACCGTTAGCGTGCGGAGTGACTTTAGATCTCCTGGCTGTCGAGTGGTTGGCTTCATGGTCGAGTGGTTGGCTTCATGGTCGAGTGTCTTCGAGTCTGTCGAGTGGAACACTTCATAGTCGATTGAAAGGTGGTTTCTTCTAGAGATGTCCTTGCGGAGGGTATCTAGGACAGGTCCATGACCCTACCCTAGGTACATAGCTTCATCATGCACGACCCACCCGAGTTCAGCCCGCCGTGAAACGTGCCTTTGTGGGATTCATCCATGGGGCGGAATCGAAGGATGGATCTGTGTCTGGTGGTGAGATGGTCGTCTACTCTGATGGTGAGTCGTTTATTGGCAAAACTGAGTCGTTGTATCAACTGCAAGATGGCCGGCTTGAGGGCTATTCCGATGGCAACAATATTCCGGACCCTTGTGAGCCGCCAAACAGGGTCGCAATTTTCATGGCTGGTACCCAGCCAGTGCAGAATTCGCCGACTGCAGCAGCAATGATCTCCGGGTCAGCAACGACAATGGCAGCTGGGGTAGGAGGCCCTGTGCGCCCGCTGGCTCAGCTCTTGACCGACTTATTGGACAATCTGACAGCATTGTTAGCAGTAAATGTTAACCCGGCAAATCAAGATCAGCATAACGCGGAGGTTGCAAAATTGCGTGACGAGATAGCGCAAGCCAAGGAAGATCTAGCGGCTGAGAACGCTAGGATGACTGTGGAGCGAGCTGTTTTGGATGCTCAGGCACAGCGGATTCAAGCGGATTCTTACCGGCTCACATTGGATCAGAATGCTGCAAACGAGATTCTAAGGAGGAAACACCGGAGTCATCTACCCCCGGTTTACGAGCCGAGGAACCTTTTCAATACGCCTGGGGCGGGGACCAGTAACCCGCCAGAGATAAATCGGGTGGTAGCCACGCCTAGGACCGGAGCACCGGCTCAGCCGCACACAACAGATCCGCCTCGTCTGAATAATACCCCGCCACGGTATGTGCCGACGCCACCGGGTCATTATTCTAACCCTTTGGATAATATGTTCACTGCGGCGACAAGATTGGCGGCTCTCCCAGTTGAAGGCGAGTCTCCAGCTGCGCTTGAAACATGGAGGGCTAGAGAGCTTCTTCAGACAGCTCTGGTATAGCAGGAGGCTTATTCTTACAGTCGTGAGAGGATTCACTCAACCCCTCGCCCAAGCCGGAGTTATAGCAGACATATTGACTCACCGGCTGTTTCAAGCAGTGACAGGCGCCGTAACCAGCCTCGTGGACATGACCGGGCACGTGATGGTGCTCATGATTTGGTGGACCAGGGCAGAGCACGTCGAGAGGCTGAGCTGGCGGGTCAGCAAGCGGCTCATCAGCATCCTCCGGTTTATCCGACAACTTCGATGGAGATAGGTGTAACCTCCAGAACCTTGGGAGTACCATGTTTAGTGCAGGCTTTACGTAATGTACGTTTGCCCAAGGATTTCAAATTCCTCGTAAGGTGCCCAACTACACAGCTGACTTACCCCCTGAAGCATGGGTTGAGAGTTATGAGATGGCGATGGAGTTGTTGGATGTTGACGATGCTGCATGTGCTAAGTACTTCACCATGATGTTGGAAGGAACGGCCCATACTTGGTTGAAAGGGCTGCCAGCCAACTCCATTGGATCATGGGCCAAGTTAAAAGCCCAGCTTATCCACAATTTTAAAGATACGTGCAAGCAGCCTATGTCAATTGTGGATTTGGACGCCTGTGTCCAAGAAGAGGGCGAGTCAACAACCCATTGGGTGCGCCGGGTCTCGGCTATCATGCACTCATCGGATCACATCAACGCCAGCATAACTGTCTTAATGTTAGAGAAGAATTGTCGTTTTATGCCCCTTAAACAAAAGCTTGGGCGGCTTAAGCGACACTGTAATGATATGGGGGAGCTCATGGTGGCTCTTGTCAAATATGCCGACTCTGATAGTACCAAGGACCCCGAGTCTGATGAGGAAAAGCCGGGTAAGGGAAAGAAGAGTAGCGGTGTGAAAGGGTAGCAGGGTGGCAATGGTAAGCGCAAAGCTGATGGGAATTTGGACTTCGTGGCTAACTGCTACCTCTTGAGCACTGCGTTGGATTTCCCGAAGAGGACAGGATGATGCAGCAAAGTAGCGTAAGTATTTCCCTCAGTTTTTGAGAACCAAGGTATCAATCCGGTAGGAGGCCACGCACAAGTCCCTCGTACCTGCACAAAACGATAGCTACTCGCAACCAACGCGATTAGGGGTTGTCAATCCCTTCACGGTCACTTACGAGAGTGAGATCTGATAGAGATGATAGATAATATTTTTGGTGTTTTTTATATATAGATGCAAAGTGAAAAGTAAAAGGCAAAGTAAAAACAAGGCAAGTATTAAAGCGATGGAGATTGATATGATGAGAATAGACCCGGGGGCCATAGGTTTCGCTAGAGGCTTCTCTCAAGAGCATAAGTATTCTACGGTGGGTGAACAAATTACTGTTGAGCAATTGACAGAAGTGAGCATAGTTATGACTATATCTAGGTATGATCATGTATATAGGCATCACATCCAAGACAAGTAGACCGAAACGATTCTGCGTCTACTACTATTACTCCACTCATCGACCGCTATCCAAAGATGCATCTAGAGTATTAAGTTAAAACAGAGTAACGCCTTAAGCAAGATGACATGATGTAGAGGAATAAATTCATGCAATATGATAAATACCCCATCTTGTTATCCTCAATGGCAACAGTACAATACGTGCCTTGCAACCCTTTCTGTCACTGGGTAAGGACACCGCAAGATTGAATCCAAAGCTAAGCACTTCTCCCATTTCAAGAACTACCAATCTAGTTGGCCAAACCAAACGGATAATTCGAAGAGACTTGCAAAGATAACCAATCATACATAAAAGAATTCAGAGAAGATTCAAATATTATTCATAGATAAGCTGGATCATAAACCCACAATTCATCGGTCTCAACAAACACACCGCAAAAAGAAGATTACATCGAATAGATCTCCATGAGAGAGGGGAGAACATTGTATTGAGATCCAAAAAGAGAGAAGAAGCCATCTAGCTACTAGCTATGGACCCGAAGGTCTGAAGTAAACTACTCACACTTCATCGGAGGAGCTATGGTGATGATGTAGAAGCCCTCCGTGGTGGATGCCCCCTCCGGCGGAGCTCCGGAACAGGCCCCAAGATGGGATCTCGTGGATACAGGAAGTTGCGGCGGTGGAATTAGGTTTTTGGCTCCTCTTCTGATCGTTTGGGGGTACGTAGGTATATATAGGAGGAAGGAGTACGTCGGTGGAGCGACAGGGGGCCCGTGAGGCAGGGGCGCGCCCTGGGGGGGCGCCCACCCTCGTGACCGCCTCTTCGTTCCCTGGAGTAGGGTCCAAGTCCCCTGGATCATGTTCGGTGAGAAAATCACGTTTCCGAAGGTTTCATTCTGTTTGGACTCCGTTTGATATTATGTTTCTTCTTAACACTGAAATAGGCAAAAAAACAGCAATTCTGGGTTGGGCCTCCGGTTAATAGGTTAGTCCCAAAAATAATATAAAATTGGAAAATAAAGCCCAATACAGTCCAAAACAGTAGATAAAGTAGCATGGAGCAATCAAAAATTATAGATACGTTGGAGAAGTATCAGGCATCCCCAACCTTAATTCCTGCTCGTCCTCGAGTAGATAAATGATAAAAAGAGAATTTTTGATGCGGAGTGATACTTTGGCATAATTTCAATGTAAATCTTCTTAATTGTGGTATGAATATTCAGATCCGAAAGATTCAAGACAAAAGTTCATATTGACATAAAAATAATACTACTTCAAGCATACTAATCAAAGTAATCATGTCTTCTCAAAATAGCATGGCAAAAGAAAGTTCATCCCTACAAAATCATATAGTTAAGCTATGCTTCATTTCCATCACACAAAGATGTTCCCAACTTCTATACCCCCGATGACAAGCCAAGCAATTGTTTCATACTTAAATAATCTCAAACTTTTCAACCTTCACGCAATACATGAGCGTGAGCCATGGATATAGCACTATGGGTGGAATAGAATATGATGATAGGGATTGTGTGGAGAAGACAAAAAAGGAGAAAGTATCACATTGACGAGGATAATCAACGGGCTATGGAGATGCCCATCAATTGATGTCAACATGAGGAGTAGGGATTGCCATGCAACGGATGCACTAGAGCTATAAATAAACGTTCAACAAAAGAAAACTAGTGGGTGTGCATCCAACTTGCTTGCTCACGAAGACCTAGGGAATTTGAGGAAGCCCATCATAGGAATATACAAGCCAAGTTCTATAATGGAAAATTCCCATTAGTATGAAAAAGACAACTTATGAGACTCACTATATGAAAAACATGGTGCTACTTTGAAGCACAATATATGAGACTCACTACATGAAGAACAAGGTGCTACTTTGAAGCACAAGTGTGGAAAAGAGATAGTAACATTGCCCTTTTTATTTATTTTCTTTTTTTTGGCCTTTCTTTTTTACTTTTTGGCCTTTATCTTTTTTTGGGCAATGCTCTAATAATGATGATCATCACACTTCTATTGATTACAACATAAGGATTACAACTCGAAACTAGAACAAGATATGACTCTATATGAATGCCTCCGTGATGTGCAGGGATGGTGCAATGAATCAAGAGTGACATGTATGAAAAATAATGCATGGTGGCTTTGCCACAAATACGATGTCAACTACATGATCATGCAATGGCAACATGACAAAAGTAAAGTATGTCATGATGATGATGATGAACGGAACGGTGGAAAGTTGCATGGCAATATATCTCGGAATGGCTACGGAAATGCCATAATAGGTAGGTATGGTGGCTGTTTTGAGGAAGATATAAGGAGGTTTATGTGTGATAGAGAGTATCATATCACGGGGTTTGGATGCACCGGCGAAGTTTGCACCAACTCTCAAGGTGAGAAAGGGCAATGCACGGTACTGAAGAGGCTAGCAAAGGTGAAAAGGTAAAAGTGCGTATAATCCATGGACTCAACATTAGTCAAAAGAACTCATATACTTATTGCAAAAATTTAGAAGTCATCAAAAATCAAGTACTACGCGCATGCTCCTAGGGGGATAGATTGGTAGGAAAAGACCATCGCCGTCTCCCCGACCGCCACTCATAAGGATGCACAAGCCAGGTACACTTCATGTTTCAAATTTGTTACACAACTTTAACCATACGTGCATGCTACGGGATTTGCAAACTTCACCACAAGAATTTCTGAAATTCACAACTACTCAACTAGCACGACTTTGATATTATCACCTCCATATCTCAAAACAATTATCAAGCATCAAACTTATCTTAGTATTCAACGCACTCAAAAGAAAGTTTCACATATCTTGAATACCAAGTATATTAATATTAAGCAAATTACCATGCTATTAACGACTCTCAAAATAATCTAAGTGAAGCATGAGAGATCAATAGTTTCTTTAAAACAAATCCACCACCGTGCTCTAAAAGATCTAAGTGAAGCATTAGAGCAAAAATTATCACGCTCAAAAGATATAAGTGAAGCACTATGAGCAAAACTATCAAGCTCAAAAGATACAAGTGAAGCACATAGAGTATTCTAGCAAATTCCAATTTATGTATGGCTCTCTCAAAAGGTGTGTGCAGCAAGGATTATTGTGGTAAAACTAACAAGCAAAGACACAAATAATACAAGGCGCTCCAAGCAAAATACTTATCATGTGGTGAATAAAAATATAGCTCCAAGTAAATTACCGATGGAAGTAGACGAAAGAGGGGATGCCTTCCAGGGCATCCCCAAGATTTGACTTTTTGGTGTCCTTGGATTATCTTGGGGGTGCCATGGGCATCCCCAATCTTAGGCTCTTGCCACTCCTTGTTCCATAATCCATCAAAAGAATTCACCCAAAACATGAAAACTTCACAACACAAAACTCAATAGAAATCTCGTGAGCTCCGTTAGAGAAAGAAAACAAAAGACTACTTTAAGGTACTGTAATTAACTCATTCTTTATTTATATTAGTGTTAAACCTACTGTATTCCAACTTCTCTGGATTATAAACTATTTTACTAGCCATATATTCATCAAAATAAGCAAACAACACACGCAAAACAGAATCTGTCAAAAACAGAACAGTCTGTAGTAATCTGTAACTAACGCAAACTTATGGAACTCCAAAAGTTCTACCAAAATTAGAAGACCTAGACAATTTGTTTATTGATCAGCAGAAATTGGAATCAGTATTTTATCACGTTCTGGTGATTTTTAGCAATTCGGGCACTGAGCGCAAAGTTTCTGGAAATTACAGCAAGATCAAATAACTATTATCCAAGAAGATCCAATAGGTCTATCTTGGCACAAACACTAATTAAAACATAAAACCACATCTAAACAGAGGCTAGATGGATTATTTATTCCTAAACAGAAGCAAAAACAAAAAACTAAAAATAAAATTGGGTTGCCTCCCAACAAGCGCTATCGTTTAACACCCCTAGCTAGGCATAAAAGCAAGGATAGATCTAGGTATTGCCATCTTTGGTAGGCAATCCATAATTGGCTCTCATGATAGATTCATATGGTAATTTTATTTTCTTTCTAGGAAGTGTTCCATGCCTTTCTTTAATGGAAATTGGAATCTAATATTCCCTTCCTTCATATCAATAATTGCACCAATCGTTCTAAGGAAAGGTCTACCAAGAATAATAGGACATGAAGGATTGCAATCTATATCAAGAATGATAAAATCTACGGGCACATAATTACTATTTGCAACCATAAGAACATCATTAATTCTTCCCATATGCCTTTTAATAGTGGAATCCGCAGGATGCAAGTTTAGAGAGCAATCATCAAAGTCACGAAAATCTAGCAAACCACACAAAGTTTTGGGAATAGTGGAGACACTAGCACCCAAATCACACAAAGCATGAAACTCATAATCTTTAATTTTAATTTTGATAGTAGGTTCCCACTCATCATAGAGCTTCCTAGGGATAGAAACTTTCAACTCAAGTTTTTCTTCATAAGATTGCATCAAAGCATCAACAATGTGTTCGGTAAAGACCTTATTTTGACTATAAGCATGAGGAGAATTTAGCACGGATTGCAACAAGGAAGTACAATCAATTAAAGAGCAATTTTCATAATTGAATTCCTTGAGATCCAAAATAGTGGGTTTAGCAACATCTAGGTTTTTATTTCTTTTAATCCCACATTTATCAATTTCATCATCAAGATCTAAAAACTCTGAATTCTTAGAACGCCTTCTAGGTAAAGGAAGATCATATTCAGTTTCATCAAGATTCATATTGCAAAACAAAGATTTAATGGGGACACATCAATAACTTTTAGATCTTCATCTTGATTTTCATAGGAATTAGAAGAACACGCTTTAATAAAGGCATCTTTGGAAGCACGCATCCTAGCGGTTCTTTCTTTGCACTCATCAATGGAAATTCTCATAGCTTTGAGAGACTCATTGATATCATGCTTAGGAGGAATATATCTAAGCTTTAAAGAATCAACCTCAAGAGAAATTCTATCAACGGTCCTAGCCAAATCATCAACTTTAAGCAATTTCTCCTCAAGCAAAGCATTAAAATTCTTTTGTGAATTCATAAACTCTTTAACACTACTCTCAAATTCAGAGGGCATCTTATTAAAATTTCCATAAGAGTTGTTGTAGGAATTTCCATAATTATTAGAAGGATTACTAGGATAAGGCCTAGGATTAAAATTCCCTCTATCTGGCGTTGTTACCAAAATTATTCCTACCAACAAAATTCACATCCATAGATTCATTATTATTCTCAATCAAGGTAGACAAAGGCATATCATTAGGATCAGAAGAAACACTCTTAGTAGTAAATAATTTCATAAGTTCATCCATCTTTCCACTCAAAACATTGATTTCTTCTATCGCATGCACTTTTTTATTAGTAGATCTCTCGGTATGCCATTGAGAATAATTAACCATAATATTATCTAGAAGTTTAGTAGCATCTCCTAGAGTGATTTCCATAAAAGTGCCTCCATGGCGAATCTAAAAGATTTCTAGAAGCAAAATTCAATCCGGCATAAAAGTTTTGTATGATCATCCATAAGTTCAAACCATGAGTAGGACAATTGTGTATCATTAATTTCATTCTCTCCCAAGCTTGTGCAACATGTTCATGATCAAGTTGCTTAAAATTCATAATATCGTTCCTAAGAGAGATAATCTTAGCGGGAGGAAAATACTTAGAGATAAAAGCATCTTTGCACTTGTTCCAAGAATCAATACTATTTTTAGGCAAAGATGAAAACCACGCTTTATACGATCTCTAAGCGAAAAAGGAAATAGCTTCAATATAACGACATCATTATCGACATCTTTTTTTCTTTTGCATATCACATAAATCAACGAAGCTATTCAGATGAGTAGCGGCATCTTCACTAGGAAGGCCCGCGAATTGATCTTTCATAACAAGATTCAACAAAGCAATATTGATTTCACAAGATTCAGTATTGGCAAGAGGAGCAATCGGAGTGCTAAGGAAATCATTATTATTGGTATTGGTGAAGTCACAAAATTTGGTAGCATCTTGAGCCATCACGACAAGCAATCCAACACACGAGCAAACAAAAGGCAAGCGGGAAAAAGAGGAGGAGATTGGGAAAGAGAGGGCGAATAAAACGGCAAGGGTGAAGTGGGGAGAGGAAAACGAGAGGCAAATGGCAAATAATGTAATGCGAGAGATAGGGATTGTGATGGGTACTTGGTATGTTGACTTTTGCGTAGACTCCCCGGCAACGGCGCCAGAAATCCTTCTTGCTACCTCTTGAGCACTGCTTTGGATTTCCCCGAAGAGGAGAGGATGATGCAGCAAAGTAGCGTAAGTATTTCCCTCAGTTTTTGAGAACCAAGGTATCAATCCAGTAGGAGGCCACGCACAAGTCCCTCGTACCAGCACAAAACGATAGCTACTCGCAACCAACGCGATTAGGGGTTGTCAATCCCTTCAGGTCACTTACAAGAGTGAGATCTGATAGAGATGATAGATAATATTTTTGGTGTTTTTGGTATATAGATGCAAAGTGAAAAGTAAAAGGCAATGTAAAAACAAAGCAAGTATTAAAGTGATGGAGATTGATATGATGAGAATAGACCCGGGGGCCATAGGTTTCACTAGAGGCTTCTCTCAAGAGCATAAGTATTCTACGGTGGGTGAACAAATTACTGTCGAGCAATTGACAGAATTGAGCATAGTTATGATTATATCTAGGCATGATCATGTATATAGGCATCACGTCTAAGACAAGTAGACCAAAACGAATCTGCATCTACTACTATTACTCCACTCATCGACCGCTATCCAGCATGCATCTAGAGTATTAAGTTAAAAACAGAGTAACTCCTTAAGCAAGATGACATGATGTAGAGGAATAAATTCATGCAATATGATAAATACCCCATCTTATTATCCTCGATGACAACAATACAATACGTGCCTTGCAACCCTTTACATCCTTTGGGTAAGGACACCGCAAGATTGAACCCAAAGCTAAGTACTTCTCCCATTGCAAGAACTACCAATCTAGTTGGCCAAACCAAGCGGATAATTCAAGAGACTTGCAAAGATAACCAATCATACATAAAAGAATTCAGAGAAGATTCAAATATTATTCATAGATAAGCTGGATCATAAACCCACAATTCATCGGTCTCAACAAACACACCGCAAAAGAAGATTACATCGAATAGATCTCCACGAGAGGGGGAGAACATTGTATTGAGATCCAAAAAGAGAGAAGAAGCCATATAGCTACTAGCTATGGACCCATAGGTCTGAAGTAAACTACTCACACTTCATCGGAGGGGCTATGGTGATGATGTAGAAGCCCTCCGTGGTGGATGCCCCCTCCGATGGAGCTCCGGAACAGGCCCCAAGATGGGATCTCGTGGATACAGGAAGTTGCGGCGGTGGAATTAGGTTTTTGGCTCCTCTTCTGATCGTTTGGGGGCACGTAGGTATATATAGGAGGAATGTAGCGACCCGACCCGAATGGATCAAATCTCTGTGCTTTCGTGTCATTCCTGGATCGGTATGCTGACACACACAGTACTCGAAGGATTTATAGCAGAGGTAAATCACATGTATAAAGTAGCGTAAATACTATTACCTCAATCCAAAATATAGCGGAAGCAACAAGGTTGTGGATTCCCATCAACACCAGCAGCAAAGTTGAGTATAGGAAATCGTAACCCTAACGTATCACTTACTCGTCATCTGAAAAGTGCGCAACATGAAAAGTTGCAGCCCTGAAACGGGTCAAAGACATGGAATATGCTGGCAATGTAACACATAGAGAGTAATGAAAGAATAAGCTATACTACATGCATGTATGGCTGGTGGAAAGCTCTATGGTTATAAGGTTTTGCGAAAAGCCAATTTTCCCTACTACAAAGGAATAAATTTATTTAACTATCATGGTGGTTGTTGAACATTGAGAATGGTTGACCAACATCCTCAATCCTAATTAAAAGTACTCATTAAAAACCCAACAATATTAATTAGAAGTAACATGATGAGATCAACAGGATAATCCAAGAACTAGATACTCAAGATGTCCATAACCGGGGACACGGCTAACCATGATTAGTTTGTACACTCTGTAGAGGTTTGCGCACTTTTCCCCACAAGACTCAATCTCCTCCGTTGGATTTCTCGCACTACATGGTGTTTGAGAAATGGATGACCGAGACATAGTCTTTCAGAAGCGTTTGCACCTTACGATGGGTAGACCGTACCACCTACAACCCCTACATCTGCTAGTCTACCACTGTAAGAGTTCACACGGCTTAGTCAACTATGCCAGAGCCCATAATGGCTTGTGGCTGCACACGGAAGTTTCTAGTTTGAATAATCTCATGATCCCTTTGAGCCTGGGTGGCGGTCCCAAAAAAACAGGCAAGTCACGAAACCCAGTGCCTAGGCAGGCAAGTCTGGAGTAACCAGGTGCCTCAATCCACCCAGATGTGTGTTTAAGTTGCCACCTTAGATAAACCATTAATTATCAACCTCACATCTATCATGGATATTCACTCAACCAATCCACGTCTACTTGCATAGCATGGCATAATAAGCAAACGTAGAAGTAACTCCCAAGGGTTTGATAATAAAACAGGTAATAGGTACTACCTCAATCTACTTCCCAAAACCCACAATTTAATTAGATCCTAATCATGCAATGTTTGAGGATAGATCTAATGCATAAAAAAACTGGGTACTAGAAAAAGTATGATCAAGTGTTACTTGCCTGCAAAGTTGATGAAGATGATTCGCACTCAAAACTCTTGATAGATCTACTCGTCACACTCCGGTCAATCTATCGTAATCAAGCAATAGTAACCACACATAAGCAATCTCTAAAAAGGTCGGAAAGAACGAAGAAAACAAATCGAAAAACATCAAAAACAAGCAAATAACTCTTGCAACATAAAACAATTTCTAACAGTACCAAAATAACTCTTGCAACATAGAAAGTTTAGGTCAAGAGCTTCGATTAGCAAAAAGAATCAACTAAATCGGAGTTACGAAACTCAAGTTATGATCAAACAAAGTTTGAATACAAATCTGATCTAATTCAAATTTTAAATTATCAAAACATGTTTGAGTTGTATTCTTTGGATAGAGGGATCATGAACGAAGAAGTGGGCGTTGGTTTCGTTGGATTAGACTTACGAGTAAAAAGTTATGAGCGTTTGAAGATTAGGGACTAATCTGTAAAAATAACACTACGGATAGGTCCCTGACGGAAATTAAAAATAAAAGGAAAAATCTATCGAGCGAACGCTCGCTAAACAAAACCAGAAAGAAAAACCGGCTAGAAAACCGATCTAGGGTTTCGGAAAGAAAACCGAAACGAAAAACCGATCTAGAAAACCGGAACGGAAACCTAACGATTCTGAAAAACCGAACCGAGGAAAAGAAAGGTGACGTGGCTGGGCTAGTACCTCGAGCAGGCGAGGGCTCGGCGGCCAGCGTTAGGCGGCGGCACTTGGCGGCAGCGGTGGCAAGCGGTGGTGGGGAAAGGGCGTGAAAGAGGGCGGCGGTGTAAGAGGCGGCCTGCTGCTTCATGAGGAGAGGAGAGGAGTGGTGTTGGTTTGATGTGTTAGAGGGGGTGCTTGGTTATTTTTATGGGGGCGGGGCGGGTTTTGCTTGGGGTAGGGGACAAGAAATAGACTAGGATTAGGAAACAAGAGAGAAAAGATCTAGAAACAAATACGGAATAAACGGAAATAGGACAAGAGTCCTACTAGGATTAGGAAAAAGGAAGTGGCGGCTCCTGGCTCAAGGCGATGGATGGCCTTGGCCGCCGGTGGCTTTAGCGGCTTGGGCCTTTGGCCCAAGGCTGTCAGTTCTTTTTTTAAACAAAATTTCACAGAACTAAAATAAAAACAAAATAATTAAAACTTTTATATAGGCATATAATATATCAAAATTTGCAGAAAAATATTTCCTACAAGATGAACATTATTCTAGCTTCAAATAAAATACACACAAATTCAAATAAAGCAAAGAGTGTTTCAGCTCTAATAAAATCCAATAAAAATCATTTTAAAAATACCAAAATGAATTCAAATTTATTTCTCTCCATTTTTACGATGTAGGGAATCATGTTACCCTATTTTCCATATAATTTATTTTTGGAGAAAAATAATTTAAATAAAACTCAAATAACTCCAAATTAAAAATAAATTCAAAAGAACTTTGAATTTAATTCTTTGAAACTCCCAACTCATATTTCATATGTTTTGAAGAAGTCATTTTATCTTCGCTCGTGAAAATCATTGAGTTGCATAAAGTTTCAGAATTGGAGATATTTTCCAAATGAAATTCAAATATTTTCAACACCCCTTGTCATTTAAATAAATGGAAGAAGTCATGTCATCTTCTCTCCAGGGTTTTGTGATGAAAAGAATTTGAATTCCCGAAGATCATAAAATGCAAAATGAAAGTTTGGGAAAGTCCTTTTATTCCCTCTCATTTAACTTTCACAAGTTTCGAATTCACTCACTTTCAGTCAATCAATCAAACAATCAATCAAATCTATCTATGTGTTTATAACATTCCAAAATTTAGAATTTTGGGATGTTACAAACCTACCACCCTTAAAATGAATCTCGTCCTCGAGATTCGGAGAGGCTAGCAAGAAATAGGTTAGGTTTGGGGGTCTTCAAAATCCATCGATCATCTCCGGGGTCTCGGGTGCTACCACCCTTAGAAGCATGGTTACGGTTCCATCAAAACTTATATACTCCATCCTTATTATCGACAAAGGTCGGTCTTCCTGCATCTTAAGGATAATTCCTTCTCTGGGCTCTTCCGGTAGTGGCATAACCTTTTCCTCAATTCTTTTGTCCTTTCATCTTGGTAAGGTTATCCCAAAAAAATGGGTCTTCTTAGCTGACGGGTCTGGCGCCAATTCTAAACAACTATCGTTATCTCATGGTGGTCAACGATTTATGGTTTCTCCTGCAGAAAGCAGTGCAGGTTGAACCTCACCGTATAACCTACGGTTGGCAACAACTGCCGTGTACAAGGGAAAAAATTCTTATACCATTCTAAGGTTTAAACAGGTTTTTGATCGTCGTCTCTCTACTATAGGTAAGTCACTCAGATTTACCATTCCATATAGCAAAGCGAATAATAAGAGTAAGTCGGTATGGTGATCAATCCATCCCGCACCCAAATCATTACCTTGTACATGGTTTAGCGAATCTCGCATTCTAACACTCGGTCATCCTCACAAGCATTGCAGAATTTCTCATGTCGACGAACCAAGTTCGGAAAATCCATTGATTCTGCAGGCCAAACAAACATCTATCGTTCCTTAACAACTCTCAGGTTTTGCGTAAACTCCTATAGAATCGTCGGTTGATAAAATCGCAACTTCTGCCAGGGTTTTTCCTTCAAAGAAGAGTGTGCTTGCTTCTTGGCAGGTCCCGGGGCACGTGGGTTATGGCCCATCTCATCACTTGCAATCCTTGAACACATCCTCGGGGCAACTGATCGGTATCCCAACATCCAACTTCTGGCATACTTAAAATCCATCCAATTGTACTTGTCTCTTTTCCTTATATTGGCACCAAACTAAGGCGTGCTTACTCGGGCTCATCATGGAATTTCCATTGACCCATATTTCCAACATCATACCTCATTTACGTCCAATAGTAATTTATCTCTTCATCCTCGTGGGATATCCCACATACCGAGATAAAACTTATACTTATGAAGTCCATACTCCACTTCGTGGAACATCATTATCCTTTCGAGGTCAAGCGTCCTTACGGGGAATATTGGCCATCTACGCATGGCACTTCTTCAAGCGGGAAGCGTGAAACAAGTCATGAACTCTGGCAGTCCTTCGGGTGACTCCAACTTGTTAGCCAATTCTCCCATACGTTCCAAACTCGGTATGGTCCTACAAATCTCGGGGCTAACTTTCCCTTAACTCCAAATCATTTAACTCCTCACAGAGGTGGCACACAAAGATATGCTCTATCTCCAATTTCATGGACTACCTCCTTGCGTTTTTGAGTATGCATAACTATTCTGCCTGGACTGAGCTACTTTCAGTCTATCTCGAATCAACTTAACATTCTCTTGAATCCTTGATCACATTTGGTCCAAACAAGCGACGGTCTCCAACGTCATCCCACACTCTCTTGGGGTATCAAACATATCAAGACAAAACTCCTATTCCTTTTATGCGAAATCCATTCGATGGGTATCCTTATCTTTTCCAGGGGTCAACGGTTCTTACAGGTACTACCACCCTTAAAATGTTCCAATATTCCATAGACCATATTTCTCATATCCTCGAAATTGGTCAACATCTTTCCTCATAGGGTAACTCATAAAATCCAAAGCGGTACCAACACCGCTAACTTTATTGATTCTTAAATTATTACAATCTCTCGCTTTTCCATTACATGTCTCAACTTAACACCTCAATATAAAAGAAAAAGCTCTCACTTCTACTACTCCATTTCTTTTGTTACAACTTCAAGCTGTATATCATCAGTCTCCTTCTCCTTCGACAATCTACGGCAAAGTGCCCTGCTACATTACAACGGAAACATATTACTTCTGACAAATATCGAGGTTTCCTTGTGATTATATAGCCTCCTGGGGTCCTTATCTTCCCTCTTGGGCAATCAATCAAACAATCAATCAAATCTATCTATGTGTTTATAACATTCCAAAATTTAGAATTTTGGGATGTTACAAGGAAGGAGTACGTCGGTGGAGCGACAGGGGGCCCACGAGGCAGGGGGCGCGCCCTAGGGGCGCGCCCCCACCCTCGTGACCGCCTCTTTCGTTCCTTGGAGTAGGGTCCAAGTCCTCGGATCACGTTCGGTGAGAAAATCACGTTTCGAAGGTTTCATTCCGTTTGGACTCCGTTTGATATTACATTTCTTGAAACTTGAAATAGGCAAAAACAACAATTCTGGGTTGGGCCTCCGGTTAATAGGTTAGTCCCAAAAATAATATAAAAGTGGAAAATAAAGCCCAATATAGTCCAAAACAGTAGATAAAGTATCGTGTAGCAATAAAAAATTATAGATACGTTGGAGACGTATCACTAACACTGGCGCGTGGAATTATAACCAGCGGCGCAAGGGAAGGCCGTTGAGGGAGTCCTGGATTAGGGGGTGTCCGGATAGCCGAACTATCACCGTTGGCCGGACTCCTGGACTATGAAGATACAATATTGAAGACTTCGTCCCGTGTCCGGATGAGACTTTCCTTGGCGTGGAAGGCAAGCTTGGCGATCTGGATATGTAGATCTCCTACCATTGTAACCGACTGTGGTAACCCTAACCCTATTCGGTGTCTATATAAACCGAAGGGTTTTAGTCCGTAGGACGAATAACAATCATACCATAGGCTAGCTTCTAGGGTTTAGCCTCTCGATCTCGTGGTAGATCTACTCTTGTACTACCCATATCATCAATATTAATCAAGCGGGAGTAGGGTATTACCTCCATCGAGAGGGCCCGAACACAGGTAAAAACATCGTGTCCCTTGTCTCCTGTTACCATCCGCCTAGCCGCGGTTCGGGACCCCCTACCCGAGATCCACCGGTTTTGACACCGACATTGGTGCTTTCATTGAGAGTTCCTACGTCGCCGTCACCTATAGGCCCGATGGCTCCTTCAATCATCTGCTACGACGCGGTCCAGGGTGAGACTTTTCTCCCCGGACAGATCTTCGTATTCGGCGGCTTTGCACTGCGGGCCAATTCGCTAGGCCATCTGGAGCAGATCGAAAGCTACGCCCCTGGCCATCAGGTCAGATTTGGAAGCTTGAACTATACGGCCGATGTCCGCGGAGACTTGATCTTCGATGGATTCGAGCCACAGCCGAGCATGCCGCACTGTCTCGATGGGTACGATCTAGCTCACGAACAGCGCCACAGGCCGCACCAAGATCCGCTCCGACCCTTAATCCGGAGCCGGTTTCGCCGATCGGGACGGTTGGTTGGACACCGCCTCGGGGCTGAAATCTCCACGACAATTGAGCGAACATCATCCACATCGCTGCGGCTTCGTGACTCCAGTGCGGACTCCTTCGGACTCCGAACCTCCCGCGCCTCTACCAGTCGAATCCGACTGGGCGCCGGTTATGGATTTCACCGCCATGGACATCTTTCAGCACTCGCCCTTTGGCGATATCCTGAACTCATTAAAGTCTCTCTCTTTGTCAGGGGAACCTGGCGAACTATGGTCGGGAAGGTTGGGATTCGGACGACGAAGAAATTCAACGCCCACCCACCACCCACTTTGTAGCCACCGCCGATGATTTAACCGACATGCTCGACTTCGACTCAAGACATCGACGGTATGGACGACGGTGCGGAGACGATCAAGAGCCGGCGCCCACGGGGGCTGGAAGGCCACCTCGTCATATGACATATACATGGTGGACATCCCAAAAGATGGGAATGGCGATGGAACGGCGGAGGATGACCCCTCCAAGAAACAACCCAAGCGCCAACGTCAGCGGCGCCGCTCTAAATCCCGCCACAGTAAAAACGGCAATTCCGGCACTTTAGACAATAATACCCCGGACAATGCCGAAGACGACCCCCTCCAGCAGGACTCAGCAAGTCCGCACGACGGTGCGGCAGAAAGAGAGGTAGAGGGCGATAATTATGCGCCCCCCCTCCGAAGACGAGGCAAGCCTCGACGACAACGAATTCGTCGTGCCAGTGGACCCCATCGAACAAGAGCGTTTTAAACGCAGGCTCATGGCCACGACAAGCAGCCTCAAGAAAAAGCAGCAACAGCTTAGAGCTGACCAAGACACGCTAGGCGGCAGATGGATGAAGTCCTTGCAGCCGAAGAGTATGAACTCGAACGCCCCTCAAAAGCTACCCCAAACGCAGGCCGTTGCCTCGATCGGAGGAGGAAGCACCCACGTCACGGCGCAAGACGACATGGCAGACCCGGCCACCCGTGGTCATGACAGAGAAGCCTCTCGGCCCTCCGCTCAAGCCATGCTCCGACGCCGCTCAAAAAGTACCAAGGCATGGGAAAACGCGCCGGACTTGCGAGATATATTGGAGGATAAGGCAAAGCATACAAAGATCGATCTACAGATCGCGTGGGCACCCAGCGACTCGGGATGATTACCGTCACGCCGGATACAGCAATCCCGGCCGGGCGAACACGATGAGACAAAGCTCATATGAGCTACGCCGTGATATAGCCCAATCTGAGGCACCGCACACCCACTATGCTTCACGGATGAAGTAATGGATCATCAAATCCTCGAGGGCTTCAAACCCGTAAACATCGAATCATACGATGGTACCACAGATCCTGTGATGCGGATCAAGGACTATCTCCTCCATATCCACATGGCCCGCGGTGATGATCTACATGCCATCAAATACCTCCCACTCAAGCTTAAAGGACCAGCTCGGCATTGGCTCAACAGGTTGCCAGCAGAGTCAATCGGTTGTTGGGAGGACCTGGAAGCCGCATTCCTTGATAACTTCCAGGGCACATATGTGTGACCACCAGACGCCGATGACCCTAGCCATATAATTCAGCAGCGGAAGAATCGGCGGACAATTACGGACGCGGTTCCTAACAAAGAAAAATCAGATCGCCGATCGTTCGGATGCAGAGGCGCTTAGCAGCCTTCAAACACAACATCCGCGACGAGTGGCTAGCCCGGCACCTAGGACAGAAAAGCCGAAATCCATGGCAGCCCTCACCACACTCATGACCCGCTTTTGCGGCGGAGAGGACAGTTAGCTAGCTCGAAGCAACAACTTGGCCAAACACCTGGTAGTTCGGATACCAAGGACAGCAATGGCGGTCGCGTCGCAACAAGCATAAACGCCGCATTAACGGTGATAATGCTTAAGATCTGACGATAAATGCCGGATTTAGAGGTTCTAAACCCGGTCGTGGAAGAAGCCATTCAAAAGAAATACCGGGGCCCGTCCAACTTGGACCGAATACTCGATCGCTTGTGCGGATACATGGCACCCCGAAAAACCAGCCAACCACACCAACAGGGATTGTTGGGTGTTCAAGCAAGCGAGCAAGCTAAGCGCCGAAAACAACGACAAGGGGCTGCATAGCGATGACGAGGAAGAGCCCGGCCGCCCGAACAATAGAGGATGAAGGGCTTTCCCACACAAGTGCGGACGATGAACATGATATACGCAACCCACATACCCAAAAGGGAGCGGAAGCGCGCACTAAAGGGACGTATCTGCTGATGGAGCGATCGCCCAAGTTCAACCCATGGTCTTCCTGCCCGATCACCTTCGATCGAAGGGACCACCCCACTAGCATCCGTCACGGCGGTTTCGCCGCATTGGTTCTTGACCCAATTATTGACGGATTTCACCTCACTAGAGTCCTGATGGACGGCGGTAGCAGCCTGAACCTGCTTTATCAGGATACAGTGTGCAAAATGGGCATAGACCCCTCAAGGATTAAACCCACAAAGACGACCTTTAAAGGCGTCATACCAGGTGTAGAGGCCAACTGCACAGGCTCCGTTACACTTGAAGTGGTCTTCGGATCCCCGGATAACTTCCGGAGTGAGGAGTTAATCTTCTACATAGTCCCGTTCATGGCGGCTATCACGCCTTTGCTTTCAGACGAACCGCATTCGCAAAATTCAATGCGGTGCCGCACTACACGTACCTCAAACTCAAGATGCCAGGCCCTCGAGGCGTAATCACGGTCAATGGAAACACCAAACGCTCCCTCCGAACGGAGGAGCATACGGCCTCCCTTGCGGCAGAAGTGCAGAACAACCTCTTAAGGCACTTCTCGATCCGGCCAATAAACAATCGGACCTATCAGCGGCGCCGGAGTAACCTACAGCAAGACCGCCTGGCACATTCCGAACAAGCGTAGTAATGCAGCCCCAACCCCAGCCCTCGCGAACTCGCGAAGCCAGTACTACGCGCATGTAATTGCGCTCTGAAGCACCATGGGCATAGGGGACGGGCCACGACCACGGCACGCCCAGAATGTGGCTAGACCGCACTAGGGGCTCCCGTTTGTGTCATTCCTTTTTTTTGTTCCTTTTACTTCCAGGACTCTGTTCTCCAGAAGTCCTGTCCGGCATTCGCGCCGAATACACGATGCAACAGCCAGGGAAGCAGAAAACTGCGTCGAGTGTCCAGGTGGTCTCTATTACGAGCGGTATACATTTTACATACCACACATAAACTTACCTGGAAGGGGACATGTCAAAGTCCCGTACCTTGCTTATCGCACAATTTGTATCGCTCGCTTTTATTTGCAGTTTCTTTTTAATAACCAATATATAGCTCTTGCCTATTATTGCATTCTCTCCCATTATATATGTTCATTTATGACATTGCGAACCGTATACAATTTGGTGCAGCCAATACACCGAGGGGCTTATGTACCCCAAAAACATGGTGTGACAAGTCCGAACACTTTCACAAGTGCGGCACCCGAACTTATAGCATTATATGCATCGGCTCCGAATCATGTCTTGGGTCAATAGTTGGGTTTGCCCGGCTCCCATGTTTTGGTACCTTACGTTCCATTATATCGGCTAAGGTAGCGCTGCGAGAACCACTGCGATTGTGCCCCGGTTGAGCACCTCAGTGGAGAAAGCTAAAACTGACCGTCATGATAAGGCGAGAGTCGGTCGCTGTTCGAGAGGTTTTTTCGGGTCCCTAAAGACTTATGCCGCTTAGAGCGAGGAGTCGGCATTGTCCGGCCAAGGCGTGGATAGCGCCCCGAACTCGGTCTTCCGAATACTAGGGGCTTCGCCGAAATTTAAAATTATAGAATTCTATGGCTAAGTGAGAGTGTTCAAGCACTATAAGTCCGGTTGCCTTGTTCGTTGTGTTGAGCGCCTCTCTCGACGGACCCAAGAATGGGAACAAGAGCGCTCAAGTTTATCCCGAACACCCCAACACTCGTGGCATGGGGGCTGAAGCCAACGACTTGCCATGTCTCAAATTTGATAAACGGCCGCACAGAAGGTAATATTTTAAATTAACAAGGGTTGTTTATCACATATGAACAAGTTTTCAGCGTACAGGATAACAAATGCGAGTCTATTCAAAAATTACATCTTTGGAGCACTCATCCGCTATACGGCGAGCACCCTTCAGGACGCCCTCATAGTACATTTCGGGCTTGCGATGCTCCTTGCCCTTCGGTGGCCCGTCTGTCACAAGCTTCTCTGCATCCAGCTTGCCCCAGTGCACTTTAGCACGGGCAAGGGCCCGATGGGCACCTTCAATGCAGACGGAGCGCTTGATGACTTCAATCCATGGACAGTCGTCCACCAGCCACTGCACTAGCCCGAAGTAGCTCCCAGGCATGGCTTCCAATGGCCACAGCCGAACTATGAGGCCCTTCATGGCCTGTTCGGCGACCTTGTGGAGCTCGACCAGCTGCTTCACTGGTCGCTCAGAAACTGGACGTTCGGCCTCGGCATACTGAGACCAGAAAACCTTCTCCATCGAGCTCCCCTCCTTGGCGCGCGGTAATCTGGCAGCATCGGTTTACACTACGGGCAGATCTGCGAATGCTCCTGGAGAGCTCCGATTCCGGGTAAGTAATAGGTAATTCACTTCCACATGCTTGCTTTGCATAAAGAATGCCTTACCCGCCGCTATCTTCTTTAATGATTCAATTTCTTGGAGGGCTTTTTGGGCTTCGGCCTTAGCGGCTTTGGCAGTCTCAAGAGCCGAGGCGAGCTCAGACTCTCGAGTCTTCGAGTCACGCTCCAAACTCTCGTGTTTTTTCACGAGAGCCTGGAGCTCTTGCCGCACCTCCGCCACCCGCTCCTCCTGCTTCTCTCGCTCGGTGTGCTCCGCGGCCGCTTTGCTTTCGGCCGCGGACACCGCTTCCTTCAGGGTCGCCACCTCGTTCGTGGCCCCTACAATACCCACGTTATTCCTGTCATTTTTTTTGCATACGAATCCTTTCTATAAGGTATTTCTTTAATAAGGTATTGCTTACCTTCCCTGTCCTCGAGCTGCTTCTTGGCAAGGCCGAGCTCGTTCTCGGACCGCTCGAGGCTCTTCTTCAATGCATTGACCTCCATGATCGGTCGGCAAAGGTCAAGAAGAACCTTTGCATTCGCATATTGACATACTTATGTTAAACTCCTGCGTATATCTTTTTAGATCCTTAGTCCGGCTTTTCTTTCCGAACACCGAACTAAGCATCATGGGCTCTTGTCTATCACGGTAATATTTTTACATATTCTAAACTTACCTCAAAGCACATTAGAAGGTTGGTACAGGCTTGATCAGCCCGCTCTTGGCGGACGAACTTTCTGGATCACCACACTCATAGCGATGCGGTGCTCCTCGTCGATGGAGGCGCCTTTAAGCGCCTCCAGCAAGCTATCCGGTGCCTCCGGATGGACGGAGGTCACCGGCGTCGTAGTCTTACCCTTCTTACGAAGGGGCCGCTTGCCGGACTTCGGAACCACTGAAGGTTCCGGTACGGAGTCCGGCATAGGGCCAGACTTAGAGCCCTCTGGGGTCTCGCCCCGCCAGCGCCGGAGTCCGGGAGGTCGCCTTCTTGGCGCCTCGAGACCACCTCCTCTGGCTGGGCCCCTCTTGGGACTTCCACCGCAGTGTCGTCGGCGACACGAGGAGAGGAGGCGGTCGGAAGTGAAGTACTATTCACATCCGACGAGCCCAGTGAGCCGGCCAAATAAGCGGCAAGCCTGCCCTTGGGCGGGCTACATGGTCATATTCGGCGTGAGAAGACACTGTCGACAAATAAAAAGTCATGAACTATTCCGAGTCCGGACACTTACGATCTCGCCGAGGCTTGGCCCTTGGTGGCCACTCCTCCTCGTCATTGTCGGCGTTGGTGGACAAGTCGGAGGAAGGGTCCTTCCTTTCTTGGACCCTCCGGCCTCCCACCGGGCGGCCTTCCTTTTATTCTCTCCCCGGCTGGGAGAGGCTTCTTTTTCCTCCTCCTCTTCCTCAAAGGAGGATTCCACCTCAGAGTTGTCGGGCGGTGAGTCCGACAGCACCTGGCACCGGGAGCTCCTTCGAGTTCCCGTGGACTTCTTCTTGGCCTTCTTCTCCGGCACCACGTGAGGTGCCGGAGCCAGCAGCCTTCCAATCCCAAGGGCGTCCGCTGGGTCTTCGGCAAAGGGGGACAGGTTAATCTGTCTGCACGTCTTCGACCGATCTCACAAAGGTTAGGGAGTTTTAGATCCCGCATAGAGTCAAACTATGAAAAAAGAGTCCCATAAAGGGTAAAATAACTTACCTCGCTGGCTTGACGCTGCGAGCTGAATCCGCGATCTTCGATAGCGGATGTGGGAGCCTCGGCGCCCTTGAACAGCACCTTCCAGGCATCTTAGAACGTAGTGACGAAGAGCCTTTTCAGAGTTGGTTGATGTGCCGGATCGAACTCCCACAATTTGAAGGCCCGTTGTTGGCATGGGAGAATCCGGCGGATGAGCATCACCTGGATAACGTTGACAAGCCTGAGATTCTTGTTCGCCAGGTTTCGGACGCAGGTTTGGAGTCCGGATAGCTCGTCCGAATCACCCCACGACAGCCCCGTCAATATCCATGATGTGAGTCGCGTGGGGAAGCCAGAATGGAATTCGGGGGCCGCCGCCCATAGACACTCGCGCGGCTCTGTCATGTAGAACCACCCGATTGCCACCCCTTTATGGTCTCCACAAAGGAGCCCTCGAGCCATAGGACTTTGGCCATCTTGCCAACCATGGCACCTCCGCACTGGCTTGGCGGCCGCCCACTACCTTCGGCTTGACATTGAAGATCTTCACCATAAGCGAAGTGGGGCTGGATGTAGAGGAAGGCCTCGCATACGACGATGAACGCCGAGATGTTGAGGATGAAATTGGGCCAGATCATGGAAGTCCAGCCGTAGTAGAACATGAGCCCCGGACAAATGGGTGAAGTGGAAAACCTAGTCCATGGAGGAAGTGGGTGAGGAACACCACCCTCTCATGGGGCACAGGGGTGGGAATGAGCTGCCCCTCGTCGGGTAGCCGTGCGCGATGTCATTTGGACAAGTATCCGACCTTCCGCAGCTTTTTGATGTGCCCCTCCGTGACGGAGGAGGCCATCCACTTGCCTCCCGCTCCGTACATAGTTGGAGAAGGTTGAGGTGGGGTGTGCGGACTTGGGCGCTGGAGCTCGAGTCTTGGAAATGGATGAGCAAAGGAGGAAGAAGGCGTGGGTGAAAAGGTGGATCCTTATCCCTTATATGAATGGACGAAGCTATGCATCCCCTTGACTGGTAAAACTCGCTTATCTCCCAAGCGCCATAATCAATGGCGCGGTTGGGTTACCCACGTCCGTATTGATGAGAATCCTGGAATAAGGGGGCACGATCTCCGCTTTGATAAGACGTGCCGAGGAAACCGCCTCGCTAAACGCGCTAAGGTGGAACAGTAAAAAACGATTCGTATAAAGGCCTGGCCATGGTGTGATGTCACGCCGTGGAATACGTCAGCAGATCTATGCAAAAATTATTCTCTCTACGGTGGTATGTGGAACTTGTTTTGCAGAGCCGGACACTATCCTTGTGTTCAAAACCTTCTAAGTATTCGGAAGAGGAACCCGCCTTGCAATGCCGAAGACAATATGCGCGCCGGACTCGTCGTCATTGAAGCCTGGTTCAGGGGCTACTGGGGGAGTCCTGGATTAGGGGGTGTCCGGATAGCCGAACTATCACCGTTGGCCGGACTCCTGGACTATGAAGATACAAGATTGAAGACTTCGTCCCGTGTCCGGATGGGACTTTCCTTGGCGTGGAAGGCAAGTTGGTGATACGGATATGTAGGTCTCCTACCATTGTAACCGACTCTGTGTAACCCTAACCCTACTCGGTGTCTATATAAACCGAAGGGTTTTAGTCCGTAGGACGAATAACAATCATACCATAGGCTAGCTTATAGGGTTTAGCCTCTTTGATCTCGTGGTAGATCTACTCTTGTACTACCCATATCATCAATATTAATCAAGCAGGAGTAGGGTATTACCTCCATCGAGAGGGCCCGAACCTGGGTAAAAACATCGTGTCCCTTGTCTCCTGTTACCATCTGCCTAGACGCACAGTTCGGGACCCCCTACCCGAGATCCGCCGGTTTTGACACCGACAGCCGGCTTAGGCTGAAGGGTCAAAAATCAACCTCGAAGAATTGTTGAATCAGCCGTGTCCGAAGCACGGATCGCGTGAGAAGCTGTCCTCTCATCTATGGAAGGATTGCTACATCATGAAAGAATTCAGGAATTCCCATCTTTTCCAAGATAATCATGGGCCGGGCGGCGGCTCACGTCCCGGCTCTCATGGTCCGGGTTACGGTGGTGGCGGTTCTAATTCCGGTTTCCAGGGCCAGGGGAATCAGGGCGATCAAGGTAATCAAGGTGGTTTTCATCAAAAATCTGGTAAGGGGACTCAGCAGCAGCAATCTGGTTATCAAAGTAATCGGAAGCAACTGGATAGTGGGCAGTACCACGTCTTCACCACTAGTTTATGCAACCGAGATCAAAAGCTCCGTAAAAGGGTTGTGAACACCGTTGAGCCGGCGATTCCCCGGTACTTGCGATGGTCTGAACAGCCCATTGTGTGGAGTCGTGAAGATTACCCGCCTCGGGTTGATAATCTTGGTCACTTAGCTTTGGTGGTGGCGCCTCAGGTTGGAGGATACAAATCACTAAAGTACTCATGGATGGAGGTAGCGGCATTAATATCCTCTACTATGATACTTTCCGTCGTATGGGGTTGACTGATAAAAATCTTAAGCCGTCCAATACTGTTTTCCATGGAGTGGTGCCTGGTAAGTTGGCGTATCCTGTAGGTAAGATTGCTTTGGAAGTGGCTTTTGGGGATGAACATGACTCCAGGGCCGAGACGCTAACCTTTGAAGTGGTCAATATTCAAAGCCCGTATCACGCTCTGTTTGGATGACCGGCTTATGCCAAGCTCATGGCACGACCTTGTTATGTTTATCTGTAGCTCAAGATGCCAAGTTACAAGGGGACTATCATGATGCATGGAAGCCGGAAGATAGCTTTGGAGGGTGAATAAGGTGACGCTGCTTATGTTGAGTCTGTCTGCGCAACAGAGGAATTGAAGTTCTATAAAGACAATGTTGACCCGGCAGATATGACATCCTTGAAAAATCCAACTACGGAGCATGATCCAGCATTGAAGTTTAAGTCGGCAGATGATACTAAGCTAGTTGACTTCGTTCCTAGTGATTCATCCAAGCAGTTCAGCATCAGTGCTAATCTGGATCCGAAATAGGAAAGCGCGCTCATCGAGTTCATCCATGAGAACCGGGACATATTCGCACGGAAACCTTATGACATGCCAGGTTTACCGAGGGAACTCGCTAAGCACACTCTTAATATTGATCCGAAGTTTAAGCCGGTCAAGCAATTCCTTCGTCGTTTTAATGAAGAGAGGCGTAAGGCCATTGGTGAAGAACTGGACCGGCTCTTGGCGGCTGGGTTCATTGTTGAAGTTTTTCATCCTGAGTGGTTGGCTAACCCGGTGTTAGTACTTAAGAAGAATGGCACTTGGCGTGTGTGTGTGGATTCCACAGATTTAAACAAGGCTTGTCCGGCTGATCCTTTTGCTCTCCCCCATATTGATCAGACTATTGATGCTATGGTGGGTTGTGAGTGTTTGAGATTTTTGGATGCTTATTCTAGTTATCATCAGATCAAGATGGCAGTTAAGGACCAGGAGAAGACAACTTTCATCACTCCTTTTGGAACCTTCTGTTATGTGTCTATGCCTTTTGGGCTCAAGAGCGCCCAAGCGACTTACCAGCGGTGTGTGCTAAATTGCCTTCATAATCAGATCGGGCGTAATGTTCATGCTTATGTGGATGACATTGTGGTGAAGTCTAGGAAAAAGGAGACCCTAATTAATGATTTTAAGGAGACGTTTGACAATCTCCGGGTTTATAAGATGATGCTTAACCCGACCAAGTGTGTTTTTGGTGTGCCAGCAGGCAAGCTTTTCGGTTTTCTGGTTTCGGAACAAGGTATAGAAGCTAACCCGGAGAAGATAAAGGCTATCACTTCTCTGGCTAAACCGGCATGTATCAATGATGTCCAGCGTTTGGCGGGTCGTATTGCGGCCTTAAGCCGGTTGGGTGAGAAGGCTATCCCTCTTTACCAGATGATGAATGAGGGAGTTCCGGACTAGGGGGTGTCCGGATAGCCGAACTATCATCATCGGCCGGACTCCAAGACTATGAAGATAGAAGATTGAAGACTTCATCCCGTGTCCGGATGGGACTTTCCTTGGCGTGGAAGGCAAGCTTGGCGATACGGATATGTAGATCTCCTACCATTGTAACCGACTCTGTGTAACCCTAACCTCTCCGGTGTCTATATAAACCGGATGGCTTTAGTCCATAAGACGAACAACAAACATACCATAGGCTAGCTTCTAGGGTTTAGCCTCTTTGATCTCGTGGTAGATCCACTCTTGTAACACACATCATCAATATTAATCAAGCAGGACATAGGGTTTTACCTCCATCAAGAGGGCCCGAACCTGGGTAAAACATCGTGTCCCTTGTCTCCTGTTACCATCCGCCTAGACGCACAGTTCGGGACCCCTACCCGAGATCCGCCGGTTTTGACACCGACAATGAAGAAGACAAATCACTTTGTTTGGAGTGATGCTGCTAGCCAAGCGTTTGAGGACTTGAAGAAACAGTTGGCTGAGCCGCCCCTTCTTGCTGCTCCCATTGATAAAGAGTCTTTGTTGTTATATGTGGCTGCCAATAGCCAAGCTGTCAGTATAGCCATTGTGGTGGAAAGGAAGGAAGCAGGCAAAGAGTATCCGGTTCAACGGCCAGTTTACTACATCAGTGAGGTGTTGGGGAATGCCGTAATTTCAAAAAAAAATCCTACGATCACGCAAGATCTATCTAGTAGATGCATAGCAATGAGAGGGGAGAGTGTGTCCACGTACCCTCGTAGACCGAAAGTGGAAGCGTTTAGTAACGCGGTTGATGTAGTCAAACTTCTTCGCGATCCAACCATTCCAAGTACCGAACGTACGGCACCTCCGCGTTCAGCACATGTTCAGCTCGATGACGTCCCTCGTACTCTTGATCCAGTTGAGGCCGAGGGAGAGTTCCGTCAGCACGACGGTGTGGTGACGGTGATGATGATGTTGCCGGCGCAGGGCTTCACCTAAGCACTACGACGATACGATCGAGGTGTGTAACTGTGGAGGGGGGCACCCCACACGGCTAAAAGATCAACTTGTGTGTCTTTGGGGTGCCCCCCTCCCACGTATATAAAGGAGGGGGAAGAAGAGGCCGGCCCTAGAGGGGGCGCGCCAAAAAGGGGAGTCCTACTTGGACTCCCGGTCCAAGTAGGATTCGCCCCCCCCCTTCCTATTCCAACTAGGAGAAGGAAGGGAAGGAGGAAGAGGGGAGAAGGAAGGAGGGGGGCGCCGCCACCTCCTAGTCTAATTCGGACCAGCCCATGGGGGAGTGCGCGGCCACCCCTTGAGGCCCTTCTCTCCTTTCTCGTATGGCCCATTAAGGCCCACTACTTCCCCCGGCGAATTCCCGTAACTCTCAGGTACTTCAAAAAATACCCGAATCACTCGGGACCTTTCCGATGTCCGAATATAGCCTTCCAATATATCGATCTTTACCTCTCGACCATTTCGATACTCCTCATCATATCCGTGATCTCATCTGGGACTGTGAACAAACTTCGGTCATCAAATCACATAACTCATAATACAAATCGTCATCGAACGTTAAGCGTGTGGACCCTACGGGTTCGATAACTATGTAGACATGACCGAGACACATATCCGGTCAATAACCAATAGCAGAACCTGGATGCTCATATTGGCTCCTACATATTCTACGAAGATCTTTATCAGTCAAACCGCATAACAACATATGTTGTTCCCTTTGTCATCATACCTAGTTCAATCTCGTTACCGGCAAGTCTCTTTACTCGTTCTGTAATGCATCATCCCAGAACTAACTCATTAGTCACATTGCTTGCAAGGCTTATAGTGATGTGCATTACCGAGAGGGCCCAACGATACCTCTCCGATACACGGAGTGACAAATCCTAATCTTGATCTATGCCAACTCAACAAACACCTTCGGAGACACCTGTAGAGCATCTTTATAATCACCCAGTTATGTTGTGACGTTTGATAGCACACAAGGTGTTCCTCCGGTATTCGTGAGTTGCATAATATCATAGTCAGAGGAACATGTATAAGTCATGAAGAAAGCAATAGCAACAAAACTAAACGATCATTATGCCAAGCTAACGGATGGGTCTTATCCATCACATCATTCTCTAATGATGTGATCCCGTTCATCAAATGACAACACATGTCTATGTTCAGGAAACATGACCATCTTTGATAAACAAGCTAGTCAAGTAGAGGCATACTAGGGATACTCTGTTTTGTCTATGTATTCACACATGTACTAAGTTTCAGGTTAATACAATTCTAGCATGGATAATAAACATTTATCATGATATAAGGAAATATAAATAACAACTTTATTATTGCCTCTAGGGCATATTTCCTTCATGAGGTGCTTATTGAATCCAAACAGAGGTATCCACATTGGCAGAAGCTTGTATATGGGGTTTTTATGGCTAGCCGGAAGCTTAAGCAGTATTTTCTGGGTCATCCTATCACTGTGGTTAGTTCGGCCCCTTTAGGGGATATCATTCAAAACAGAGAAGCCACACGTCGGGTAGCCAAACGGGCCATTAAGCTTGGACCTCATGGTTTAAAGTATGTGCCCCGTACAGCCATCAAATCTCAATCACTTGTGAATTTTATCAATGATTGGACAGAGTTGCAGATGCCTGAAGATAAGCCGGATAACACATATTGGACTATTCATTTTGCTGGGTCCAGGCAATTGGAGGGCTCGGGGGCTGGAGTTGTCTTGACTTCCCCATGAGGTGATAAATTCTCTTATGTTCTCCGGTTAATGTTCCCTTGTACTAACAATGCAGCTGAGTATGAGGCCTTGCTCCATGGTCTTTGAATGGCTAAGGAGATGAACTTAAGCCGGGCGAGATGTTTCGGCGACTCAGATCTAGTAGCTCAGCAAGTTTCTGGCACTTGGGATTCTAAGGATCCACTCATGCCGGCTTATCGTTGAGAGGTTGATGCTATTGCGGGTCACTTCAAGGGTTATCAAGTTGAACATGTTGATTGCAGGAAAAATGAGGCGGCTGATGCTTTAAGTCGGTTAGGGTCTCAGCGTAAGCCGGTGCCACCTAACACTTTCATGGATATTCTGCATAACCCTTCTGTCAAATTACCTACAGAGGAGGATCTTGCTATTCCTGACCCGGAAGCACAATTGGTGGCGGCTCTTCATGCGATTCCTCATTGGACAGTTCCGTATTTGGCTTATACGACCCGGGGCGAGTTACCTGAGGATGAAACTTTGGCTAGGCAGATAACCCGACAGTCTAAGTCAATGACTATTGTCAATGGAGAGTTGCATCATCGCAGTGTCACAGTGGCGTTTCAACGTTGTGTTTCTCCTGAAGAAGGCTGTGAGATTCTACGAGAGATTCATGAAGGAGATTGTGGTCATCATGTCGGTTCTAAATCTCTCATAGACAAAGCTTTCCGTCATGGGTTTTATTGGCTGACGGCTCACGCTGATGCTGAGGATCTAGTCAGTAAATGTGATGGTTTTCAGGAGTTCTCACGACGAGCTCATGTGCCGGCTCAAGAATTGAGGATGATTCCTATTGCTTGGCCATTTGCAGTCTGGGGGCTTGATATGGTTGGGCCTTTCAAAAGGTCCAAAGATAAAAATACTCACCTTTTGGTGACAGTTGACAAGTTTACAAAATGGGTTGAAGCAAAGCCGGTCAGTAAGTGTGACGCGGCAACGGCGGTTCAATTCATCAAAAAGGTGATTTTCCGTTTTGGCATTCCCCGTAGCATTATCACTGATAATGGCACTAATTTAGCCAAAGGTGCTATGAAAGAATTTTTTCAACGTGAGCATATCCGGCTTGATGTATCATCAGTGGCTCACCCTCAGTCTAATGGTCAAGCTAAGAGAGCCAACCAAGAGATCCTAAGGGGCATCAAGCCCCGGCTTATGGTTCCTTTGCAGAGGACGTCAGGTTGTTGGGTGGAGGAGTTACCCTCAGTGTTATGGAGTATCAATACTACCCCCAACAGATCTACGGGTTACACGCCTTTCTTCATGGTTTACGGAGCGGAGGCAGTTCTCCCTAGTGACATCCGTCATGACTCGCCCCGTGTGGCGGCTTATGTTGAAGCTGACAATGAAAAAGCACGTCAGGATGCACTTGACCTATTAGATGAGGAGCGTGACCTTGCGGCGGCTCATTCAGCGATTTACCAACAAGATCTGCACCGTTATCACAGCCGCCGGGTTAAGACCAGAACCTTTCAAGAAGGTGACTTGGTGCTCCGGCTTATCCAGGATCAGACTGATATGCACAAGCTATCCCCACCTTGGGAAGGACCCTTTGTGGTCAACAAAAATCTAAACAATGGATCATACTATCTTATCGATGTTCGAGACCACAAGGACCCACGCACGTCGGAGGAGGAGACCCGTCGGCCGTGGAATATGTTGGGGAACGCAGTAATTTCAAAAAAAAATCCTACGCACACGCAAGATCCATCTAGGTGATGCATAGTAACGAGAGGGAAGAGTGTTTTCCATGTACCCTCGTAGACCGAAAGCGGAAGCGTTATAACGACATGGTTGATGCAGTCGTACGTCTTCATGATCCGACCGATCCTAGCACCGAAAGTACGGCACCTCCGCGATCTGCACACGTTCAGCTCGGTGACGTCCCACGAACTCTAGATCCAGCTGAGGTCGAGGGAGAGTTTCGTCAGCACGACGGCGTGATGACGGTGATGATGAAGTTACCGACGTAGGGCTTCGCCTAAGCACTACAACGATATGACTGAGGTGGAAATCTGTGGAGGGGGGCACCACACACGGCTAAACAATCAACGTGTGTGTCTATGGGGTGCCCCCTCCCCCGTATATAAAGGAGTGGAGGAGGGGAGGGCCGGCCCTCTCATGGCTGCATGGGGGAGTCCTACTCCCGGTGGGAGTAGGATTCCCCCTTCCCTAGTTGGAGTAGGAGAAAAAGGAAGGAGGAGAGAGGGATAAGGAAAGGGGGGTCGGCCCCCCACCCAATTCGGATTGGGCTTGGGGGGGCCCACTTTGGCCGCCTCCTCCTCTCTCCCACTCAGCCCAATAAGGCCCATAGACTCCCCAGGGGGTTCCGGTAACCCTCCGGTACTCCAGTATATGCCCGAACTCACCCGGAACCATTCCGATGTCCAAACATAGCCTTCCAATATATCGATCTTTATGTCTCGACCATTTCGAGACTCCTCGTCATGTCCGTGATCACATCGGGGACCCCGAACAATCTTCGGTACATCAAAACACATAGACTCATAATACCGATCGTCATCGAACGTTAAGCGTGTGGACCCTACGGGTTCGAGAACTATGTAGACATGACCAAGACTCATCTCCGGTCAATAACCAATAGCGGAACCTGGATGCTCATATTGGTTCCTACATATTCTACGAAGATCTTTATCGGTCAAACCGCATAACAACATACATTGTTCCCTTTGTCATCGGTATGTTACTTGCCCGAGATTCGATCGTCGGTATCTGATACGTCTCCAACGTATCTATAATTTTTTATTGCTCCATGCTAGTTTATCTACTGTTTTGGACTATATTGGGCTTTATTTTCCACTTTTATATTATTTTTGGGACTAACCTATTAACCGCAGGCCCAGCCCAGAATTGCTGTTTTTTGCCTATTTCAGTGTTTGAAGAAACGGAATATCAAACGGAGTCCAAACGGAATAAAACCTTCGAACGTGATTTTCTCAGAACGTGATCCGAGGACTTGGACCCTACTCCGGGGAACAAAGAGGCGGTCACGAGGGTGGGGCGCCCCTAGGCGCGCCCCGCCTCGTGGGCCCTGTTGCTCCAAGCGTACTCCTTCCTCCTATATATACCTATGTACCCCAAACGATCAGAGCAGGAGCCAAAACCTAATTCCACCGCCGCAACTTCCTGTATCCACGAGATCCCATCTTGGGGCTGTTAGGAGCTTGGCGAAGGGGCATCCACCACGGAGGGCTTCTACATCATCACCATAGCCCCTCCGATGAAGTGTGAGTAGTTTACTTGAGACCTTGGTCCATAGCTAGTAGCTAGATGGCTTCTTCTCTCTTTTGGATCTCAATACAATGTTCTCCCCTCTCTCGTGGAGATCTATTCGATGTAATCTTCTTTTTGCGGTGTGTTTGTTGAGACCGATGAATTGTGGGTTTATGATCCAGATTATCTATGAATAATATTTGAATCTTCTCTGAATTCTTTTATGTATGATTGGTTATCTTTGCAAGTCTCTTCGAATTATCCGTTTGGTTTGGCCAACTAGATTGGTAGTTCTTGCAATGCGAGAAGTGCTTAGCTTTGGGTTCAATCTTGCGGTGTCCTTTCCCAGTGACAGTAGGGGCAGCAAGGCATGTACTGTATTGTTGCCATCGAGGATAACAAGATGGGGCTTTCATCATATTGCTTGAGTTAATTCCTCTACATCATGTCATCTTGCTTGTCGTTACTCAGTTCTTTATGAACTTAATACTCTAGATGCATCTTTGGATAGCGGTCGATGAGTGGAGTAATAGTAGTAGATGCAGAATCGTTTCGGTTTACTTGTCTCGGACGTGATGCCTATATACATGATCATACCTAGATATACTCATAACTATGCTCAATTCTGTCAATTGCTCAACAGTAATTTGATCACCCACCGTAGAATACTTATGCTCTTGAGAGAAGCCACTAGTGAAACCTATGGCCCCCGGGTCTATTCTCATCATATCAATCTCCATCACTTTAATACTTGCTTTGTTTTTACTTTGCCTTTTACTTTTCACTTTGCATCTCTATATCAAAAATACCAAAAATATTATTTATCATCTCTATCAGATCTCACTCTCGTAAGTGAACGTGAAGGGATTGACAACCCCTAATCGCGTTGGTTGCGAGGAGCTATCGTTTTGTGCAGGTACGAGGGACTTGTGCATGGCCTCCTCTTGGATTGATACCTTGGTTCTCAAAACTGAGGGAAATACTTACGCTACTTTCTGCATCATCCTCTCCTCTTCGGGAAATCCAACGCAGTGTTCAAGAGGTAGCAAGAAGAATTTCTAAGCGCTGCTGTTGCGGGAGGCTCACGCAAGAGCAAGTCAAGCACCATATCAAGTACCCATCACAATCCCTATCTCCTGCATTACATTATTTGCCATTTGCCTCTCGTTTTCCTCTCCCCCACTTCACCCTTGCCGTTTTATTCGCCCTCTCTTTTCGTTTGCCTTGATGTCTTACTTGGCTCAAATGCGCTTTCGTTTGGTTGAAATAGTTGAGTATTTATTCCTAAACAAAGAAGCCAACATCTATGGATCCTCATCTGCTTGCCAATCTTTTTAAGAGATCCAATTATGATGAACCAATTCCTAGTGATTTGGATGCACTAGATTATCTTTATAAGGTTTTGCCTAAAATCTGTAAATCTGAAAAGTGTGATGAAGTGCTTTATGAAGTGATTCACGATAGATCTTTGAATAAAAAGCATGATTGCAATGATTTTATTATGAATTCTATTGATGTAAATTATGCTAATAATATGCAAAACCCTAAGTTTGGGGATGCTAGTTTTGCTATGTCCAATAGTCATGATTGGGGAGATTCTTCTTATGATCTTGAAAATTTATTTAAGCCCCATGATGAATATAAGATTGATAATAGTGTTTGCAATAATATTGAAAGTGGGTTTGGAAGAGTGTCAACTTTAGATCCCACATATTTGGATAACATTCAATCTTATGAAATTTTTGATAAAAGTGGGCTTGGAGAAATCATGACTTTAGTTAATGATAGTCCCACTATTTTGGAAGAGTGCCAACTTCTCATGCATGTGGATCGTGTTGAGAGTATGTTATGTGATAGCTATATTGTTGAATTTTCTTATGATCCTACATGTAATTCTTATGAGAGAGGAAAATATGGTAATAGAAATTTTCATGTTACTAAATTACCTCTCGTTATGTTGAGATTGCTATTGTTCCTTTCCGCTTCCTTGCATATGCTAGTTTTTGCTTGCTACGATAATTTGTTTGCCTATAATATGCCTATGCATAGGAAGTATGTTAGACTTAAGTGTGTTTGTCACATGTTTTATGATGCTCTCTTTGTGCCTCAATTCTTGTCTTTCTTGTGAGCATCATTGAAATCTCAATGCCTAGCTAAAAAGGCTTTAAAGAAAAGCGCTTGTTGGGAAACAACCAAACATTTTTCCTTGCTGCTTAGTAATAAATAATCCATATAGAATCTGTTTAGATATGGTTTTATATTTTAATTAGTGTTTGTGCCAAGCTAGACCTATTGGATCTTCTTGGATGTTAGTTATTTGATCTTGCTGTAATTTCCAGAAACTTTGCGTTCAGTGCCCGAATTATTAAAAATCACCAGAACGTGATAAAATACTGATTCCAATTGCTGCTGATCAATAAACAATTTTTCTAGGTCTTATAATTTTGGTAGATGTTTTGGAGTTCCAGAATTTTGCGTTAGTTACAGATTACTACAGACTGTTCTGTTTTTGACAGATTCTGTTTATCGTGTGTTGTTTGCTTATTTTGATGAATCTATGGCTAGTAAAATAGTTTATAATCCATAGAGAAGTTGGAATACAGTAGGTTTAACACCAATATAAATAAAGAATGAGTTCATTACAGTATCTTTAAAGTAGTCTTTTGTTTTCTTTCTCAAACGGAGATCACGAGATTTCTATTGAGTTTTGTGTTGTGAAGTTTTCAAGTTTTGGGTAAATTCTTTTGATGGATTATGGAACAAGGAGTGGCAAGAGTCTAAGCTTGGGGATGCCCATGGCACCCCCAAGATAATCCAAGGACACCAAAAAGTCAAAGCTTGGGGATGCCCTGGAAGGCATCCCCTTTTTCGTCTACTTCCATCGGTAATTTACTTGGAGCTATATTTTTATTCACCACATGATATGTGTTTTGCTTGGAGTGTCTTGTATCATTTGCGTCTTTGCTTGTTAGTCTACCACAATCATCCTTGCTGTACCCACCTTTTGAGAGAGCCATACATGAATTGGAATTTTATAGAATACTCTATGTGCTTCACTTATATCTTTTGAGCTTGATAGTTTTGCTCATAGTGCTTCACATATATCTTTTGAGCATGATAATTTTTGCTCTAATGCTTCACTTAGATCTTTTAGAGCATGGTGGTGGATTTGTTTTAAAGAAACTATTGATCTCTCATGCTTCACTTAGATTATTTTGAGAGTCGTTAATAGCATGGTAATTTGCTTAAAATTAATATACTTGGTATTCAAGATATGTGAAACTTTCTTTTGAGTGCGTTGAATACTAAGAAAAGTTTGATACTTGATAATTGTTTTGAGATATGGAGGTAGTAATATTAAAGTCATGCTAGGTGGGTGATTATGAATTTAAAGAATGCTTGTGTTGAAGTTAGCAAATCCCGTAGCATGCATGTATGGTTAAAGTTGTGTAACAAATTTGAAACATGAAGTGTACACAGCTTGTGCATCCTTATGAGTGGCGGTCGGGGATGACGATGGTCTTTTCCTACCAATCTATCCCCCTAGGAGCATGCGCGTGGTACTTGATTTTTGATGACTTATAAATTTTTGCAATAAGTATATGAGTTCTTTTGACTAATGTTGTGTAACATCCCAAAATTCTAAATTTTGGAATGTTATATTAAATAAATAACTATGCTTGATTGTCTGATTGTTGGTTTGATGGATTGAGTGAAACTGAGTGAAATTTGAAATTTTTGAAAGTTGAATGAGAGGGAATGAAATGACTTTCCCAAAACTTTCTCCTTTGCCTTTTGGATCTCAATGAATTCAAATTCATTCCAACACCAAAGCCTAGAGTGAAGATGACATGACTTCTTCCATTTTGAAATGAATAGGGTTTTGGAAAAGATTTAAATTTCATCTGGGAATATTTCAAATTCAAAGCTTTATGCAACTCAATGATTTTCATGAGGGAAGATAAAATGACTTCTTCAATTATATGAAATATGAGTTGGAAGTTAAAAAGTATCAAATTGAAAGTCATTTGAAAGTGCTTTGGAACCCTCTTTCAAATTTTGAGTTTTGAATTTGAATTTCAAACTTTGGCATGTGGGAAACATTTCAAAAAAAAAAAAACTATGCCTGATAAATACTTGATCAAAAGTATGAGAGGAGCAAACATGACACTCCAAAAATATCAGAGGAAACAATGCCAAAAGTTTTGGATTCAAATCTGAATTTTATTTGAATTTGAAAAAATGGATTTTCATAAAGTTTGGATTTTGCCTTTGGAAAAATGTTCAAATGAAAGGGAATATTCCACGATCATTTTGGTATATATATACCCTATATAAAATATTTATAGTTTGGGTTTTATTTTTGTTTTAGTTTTATTAAAAAAATTTTAAAAAAAAAACCCCTGGCGCCCGGCCACCCCAGCCGGCCTTGAACCCCTTGGCCCACCCACCTTGACCCACGGCCAATGAGCCGTGACTCCTCTCTCCCTCGCGCTGAACCCTCTTCCGATCGGCCACCCGATCGCCTCGCCCCTCTCTCTCTCACTGCATGACCACCCCTCTTCTTCCCCACGCCACGCCGACCTCATGGGAGATCGCGGATCCCGAAGATCCGGGATCCCCGATCGCCCGATCCCTTCCTTCCCGACGATGCCCCGCCCTATAAAGCGACCTCCCGCACCACATTCCCCCTCGCCCCTCATGGGACCCCTCTCCCTCCCGTTCGAGCTCATGGGAGCCAGAAGCTCTCGCCGCCGCCATTCTCATCGCCGTGCCTAGCCCTCCCAGTGCCCCCCCACCAAACACTTCTCTGCACCCTGACCGACCGCTTCCCAGACCTCCGATGCAGAAGCCCTCGCCGCACTCCGCCGCTCGCCGTGGACGCCGGTGAAGTCACCGGAGCCCCTCCCCGTCCAGATCTCAAATCGTGACTACGATTAGAACCAGAAGGGTATGTTTTATGAGAAACCGGCCGGTTCATTCGGTTTAGTATTAGTTAGGTTTATTTTTTTTAGGCCCGGTTCGTGTTTAGTAAACCCTAGAGCCCGTTAGGCTATCTAACGCACAGGGCACAGTATAGGCCCATTAGGCCTTTTTCTTTTTAGTTGATTTTCTGTTTTAGCAGAATAGTTTCTGTTTTCAAAAATTCATATCTTTTATTCTGTTTATTATTTTTAGATGATTCTTTTTTTGTTGGATTGCAAATTTTATGTAGTTTCTGTAGAATATATATTTAGCTATGTTAAAAATAATTAAAAATGCTTTAATATTGTTTTAGTCAGAATAGTAAATCTGCTATAACTTTAGATAGAAAAATTATTTTTGCATGATTCTTTTTGTCACCACTTTATTTTGACATTGACAAACCCTAGAAATCAATTTGGGTATTTTAGGATTAATAAATAATTAGTTTTAGACAGAATCCTATTAATCCTAATTAATTAACTAGTTCCTGTTTTCCTAATTAATTAATTAGTAAATTAATTTATTTTTAACTTGTGATTAGTTATTCTAGGTTAGTTTCTGTCATTCTAGTAGATGAACTTTTATTTATAATTAATAAAAGTTTTAAATTATTTTCTTAATAGAAATTGGATTAGGCCTAAAATGAGTTTTATAATAGCTTTTAAATTAATTCTTTTTGCTCCTAGTTGCTTAGTGAAACCTCTTCTGTTAAGTTAACCTAAAACCATGATTAGGTTAAATTAAGGAATTTTTGTTATATAAAAACTATTTTAGTTATTGTTTGGAATAGGAAAAACATTGAATTGGTTTTCTTTGAGTTTTTCTTTTGGATTTGAGTTGTGGTTGTTTGTTGTGTTATGTTACTTTTGTTATGTTGTGTTATGTGATCCTATTGCTATGTGCTTATTATAGTTATTGTTTGCCTCGGTAGAATTTCCGGAGTGCGAAGATTGCTACTACGAAACCCTAGTTTTCGAAGATCGTCAACCAGGCAAGTTCACTTGACCATGCTTTTCTTACCTATGTTTTATTGCATTTAGTGGCACCATTGCAACCACCCCTCAGTAGTGTTATTGAAATCCTTGTAGTTGAGTAGTATGCATGAGGTAGGAACCCATCACCCTGTTACCAAGCCGGGACGTTATTTCTTTTAATGCTACGCTATAGTAGGCGGGGTTTGGTATGAGTGCAGGAGTGGTGTGAGAATGGAGGATTCTCGTCAATGGCGACAACTCCATGATGGAATCTGCAAGGACTGCATCTTCAAGACCTCAAGACTTCAAGACTCGAGACAGGATTTTCAATACACACTCTTGGGTGAAGGACGGTTGACGGGCAGCCTGGAGAAACCCGGTGGTTGGCGGGATGCATGGAGAAGCGCCATGACATCTCGCGGAAAGCTTCACCCAGACTCAAAGAGACGGAAGAATACTTCATGACCGGAAGCTTACACCTGCAACCGCAAGTCATTATGGGCTCTGGCTTGGTTGACCTTAGTGGTGACTCTGGCTGGACGGTACTAGCAGATGTAGAAGGACGGTAGGATTGGATGGAGTGCAGGACGGTGGTCGAGGAACTCTTTGGAAGACCATGTTTGGTCATCTTGTTCTCAAACACCCTGAAGTGCGAGAACGTAAAGAGAGGGATCGAATCTTGCGGGTAAAGTGTACAAACCTCTGCAGAGGGTTTAAACCTAATCGATTAGCCGTGTCCCCGGTAACGGACAATTTGAGCATCTGGACTTGGATCTATTTCGGAACTCTCAACACCGGACTGATAACTTAATTGTGGGCAACTTATGATGACCTTGGGTTATGAGACATCGGTTGGCGGAACCATGTCATGATAGAAAACTCCTTAGTACAGACTTCATTTATTCCTTTGATGTAGGTAAAATAAAACCAGCTTTTACGCAAACAAAATTTCAGATACAGAGCCATAAAGCCATATTGCATATAGTATAGTTTTATCATCTGTTTTCTCATGTTGTGATCTTGCCGGTACATTCAATGTCTTGACCTACACGGCTGCAACGTATCATGTTGCAGATATTTCCTCGACAGTAAGAGCTACGATCTGAGGTTACGGTCTACACTCAACTTTGCCGATGGCGTTGATGGGACTCCACACCCGTTTGATTGTTTCATTGAGTAATATGAGGTATATATCGGTTTACGTTATTTATGCATGTGATTGCACTTTGATATATACATTGATGTCTGTGTGTGCCAAAGATATCTTGATCCAGGGATGGCACAGTAACACAGAGGCTTGACCGTCTGAGGTCGGGTCGCTACATGTTGAGTCCATGGATTATACGCACTTTTACCTTTCCGCCTTTGCTAGCCTCTTCGGTACCGTGCATTGCCCTTTCTCACCTTGAGAGTTGGTGCAAACTTCGCCGGTGCATCCAAACCCCGTGATATGATACGCTCTATCACACATAAACCTCCTTATATCTTCTTCAAAACAGCCACCATACCTACCTATTATGGCATTTCCATAGCCATTCCGAGATATATTGCCATGCAACTTTCCACCGTTCCGTTCATCATCATCATGACATACTTTACTTTTGTCATATTGCCATTGCATGATCATGTAGTTGACATCGTATTTGTGGCAAAGCCACCATGCATTATTTTTCATACATGTCACTCTTGATTCATTGCACCATCATTACACCGCCGGAGGCATTCATATAGAGTCATATCTTGTTCTAAGTTTCGAGTTGTAATCCTTATGTTGTAATCAATAGAAGTGTGATGATCATCATTATTAGCGCATTGCCCAAAAAAAGAGAGAAAGGCCAAAAAGAAAAAAAGGAAAGGCCCAAAAAAAGAAGAAAATAAATAAAAAGGGCAATGTTACTATCCTCTTACCACACTTGTGCTTCAAAGTAGCACCTTGTTCTTCATGTAGTGAGTCTCATATATTGTGCTTCAAAGTAGCACCATGTTTTCCATATAGTGAGTCTCATAAGTTGTCTTTTTTATACTAGTGGGAATTTTTCATTATAGAACTTGGCTTGTATATTCCTACGATGGGCTTTCTCAAATGCCCTAGGTCTTCATGAGCAAGCAAGTTGGATGCACACCCACTAGTTTTCTTTTGTTGAGTATTCATAGCTCTAGTGCATCTGTTGCATGGCAATCCCTACTCCTCATGTTGACATCAATTGATGGGCATCTCCATAGTCCGTTGATTATCCTCGTCAATATGAGACTTTCTCCTTTTTTGTCTTCTCCACACAATCCCCATCATCATATTCTATTCCACCCATAGTGCTATATCCATGGCTCACGCTCATGTATTGCGTGAAGGTTGAAAAAGTTTGAGATTATTTAAGTATGAAACAATTGCTTCGCTTGTCATCGGGGTATAGAAGTTGGGAACATCTACGTGTGTGACGAAAATGAAGCATAGCCTAACTATATGATTTTGTAGGGATGAACTTTATTTTGCCATGCTATTTTGAGAAGACATGATTACTTTGATTAGTATGCTTGAAGTATTATTTTTTTATGTCAATATGAACTTTTGTCTTGAATCTTTCGGATCTGAATATTCATCCACAATTAAGAAGATTTACATTGAAATTATGCCAAAGTATCACTCCGCATCAAAAACTCTCTTTTTATCATTTACCTACTCGAGGACAAGCAGGAATTAAGCTTGGGGATGCGTGATACGTCTCCAACGTATCTATAATTTTTGATTGTTCCATGCTACTTTATCTACTGTTTTGGACTATATTGGGCTTTATTTTCCACTTTTATATTATTTTTGGGACTAACCTATTAACCGGAGGCCCAAATGTAATTGCTGATTTTGCCTATTTCGGTGTTTGAAGAAAGCGGAATATCAAACGGAGCCCAAACGGAATGAAACCTTCGGGAACGTGATTTTCTCACCGAACGTGATCCAGGGGACTTGGACCCTACTCCAAGGAACAAAAGAGGCGGTCACGAGGGTGGGGGCGCGCCCTCCGCCCTAGGGCGCGCCCCCTACCTCGTGGGCCCCCTGTTGCTCCACCAATGTACTCCTTCCTCCTATATATACCTACGTACCCCCAAACGATCAGAACGGGAGCCAAAAACCTAATTCCACCGCCGCAACTTCCTGTATCCACGAGATCCCATCTTGGGGCCTGTTTCGGAGCTCATGGGAGGGGCATCCACCACGGAGGGCTTCTACATCATCACCATAGCCCCTCCGATGAAGTGTGAGTAGTTTACTTTAGACCTTGGTCCATAGCTAGTAACTAGATGGCTTCTTCTCTCTTTTGGATCTCAATACAATGTTTTCCCCCTCTCGTGGAGATCTATTCGATGTAATCTTCTTTTTGCGGTGTGTTTGTTGAGACCGATGAATTGTGGGTTTATGATCCAGATTATCTATGAATAATATTTGAATCTTCTATGAATTCTTTTATGTATGATTGGTTATCTTTGCAAGTCTCTTCGAATTATCCGTTTGGTTTGGCCAACTAGATTGGTAGTTCTTGCAATGCGATAAGTGCTTAGCTTTGGGTTCAATCTTGCGGTGTCCTTACCCAAAGGATGTAAAGGGTTGCAAGGCACGTATTGTATTGTTGCCATCGAGGATAACAAGATGGGTTTTTATCATATTGCATGAATTTATCCCTCTACATCATGTCATCTTGCTTAAGGCGTTACTCTGTTTTAACTTAATACTCTAGATGCATCTTTGGATAGTGGTCGATGAGTGGAGTAATAGTAGTAGATGAGTAATCGCTTTTGGTTTACTTGTCTCGAGACGTGATGCCTATATACATGATCATACCTAGATATACTCATAACTATGCTCAATTTCACAATTGCTCAACAGTAATTTGTTCACCCACCGTAGAATACTTATGCTTTGTTGAGAGAAGCCACTAGTGAAACCTATGGCCCCGGTCTATTCTCATCATATCAATCTCCACCACTTTAATACTTGCTTTGTTTTACTTTGCCTTTTACTTTTCACTTTGCATCTCTATATCAAAAATACCAAAAATATTATTTATCATCTCTATCGATCTCACTCTCGTAAGTGACCGTGAAGGGATTGACAACCCCTAATCGCGTTGGTTGCGAGGAGCTAGTGTTTTGTGCAGTGCACGAGGGACTTGTGCGTGGCCTCCTACTGGATTGATACCTTGGTTCTCAAAAACTGAGGGAAATACTTACGCTACTTTGCTGCATCATCCTCTCCTCTTCGGGGAAATCCAACGCAGTGCTCAAGAGGTAGCAGTATCTCGATACCTAGTTCAATCTCGTTACCATCAAGTCTCTTTACTCGTTCCGTAATGCATCATCCTATAACTAACTCATTAGTCACATTGCTTGCAAGGCTTATAGTGATGTGCATTACCGAGAGGGCCCAGAGATACCTCTCTGACAATCGGAGTGACAAATCTGAATCTTGATCTATGCCAACTCAACAAACACCATAGGAGACACCTGTAGAGCATCTTTATAATCACCCAGTTACGTTGTGACGTTTGATAGCACACAAAGTGTTCCTCCGGTATTCGGGAGTTGCATAATCTCATAGTCATAGGAACATGTATAAGTCATGAAGAAAGCAATAGCAACAAACTAAGCGATCATCGTGCTAAGCTAACGGATGGGTCAAGTCAATCACATCATTCTCCAATGATGTGATCCCGTTAATCAAATGACAACTCATGTCTATGACTAGGAAACTTAACCATCTTTGATTCAACGAGCTAGTCAAGTAGAGGCATACTAGTGACACTCTATTTGTCTATGTATTCACACATGTACTAAGTTTCCGGTTAATACAATTCTAGCATGAATAATAAACATGTATCATGATATAAGGAAATATAAATAACAACTTTATTATTGCCTCTAGGGCATATTTCCTTCAGAATATTGATTATCTTTGGCCTTATTACACCTGAGCTACTGGCTCTTGAGATGTACATATTTATATCGGTGTATATACTATGAGAAATATAATAAAACCAACACCCCTGATAATCCAGGGCCTCTATTATCTTCAAATCTCAGAATCCGAGTCTTTATTGTCATGTCATATGATTACTTCCGCGGCTTGACGCCCGATTATCGGACCAAAGAGAGTTTTGTTGCACAGGACAACTCAAACATAGGTACCCGGCGAGCACAACTCACGAATATGTCACTTGGGGGCTTCCTGTTCAGACATAGGTGTATTCACCAAAGAGAACATAGCGTTACTACCCTCTTGACTAGGTTATCTTGTTAAAACATAGGTGTATTCACAAAAGAGGACGTAACCCTTACGGGTTATCCTGTCTGTATGCCAGATGCTTCTACATTAGATAATCCTGATTGACCCGCCGAACTCTTAACATTCAATCTTTTAAACAAGACCCTGAACTCGTTAAGGTTAAAACGCCGGTTTGTCATGTGAGGGCACGGCTTACGGATAGCGAGGATGAATCCAGGCTATTAAGCCGCCTTCATTGAAACTTGGTTAAACCTGCCTGTTTGCATGATGCTACTCCGACCTCGTGTACTCTCGATAAGTCAATCTTTAAACAAGACCCTGAACTTATCCAGGTTAAAACATCGATTGGGTCATGTGAGAGCCGGCTTACGGAAAGCGAGGATACTCCAGTGGCTATTATGCTAGTTTCATTGAAGTTTTATGTTGAGATTTGGTTTTTGGAGATTTATAACAGCCTCATTTTTATGGGTTTTATTCATCTTGGATTTATGTCACTCCTTTCTCTCACCATATGGTTTTCACAAATCGGGCCAAGCAGCCCTGTCTGTCTCATATTTGAGCATCTTTGGGTTTCTTATAACCCGCCATGATGGCAGACTATAAGTCGCCAGTATATGATGATATTAAATACTTGGAAGCATTGTATTCTAAGTTTTGGGATATTACCCCTTGTTGTATAAGGCGTTGTAAGCCGCAATACATGACAATTAAACAGGGCATTATGTGTTCAATCTTTGGGTTGTCACCCTTACTGCACTGGCATGATAAATCGACAATATGATCAAATATCACAGGTATGATTTTTTTTGATTATATCTGGTTATGATTAAACTGGCCCTGGTTATGGAATATTCGTCCCCAGTGGTTTAATACGGGGTATTGTGACCCGCGTCGCGGTAAACCGCCAGGGCACTTGTGATCTGTTTGTGTGCATGGTAATGCTAAATCTGATCTACATAAATTGACGCTATCATAAGCATAAAGTGGTAGTTTTTCAACTGGCGCATCAGCAGTGTTGCACAAAACAAAACATGCACAATGACACGGCAGGTCAAAGTTTCACTAGCCTATTACATGACTCAGTGAGCCAAAAAGATCAAGTGTTTTTCAGAAGATCAAATATATGAACCGCCCAGCGGATCAACCTTCTTGGCCTTGACGACTTGAAGCTTCTGGATCATCCTTCTCCGGTTCTTCGTCCTCCTCCGCCGTCTGGAAGTTTGGTGATGACCAATCAATGCCACACAAGGCTTGGAATTCAGCTTCATCATCTATAAGGTTGGACGGATCAACTTCAGGGGCGAAAGTATGCTTACGGATTGGGGGGATCAGATCCATCACTTTATAAGCCGGCGTGGGCATCTTCTGATTCTCCACATCATAAGCCGAATGATATCTTGAAAGATCTGTCTCATCAGCAATCAGACTGACTAGGGGACGTATTTCCTTCACGCAGGCAGAGAAGTCTTTCTTATCAAAGGGAGTGTCATCTTCTTTCAAACTTGGATACCCAGTCGCTAGCTCGGCCAGGTCTAGCTCTGCTTGCTATGCCTTGGCCCGGCTTAAAGTCGTAACGGCACCGGCTCTTGCAGAGGACCGCTTCATCTCTTCAATCCTAGCAAGCAGAACAGAACGTTTTTTCAAGACATAACTCAAGAGAGTGGGTGCTTGATTAGTTGGAGAAATCGTGGCCAGCGCACGCTCAGTTCCAGTATATAGCTGTTCAACAAGTGCATATACGACCTTGAGCTTCACAAGCATTTCTTGACCAAGATTGCTACTCCTGGGACCTGTGTAATAATTATGGATTTGTCAGAGACGGTTTGTGACATGAAAGATAAGATTCAATTTTGATGCTGACAAAGTTACTCACCAAAGATAGCAGAAACCATCTGGGATATACGGTCTTTCAAACCGGTAAGCTTAGTGGTCACCTCTTGAAGAGCAGCTTCTACTTTTTCAGCCCGCTATGTCAGAGCAGTTTTCTCTTCAGCCCAGCCGATTCTTTCAGCATCAAAACTGGTCTTTAGTTTCTCTGTCTCATCCAGACTAAATTTGAATTTTGAGTCAGCCTTCCGGGTCCCAGATTCTTGATGCTCCAGACGGGTTTTTGCATCAGCCAATTGCGATTGAAGTTGAGCAGTGGCGTCCTGTACAAGCACAAATTTCCAACCATATTCATATTCGGGCTATAGGCATATAAGTCTCAAGCCTTTTGCAAGCAACAACACTTAGCACTTGGGGGCTAATGCCTACCGAAAAATTCTTCATCCAACGGCATATATGAATAAGTCCCAAGCACTTTGCAAGCAAGAGTACTTGGCACTTGGGGGCTAATGCCTACCAAAAAATTCTTCATACAACGGCTTATATGAATAAGTCCCAAGCACTTTACAAGCAAGAGTACTTGGCACTTGGGGGCTAATGCATATTGCTTGCGTTTCATTACTACTTTATGATGACCCGATTGTGCCGCAAACAACCACAGTCGGGTCATGGGGGCTACACAAGTAAGCTTTCATTTATAAACAATGGTGAACAGTACCGGTTCATTCATCCTGATTAAACTGGCCCTTGGGGGCTACGGATGCAATGTTAATTGTTAAAGACCCGGTTTAACTCTGACGGTGAAAGCCGGCCTTTGAAGGATTCTACCAAAGATGCTTTTTATACTCATGGCTATTATAAGTCTACAACAATCTTATCATACACAGTAGACTTGGGGACTGACATGATATGCATAATGTATCAAGCCGGAGTTCATACCTCATATTTCCAATGCATCTGTTTCACCATGTCAATTTCAAGATCGCGGCTGGTATGCACTTGGTTGAGATAACCATAGAGTACTTCACTGATGTTTAATTGAGAATAATTAGCGATATCAAATCTCACTTTCCGCTTTTCAATGAACTCCTGTTTGGCGGAGTGCTTGGCCAAGACAGTTGGATTTCCCGGTTCTTTAAAGCTGGTGCCAGTGATCACAACATCGTCGGCTTGTGTTCCTGACGGTTTAATTGGGCTTGATGATTCAGTGATCAAAGGATTGAGGTTTGTATGGTCACTTGAGAGGTCAGGAATTTCTGGTGGAACATCATGGACAGGCTCTTCGGGTTGTAGCACGGAGGTGTCAGATGCTGGAATTTGTTGTTCCGGTTCATGGACTTTGGGGTCTTCAGCCGGCTTGATCACCTTTGCCTTCTTGCTAGGCTTTGCTTTTCCACTGCATGGGTTATGAGAGGTCAGTACAAGTATAAGAGCATAAGGATGTAGAGAATAATAAGTAATTGTTGTTACCCAGGGCAGTTTTGAAAGCCGGTAGATGGGTCTGTGATGAGTCGCCGGAAGAAGAGCGAGAAGCCTCCTGATAGTTTGAATTGGAAGAATTAAGTGGCTGGCGAATGAGACCTGCCAGTGGATAAAAAGAGTTTAAATTTGGAAGGACCTCGTTTTGATTTTTCCCGGAGCTGGAGTATATGGTAAGCCGGAGGATAACTCTTCACCTTCGCTGGTCCGAGTTTGTTGCCGGTTCTCGTGATGCTGTTGCTTCAAAAGAAAGTGAGGATCCAAATGAGCTAAGGGGTGTGAAAAGCTTACTTTCCGGGTTACCCGTCGAATTTTCTGTCTTGGCAAAGGCGCTGAGTCGGAGGAAATAATAGTCACCTCTTCTTCGACCGCTTGACTGGCCCATGTGTCATCCTGATGATAATCAGTGTCAATAAGATGGTTGAAAAGGAGCCAAGGGAATCAAGGGCTACGTCTGACTCAGAACTGTCGTCCAGCTCAAACATCTCGGAAGCGCTCAGTTTCTTCTCATTCTTCTTGGCGGCTTTCACTTTGGCCCTCGCTTTCTTAGCAGCTTCATGGTCATATTCCTTATTCCAAAAAACGGATTCAGCCTGTGAAAATCATCAAAGTTGAGTTAATAGAACATTTGAATGATGAGGTGAAGTAAGTCATTTAGAGACTCACATTTGGTGGCGGGTTAAGTTTGCAGAAAGGGTTCAGTCCCACTTTGCTGCAGCTTTCCAGGCTCTCGTTCAGAAGGGTCTTTGTCATTTCATTGTCTGCATTATCAGTTAAGCACACGGAGTTGTGCCGCAGTGGATCTTTTGCACCACCCGTGTAAGTGCACATTAAGCCAGATCGGCGGCTCAAGGGTATCATTCGCCAAGAAACCCAGCACCGAACCAAGTCAATACCGGTTAACCCATTTCCCAGCAGGGCCTTGACCTTTGCAATAGTGGGTGCAAGCTTTGCATGTTCAAAGAAGGTAAGCTTTTCGGGAAGATGATGCTTTGGGTCGATCCGCTGGACACGATAACCCAGCAGTGGATTTTCATCAGCCGGAGAAGTATCTTTACAATAGAACCATGTTTGGTTCCAATCTTTGGGGTGACTCGGCAGGAGAGCATAGGGGAAGATGGCACCTCTTCTTTGCTGAATTGAGACCCCGCCAAGTTCTAAGCTGCGTCCATTAGTAAACTCGATTTGCCGGTTCAGATAAAAATATTCTCTGAAGAGTTCAACACTGGGTTCTTCTTGAAGGTACACTTCACAGAAAACTTGAAAATTGCAGATATTTGACACGGAATTGGGTCCGATGTCTTGAGGATGGAGTTGAAAGAAGTGCAGAACATCTCGGAAAAATTTGGATCCGGGTGGTGAGAAGCCCCTATTCATGTGATCAATAAAAACAATGACCTCACCATCCTTTGGCTGAGGTCTTTCTTCGCCTGGTTTGGGGGCGCGCCAATGCATGATATTTTTTGCTGGTAAATAGCCGATTTTGACAAAATCTTTGAGCGTGTCTTCAGTAACAATAGAGGGAACCCAATTACATGAAGTGACTGTCTTCGGCATTGTGAAGGAAGAAGCCTAAAAGAAAGAAAATTTGCCGGTTTAAGTTGATTCATTAAGCCAGAGGTGAACGCTGCAGTATATATTCAGATTGATGGCTTAAATGAGGCCTAATGACATATGACTAGTTATAACTGGTGATGTAAGCCGCCATGACAATATGGATATTTAAGATCTATCAAGAGCAAATTCTGCTAAGTATTGGATAAACAGGTTTTATACATTGATGCGGTTGATTTTGGATCTGACACTGTCCAGAAAAGAGAGAAAAATCAAAGTCTAATATCACAATAGCCAAGGAACTAGTGTATTGGCAAGATTTCTGCATCTGAGAAGCGTATTTGGTGATTAAGAGAAAGGATAAAAATAGATTATGCATGTTTTAAAGGCCATTTTTGGATCAAAGTGAGGATTAAACAGAGGTGTGATGAAGAACGATGATGAACTCATAAGAACTTCAGAAACCCTAATGGAGATCTATAGTGGGGAAAAGTGATGCGCTTACTGGATGTGCTGAGCAACGGAGAGGCGCCGCAGTTCTCTGGATTTGTTCAGGTTGATGCAGCGGCCGGAGTTGAGGAAGCTGACGAGCTCGGCGGCGACGGTGCTCAGGTGTGCAGATGCGTCGTGAAGAGAGAGGTTGAAGACGAGAAGGAAAAGGGGGAAAATGAAAAGGCTTCCTGACACTATTTATAAGGAAAGGGTAACAGGCGGGTACGAAAATCAAGGAGGCCAAAGAATGATTTTCTAGCCGCTCGGACGCCTCGATCTTCGGGATGGTTATTAAAGATAAAGGATCTATTAAGATATCCTGGATATTGTGCAAAATTAATGACAGATGACGTCCTGGCGGGTTTCCGTAATTCCAGGAGATGACATCATGGCGGGTTACGATATCTTGCAAGAACAAATGGAGAAGGGTTTTTTCTAAGTGTTGAAGATTGACATGAACAAGTTCAAATCAACCTGGGGCCTAATGTTGGGGATATAACTATTAGGTATGACCCGCCCAGGAAAGGCCGGGTTATCCCAATGGCGGTTCATCACAACAAAGCCCATGAAGATGTAGATGATAGCGGTTCATGAAGCAGACTTGTTAAGGGCCCAAAGCCCAAAGGCGGTTTAAGGCCCATAAGTGTAAACCGCCATGTATATATGACTTGTATTGTAAGGTATGTATAGTTAGTCACCGAGCTGGACACGTTTGTGTATGAGCTGGCCGGGACTCCGTGAGCCGCGGGGCGTCAACCTGTGTATATAAAGGGACGACCCGGCGGCGGCTTAGGGCAAGAAACCAGAGATCGAAAGCTAGGTCAAGTGTATTCGCTCCATGGTAATCGAAACATAAGCAATACCACCTTAAACTGGATTAGGCCTTTACCTTCACTGCAAGGGGCCGAACCAGTATAAACTCCCTGTATCCTTTGTCCCGTTTAACCCCTTTAGGCTAACCTCGTTGCGATGGCTCCACGACTAAATCCTCACACTAGGACATCTGCCGTGACAATTCCACGACACTATTCCTCATTACTAGACTTTCATATCAGCATTTGGACCAAACGGTATGCTCATAAATCTGGAGTCACTGCTTTGAAAGTACTCCTCCCGAGTCCCGCTTTCTCTTGACGAAAGTGAGCACAAATGCACAATATTTGCATTTGCATCCATCCTGAATGGACTAGTGGAGGAGTCGAGAAATAGAGACCTAACCCTTGCTTATTTTTGTGAAACACATTACACGATGTTTCAGGCCAAACGCAGTATCAATGGCACAATTATGGGATCATTCTCATTCCTGGATAGGCGGCATTCGGTAGATGAATGGAAGCCGGCATGGTTCATCATCTGAAACCCCAAGAAGCCCTGCTTTTTCATAGGACTCGATACTATCCACGAGTGTCTCCTCCATCTTCCTTGGTTTCCACCCTAAATTCTTCAGCTTGTCCGAAGTGACTCCAATGTTAAAATCCACATCAACCATCCTGCCAACCCAAAATTTCGTCATGAAAATCCTTCGTATATGATAAGCAAGCTATGACATGGTGTTGATAGTCTTGATGCTATGACACTTACTTGTCTACATAAGTGTAGCTAGGGTACATGTTCTTCATGATTGCCAGCAAATCCTTTAGGTCCATTTGGTCCAGTGAGCATATGTATCTCTCAGATGGGCCTGCCTTGTTGTACAACAGGAGCAATCCGTCGGCAACATCGCGTACGTCTACTATGGGAAAGAACTTGTTGTTCATCGTGTCGGGGCCTCCTGCGACCAGACATATGATGGAATTATATTACGCACAAGGATGTGTATTTCAAAAGGTCATTTTCTGAACTTCACTAAAGCCGAGGCTGTCTTAATACACTCTTAATATAAAAGCCGAGGAGCTCCTCCGGCGTCAATTTTTGTTCTGAACTTCATTGCTCTGCTGTACTTCGACAACAACAGCAAAATGGAAGGAAAACAACCGGCTTTGGTTTCCAATAGTACTAACCTCTAACCATATGTGATGTGCAATGTACAAAATGATTATGTATCCTTGTGATAGATGAGCTGAGGAGTGGAACCTTTTATTTTTTTTCGAAACGGAGGCAAACATTGCCTCATCTATTAATTAAGCAGAAGAGAATTGCCCAGTTAATTACGGAAAACCGGGCGAAAACCGGGAGTGGAACCTTTTATCATGTAGACGAGGACCTTGCTGCTGGTATTGACCGCCACATGCTGCAACAGAGGGCCGAAAACCAGGCCAGGGCAAAATGTGACGACGTGCAGCCCGTTCTTCTCTCCGTATTCCAGGGCCATCTCCTCGGCTTCAGTCTTTGCAAGAGAGTACCAGTTCTGCCAACACAAACATGAATAACACTTATCCCTGACAAGAACTCAGTAAAACTGAAGATGTTACTCTTTTAAGATTTTGGTGGCAGACTTTAATCTCCTGGGGCATGCACCTGGTGCATTTACTAATTCACCATCATTGATTAATTGCTGAGCTGACCTCAGTCTGTCTGCAGAACTCCTTATCTGACCAGCAGCTCTCATCTTTGATTTTATCTCGAGGCCAATCCGGGTTGAAGCAATTAGTGGCGATGGATGAGACCACAATGAGTTTATGAACTTTCGTAGCTGAGCAAGCCTTGAGCACATTCATGGTGCCCTTGACAGCAGGTTCCATCATTTCCTTCTGCACAATTTTCCAAGTTTATAATCAGTAATAACAGCAGAAGGGGTTATCTATAGAAGCACAGAGTTTTCTGAATGAAGATTTTATTGATTTTTCTATCGAAAAGAATCAGCTCTGAGAAGAAAAGCATCTTGACATCAGTGACCAGTAGCACTCGCAGTCAAACTCTGAGCTCATCAAAACATATTAGTATTTTTTCAATTCCATCCCAAACTAACAGTTTTTTTTTCAGATCTAGCTTGAATAATACTATTCTCTCCGTCACATAATGTAAGACATTTTTTGACACTACACTAATGTCAAAAAAACGTCTTACAACGGAGGGAGTAACAGTTAGTATTTTTTTTCCAGATCTAGCTTGAACAATAATAATGGTTACTCACATCAATTTCTCTTTGGAATAGTTGCAGTTCAGCGAATTTGCACTTGCCTGTGGATCAACCATCTTTTGGTCGGGCACCGGAGTGGCGACATGGAAGACGCCCTCGCAGCCGGCTAACGCGGCCGCGACCGTGTCGTAGTCGAGCATGTCCGCCTTCAACAGCCGCAGGTTCGCCGGGGCTCCGTCCAGCTGCGTCAGGAACGCGTTCTTCGGATCACCTGCAAGAGAAACCACGCATCGACCCGGAAGATTAACAAGATGCAGAAATTGAGCCGTGTCGTCAGGGCGGCTATTGGTGGTGGTTGCGTACGTGGGTCGCGGACGGTGGCGTGGACGGCGTAGCCGCGGGAGAGGAGCAGCTTGACGAGCCACGAGCCTATGAACCCGTTGCCGCCGGTGACGCACACGCGGGGCGGCGGCGGGGACGACGTCGCCATCTCCTGTTGTTCAGAGTTCAGAGTTCAGTGTAGGTGAGAGGACGGGAGAGTTTTCGTTATCGTTTCACAGGACAACCATTCTTGACTCTCTGTCTCTCGCCACAAGCGGCTCGTGTGGATGGCTTCACGCTTCACGCGCACTAACAAAGTGGGGGGCAACGCGGCTGACAAAGATTTTCGATGACATGTCCAGTGTAGGCATTGTTTAAAAAACCGAACTGGTGGCCCGGTTCTGGTTTTAACCGGTCGGACCACCGGTTCACCTTTTCAACCGTTGGTTGTTTAGACAAAAGAAAATGTGCAAAAATAAAAACTCGTATATTAGTTGTCGCTCAAAGGATGTATCTAGCATTGAAATACGTCTAGATACAGCCGTTTTAGCGTCTGCTAGATACATCCGTTTGACAATGCGCTAGATACATCCATTTAAGCGACAACTAATATGGATCTAAGGCCATCATTTGTCAGAAACTTACACTTGACTAGATGGTATGTGGGTCGAGCATAGCTCTACGACCTGAGCCGCCAAGTGACTTGAGTTTGACTCCCACTGGAGCAAGCCTTTTTCTACTCCCCCTGCTATAGCATGACAATTTTCTCCGTTAACATGGCAAATTCTTTTCTAGACAATGTCCCTACATTTTTCTCTGTTGATAACATCTGTTATAGCATGATAATTTTCTGGGGTGGCCATGGGTCTCCGCAGGAGCTATACCTCGCCTATAGCAAGATGGTAGCTCCCCTAGCCTGAAGCGCCCATGCGTATGGGCCGGCCCAGTATTCCTTCGTTCTGATCGTTGTTGTGTTTCTTTGAGTTTTTTAGCTTTCTTCTGTTTTTTTAATGGTTATTTTTTTGTTATACTTCGGTTTTCTTTGTTTTTCCACAAGTTTTCGATGGGTTTTATTTTTTTCTTTGCTATTATATTCAGTTTCTTTCTTTCCTTCTCAGTTTTTCATTTTTCTTTGCTTTTTCTTTTCGGTTTTCTTGGTTTATTTTTTCTTTTCTTTTTTTCAAAAAGTGTGTAAATTTTTCTTACACATTTAATATTTTTCGTGTATGTCAAAAATATTTTCTTAATACAAGTTTAACACTTTTTAAAATATATTATTAGCATTTTATCAAATACTCCTTCCGTTTCATATTACTCGTCGCTGATTTAGTACATAGAGTAATATGGAACGGAGGGAGTATATGTTTTGATGTCTATTGTTTTCATATACTCCCTTCGTTCCTAAATATTTGTCTTTCTACATATTTCAACAATTGACTACATACGGAGCAGAGCAAAATGAGTGAATCTACACTCTAAAATATGTCTATATAGATCCGTATGTAGTAGTCCATTTGAAATCTCTAAAATGACAAATATTTAGAGACGGAGGGAGTACATTATACAATTTTTATATACATATGAAATGATTTTCTATGCACAATTAACATATTCAAATACATTATTAACTTTTTTGCAAATATTTGTTTTGATGTGTATTGGTCTCATACGCATTTTACATTTTTGGTATACATCTAAAACATTATGTATACAAGTTTTCAAAAATTATATACATAATTAATATATTTTTAAATATACGTTTTGATGTCTACGTTTCTTCATACACATTGTACATTTTTCTTATACATTCAAAACATTTTTATACACGTTTCAACTACATGTTTTGATGTCTATTGTTCTCATATACATTGAATATTTTTGGTATACATATAAAACATTTTATACAGGTTTAACATTTTTCGTATACATGATTAACATTTTGTCAGATATATGTTTTGTTGTCTAATTTTTTCGTACGTATTGTACATTTAATTGTACACCCGAAACATTCTTTATAGACATTTAACATCTTTTTGAAGTAAAGTAACATTTTTTGTACATTCTAAAAAATTCCATGTACATGTTTTCGAAACGCATGAACATTTTGTAAATGTCGCAAACATTTTTGTTAAAGCTGTCAACATTTTTATGCTAACAAAAAAAATACACCTAGTTAACATTTTTCAAATTCATGTTTCAATTTTTTAAAATAAATTAAGTTTGGAATATATGTATTTAAAATTTAGTCTAAAATATGAACAAAAGTAAAACAAAAAAACAATGAAGAAACGTTAAAAAGGGAACCAACGTAAAGTTGGGCCTACCCATACTTGCGGCTGGGAATACTGGGCCGGCTCACTGGTGCATCCTTGACGCGAGTGTACGTCTCGCTATAAGCGAGACATAATCGTGCTCATGGGTATCACTTGTCAGCCTCCCATCTATCCCCACTCTTCTTCCTCCCTCCCACCCTCTCTCCTGAATCCTCTCCCTGCCACTGATGCTCCTCTCCTCTAGCTCCATGTGGGCGTCCCCACCCAGCCCCTTCTCCATCAACACAATGTCACGGCAGTTGGTCTTGAAGTGCCACTAGACTGTTACTCCATCCGTCTCATAATATAATGTTGTTATTACAACTGATATATGTAACATTTTTTTATGCAAAGTACTACTCCCTTCATTCTTAAATATTTATCTTTCTAGATATTTCAGCAAGTGACTACATACAAAGTAAAATGAGTAAATCTACACTCTAAAATATGTCTATATAGTACTTTATTTGGCTCCGAATGATTTATTCATTTGGGGGAACTTCTTTTTCTTCGCGAAAAAGAAAAGTGTCATGCAAGTCTATGGAGTTCTCCAAATGTGAATCCTTAATAATTCTGCAAGTCATGCTCAATATGTTAAGCCGATGTTACCTTTTTGTAACTTGTACCAGGTTTAACATTTGAAAATCATGAATCACACGTGTATGCGGTTCCAGTAACACTCCCTTTTGCACAATAAGAACATGCAAACAATGCACAATACTGGCACCCCTGTTGGTGTGTTTGTGAAATTAACCGTGAATCTATGAAAAAAGACACCCACAGCCTGAGAATAACCTACAGTATTTCATTGTGTATGCCCAAAATGCACCTAAAGTGATTCTTCTAATCTAGCTATAGGGCTGCCCGGCGCCGTCAGGCTGACGGTAATATAGCCTTTAGCTCATCGCAGCAAAAGGCTAGCGTAGAAATGGAGGGAAATCTTGTTCCTCTTGACAGTCAGACAGTGGGCGGCAGATATAAGCAGGATTACGGCCGTCAGGACGAGGAGGCAGAGGGACAGATTTTATTTCATCGCTGTTACGCAGCAAGTTGTTCGACCATTGTTGCTGTTGCGAGGCTCCCTCCAGCGACACTACAGCTTACAGAAGTTCGACCATATGAACACAAAGCACCAGTCATCACGGCTGATTCACTGATCACCAGCCAGACGGAACAGGTGCGGAAGCCGGCAAGGACGCGCGGCGGAACCCTGCAGAAGGCCGGCCTTCTCGTAGCAGCCCACGCTGTCCGAGAGCGTCTCCTCCAGCTTCCTCGGCCTCCATCCCAGACCCTTCAGCTTCTGCGATGATAGCCCCGCTTTACGGTCCACGTCGACGAAGCTGTAAAAGCAGAGCAGGGCTTCTTCAGACCATGAACAGGCTGCAGGATCATTGTGCGGTGTGATAAGTTCTGACCGAGCAAGCGTGAGATGACCTACTTGTTCACATAGCTGTACTGTGGGTGCATCTTCCTCAGCAGGTCCACCAGGTCCTTTGTGCAGATGCTATTCGGCGCACAAATGTATCTCCCAGACGATTCTGCCTTCTCGTACACAAGCAGCAAGGCGTCCGCCACGTCACGGACGTCCACAATGTGCCACAGCTTGTTGCTCATCACGTCAGGGCCTCCTGTGAATTGTGACACAATGTACCAGTTAATGGAGTCTACCATGTGACACAATGTTGCAATAATAGATTTCTGGCGTGTGCGACTGCAAGAATAAGACGGGAGAACTAGGCCCCATCTTTAAAAAATTATAGGAGAACTACTCCCTCCGTCCCATAATATAAGAGAGTTTTTGAGAAACGCTCTTTATTTCAGGACTACTCATTTTCCAAAAGCTTACTTCAACAACACGCCAAAGGTGCCGCTTCAACAATTCTAGCACGGAATTTGGCATTGTGTGCTTTTGCCAATCGCTGTTCAGTGCATAATATCGACAATGAATGCGGTATCAAGTGCGCAAGCACATGCAACAGGTTGTAAAGGATCAGCTTATGGATGGATGCCCTCATCTCACAGTCACAGCTGTAGAGCATCATACAAAGGCATAGCAGCTATCGTTGAAAAAGAATATAAAGGACAAACAGGTGCCAAGAAAGGAACCTAGTTATCATCTACAAACAACAAGTTCTAGATAATGAACAAAAAAATCGGACTTCTCCACTGGTTGAAATTGAAGAGCAGATCAATATACAACAACAGGAACTATCAATGTGATCGGTCCCACCTATTTATATCTAACAACAGGAACAATCAGGATGATCTCATCTATATCTAACAGCAGATAGCCGTATGATCCACATCCAAAAGCCTTTTGGTGTGGGACATATGGAATACATTCATTCCCCAAATGGTAGACAGACTTGGATTAAACCAACTTGCCAAGTCAAACATGATATTTATTAATGTGAAATTCCAGGCAATAAAAGAGAACAGATGGACAGAAATCAGTATTACCATTAATAACATAGATTAAGAATTTGCTACTGGTATTCACAGTAGGCTGCAACAATGGGCCAAAAACCAAAGGAGGGCAAAGCGTAACAACGTTTAATCCATGTCTCTCTGAATATTCCAAGGATGCCTGTTCAGCAACAATCTTGGCAACAGAATACCAGTCCTGCAAGCAAAAATCAGTAAAGGTCACAATTTAGTCTTCGTGGAAATTATCCCTAAGAAAACTTTCTTTTGTTACGGGTACAAGCCTTTCAAAAGAGCAAACACTACATCTTTAAGTTGTACTCATGTGCCTTTCAAAAGAGCAAACACGGAACCAGAAAAATTGTACTCCTGTGCCTGCCAAGAATTGTGACGCGTGCATAGTGATTTGGAAATTTCCTTTACTAAATAGCATCTCTAACCTGGTTCTCCTGGCAGAAGTCTTTGTCTGACCAGCAACTCTCATCCTTAAGTTTATCTTGAGGCCAATTCGGGTTAAAATCAACAGCAGCAGTGGATGACAAGACAATAACCTTCTGAACCTTCATAGCTGAGCAGGCCTTTAGCACATTTGAAGTACCTTTCACAGCAGGAGCCAATACTTCTGACTGCACAAAAGCATTTAAACTGTGGTGAGACGAAATGCATCCTGACAACACGCACTTCTAACACTTTGATAATCTAAAAATGTTAGCACACAAAGGCGAAAGCACATAGCAATCTACTATTTACATTGCACTAATTACTCCCAATGCTATAATATGATGTGCAAGTGTTCTCCAGGAGCCAGTATTGCAAACATACATTACGATGAGCCTCGCTTTGCAAGAACCAAAAATTGCCAAATTATGTGGGATCGAGAAGTGCATTATCCGATAAAGAGCGACACGTGCCAATAGGTATTATTCAGAATACTGCTTCAGTGTCAATACAAGCTCAGTACTGTACCAAATAATGTAGATACAGTAACACACAAACTGATTTTTCAGACACCGTAGCATTAGTTGGAAAGAACACCTGCCTCAGGATCAACAATCTTATCTTCAGGCACCGGAGTGGCGAGGTGGAAGACCCCCTCACATCCCTCAAACGCACGTGTTAGGGAGTCGTAGTCGAGCACATCGGCCTTGAACAGGTGCAGATTCTCCCGGGCCTCGCCCATCTGCTTGAGGTGGACATTCTTGGGATCACCTGAAAGAGCATTCAGCCATTAATCAGAACACTATGCAGCTCCCACCTTGGCTTATCCGTGGACTAAGCACTTTGTTTTATGCATTCGCTTTCGCCCAGGGTCAATTAAAGCCTGCTTTCTTCATGCGGACACGTAACTCCGATTGATTAACATTTAACAACCATGAATTAATGCAAAGCACATGACGACACAGAACATTGGTTCACATTTTCCAACTGTGAATGAATGCAAAGCTCATCTAGACACGGAACTCTGATTGATTTACAAGTACTGTATGAATGAACGCGAAGCACATCTATGGCACGGAACTGAATCAACTGCAACCGCAAGGGGGGGCGGTTGCGCGGGCGCGAGGCGAACTGCGTCCGTACATGGGTCCCGGAGGGTGGCGTGGACGGCGTAGCCGCGGGAGAGGAGCAGCTTGACGAGCCACGAGGCGATGAACCCGCCGCCGCCGGTCACGCACACGCGCCGCGGCGGTGCCATCTTCCCCTCCTGCCCTTCCTCTTGCCCGCCGCCGCCACCAGTGCACTGTGACAGCGAGCTCGCCGAGATGTGCGCAGCAAATGGGTAAAGTAATCGCAGAACTGGAGGCGGCAGGTCGTGGCACTAGCAGGCTGATGTGGAAACCGCTTAAGAAGTCCGCGCCGAAACAAAAATGGATTTGGACTCGTCCGGGAGAGCGGTGCAGAGAGGAACAAAAACACGTGGAGGGAGCGGTGGAGCGGACACGCACCTCGTGGCCACCTGTTCCCTTCTCCTCCTCCTCCGACGACGACGCCGCCGTCGCTTGGACTGCGGGGTTCCTGGGGTCAAGAACGCCATCGCCATCGGAACCATTTTTTTACAGCGCCACCGCTGGTCGATGTTTTTTTTTGTTTTTTTGAGAAAAATCGTTTTTTTTTTGTTTGAGGCAACCGCTGGTCGATGGCTGCGAAGCCACGGCCCAATACAGCCCATCCACATGACTGGGCCTAGCGCATCAATCTCTCGAGAAAGGAGGAGGAACCGGAGACGGGCTAGTGGCCTGCTGCTGAAAATCACCATGAAGCTTTCCTTTGTGCCCCAAAAAAACCATTGTGTTCATTAAAAAAACTTTGTGTTTGTTCGGTCAGAATGCAATGGTTTTAGACAGAGAAAAATGCAACTTCAATCGACAACGAAAACGGCATGTATCAAAATGCAACTCCTTGCGAAGGTTAGCTTGAAGTGGGGTCCTCAAAGTTCTACATGGATGAGAGGATTTGGGTGAAGTGGGGATTGAACTCTTTCAAACCGAATGGGTCAATAGGTTGTGGATGGATAAGTAAAATTGAGGTGAAGTTGGGAGTGAATTCATCATCACCACCACCAACTACAAAGTACAAAGTACTCCCTCCGTAAAGAAATAAGAGCGTTTAGATCACTAATCCCGTGATCTAAACGCTCTTATATTTCTTTACGGGAGAAATAGTAGAGGTACTCGAGTTACAAAGTTTAGAAACTCAATGAGGAAAACGTAGTTTGGAAACATCACAGTGTTGTAATATTTTTTCAAATATTCCACATGCAGGCGTGAAAGGCGCTTGAAGCCAAAGGCATTGGCTGAAGACACGAACAAAGGGAATGCCAAATGCAGTAAATGTTATATGTGATGTTAGTACTACTTTCCTCTCTTTCTTCATTTATTACTTGCCACATAATCTATTTTATCTAGATATATGTAATGTTAGTACTACCTTCGTTCTGGTTTATTGGTCCCCTTTGTATTTTGTGTCAATGTTTGACCATAGATTTAAGTAAAAAAAGACTAATGCATGTCATAAAAAATTATATAGTTTGATTTGTATTTGAACATAGTTTCCAATAATATTATTTTTGTTATGTGTAATTTATATTTTATTAGTTAAAATCATGGTCAAATTGTGACACTGAATATATCTATGTTACTCTCATTGTGGATAGTCTAAGCTCATGGGCTAGATTTGACACGCACAGGTTTAAATGCTCGAATTACGTGTTCACAAAGATAGTACTCTACGCTAGTAGGTGGCCCTAGCATGCATCGTCGTCATGCTTTGGTCGCTCCGCGATAAAAATGTGCTCCTGTATAGCTACTGTTATGAAGTATGGCACGGCTGTGGAGTGCTCCGACAGCGCACTTGTTGGCTTCATCGACCGTCCGACCGCTCGTTGTCGCCTTCACCGCAAGGCAGGGACGGAACACGACATGGCAGTGGCTCCTCGTGGGAACGAATCCGCCGACGCGTGCGTGTTCCTTCCTCCTCGCTTCGCGCGCGTCTTTCCGCGCACGCATAGCGTCTACTACGCGCGGTCGAACGCGGTCTAAACAAAAAACACGCCGTACGTGTCGGCAGCACCGCTGTACCGCTGCAGCTTAGACACTCCAGTGTCCAGGCTCCGAGAGTAGCGCGTACTGCGTGCGTAGGCGTGACGGCGACGGCCGGCCGGCCCGCCTGTAGGAGATGTTTTGTAATACAATAATTGTTGTATTGATTGGGGTGCTGGTGCATCCATATATAATACAAAGGGAAGGCCTCTATCTTAACTATATAAGACTAGAAGATGGGCCACAACTTCAATACACGTGCAGTACAAAATACATACTCAACATCCCCCGCGGTCGAAGCGTCGCCGGAGACAGAGACTGGACCGAAACTCCTCGAAGACGGGAGTAGGCAATCCCTTAGTCATCACATCAGCAAACTGTTGCGTCGTCGGCATGTGAGGAACCCGAACACGGCCAAGGGTGACCTGCTCGCGCACGAAGTGAATATCGAGCTCAATATGCTTCGTCCGTCGATGGTGCACCGGGTTGGCGGAGAAGTAGACCGCGCTGACGTTATCGCAGTAGACAAGAATGGCCTTGTGAACATCACAAAGCAACTCCTGGAGTAGCTGACGTATCCAAGAGCACTCGGCCACTGCGTTGTACGGGCGATACTCGCCTCTGGGGCGGGGAGACCGTGATCGCCGATGACCAAGAGATCAACGAGGGCCCAAGGTAGACGCAGAATCTCGACATAGAGCGTCGCGTGGTCGGGCAGCCATCCCGGATCGGCATCCGAGTAGGCCACGAGGTCGGTGGAGGCGGAGGCCGTCGGGGTGAGTCCCAAGGACATGGGCGCCGCGTATGTAACGGAGAATGCGCTTCACCGTAGTCGATGAGAGTCACACGGGCGTGCATATGGAGGCACACCTGGCCGAACAGCAGATCGCAGGTCGGGCGAAGTCAGCTGGCATCAGAAAGCACCGACAATAGAGCGATAAAACGCTCCATCGGACGCGAGAGACCCTCCAGGCGTAGACCTTCGCCTTGGTGTTGACGGGGTGGGCGCGGCTTGCGATTAAGCATACAGCACGCACAAGGAGCTCAGGCGATTGCCGATGCAGAAAGAAACCGTCGGCCCGGCGGATCACCTCAATGCCGAGAAAGTAGTGCAGTGGCCCCAAGTCCTTGAGGGCGAACTCATCACGAAGACGAGTAGTCAGCCGCTGAAGGAGATCGGGGGTGGATGCCGTGAGGATGATGTCGTCAACGTAGAGTAGCAGATATGCAACATCAGCTCCCTGATGATACACAAAGAGGGAGGCATCGGAGCGAATGGACCAAAAGCCCGAGATCAGAGGAAGGCTGCGTCTACTGGTACCAAGCCCGAGGCGCCTGCTTCAACCCGTACAGAGAGCGGGAGAGCAAGCAGATGAAGTCGGGGTGCTCGGCGTCGTCGAAACTAGTAGGCTGCTCACAGAACACCTGCTCGGCAAGATGATTGTGCAAGAAGGTGTTGGAAACGTCCAACTGATGCATGTGCCAGCGGTAGCGAGACGGCCACCGGTGACGGCGGATCGTGCCGGTTTCACAACCGGGGCGAAGGTGTTGGTGAAGTCCACGCCCGCGCGTTGCCGAAAACCACGAACCACCCATCGAGCCTTGTAGCGCTCGAGAGAACCGTCCGGGCGAGTCTTGTGGCGAAACACCCACTTGCCAGAGATGATGTTGGCACGGTGGGGTCGCGGAACAAGTTGCCACGGCGGTTGCGCCTGTAGGCGTCGAACTCTCCTCCGCATCGCAGCCTAGCTGATGGGGATCCCGGCGGGCAGCGCGAAAGCGGAGGTGGGGACGGGTGGTGGCGTCGACGCCGAGGCAGCGCTACACAAACTTCGTCGGCGAGTAGCAGCGTCGGGCCGGGCACTCCTGCCAGCACGGATAGTCACGCCAAGTGGCGGGGCAGCAGAAATCGGCGAAGTGCCGCGGCGGCGGCGGGCGGAGGCCGGGCGGCCGAGCCGGGCGGCAGAGGAGGCGACGGGCGCGGGACGTCGAGCCCGTCGCAGGGTGGGCGGGCGGGGTGCCGGGCTCAACCTCGTATGAGGGAGACGGGGACCCGGGGGCCCGCTCGGACTCGACCTCGGGGAAGGGAGTCACGAAGCCAAGTGGTGGCGGCAGAGGGCGCCGTGCCGGGGGCTGCCGCCGCGAATCGCTCCACGATGGGGGCGCGGGGGCCGGCGCCGAAGGTGCCGAAGCCAGAGGACCCTGAAAAAAAGGGAACACCGTCTCGACAAAGTACACATGCATCGAGGTGTACACACGATGAGTGACAGGATCATAGCACCGGTAACCTTTGGTGTTAGGAGGGTAGCCAAGGAAGTCGCATGGGACGAATCGTGATGCGAGCTTGTGTGACGTGGTGGACGCGGTGCTAGGATAACACAGACACCCGAAGATGCGGAGACCATCATAGGACGGTGGTGTGCAGAAGAGAAGGTGGTGTGGGGTGTAGTTCCACCGAGGGCGACACGGACGAATGTTAACTAAGTGAGTGGCGATAGCGAGGGTATTAGGCCAAAATCGAGCGGACACGTTAGAGTGAAAGAGTAACGTGCGAACGCAGTCATTTAGAGTGCAGAGAATGCGCTCGGCGCGGCCGTTCTGCTGAGAAGTGTAGGGGCAAGTCAGACGGAAGGTGGTGCCATGAGAGGCGAGAAGTGTGCGAAGAGCGACGTTGTCAAACTCTTTTTCGTTATCAGTTTGGAGTGCGAGTATGGGGCGACCGGACTAGGTGGTGACATAGGAATAAAAGGCGGTGAGTGTGGCTAAAGCATCGGATTTACGACAAAGAGGAAAAGTCCACACATAATGAGAATAATCATCTAGGATCACCAAGTATTATAAATAGCCCGTGTTACTCGCAACAGGAGACGTCCAAATATCACTATGAAGCAATTGAAACGAAAAAGTGGAAACTGAGGTAGACGCACTAAAGGGAAGACGAACGTGCTTGCCTAAGCGGCAGGCCTCACAAGAGTGCTCGTTGAGCTTGTTACATGAGAAAGAGAAACTCCTAAGAATTTGACGTAATATTGTGGGGTTGGGGTGGCCCAAGCGAGCATGCCACAGGTCAACGCCGGCGGCAAGGGCGACTGGTGTGGAGGTGGAGGCGCCGGCGTGCACGGGGTAGAGCTGATCGGGACTATCACATCGGTGAAGGATCATCCGGGTACGGGCGTCTTTCACAGAAAAACCAACACCGTCGAATTCAACAGTAAGTGGGTTCTCACTAGTAAGACGACGAACGGAAACTAGGTTTGTGACTAATTCGGGGCAAACAAGAAAATTAAACATAGTAATGGGTGTGGAAGTGGAGGGAAAACTAGTGCTACCGACATGAGTGATAGGTAAGGAGGAGCCGTTGCCGATGATGATACGAGTGGGTGTGCGAACAGGAGTGGAGGAGGTTAGGTTACCGGGATGAGCTGTCATGTCTTGTGAGAGCACTTTGAGTCCATGTACTACCGCCTCCACCGACAGAGCTACTCGGCGACGACGCGGAGTGCTAGGCGGCGAGGACGGTGGGGTCCCATGACACAGGTACCGGCGGCGGCGGGAGGCCCTTGTAGGGCGGCGCCAGGACGGGCGGGCCATAACCACCGAGGGAAGGCGGCGGCGGGAGGCCCCCGTAGGGCGGCGCCGGGACGGGTGGACCATAACCGCCGACGGGCGGCGCTGAGGAGAGGGCGCCAGAGCCGGGCGCTTATTCGGCCGGTAAGGCGGCAACGGTAACACCACCGGAGAATCCATCGACGGGCGGGGCGGCATGGCTGCCGTTGCTGGCGGGCCGGCCGATGTGGTGACGCCGGGCGCATCAGGCGGCGCGCCGAGGCGCTTAGCGCATGTGGTGACGCCGGGCGCATCAGAGGCGGCGTCAAGGCCAGACGGCAATGGGTTAGACCGAGGCCGGGCGACGGATTCGGCAGAGGCGACAGACGGGCTGCGGACGCCATCGCTGGGTCCGACGGGCGGCGTTGGGTAGCGGGCGCAGAGGAGCGCGGGCGACGACGGCCGGGTAGCGGCGCAAGCGGGAGGAGTCGTGACGCAATGGCAGGATGGCGGGCGGCGCGGGAGGATTCGCGCGGTGGCGGTGGGGAGGAAAGGGCGGCGCAGTGGCGGCGGCGACGACGGGAGGATACAAGGGCGGCGGCGAAGCAAGGGCGGCAGCGAAAAGCGAGGATTAAAACCTAAAAACTTATACCATGTAGAGAGATGTTTTGCAATATAATAATCATTGTATTTATTGAGATGCTGGTGCATACATATATAATACAAGAAAAAATTATCTACCTCAACTATACAAGACTAGAACTGTACAAGACTAAAAGGTGAGCCATCTCTTTAATACACGTGCAGTACAAAATACATACTTAACACCGCCTATCGAGCTAGCCGCCGGTTGGTGCGCGCGCGGCGGTGGTAGTCCACTCGTTAAAATCCTCCCGTCGTGTTTCGAACGCCCCCCGGCCGGCCGTCGCCCCAACTGCCCACGGCGTTTTGTCCACCGGCGGCCACATGCACGCACGCGCGCGCCCGGTCGGTGTGGCCATGCAGCGCCGGGTCCGTCGGCCCACTGCATAGTACTAGACTGGTATCCGTTGTAAGTCCAGCTGGTCTTTCTCTATCCGTAGATACATGTGCATCAGTAGTGAGGGCATGGCCGGGCAGCGCCACGGGTCCACGCTCCCCAGCCCTTGTTCACTCAGTAGAGTACATTCATGCGTGCGCGCACAATTATTGTTCATGGGGAACTAGATCGGTCAGGTTGCGTGAACTGGGGAGAATGGAGGTTACGTACATGCTCTGTCTCAAGGACACTAGTCCTGATCAGTTGAGCCCTGTGCATGTTTGTACGTACATGTCTGAAGCCGGGTCAGTGTCGCCGTCAGGCACCCTGCTTCAGAGGATGGGGTAGATCCATTTTTGTCGTGAACACACACGTATACACGCGAACATTGCCAAAGGTAATTAAGATGCTGAGAGCGATCGAGATACCATCCGCGTTCGACCGATTGTCCAACATTTCGGCGAGGCTAATCTTGACAGTACGTATTCCCATCATACACAGCATACCTTTTTTTTCCTTTCGAAAGGGAGGCTAACACAGCATACTGATGGATACGGCAGGCTTGTGCATTAACTGATCGTGTGCGCACTGTACTGCGTACATGAAAGGAATGATTCGTATACACGACGGTCATGCACTCCATCCGTCCTACTCCCTCCGTTCCTAAATAATTGTCTTTCTGGAAATTTCAACAAATGACTACATATAAAGCAAAATGAGTGAATCTATAATTTAAAACATGTCTACAAATATCCGTATGTTGTAATCCATTTAAGATGGCTAAAAAGATAAATATTTAAAAACGGAGAAGTACTATACAAATAGATAGTGGACGGGCCGCCTAGAGAAAGCCGGCCGACCGATCTTGATCCATCATACAATCTGCCATACCGATCGATATCGACACGACCACACAATCCATGCGTCCATGTGCACTCCACAGTTGCACTATTGTATCGTACTGTGTACATGCATGATGCATGCACGTTGAAGGGTACATCAGCGTCTCCATGTGCATTCGGGCCTGCCCATCCGGAGTTTAATTGGGTTGTCAGCACAAGTCAGCGGCGAGGAACAAGAGGCGAACTCTCGAAGGCGGGGCACGGCGGTTCCTGCACGTGCCTAGCTAGGTGCGCCCGCCGCCAGTCTGCCATTTATATTAGCCCAATTCCACCGCGCGATCCTAAATGGATGTCCGTTTTATTTGGATTGTGTCCGTTTGGGTAGGGATTTGGGGTCGTGTCCGGGCCTGTCCTGGAATGCGGTGGCCGTGCACCCGGCGCGCGGCCGCATCCATTTGCCCCATTCTGTCCGCCAGGGCAAAAAATGCCCATATATTCATATGAAAACTAGTTTGCATGTTCAAATATTAATTATCTGAAAATAAAAATAGTTTTACAACCCAATCAAAATTATCTCTAATAAAAAAGTTTTACAACCAAATCGAAATTGTCTTCAACAAACATAAAATGAATCAATACATCTATTGGTTGCCAATGTGATCCCAGACGTGCTCAACCAAGTCATTTTGAAGATTCAAATGAGTGTGTCAATCACGCATCTCACGGTGGAATTGGACAAATTGTTCAAATGTGGCCGGGTCTTGGTGCAGGGGCTCAATATTTTCACCTTGATAATCAAATCCTTGGTCGAAGATACTCTCATCACGCTCGTCCTCGATGATCATGTTGTGCATGATCACACAAGCAGTCATCACCTCCCAAAGCTTCCTTTCATCCCATGACAAAGGTCAGTGGTTTCGAACGATACCCCACCGGATTGAAGCACACCAAAAGCACGTTCCACATCCTTTCTAGCACTCTCTTGCATTTGGGCACATCTCTTTCTCTTCTCACCTTGGGGTTTCGAGATTGTCTTCACAAAAGTCGACCAGTTGAGGATATATACCATCCGCTAGATAGTATCCCTTGTTGTACCGATGGCCGTTGATCTCAAAGTTGACAGTGGGGAGTGGCCTTCGCAAGCCTCGCGAAGACTAGAGAACGCTGCAAAGACGTTGATATCATTGTGAGAACCTGCCATATCTTGAAGAAAGAATGCCATATCCAAAGATCTTGTGATGCCACCGCTTCTAATATGACAAAGGCACCCGTTAACATGCCCCTTGTAATCGCCCCGCCAAGCAAATGGACAGGTCTTCCACTCCCAATGCATACAATATATGCTATCAAGCATGCCCGAAAGCCTCTAGCTGCGTTGGTCGCCAACAATCTCTTCAGACGCGTTGGCTGCCTCAAGTACTCTGGGCCAAATACCTCGATCACAGCTGGCAAAACTTGTACATTGACATCGACATGTTGTCTCACTCATACGCACATACTCGCCCACCAGATCGCTCGAATACCATATGCAAGCATGCGGATGGTCATGTGCATTTCAGTAAGAGGAGAATCCAAGCTTGCCAAGGGCATCCGTCTTGCACTCGAAGTATGGGTCATGAGCAACCACTCCCTCTCGGATACGATTGAACACATGCCTTGCCATACGAAAACGGCGACGGAATTTATCCGCTTGAAGAGCGGGTGTTGGCAAAGTAATCGGCATAGAGCAGGCGTGGCCTCTCTCCCCGCTATGTTCAGGTTGGGAGCACGCCGGGGAGTGACCACTGTACCGAGGAAGCTGCCGTTGAATATGGTCGTGAACGACCAAAGGCAGCCACCACAAGATCTTCATCATCCAACGCATTTAATCGTCCGATGAACAAAGGAAGTGATGAAAGAAAAACTCGTCTCCACCGTCTATACCTTTGATGGCAAAGGTCGAACACCTTGCGGTCGTGGTGGCGAAGAGGCCGCTGATGATCACCTCGACGCAGGGGGTGGTTGCCGGCCGCCACCGGCCGCCTGGAGCTCTCCTCGGAATCTGCCTCGGCCTCCGTGGTCTGTCGCTGGCAGTCGTGTCCCCTCCGCCACCGGCAAGGACGGCGACGGCCAAACCTCCACCGATAGACGACCAAAACTATGGCAAAAGCGCGGGCGCGGTGGCGGCCATGTCGAGACGTGGTTTGGTATGGATGGCTGGGGGCTGCGCGGTGAGGAGGCGGCCGGAGAATAGGGACGGCGCCGGCGGCGGGGCGGGGCGGGGAGAGAGGGTGAAGCGTTGGGAGTGGAGGGACTGATAGTGTCCCCGACAGGCGGGCCACGGGGGGGACAAGGGCGTGAGTTGCGGCCGTCCGCGCGCGTCCGTTTCACCCCAAACCGAGCACAAGTTTGGGCCGGGGATGAGTCGAAAACGGACGAAATCCAGATATTTGTCCCTTTGAGGCCGCGCGCCGGGCCGCCTCTTTTGTCCCTTTTACCCCAAATGAACAGGAGCGGACAGAATAGGGTCGCGCGGTAGAGTTGGCCTTAGATCACTATCAAGATCGATGCCCATGTTTTGGTACCAGCCACAGCAATGCAAGTTGACTAAGTCTCTCTGCGGCGTACGCTCTGTCGGACAGGTTGCTAATTATTATTTTTGCGGGCAGACAGGTTGTTAATTAAACAGCACTTAAACGTCAGGTACTCCTGCCTGAGAAACGATTCACGTTAGTCACTTGTTTCCTGGCCATCAGATCAACCTCCAACGGCTGATAAGTAGATAATAGATACGATCGATCTAGTATGGTCGACGGCTGGCTAGTGCACTGTCAAAAAGAGATTCATGACTGGTGGTCACACAAGTATTTAGCTTAGGCCGACCAATCAATTTTTTTTTAAACGAGACAAAATACATGTCATTTTCATTGATTAAGAAGAAGAAAATTGCCTGGATAATTGACGGAAAAACAGATTAAAACTGATACAATCCAACCTATATGACATGGGCACCACCTGTCAACCTAGCCATCGATATGAAACGTAAAGATGCAAAGAAGAAAGATATCTGCCGATGAGTTTCAAGCGTCATCGTCGTCCCAGCTGGTTGCCTCGAACGAGCGACTCCGATTTTACTATAGAGGTCCATCAACGAAGCCAACCCGCAAATAGCTGCCGACTGCATACTATGCCAGTGTGTTATGACGTGCCAGCCGGCTGCTATATAGTTATATGGATGTGCTAGAGACTTTGTAGCGGAAGCTTTGCAAGGATTAATTACGGTGAGACTAACGAGTTTGTAGAATCGGCCATTCATTCTAGGGACGTCAGAAATGCCAAACATGTAGGGCTTCTTTGGTTCGTAGGATTTTGAAAATATAGGAATAGGAAAAGCATAGGGTTGGAGTGGTATGCCCACTTGAATCCTATAAGATTAGCAATGAGTGATTGATGTCACAGGAAAAGTAAAGGAATTGTAAAAAGAGGTTGGGGTGGATGTTAGATTTTCTATAAAATGTTGTACAAAAGATTCCATAGAAAAAAATCCTATGGGATCCAATCCTATGAATCAAAGGACCAACATAGGAAAAAATCCTAAGGATTTCAATCCTCCAGAAATCCTATAAAATTTCTTTGAATCAAAGGAGCCCGTATTGCTGTTATTTCAATGATTGGTCGTGGTAAAATCCTGTCAATATTGAAAAAAATCCAATACAGTTGTAAAAGTGGCAAATGATGATATTTCCTGTCATGTAAGACTATATGTGTTTATGATAACTTATTTGTTTTCTTCCTTTGTTCATCTTACCATTTATTTTATCATCTTACCATCAAATAAGTTCAGCACAATTTCACAGCCCAAATTGATTCCAACTTTACACTACTTTAAATAGAGATGGTTGTATGCATTGCAATTATGGTTTTAAGGGAATCTCCAACGCCGACCTCCATCCAACGGTGTCCCGCATTTGTCCGCAGACCTGTTCGGGTAACTGTTTTCCCGTAAAGGGAAGCAAATCAGGGAGACTTTGCGGGAGTCCAGACACCAGCCACGTCAGACTTCGACACCCCCGGCACTCCCAAAACTGAGACGGAGCCCGCTCATATGGAGCTGACTGCATTGTTTTCGCGAGAACCCCCCATCCTTTCTCAGCCATCTCCTCTACCATCCCGATGCTCTCCACCCCAATGCCCACCATTTTTTGTCGTCACCGGCGTTGTATGCATGGGCCCATGCGAAAGCTTTCGAATACAACAGTGGCGGAGGATTCGACGAAGGAGCCAACTGCCTCAAACAGAAGGCAAAGGAGGCGGCGCCGCTCAAAAAGAAGGGCGAGTGGGGTGGCGGACGTGGTGATGGACGTTAAGGGTGCGGTCGTGGTGCAGACGACGGGCATGGTACACGGGCTGGTGAGGCCTGGTATGCGGGCCATCGCCGCCATTGTCAGATTTGTACACCGGTCAGCTGGAGCAAGACAACGACGACAAACTTGATCCGGATGAATTTTTGTCTTATCCAAAGAAAAAGGGAAGAGGAGAAAGTTTCAACATGCAGGAGGACGAGTCGTTGCACGATGCATACTTGGCCACCAACATTGATCCGATCCAGGGTTCCCTGCTAGATTTTATCAAAGGTATTGGGGTACTCTGAAAAATGAGGTGATCAAGGCAGTAAAAGAGTTCTTTAGTTCGGGCGACATGCCGGAAGGAGTCAATAATACTGTTCTAGTGTTAATACCGAAGAAGGAAAACCCGAGCTCCCTAAAAGACTATAGACCTATCAGCCTATGCAATGTAGTGTACAAAATTGTTTCAAAATGTTTGGTTAACAGATTGCGCGCACTGCTCCATGAGTTGATAGCCCCAACACAAAGTGCCTTCATTCCAGGGCGAATAATTACGGACAACACTCTGATTGCATTTGAATGTATCCATAGCATCCAAAAAAGTTCTGATGCAAAGGGAAAATTTTGCGCATACAAATTAAACCTCGCAAAGGCCTATGACAGAGTTGCCAGGAAATACCTAGAAGGGGCGATGAGAAGATTAGGTTTTGCTGATAAATGGGTACAATGGATCATGACGTGTGTCAAAACAGTGAATTATTCTGCCGCTTCAACGGGAACCTGTTGCAGAGATTTACTCCTACATGTGGTTTGAGATAGGGAGATCCACTTTTCCCTTATCTTTTGTCTTTGTCGCTGATGGGCTCTCTCGTCTAATACATAGTAAGGTGGAAGCTAGTGAAATACAGGAGCTGAAAATTTGTCGACAAAGCCCTGGCATTTCACATCTTCTATTTGCGGATGACAGCCTGTTATTTTTTAAGGCAAACAGTAATCAAGCCAATAAGGTGAAGAACATCCTGAATAACTATGAGAGAGCCGCCACTGGACAGCTAATCAGTCCATCTGAATGCTCCCTGCTCCTTGGTAACAAATGTTCACAAGAGGATGGACAGGAATTAATAAATATCCTGAATGTAGTGACGGTGAGTTTTGAGGAGAAATACTTGGGCTTGCCGGTTCCAGAAGGACATATGATAAAAGGGAAATTCAAGCAAACAAAGATAAAGCGAGGAAAATAATGAATGATTGGACCGAAAAATATTATTCTAGTGGAGCCAAGGATACACTAATTGAATCAGTGGTTCAAGCGATCCTCACCTTTGCAATGAGTGTTTTCAAGTTCTCAGCAATCCTTTGTGAGGAGCTCATGCACATGTCCAAAGAGTTTTGGTGGGCAGATGATAAAGATTGCCAACACATCCACTGGTCGAGTTGGGAGAAACTTACAAAATGGAAAGCCAAGGAGGTATGGGATTCAAAGACCTTAAAGTTTTTAACCAGGATCTCCTCGCTAGGCAAGCTTGGCGACTTATTGCCCATCCCGACGCTTGTGTGTGAGAGTACTTTAAGCAAAATACTACCATGGGCTGATATGCTAGACACGGCGTTTATTCATAATGCACGCCGGGTTGGCAGGGCATCATGCATGGTTTGGAACTCCTTAAAAAAGGATGTATCTGGCACATCTGCAATGGAAATAGTGCCCGCATTTGGGGAGATAACTGATCCCGAGAAACATGAAAATAAACACAAATCCGACAAACTCCTGAACCCGTTGGGTAGCGGACCTCATCGATTAGGAGAGTCGCTCCTGGAAGGAAGATAATATCAGGCACGCGAAGACGCAAATGATACTTTGAGTATCCGACTCCCAAATTATGATGAAGATGATTATATTGCCTGGCAGCCAGAAAAGAACGGAATTTTCACTATTCATAGCACATACCGGCTAGCCATGGACGAAAGGAATTTTGAGATGATTGAATCCAACCACAATACCTCAGGGGATCGAACTATTTGGACTAATATCTGGAAGACAAATGTACGCCAAAAAGTATGTATCTTTACATGGATACTTGCAACTGAGTCGCATGCGGTTCAAACTAATAGATTTCAACGCATCCTAGGCCTCACCCCGATTTGTAATATATGTGGGGCAGATGATGAAACATGCTTCCATATTATGCACATTTGCAAGGGCCCTTTGGCACGAACTGAAGGATGTATGGAACTTTCCCCCTAAGCATGAAATAGAATACACGGGAAGGGATTGGGTCCTGGTCCTACTAGATAAGGTGAGTGAAGATATGAGACAAAAATTTATGCTATTTTGGTGGCGTGTTTGGCACCATAGAAATGATGCGATCTTTGCAAAAGGTAAGGCGAAAGTTTCCCATTCTGCTCGTTTTCTGCAAAGCTACCTTGTAAACCTCCATTTGATTGCGGACGGAAATTCTGGGATAGAACGAAAAGGGAAAAGTCCCATGGTTAAATTACCAAACGTGCAACAACATGATAATACAAAGGAAAAAGTATGGCAAAGCCCGAGCTTGGATGGGCCAAGTTCAATGTTGATGGAAGTTTTCTGGAGGAAAATATGAGTGGAGCGTGGGGCGTTGTGATGCAATGGAGCGGACTGTGCGGAAGCCATGGCTTGCCTAGAAGGACTACGGAAGGCGGTGTTAGCTACGGATCTACCCCTAATCATTAAGACAGATTGCAGTTCGGTGGCAAAGGCACTCAACCCCTCGTATGTTGATAGATCGGAAATTGGAGCGACTGCAAAGGAATTTCAAGCCATCAAACAGGGGAATAGAGAAGTTAAAGTTTGTAAAGTAGATAGGGATAATAGTTTAGCTCATAGTCTGGCCCAGTTTAGGCATAGAGAGTTGCGTGGTGGGGTTATGTGAGGTACAGTGCCAACCCGCCTGTTGAGCATGGCCCCGCGCGATTGTACGAACTATGTTTTCTCTACTTAATTAATACAACGACTCTCTATTTCAGAAAAAACATTGATCCAATCCATAGCACGGAGCAGAAGGCCATAACATTTCGGGCCAACATTCATATTTGGTTCCATAAGCACAAGCATTTCGACCCCTACCGCGATGTACTCATCTGCAACCGTGGGATGAAGTCGCTCAACCTTTGATGATACACCATCTAAGAGGCCGTGTGCATGTATTGTGGCCATTTTAAACAACTAATAGGTCGATGATCAAGCGGTGCGCCCATCATCGAGCAAGTAAGTTGTTATATGTGTTGGTCATTTGGCTGAATATGTAGCTTATTGGCCAGATATGCTCTATGTGTTGGTCATTTGATCGGATATATATGCTCTATGAGTTGGTCATTTTGCTGGATATGCAACTTGTTCACAATATTTTTCTTTGTAGCCATCTCATGCGTGCAACTTGTTCTTTAGGATGAAGAAGAGGAACTCCGTCCTCATGTATTGCTAATTGAAGTTGAGTGGGCAACCCAAGTGAAATTTATTCATTGTCAACTCCATCAAGCCCGTCAGTATCGACACCGTGGAAGAAGCAGATGATCTAACGGACCCAACAAATGAGTTGCCCAAGAAGATTAGAGGATGGTCCATGGGGAAAAAGTGAGAGGAGGGGAAGAACAAGCGAGAAGGGGTGGCGATCAAGCTGACGGAGAGGTTCGAGAATATCTTGATGAAGAAGGAGGCAGTCATGTGTCAACCGCTCCGATATCAAGGAGAAAAAAGGTCAGGAGGTTTAACATGTTGATGACAGTGACCGAGAAAAAACTTAAGCTCAAAGAGAAAAAGACCATACACAACGAAAAAAAAGGTTAAGATCATGGCCGCTTGGGAAGATTCGAAGATGTTTACTTTAAAGATGGAGGGTTTGAATGACAATGCAAGAATAATTATGTAAGTCGTCTGTCTTAGGACATCTCCAACGCTGACCCTCAAATCTCCCGCAACCGTCCGAACTGCGGAAGCCATCCAACGCCGACCTATATCATTCCACAAGGTGCCCTGCGGACCGGACACGATTTCTCCGGCAAACTAGAGAAAAACATTGGGAAGGTTTGCAGGAGTCCGGATCGATCCCAAGCCCGCTTTTGACCGTCCTGGCCCATCAAAAAACCCTCCCCCCTCCCGCGCGTGCTTCACGCCCAATGCCGACGCGACCTCTCAGTGATGTACATCAAAACATCCAGCTAGATCAACGGATGTCCTGATGTGAGGATGCTTGGCATTGCAAGAAGGCCAGATATTCTAGTGGCAATTGCGTCGTTTAATCGGGCGCGTCAAACCGGCGCCATGTTGGCGGCGTGACCGACAACCATGAACCGTGATAAGTCAAAGACGCCTTTGCGGGCAGTGCGTTGACGTGCAATTGAGACGCCTATCAGACATGCGCGAAAGGGGGTTCAGGCGATGAAATAAGTTCTTTGGGGGTCAGTGGGCGACATAAGTGTTGGGGAACGTAGCATGTAATTTCAAACAAATTCTTACGCTCACGCAAGATCTATCTAGGAGATGCATAGCAATGAGAGGGGGAGAGTGTGTCCACGTACCCTCGTAGACCGAAAGCAGAAGCATTAACTTAAAGCGGTTGATGTAGTCGAACGTCTTCTTGAATCAACCGATCAAGTACCAAACGTACGACACATCCGAGTTCTGCACATGTTCAGCTCGATGACGACCCTAGAACTCTTGATCCAGTAGAAGCACGAAGGAGTCGATGAGTTCCTTCAGCACGACGGCGTGATGACAGTGTTGGTGAAGTGATCCACGCAGGGCTTCGCCTAAGCACTACGACAATATGACCGGAGGAGTAAACGGTGGAGGGGGGCACCGCACACGGCTAAAACAACTAATGTGCTTTGGGGTGCCCCCTACCCCCGTATATAAAGGAGGAGGGGAGGAGGCCGGCCACAAGGGGCGTGCCAAGGAGGGGTGAATCCTACTAGGACTCCACTCCTAGTAGGATTCGCCCCCCCCCTCTTTTTCCTTCTAACGGAGAGGGGGAAAGGGGAAATAGGCGGAGAGGGAGAAGGAAAGGGGGGCCGCGCCCCCACCCCTTGTCCAATTTGGATTGGCTTGGGGGGGGGGGGACCTCCCGTGGCCTGCCTCCTCCTCTCCACTATGGCCCATGAGGCCCATTAACTTTCCCGGGGGGTTTCGGTAACCTCCCGGTACTCCAAAAAATCCCTGAACCTCTTCGGAACCATTCTGGTGTATGTATCTAACCTTCCAATATATCAATCTTTATCTCTCGACCATTTCGAGACTCCTCGTCATGTCCGTGATCTCATTCGGGACTCTGAACAACCTTCGGTCACCAAAACACATAACTCATATAATACATATCGTCATCGAACGTTAAGCGTGCGGACCCTACGGGTTCGAGAACTATATAGACATGACCGAGACACCTCTCCGGCCAATAATCAATAGCGGAATCTAGGTGCTCATATTGGTTCCCACATATTCTATGAATATCTTTATCGGTCGAACCGCAATGTCAACATAGTTATTCCCTTTGTCATCGGTATGTTACTTGACCGAGATTCAATCGTCGGTATCTTCATACCTAGTTCAATCTCATTACCGGCAAGTCTCTTTACTAATTCTGTAGTGCATCATCCCGTAACTAACTAACTCATTAGTCACATTGCTTGCAAGGCTTCATATGATGTGCATTACCGAGAGGGCCCAGAGATACCTCTCCGATACTCGGAGTGACAAATCCTAATCTCGGTCTATGCCAACCAACAAACACCTTAGGAGATACCTGTAGAGCATCTTTATAATCACCCAGTTACGTTGTGACGTCTGATAGCATATAAGGCATTCCTCCGGTGTCCGGGAGTTGCATAATCTCATAGTCAGAGAAATACATATTTGACACGAAGAAAGCAGTAGCAAGAAAACTGAATGACAATTATGCTAAGCTAACAGATGGGTCTTGTCCATCACATCATTCCACTAATGATGTGATCCCGTTATCAAATGACAACTCATGTCCATGGCTAGGAAACTTAACCATCTTTGATCAACGAGCTAGTCTAGTAGAGGCATACTAGGGACACGTTGAATTGTCTATGTATTCACACATGTATCAAGTTTCCGGTTAATACAATTCTGACATGAATAATAAACATTTATCATGAGTAATGAAAAATAACAACTTTATTATTGCCTCTAGGGCATATTTCCTTCAATAAGAGAATCTACAGCCAGGCGTCCCAAACCGGCCTCAAACGCCAGGGTGGCCCGCTCAGTCACGATTTTTCGACCCAGACGGGCCCCTCAAACGGGCCTCAAACACCTGGGCTGACCGGCACCCCTCATATCTAGCCCAAATATGGGGCGGATACGGGGGCGCCCGGGGACGCCCGCCACGTCGGTCTGACGGTGGGGTCCCATGCGAAAACCCCCGGAAACACAGCGGTCCGACGGACGCCGCGTCCGTCGCCGCAGTGTGAACGCCGCGTGGCGCCGCTCCAGCTCGCCGCCCAAGACCAAATCCGGCTATTTAAGTCGGCCAAGCCCCGCAACCCTAACCCATCCACCTCTCCCCTCTTCGCGCCGCCAGTCCGAGCCCATCCACCTCCCCTTTCTCCCGCTCCAGCGCTCTGCCCATGGTTTGACGCTCCGCCCACGCTTCGGCACTTCGCAATGGTCCGGAGCAAGATCACCTACTACGCAATGCCGACGCCGGAGCACCGCTATGAGATCTAGCAGGATCTGTGCGGGGCAAGCCGCAAGCGCAGCCCACGTCGCTGTCAGGCTACCTCCGAACTCGCCATAGCCGAAGGAGGAGGAGTAGACGGGGAAGGAGGACGAGGAGGAGATGGTTGGAGCGGAGCAGCCAGAGATAGAGGTGGTGAAGGAAATATGCCCTAGAGGCAATAATAAAGTTATTATTTATTTCCCTATATCATGATAAATATTTATTTTTCATGCTAGAATTGTATTAACCGAAAACATAATACATGTGTGAATACATAGACAAACATAGGGTCACTAGTATGCCTCTACTTGACTAGCTCGTTGATAAAAAATGGTTATGTTTCCTGACCATAGACATGTGTTGTCATTTGATTAACGGGATCACATCATTAGGAGAATGATGTGATTGACTTGATCCATTCCGTTAGCTTAGCACTTGATCATTTAGTATGTTGCTATTGCTTTCTTCATGACTTATACATGTTCCTATAACTATGAGATTATGCAACTCCTGCCATCGGAGGAACACTTTGTGTGCTACCAAACGTCACAACGAATCGGGTGATTATAAAGGAGCTCTACAGGTGTCTCCGAAGGTACATGTTGGGTTGGCATATTTCGAGATTAGGATTTGTCACTCCAATTGTCGAAGAGGTATCTCTGGGCCCTCTCGGTAATGCACATCATTATAAGCCTTGCAAGCAATGTAGCTAATGAGTTAGTTACAGAATGATGCATTACATAACGAGTAAAGAGACTTGCCGGTAACGAGATTGAACTAGGTATTGAGATACCGACGATCGAATCTCGGACAAGTAACATACCGATGACAAAGGGAACAACGTATGTTGTTATGCGGTTTGACCGATAAAGATCTTCGTAGAATATGTAGGAGCCAATATAAGCATCCAGGTTCCGCTATTGGTTATTGACCGGAGATATGTCTCAGTCATGTCTACATAGTTCTCGAACCCGTAGGGTCCGCACGCTTAAAGTAAGATCATGGTTATATTATGAGTTTATGTGTTTTGATGTACCGAAGGAGTTCGGAGTCCCGGATGAGATCGGGGACATAACGAGGAGTCTCGAAATGTCTGAGACGTAAAGATCGATATATTGGACGACTATATTCGGAATTCGGAAAGGTTCCGAGTGATTCAGGTATTTATCGGAGTACCGGAGAGTTACGGGAATTCGCCGGGGAGAAGTATTGGGCCTTATTGGGCCATATGGGAATAGAGGAGAGAGGCCAAAAGGAAGGAGGCGTGCTCCCCCCCCTCTGGTCCGAATTGGACAAGGGGTGCAGCCCCCTTTTCCTGGAGTCATACTCCCGGTGGGAGTAGGACTCCCCCCTTGACGCGCCCTCCTCCTTGGCCGGCCGCCTCCCCCTTGCTCCTTTATATACGGGGCAGGGGGGCACCCCATAGACACAACAATTGATCATTGATCTCTTAGCCGTGTGCGGTGCCCCCCTCCACCATAGTCCTCCTCGATAATATCGTAGCGGTGCTTAGGCGAAGCCCTGCGTCGGTAGAACAACATCATTGTCACCACGCCATCGTGCTGACGGATCTCTCCCTCGACACTCGGCTGGATTGGAGTTCGAGGGACGTCATCGAGCTGAACGTGTGCAAGAACTCGGAGGTGTCGTGCTTTCGGTGCTTGATCGGTCGGGCCGTGAAGACGTACGACTACATCAACCGCTAAGCAGTGCTAACGCTTCCGCTTTCGGTCTATGAGGGTACGTGGACACACTCTCCCCTCTCGTTGCTATGCATCACCATGATTTTGTGTGTGCGTAGGAATTTTTTTGAAATTACTACGTTCCCCAACAGGTGGAGGAGGCCGTAGCGGAGGCGCGAGAGAAGCCGAAGCTGCAGTTGCCACCCATGCTGCCGGAGCCGGGCACGGAGATCGTCGACATCTTCCACGACGAGTAGCTAGGTGATCGACGTAGTACATAGGTTTATTTTAGTTTGCATGTCATTTTATGGATTTGAGAATCTAGTATGAGATGTCCGAATGCAACTGTTGAAATTTGAGACATGCCCGATCACTGCCCGCGAAGCGCATCCGCGGGCGTTTGAGGGGCCTGATTTGCCAAGTTTGGTTGTAGATGCTCCAAGAGCAACTCCAACGCAGCGACCCATTTTGTCCGCGCGCGTCCGTTTGGGTTGCGGCGAACAGAAAAGTCGGCCCAAGGCGCCCACCCAAACGGACGCGCCTCCACTTTTCGTCTGCCTGCCGACACATTCTTGGCCCATTATTTAGCCTCATTTGCGTCAGCGCGGACGCGAGACCGACGGGCGCCAACTACCCCCTGGCCAGCCAGTCGGTGGCAAAGCCTCCACCATTTCCCTCCACTTTCCCAAAAACCCTCCCACCTGCGCGTGCTCTCGGCCGCTCGCCATGGACGATGACCTCGATGCCACTGCCGGCCTCGCCTCCCTCGCCTCGTCCGGTGTCATGACCCCCCTCCCCCTGACAAAGGCAAGCCCCCCCCCCCCCCCACGCAAGACCGCCGCCGCCCCCAAGACGAAGAAGCAGCTGACGCCCGAGGAGCGGGCCACGGAGTCGGCGAAGAGAAAGGGCCGGAGGCACGCGGCAGATGCAAGGGACGAAGCAGCGACCGTCACGGCCATAGTTGTTGCCGTGCAGCAGGAGGACACTACCGCCCGCATCGCGGCTGTATCGAGGGAGGAGCTGGTCTACCTAGGGTTAAACCCTGGCCAGCACGGGCTCGTCAACGCCGCCGTGGCCACGGCCAGCACCTGCTCGTCTGCCTTTCCTCGGATGGTGCTACCAGAGTCGCCCCGCGCATCGGCAACACACCCGATTCCTGGCTTCGACATCTACCCACAAGCCTCCCGACTCTCCGGGGAATGCTCGCAGGAGGTGAGCGCGGTGGCGCCTTCCACGCCCGGGCCCGTGCTACCTCTTGAGCATGCGTTGATTTTCCCTTGAAGAGGAAAGGGTGATGCAGCAAAGTAGCGTAAGTATTTCCTTCAGTTTTTGAGAACCAAGGTATCAATCCAGTAGGAGGCTACACGCAAGTCCCTAGTACCTGCACAAACAATCAAGAACTTGCAACCAACACGATAAAGGGGTTGTCAATCCCTTCACGGCCACTTGCAAAAGTGAGATCTAATAAAGATAATAAGATAAATATTTTTGGTATTTTTGTTGTATAAATTGAAAAGTAAATATTGCAAAATAAACGGCGACAGAAATTGCTAGTTGATGGGAGATTAAAATGATGGAAAATAGACCCGGGTGCATAGGTTTCACTAGTGGCTTCTCTCAAGATAGCAAATTCTACGGTGGGTGAACAAATTACTATCGAGCAATTGATAGAAAACCGCATAGTTATGAGAATATCTAGGCATGATCATGTATATAGGCATCATGTTCGTGTCAAGTAGACTGAAACGATTCTGCATCTACTACTATTACTCCACACATCGACCGCTATCCAGCATGCATCTAGAGTATTAAGTTCATAAGAACAGAGTAACGCATTAGGCAAGATGACATGATGTAGAGGGATAAACTCAAGCAATATGATATAAACCCCATCTTTTATCCTCGATGGCAACAATACAATACGTGCCTTGCTGCCCCTCATCACATCGGGAAAGGACACCGCAAGATTGAACCCAAAGCTAAGCACTGCTCCCATTGCAAGAAAGATCAATCTAGTAGGCCAAACCAAACTTATAATTGAAAGAGACTTGCAAAGATATCAAATCATGCATATAAGAATTCAGAGAAGATTCGATAAACTTTATCATAAACCCACAATTCATCGGATCTCGACAAACACACTGCAAAAAAGTATTACATCGAATAGATCTCCAAGAAGATCGAGGAGAACTTTGTATTGAGATCCAAAGAGAGAGAAGAAGCCATCTAGCTAATAACTATGGACCCGAAGGTCTATGGTAAACTACTCACACATCATCGGAGAGGCTAGGGTGTTGATGTAGAAGCCCTCCGTGATCGATTCCCCCTCCGACAGAGCACCGGAAAAGGCCCCAAGATGGGATCTCACGGGTACAGAAGGTTGCGGCGGTGGAAATAGGGTTTTGTGGTGCTCCTGGATGTTTTCGGGGTATATGAGTATATATAGGCGAAAGAAGTAGGTCGGTGGAGCCATGAGGGGCCCACGAGGATGGGGGGTGCGCCTACCCCCCTGGGCGCGCCCTCCTGCCTCGTGGCCACCTCGTTGCTTCCTTGACGTCCACTCCAAGTCTCCTGGATTGCGTTTGTTCCAAAAACGACTCTCCCGAAGGTTTCATTCCGTTTGTATTCCGTTTGATATTCCTTTTCTGTGAAACACTGAAATAGGCAAAAAAACAACAATTTGCACTGGGCCTTGGTTAGTAGGTTATTCCCAAAAATAGTGTATAATAAAGCCCATTAAACATCCAAAACAGATAATATAATAGCATGGAACAATAAAAAAATATAGATACGTTGGAGACGTATCAAGCATCCCCAAGCTTAATTCCTGCTCATCCTCGAGTAGGTAAATGATAAAAACAGAATTTTAATATTGACATAAAAGTAATAATACTTCAAGCATACTAACTAAGCAACAATGTCTTCTCAAAATGACATGGCCAAAGAAAGATCATCCCTACAAACTCATATAGTTTGGTCATGCTCCATTTTCGTCACACTAGAATGCTCTCATTATGCACAACCCCGATGACAAGCCAAGCAATTGTTTCATACTTTAGTAATCTCAAAAAATTTCAACTTTCACGCAATACATGAGTGTGAGCCATGGATATAGCACTATCGGTGGAATAGAATATAATGATGGGGGTTGTGTGAAGAAGACAAAAAAAAGGATAAAGTCTCACATTGACGCAGCTAATCAACGGGCTAGGGAGATGCCCATCAAATGATGTCAATGCAAGGAGCAGCGATTGTCATGCAACGGATGCACTAGAGCTATAAATGTATGAAAGCTCAACAAAAGAAACTAAGTGGGTGTGCATCAAACTTGCTTGCTCATGGAGACCTAGGGCATTTGAGGAAGCCCATTGTTGGAATATACAAGCCAGGTTCTATAATGAAAAATTCCCACTAGTATATGAAAGTGACAAAATAAGAGACTCTTTATCATAAAGATCATGGTGCTACTTTGAAGCACAAGTGTGGAAAATGATAGTAACATTGTCCGTTTTATTTTTTTTCTTTTCCTTTTTTTTGGGCCTTTCTTTTTTTATTCGGCCTTTCTTTTTTTCTTTTTTTTCGGGACAATGCTCTAATAATGATAATCATCACACTTCTATTTATTTACAACTCAAAGATTACAACTCGATACTAGAATAAAATATGACTCTACATGGATGCCTCCGGTGGTGTACGGGGATAGGCAATGAATCAAGAGTGACATGTATGATGAATTATGCATGGTGGCTTGCCACAAATACGATGTCAACTACATGATCATGCGAGGCAATATGACAATGATGAAGCGTGTCATAATAAATGAAACGGTGGAAAGTTGAATGGCAATATATCTCGAATGGCTATGGAAATGCCATAATAGGTAGGTATGGTGGCTATTTTGAGGAAGATATAAGGGGTTTATCTGTGATAGAGCGTATCATATCACGGGGTTTGGATGCACCGCTAAGTTTGCACCAACTCTCAAGGTGAGAAAGGGCAATGCACGGCATCAAGATGCTAGCAATGATGGAAGGGTGAGAGTGCGATAATCCATCGACTCAACATTAGTCATAAAGAACTCACATACTTATTGCAAAAATCTACAAGTCATCAAAACCAAGCACTACGTGCATGCTCCTAGGGGATAGATTGGTAGGAAAATACCATCGCCGTCCCCGACCGCCACTCATAAGGATGACAATCAAAGAACACCTCATGTTTCAAATTTGTTACACAACAGTTACCATACGTGCATGCTACGGGACTTGCAAACTTCAACACAAGTATTTCTCAAATTCACAATTACTCAACTAGCACAACTTTAATATCACCATCTTCATATATCAAAACAATCATCAAGTATCAAACTTCTCATAGTATTCAATGCACTCTATATGAAAGTTTTTATTATACCCATCTCGGATGCCTATCATATTAGGACTAATTTTATAGCCAAAGCAAATTACCATGCTGTTCTAAAGAACTCTCAAAATAATATAAGTGAAGCATGAGAGATCAATAATTTCTATAAAATAAAACCACCATCGTGCTCTAAAAAGATATAAGTGAAGCACCAAAGCAGAATTATCTAGCTCAAAAGATATAAGTGAAGCACATAGAGTATTCTAATAAATTCTGATTCATGTGTGTCTCTCCAAAAGGTGTGTACAGCAAGGATGATTGTGGTAAACTAAAAAGCAAAGACTCAAATGATACAAGACGCTCCAAGGAAAACACATATCATGTGGTGAATAAAAATATATCATCAAGTAAAGTTACCGATGGACGAAGACGAAAGAGGGGATGCCTTTCGGGGCATCCCGAAGCTTAGGATTTTGGTTGTCCTTGAATTTTACCTTGGGGTGCCTTGGGCATCCCCAAGCTTAGGCTCTTGCCACTCCTTATTCCATAATCCATCAAATCTTTACCCAAAAACTTGAAAACTTACAACAAAAAATCTCATGAGCTCCTTTAGTGCAAATAAACAAACCACCACAATAAAGTACTGTAATGAACTCATTATTTATTTATATTGGTGTTAAAACTACTGTATTACAACTTCTCTATGGTTCATACCCCCCGATACTAGCCATAGATTCATCAAAATAAGCAAACAACACACGAAAAACAGAGTGTGTCAAAAACAGAATAGTCTATAGTAATTTGTATAAAATGCAAACTTATGGAACTCCAAAAATTCTGACAAAATAGGACGACGTATAGAATTTGATTATTGATATACTGCAATTGGAATAAGTATTTTATCACTTTCTGGATTTTTTAACAATTGTTTTCGTGAGCAGAAGGTTTCTGACTTTTTCAGCAAGATCAAATAATTGTTATCCAAGAAGATCCTATAGGTTTAACTTGGCACAAACACTAATTAAAACATAAAACCAAATATAACCATAGTCTAGATGAATTATTTATTAATAAACAGGAACAAAAAGCATGGAGTAAAAATAAAATTGGGTTGCCTCCCAACAAGCGCTATCGTTTAACGCCCCTAGCTAGGCATAAAAGGGAGAGTAGATCTAGGTATTGCCATTTTTGGTATGCAATTCTTCAATTGAACACTTATAACCCGTAGGAGTTTCCTTCTTTTTATTAATGATCAAACTCCTAGGCAAGAAATAAAGAAATTCATTTGTAGCAAAAGGTTCCTTAATGACAGCAAAAAAGTTGGGGTGAACACTTATTGACTTGAGATCCGCATTTTCCTTACTAGAAGATTCACCCTTATTTTTTAAAAACATACATCAATTTGGCAACTTTGGCAGTAGGAGGATTTGGAATATTTCTTACAGAAGAACATGCAGACCCTAAGTTGGTAATAATATCCTCAAGTTTATCAATTCTTGTGGAATCTTGATCTATCTTTTCGTTAACTATGCGTTCCTTTTCTTTAAAGTTTTTCAGAGTAACTCCTACTCCCTCCGTAAACTAATATAACAGCGCTTAGATTACTATTTTAGTGATCTAAATGCTATTATATTAGTTTACATAGGGAGTACCTTAGATCCATATTGGGTAATTTGTTTGTGGATCTTTTTATCCAAATTCTCAATCAACTCTATAGTGGCAACTTTATTTTCAATAATTTCAAGCCTTTGCATCACATGTTCCAAAGTTAAAGTAGTTCCATTAACCAAAAGAGGTGGTGGGCCAAACAAATCTATCATAGCATTATAAGAATCAAAAGTATGACTACCCCAAATATTCCCTCCGGTAATGGTATCAAGAATATATCTATTCCAAGGAGTGATGCCTACATAAAAATTGCGAAGAAGAACGGAAGTGGATTGCTTCCTAGTAGATCTATTCTGAGCATTGAAAATTCTATACCAAGCATCTTTCAGATTTTCTCCCTCCCTTTGTTTAAAATTAAGAACTTCATGATTGGGAGTACTAACAATGATAGAAGGACTAGCCATAATGACGAAACAAACGATCTAACACACGGAGACACAAAAAGCAAGCGAAAAGAAGGCGAACAAAAAGGGCGAATAAAACGGCAAGGGTGAAGTGGGGGAGAGGAAAACGAGATGCAAATGGCAAATAATGTAATGCGAGGGATAAGAGTTTGTGATGGGTACTTGGTATGTCTTGACTTGTGCGTAGATCTCCCCGGCAACGGCACCAGAAATCGCACGTTGGCGGGAGATCAAATCTTGACTTGACTTGGCGTAAACCTCCCCCGGCAACGGCGCCAGAAATCCTTCTTGCTACCTCTTGAGCATGCGTTGGTTTTGCCTTGAAGAGGAAAGGGTGAGGCAGCTAACTAGCGTAAGTATTTCCATCATTTTTTGAGAACTAAGGTATCAATCCAGTAGGAGGCTACACGCAAGTCCCTAGTACCTGCACAAGCAATCAAGAAGCTTGCAACTAACGCGATAAAGGGGTTGTCAATCCCTTCACGGCCACTTGCAAAAGTGAGATCTGATAAAGATAATAAGATAAATATTTTTGGTATTTTTGTTGTATAGATTGAAAAGTAAAGATTGCAATATAAACGACGACATAAATACTAGTTGATGGGAGATTAATATGATGGAAAATACACCCGGGGGCCATAGGTTTCACTGGTGGCTTCTCTCAAGTTAGCAAATTCTTTGGTGGGTGAACAAATTACTGTCGAGCAATTGATAGAAAAGCGCATAGTTATGAGAATATCTAGGCATAATCATGTATATAGGCATTACGTCCGTGTCAAGCAGACCGAAATGATTCTGCATCTACTACTATTACTCCACACATTGACCGCTATCCAGCATGCATCTAGAGTATTAAGTTCATAAGAACAGAGTAACGCATTAGGCAAGATGACATGATGTAGAGGGATAAACTCAAGCAATATGATATAAACCCCATCTTTTTATCCTCGATGGAAACAATACAATACGTGCCTTTGCTGCCCCTCATCACACCGGGAAAGGACACCGCAAGATTGTACCCAAAGCTAAGCACTTCTCCCATTGCAAAAAAGATCAATCTAGTCGGCCAAACCAAACTGATAATTCGAAGAGACTTGTAAAGATTGAAGGAAATATGCCCTAGAGGCAATAATAAAGTTGTTATTTATATTTCCTTATATCATGATAAATGTTTATTATTCATGCTAAAATTGTATTAACCGGAAACTTAGTACATGTGTGAATACATAGACAAACAGAGTGTCACTAGTATGCCTCTACTTGACTAGCTCGTTGAATCAAAGATGCTTAAGTTTCCTAGCCATAGACATGAGTTGTCATTTGATTAACGGGACCACAACATTAGAGAATGAAGAGATTGACTTGACCCATTCCGTTAGCTTAGCACTTAATCGTTTAGTATATTGCTATTGCTTTCTTCATGACTTATACATGTTCCTATGACTATGAGATTATGCAACTCCCGAATACCGGAGGAACACTTTGTGTGCTACCAAACGTCACAACATAACTGGGTGATTATAGAGGTGTTCTATAGGTGTCTCCGATGGTACTTGTTGTGCCTAGTGGTGCCCCCCAGCCCCCGTATATAAAGGAGCAAGGGGGAGAAGCGGCCGGCCAGGGAGGGCGCGCCAAGGGGGGAGTCCTACTCCCACCAGGAGTAGGACTCCTCCTTTCCTAGCAGGAGTAGGAGAAGGGGAAAGGAGGAGGTGGAGAGAAGGAAGGAGAGGGGGGCCGCCACCCCCTTCCCTTGTCCAATTCGGACTGGGGCAAGGGGGGCGCACGCCACCTCCTGGCAGCCCTCTCTCTTCTCCACTAAGGCCCAATAGGCCCATTACTTCCCGGGGGTTTTCGCTACCCCCAGTACTCTGGTAAAATCCCGATTTCACCCGGAACACTTCCGATATCCAAATATAGGCTTCCAATATATCAATCTTTATGTCTCGACCATTTCGAGACTCCTCGTCATGTCCGTGATCATATCCGGGACTCCGAACTATCTTCGGTACATCAAAACAGAAAACTCATAATACCGATCGTCATCTAACTTTAAGCGTGCGGACCCTACGGGTTCGAGAACTATGTAGACATGACCGAGACACGTCTCCGGTCAATAACCAATAGCGGAATCTGGATGCTCATATTGGCTCCTACATATTCTACGAAGATCTTTATCGGTCAAACCGCATAACAACATACGTTGTTCCCTTTGACATCGGTATGTTACTTGCACGAGATTCGAGCGTCGGTATCTCGATACCTAGTTCTATCTCGTTACCGGCAAGTCTCTTTACTTGTTCCGTAATACATCATCTCGCAACTAACTCATTAGTCAGAATGCTTGCAAGGCTTATAGTGATGTGTATTACCGAGAGGGCCTAGAGATACCTCTCCGACAATCGGAGTGACAAATCCTAATCTCGAAATACGCCAACCCAACAAGTACCTTCGGAGACACCTGTAGAGCACCTTTATAATCACCCAGTTACGTTGTGAAGTTTGGTAGCACACAATGTGTTCCTCCGGTAAACGGGAGTTGCATAATCTCATAGTCATAGGAACATGTTAAGTCATGAAGAAAGCAATAGCAACATACTAAACGATCAAGTGCTAAGATAACGGAATGGGTCAAGTCAATCACATCATTCTCCTAATGATGTGATCCCGTTAATCAAATGACAACTCATGTCCATGGCTAGGAAACTTAACCATCTTTCATTAACGAGCTAGTCAAGTAGAGGCATACTAGTGACACTATGTTTGTCTATGTATTCACACATGTATTATGTTTCCGGTTAATACAACTCTAGCATGAATAATAAACATTTATCATGATATGAGGAAATAAATAATAAATTTATTATTGCCTCTAGGGCGTATTTCCTTCAGTCTCCCACTTGCACTAGAGTCAATAATCTAGATTACACAGTAATGATTAATACGTCTCCGTCGTATCTACTTTTCCAAACACTTTTGCCCTTTTTTGGACTCTAACTTGTATGATTTGAATGGAACTAACTCGGACTGACGTTGTTTTCAGCAGAATTGCCATGGTGTTGTTTTATGTGCAGAAAACAAAAGTTTCCGGAATGACCTGAAACTCCACGGAACACCTTAGAAAAATAAATAAAAAATCCTCGCCAAAGATGAAGACCAGGGGGCCCACACCCTGCTCACGTGGGTGGGGGCGCGCCCTCCCCCCTGGGTGCGCCCCCCTACCTCGTGGGCCCCCTGGAGGCCTCCGACGCCAACTCCAACTTCATATATTGGCTTTTGGGGAGAAAAAATCAGAGAGAAAGTTTCATCGCGTTTTACGATACGGAGCCGCCGCCAAGCCCTAATCTCTCTCGGGAGGGCTGATCTCGAGTCCGCTCGGGCTCCGGAGAGGGGATTCGCCGTCGCCGTCATCATCAACCATCCTCCATCACCAATTTCATGATGCTCACCGCCGTGCGTGAGTAATTCCGTCGTAGGCTTGCTGGACGGTGATGGGTTGGATGATATTTATCATGTAATTGAGTTAGTTTTGTTAGGGTTTGATCCCTAGTATCCACAATGTTCTAAGATTGATGTTGCTATGACTTTGCTATGCTTAATGCTTGTCACTAGGGCCTGAGTGCCATGATTTCAGATCTGAACCTATTATGTTTTCATGAATATATGTGTGTTCTTGATCCTATCTTGCAAGTCTATAGTCACCTACTATGTGTTATGATCCGCAACCCCAAGTGACAATAATCGGGACCACTCCGGTGATGACCATAGTTTGAGGAGTTCATGTATTCACTATGTGCTAATGCTTTGTTCGGTTCTCTACTAAAAGGAGGCCTTAATATCCCTTAGTTTCCAATAGGACCCCGCTGCCACGGGAGGGTAGGACAAAAGATGTCATGCAAGTTCTTTTCCATAAGCACGTATGACTATATACGGAATACATGCCTACATTATATTGATGAATTGGAGCTAGTTCTGTGTCATCCTATGTTATGACTGTTACATGACGAACCGCATCCGTCATAATTATCCATCACTGATCCGGTGCCTACGAGCTTTCCATATACTGGTTTACGCTTATTTACTTTTCCGCTACATCAAGTTACAATCACTACAAAATACCAAAAACATTACTTTTGCTGTCTTTACTTTGTTACCGTTACCACCACTATCATATTACTTTGCTACTAAACACTTTGCTGCGGATACTAAGTTTCCAGGTGTGGTTGAATTGACAACTCAGCTGCTAATACTTGAGAATATTCTTTGGCTCCCTTGTGTCGAATCAACAAATTTGGGTTGAATACTCTACCCTCGAAAACTGTTGCGATCCCCTATACTTGTGGGTTATCAAGACCCTTTTCTGGCGCCGTTGCCGGGGAGCATAGCTCTATTCTTTGAGTCACTTGGGATTTATATCTGCTGGACACTATGAAGAATTTAAAAGATGATCGAACTACTATTTTGCCCTCAACTATGAGGGGAGGTAAGGAACTGCCATCTAGCTCTGCACTTGATTCACCTTCTGTTATGAGTAAGCTAGCGACACCTAAACCTGCTTCTGCTATTCGTTCCGATATGTCGCATGTTATTGATGATGCCACTTCTGCTATGCATGATACTTATGATGAAACTACTTCTATGCTTGATACTACTGTGTCCCTTGGTGAATTTCTAGATGAACAAATTGCTAGATCTAGAGGAAGAGAAACTATTGAAACTGAATACAATGATGAAAGTGATGATGAAAATATGCCTACTATTCCTGAGGGTTATCTTTTTGATGCTGAATCTTCTGCAACTATTTTTGCTTGCCAGGATAGATATGAACGTAAGAGGCTGCTAGTTAAATGGAGTAAAGAATCTCTTAGAGATAGGATGAGACCCAACCCTGCTTTTGCTACTTCACCTATCTATGTTCCTGATAAGGATTATTATGATTTCTCTGTTGATCCTGATATAATTACTTTGGTTGAATCTGATCCTTTTTATGGCTATGAATCAAAACTGTTGTGGCACATCTTACTAAGTTAAATGATATAGCTGCCCTGTTTACTAATAATGAGAGATCGCGCTACCTTTATTTACTCAAAATATTTCCGTTCTCATTAAAGGGTGATGCTAAGATATGGTTTAATTCTCTTGATCCTGGTTGTGTGCAAAGTACACAGGATATGATTTATTACTTCTCTTCTAAATATTTCCATGCTAATAAGAAACAAGCTGCTTTGAGGGAAATATACAACTTTTGCAAATTGAAGAAGAGAGTCTCCCACAAGCTTGGGGAGGCTTCTCAAGTTACTTAATGCTTTGCCTCGATCATCCTCTTAAGAAACCTGAAATATTTGATATCTTTTATAATGGACTAACCGACGCTTCCAGAGATTACCCGGATAGTTGTGCTGGTTCTCTTTTCGTGGAAAGAACACGGATGAAGCTGAAATTCTATTGAATAATATGTTGGCAAATGAAAATAATTGGGCACCTCCCGAGCCAGCTCCAGAGCCACCATCGAGCCTATTCCTAAACCAACTCCAAAGAAGAGAGGTGTTCTATTTCTCAGTCCCGAAGATATGCAAGAGGCAAAGAAATCTATGAAAGAAAAAGGTATTAAAGCTGAAGATGTTAATAATTTACCTCCTATTGAAGAGATACATGGTCTTAATTTACCACCTGTTGAAGAAGTATATGATCTCAATTATTTATTTACTGAAGAACCTCCCGATATCCCGACACAGGTAGTAAAGGTAAATTCTCTCTATAGATATGATAAAGTCAAGTCCCTCCTACTAAAATTGCTAGTCAGTGCTTGGATGAGTTTGATGACTTTATGTTTAAGCACGATGACTTTAATGCTTATTTTGGTAGACAATTAAAACAGAATACCTTTATGATTAAACGCTTGAGTGATTATATGGCTAATATTAGAGGTGAACTTAAACTTGTTAGCAAACATGCTTCTATGGTAACCACTCAAGTAGAACAAGTACTTAAAGCTCGTAAAGAAGTGCTTGATGAAATGAATAGTAAGAAAAATGATTATGCTGTTAGATTGTCTACAAGAAATGAAAGAATGACTCAGGAACCTTAGAATCCTGAAGGCCACCCTAAGAGAATCGAGCAAGATTCTCAGATAAATAATATTGATGTACCTAGTTCTTCTAAGAGGAAGAAAAAGAAAAATGATAGGACTGTGAAAACATCAAGTGAACCTATTGCCGAACCACCTGATAATCCAAATGATATCTCTATGTCTGATGCTGAAACACAATCAGGTGATGAACATGAACCTAGTGAAAATGTTAATGATGATGTTCATGTTGATGCTCAACCTAGTAATGATAATGATGTAGAAGTTGAACCTGCTGTTGGTCTTGATAACCCACAATCAAAGAATCAACGTTATGATAAAAGAGACTTTGTTGCTAGGAAACATGGTAAAGAAAGAGAACCATGGGTTCAGAAACGCATGCCTTTTCCTCCGAAACCATCCAAGAAAAAGGATGATGAGGATTTTGAGCGCTTTGCTGAAATGATTAGACCCCTCTTTTATTATGCGATTAACTCATGTGCTCAAAACAAATCCTTATGCTAAGTATATGAAGGATATAATAACAAATAAAAGAAAGATACCTGAAGCTGAAATTTCCACCATGCTTGCTAATTATACTTTTAAGGGTGGAATACCAAAGAAACTTGGAGATCCAGGAGTACCGACTATACCATGCTCCATTATGAGAAATTATGTTAAAACTGCTTTATGTGATCTTGGAGCCGTGTTAGTGTTATGCCTCTCTCTTTTATATCGTAGACTTGACTTGAATAAGTTGACACCTACTAAAATATCTTTGCAAATGGCTGATAAATCAACTGCTATACCTGTCGATATTTGTGAGGATGTGCCTGTCGTGGTTGCAAACGTTACTATTTTAATGGACTTTGTTATTCTTGATATTACCGAGGACGATAGTATGTCTATTATTCTTGGAAGACCTTTCCTTAATACTACAGGGGCTGTTATTGATTGCAACAAAGTCAATGTCACTTTTCATGTTAATGGTAATGAGCACACGATACACTTTCCGAGGAAACAACCTCAAGTTTATAGTATCAACTCTATTGAAAAAATTCCATCGATTATATTTGGAGGTTTTGAATTTCCTCTTCCTACTGTCAAGAAGAAATATGATATACTTATTATTGGGTATGTCCATATCCCCGTTGAGGTAACATAGTGTTATTCGAAATTTCTCCGGTTTCATGTTAATCGGAATGAGTTTGTTAACAAGAGTTGATAAACCTTGTTAGTGGATTCCTTTTGATGAGCATGAGATGGATGAAACTAGAAGCACAACTTTCTGTACCCTCTTTATATTCTCTGTTATTTAGTAAAAATCAAGTAAAATAGTGTTTTTTTGTCTGTCTCCCGACTTATCCGTGCAATATAAAAATATCCCAAAAATAGAAGTCCTCAGAATGCCATGCCAATTTAATATGATTTTTTCGAGAATATTTGAGTATTTTTAGTGCAAAAATTACCGCGGGGGGAGCTGCCACCTGGCCACGAGGGTGGAAGGCGCGCCCCTGCCTCGTGGGCCCACGGTTGCCCTCCTCCACTTATCCCTGCACCCATCTTCTTCCTCTGTCTCACACAAACCCGAAAAACCAACTCAAGCTCGTGTTCCAGCCGCTTTTGCTGTGATTTTCGATCTCCTTGCTCAAAGCACCTCTCGCAAAACTGCTTGGGGAGATTGTTTCTTGGTATGTGACTCCTCCATTGGTCCAATTAGTTTTTGTTCTAGTGCTTTATTCATTGCAAATTTGTGCTGCATAGGTGAGCATGTTCTTGAGCTTGCATGTCAAATTTATATGGTTCCAAGTAGTTCTAATGCTTGATATATGCTCTAGGCATTTGTATGAGTAGTTGCTATCAGTTTTATTGAAGTTGGTTCACTTTTGTTTGAAGTTACTAAAAATTTCAGAATTATTTTTCAAAGAAAACAATATGCTTAGGAAGATGTTCCAAGGAAGTTCTTCAAGGAAGCAAGGTCCCAGGCTTGCAATGCGTGATGCTGACGAGGAACCACCAAGGGATGCTCTTGTGAGGCCCTGTGAATGGCCTTCGGAAAATTTTATGAATCAAGTGGGAATCAAAGAAGAATTTAACGCATATTTGCGTAGTGCCGGTCTTGAGGATTTTGAAGTCGACAAATGCCCCAAAGATCGTGATCTCATGAGCTCATTTGTGGGGAGGTTTGAGTTTTCATCTTCGTAATTCTCCTTCACCATGTTTGATCTTTATGACAAATCTTATACCATGGACTTAGAGGATTTCACTTTTGCTTGCAAACTTCCATCTTGGGGTAATGTCAGGGATCCCCCTAAATCTGAATATAGAGACTTTCTTGCTAGAATAACTGTGGGGAAATCTAGAGATATAACACAAGCCACTATAGGGAGCATTCACTTTCCTGCTATGCATTATTTTGCTCTCTTTATAGGAAGATGCATAAATGCTAAAGATGAAGCATGTCACATGTGTGTCCCTGACCTCAGCATTCTCAGGAGTGCTATGTTAGGAGACCAATCTTATCATATGGGAGCCATTGTAGCTCGCAGGTTGCATCAGAATAGACATAGCGGTGACTTCTTTGGAGGAATTTATGCAACCCGCTTAGCTAATTTTCTTGAGATAGACATTCGTGAGGGTGATATGGAGTTACCCCCTTCTTATTTAGACTTTGATTCTATGGTTTCTCACCAGTTTGTTGAGAGGACCGAACCACCTCTCCAGTATCGACTAATCTTTAACAAACGTCATGTAGTCCATATTGCTCTTCCTGCTCCTGCCTTCTTTGATTTTCAGGCAAACGGGAGATCTATTATTACCAGAGAGGAGGCAAATGAGTACGAGAGGAGAGTGGAGGCTGCTCGACGCCACGCTACAGCTCAGGCGGCAATAGCAGCTGCGTCACAGTATGACCCCAACTACACCTACGGGTATCAGCCAGGCTATCCCTGGCAATAGACCAACTTAGGCCAAAAGCCTAAGCTTGGGGGAGTACGTATTTCTCACCGACATTAATTTATGCTCACACACACTCATTGCTAGATGTCGGTGCTCATACTCTTTCACTGTAATATCCATGCTAGTTTATTTTCTTTCTCCCGCGTTCTTCTTGTGTGTTTAATAAACCTTAGAAAAACCAACAAAAATAGTAGTAGTTTATTTTTCCTGCCGTAGTAGTAATAATTAAAAAGAAAACCCAAAAATATTTCCCGTTCTTCTTTTGTTTGTTGGGAGCTTTCCCGTGTAAATAGTTTTTATTTCTTTTCCTTTCTTTGGGGGTCGAGAAGACTATATTGAAAATGCTTAGTGGCTCTCATATGCATTATTGTTTATCTAACTTAGAGCCCATATTACTTGTCTTCTCTCTTGAGTTGAATGCTTGCAGATTCCAGCTTAGTCCAATGCACATGCACTCTTATTATTTTACACACCGTCCGGTGGTGCAAGTGAAAGGCAATAATGATGATATATGATGGACTTATTGGGATGAGAAAAGCTGGTATGAACTCGACCTCTCTTGTTTTTGTAAATATGATGATTCATCGTTCCTGATTCAGCTATTATGAAGTAAACATATTTGCAATGACATTTAGAGATTATAGTTGCTTGTGCCATGCTTGATTAGCTATGAGTTTTAATGGTTTACCTTGCGTGCCAACATGCTATTAGCATGATTATGATGTGGTATGATGGGATGGTATCCTCCTTTAAATTAATTGAGTGACTCGACTTGGCACATGTTTACGCATGTAGTTGAATCAAATCAACATAGCCTTCATGATATTTATGTTCATGGTGGATTATATCCTACTCATGCTTGTATTCGGTGTAAATTGATTTTAATGCATGTTTATGACTGTTGTCGCTCTCTCAGTTTGTCGCTTCCAGCCTCTTTTGCTAGCCCTCAATTGCATTTAAGCGGGAATACTGCTTGTGCATCCAAACTCCTTAAACCCCAAAGTTATGCCATATGAGTCCACTATACCTTCCTATATGCGGTATCTACCTGCCGTTCCAAGTAAATTTGTATGTGCCAAACTCTAAACCTTCAAATAAACATTCTGTTTTGCATGCTCTAATAGCTCATATATCAACTAGTGCTGCCCTTATCTTCCGTGTTAGGCGGGTTATTCTCAAGAGGAGTGGACTACGCTCCTCATTCATGAGAAAATGGCTGGTACCCGGGATGCCCAGTCCCATGCTTTATGCAAACTAAATCAAAATAACTGCAAACAAAACTCCCCCTGGGACCCTTTGAATGTTGGAGGCACTCGTTGTTTCGAGCAAGCCATGGATTGATGCTTGTGGAGGAGGGAGTATAAACTTTACTATTCTGTTTGGGAACCGCCTATAATTTGTTTAGCATGGAAGATATCGTCATCTCTTAGTTGTTATGTTGACAATGAAAGTATGCCGCTCAAAATATAATTTATCTCTATTTCAAAACCGAGCTCTGGCACCTCTACAAATCCCTGCTTCCCTCTGTGAAGGGCCTTTCTATTTACTTTTATGTTGAGCCATCACCCTTCTTATTAAAAAGCACCCGCTGGAGAGCACACTATCGTTTGCATTCATTATAATTGGTTTATATTGGGTATGACTTGACTGGATCTCTTTTACCATGAATTACAATGTTTAGTCAGTCCTTGATCTTTAAAAGTGCTCTGCATTTATGTTTTGCGGTCTCAGAAAGGGCTAGCAAGATACCATTTTGTTATATCATGTTATGATTATTTTGAGAAAGTGTTGTCATCCGAGTTTTATGACTATGGCTCGCTAGCTGATTATGCTATTGATATGAGTAATTGTGAGACCTACATGTTATTGTGAGAATGGTTAGTTCATAATAATTGCTGAAACTTGAATGCTGGCTTTTCATGTTTACAACAACAAGAGCAAACAGAGTTTGTAAAAGTTTTTCTTTTTCTCTTTCAGTTTGTCAACTGAATTGCTTGAGGACAAGCAAGGGTTTAAGCTTGGGGGAGTTGATACGTCTCCATCGTATCTACTTTTCCAAACACTTTTGCCCTTATTTTGGACTCTAACTTGTATGATTTGAATGGAACTAACCCGGACTGACGCTGTTTTCAGCAGAATTGCCATGGTGTTGCTTTATGTGCAGAAAACAAAAGTTCTCGGAATGATCTGAAACTCCACGGAACACCTTAGAAAAAATAATAAAAAATCCTCGCCAAAGATGAAGACCAGGGGGCCACACCCTGCTCACGAGGGTGGGGGCGCGCCCTCCCCCCTGGGCGCGCCCCCCTACCTCGTGGGCCCCCTGGAGGCCCTCCGACGCCAACTCGAACTCCATATATTGGCTTTCGGGGAGAAAAAAAATCAGAGAGAAAGTTTCATCATGTTTTACGATACGGAGCCGCCGCCAAGCCCTAATCTCTCTCGGGAGGGCTAATGTGGAGTCCGTTCGGGGCTCCGGAGAGGGGGATTCGTCGCCGTCGTCATCATCAACCATCCTCCATCACCAACTTCATGATGCTCACCGCCGTCCGTGAGTAATTCCATCGTAGGCTTGCTGGACGGTGATGGGTTGGATGAGATTTATCATGTAATCGAGTTAGTTTTGTTAGGGTTTGATCCCTAGTATCCACTATGTTCTGAGATTGATGTTGCTATGACTTTTCTATGCTTAATGCTTGTCACTAGGGCCCGAGTGCCATGATTTTAGATCTGAACCTATTATGTTTTCATGAATATATGTGTGTTCTTGATCCTATCTTGCAAGTCTATAGTCACCTATTATGTGTTATGATCCGACAACCCCGAAGTGACAATAATCGGGATACTTCTCGGTGATGACCATAGTTTGAGGAGTTCATGTATTCACTATGTGCTAATGCTTTGTTCCGGTTCTCTATTAAAAGTAGGCCTTAATGTCCCTTAGTTTCCAATAGGACCCCGCTGCCACGGGAGGGTAGGACAAAAGATGTCATGCAAGTTATTTTCCATAAGCACGTATGACTATATTCGGAATACATGCCTACATTATATTGATGAATTGGAGCTAGTTCTATGTCACCCTATGTTATGATCGTTACATGACGAACCGCATCCGCATAATTATCCATCATCGATCCGTTGCTCACGAGCTTTCCATATACCGGTTTACACTTATTTACTTTTTCCGTACATCTTTGTTACAATCACTACAAAAATACCAAAAACATTACTTTAGCTGTCTTTACTTTTGTTACCGTTATCTCCACTATCATATTACTTTGCTACTAAACACTTTGCTGTAGATACTAAGTTTCCAGGTGTGGTTGAATTGACAACTCAGCTGCTAATACTTGAGAATATTCTTTGGCTCCCCTTGTGTCGAATCAACAAATTTGGGTTGAATACTCTACCCTCGAAAACTGTTGCGATCCCCTATACTTGTGGACGGGCATTGGGTGTGACTCAACTTCACACCTTGTAACACATGCAAGAACCCTTTCTTTGCTTGATCCATTTTGAACTTTTTCAAAACTTTGTCAAGGTATGTGCTTTGTGAAAGTCTTATCAAGCGTCTTGGTCTATCTCTACAGATCTTGATGCCTAATATGTAAGCAGCTTCACCGAGGTCTTTCATTGAAAAACTTTTATTCAAGTATCCTTTTATGCTATCCAGAAATTCTATATCATTTCCAATCAGCAATATGTCATCCACATATAATATTAGAAATGCTACAGAGCTCCCACTCACTTTCTTGTCAATATAGGCTTCTCCAAAAGTCTGTATAAAACCATATGCTTTGATCACACTATCAAAACGTTTATTCTGTCACATCCCTAGTTCTATTAATGCCTAGTGCTAGCATCTGGTGTTACATCATGTTTAAATTTCAGTTAAACCTGAAATGGGGATTGCCTAAACCCTAGCATTAAAGGAATTCACTAGGTTCAACCAAAATATTTCCAAAGAAATCAAATGACTTTCAAAATGTTCATCATTCTTGGAAAATGCCGGAAACAAGAATCAGAGGTGATGCACATTTTTCCATGACATATTGGGCTCTAGATTTAAATCATACCTTAATTGCATTTGGGCATTTAAATTTTATATATTATATTAAATGTCCAAATATTCATGAACTGAAATTCTGGTTATTGGAAATAATCCAAATAGTGGCCACAAGCAGTCTCATGATTTTTGAAAGTGCATAGGTATTTCTAATAAAGCCCTAACGTCTACAGAATAATAGAAAACAAGAAATAAAGAGAGAGAGAGAGAGAGAGAGAGAGAGAGAGAGACTTACTGGCGCTCACCGGCAGCCACCGCCCAACTCCACTGTGTGGCTCAGAGCCGCCTAGCCCACTGCCGTTGTCGGTCGTCTCCCGACCTCTGCCAAGAGGGCAGAGGCAGAGACAGCGATGAGCGAAGCGCCACGCCACCAGGCTGCCTGCCTGCGTCCGAGGACAGCTCGACGCCGCGAATCCCCTCCTCGGTGTCGTTCCAATCGCCCGACTCGCTCGCTCGATCCCCTGTTCGCTCGCTCGCCTCTGCACCGCCACACCCGAGAGCGACCGTCGCCGCCGCTCGCCGTTGCCACGGCCGCAGCCACTCCCTCGCTCCCTCTCCGCGTCCCCGAGCTCCACCACGATCCCGTGGAGCAAGACACCCGACGCACGCGACCAGAAGAGGCCCCAGTCGACCGGAGCGTCGTCGTCTTCACCTCCGGTGCCCGGAGATCGACTACGTCGATTCGCCTCGTCCAGAGCGTCCCAAGTCCGCTGATCTGCTCTGCCTGCCCACTGTGAGCCACAGCATTGACTTCCCCTTATCCCTTGTCCTCCCGTGCCCTCTAGCTCCCTTGGCGCACGAGCCGAAGCTCGGCTCCGCCATTGCCGCGGCACGCGTGCTCCCTGTGCTCCATTCTTTGTCGTCGTGGAACGGGGGCGGCCTAGAGCACCCCTGGCGCTGTCGTGCAGCACAGGCAGTTCGGTAGCGAGCCCTAGCGCAGCACCCGCACACCACCAAGTTCCGCCACCGCATATGCTCGCCGGCGCCACCGCTGCACGCCGTCCCCGGCGTCCCCACAACCACCACTGGATGCCCCGCACCACGGGCTCTCCAACGCGCCTAACCGCGCGACCAGCAGTGGCCGGAAACGGCCGGCCGGCGATCGTCACCGTGTCGGGTCATCGCCGGCGTAACCACGCCGATGTGGCACGGCCATTAGGGGCTAATCCTACTGATTAGCCGCCCTTCAGCCACTGACAGTGGGCCCTGCAGCGGGTCAAATCCCAGTCAACACGGGATTAACTCCCAGTTAGCGATGAGTCAATGACATGTGGGACCGGTCGTCAGTTTGACCCGGGTCAATTTGGTTGACCTGTCGACGTTAATGTTGCTGTCATGCCGACGCAAAGAATGGCTTTCCGATTTAAAATAAATTAGGAAATTCGAAAATGTCCTAAACTTCCAAAATTCATATAAATTCAACCGTAACTCAGAATGAGATAAATTATATATGAAAAATGATCAGAAAAATCCAATCTATCCATCTGTACCATTTTCATGCATGTTAGAACAACTTATAGCTGCTGTTTAGCACAAATCATATAAATGGCATTTAAATATCCACATATGGGGTTTGAATTTGAACCTAGGGTTCAAACCAACTTCATTTAAATTGTTGCTAGTTGCATTAGCTCAAACCACAGCATATTGCCATGTCATGATCATGCATCATATTGTGCACTGCATTGATTGTGTTCTTCCTTGTTTGCCAAGATGTTGTCCCTCTCGTGAGACGACGCATCGACGATGAGTTCGATGACACCGATGAAGAACTATATTATCTTCGAAGTGCTGTGCAAGCAAAACCCCTTGTTCATTCCGATATAATCCCACTCTCGCCTCCTGCTCTCTTTTACTGCATTAGGACAACAACGATTCAATTGTTACTTGCTGCGGTAGCTGAACCCCTTTATCCTCTCGCATGACCTGTCATTGCCACAAGAAATAGATGAAACCCACTAGCATGAGTAGGAGTTGTTTGAGCCTTGATGTGCCTACTCATTCATGCTTGTTTGTCATGCCCGCCATCGCTTAGAGTTGAGTCAGGTCTGATTCATCGTGAATGAATCGGAGGGTGTAAACATGTCCTACTGTTGAGAGCTAAGTGTGTGAACACGATTTGGTAAAGGTAGCGGTGAGAGGCCATGTAGGAGTACATGGTGGGTTGTCTCATTGCAGCCGCCCTCAGGAACTGAGATCTGTGTTTTTGATCCATGACCAGTTACTACCACGCATTGGAATGCTTAAGTGCCCCTCTCGACTTCTTAACCATCCTTGTTCTCTGTCCCGTGAGTTGCAACTAGTTTACGTGTTTGTAGGATATGTGTTGGAGGCCGTGCGTGGCGCTGACCCTAGGGGTGGGCTATGATGCGGTAGATACACTGTGGCCCGTGTACCGAATGCCTGCTTGGTATCTCGGGAACCTCGCACACATCGCTCGGGGCCGTTAGTGGAAACCTCGGCCGGACTCCTTGCTGATGGAACCCGAATAGGCGATAAACCTGGACTAGGGACTTGAGTGTTTAGGTAGGCCGTGGCCGACACCCACGTTGGGCTTCCGCTTGAAGGTTGCCGAGTACATGTCGTCTAAATGGCGGTAAGTGGTGAGAGCATGTGTGAAGAAGTACACCCCTGCAAGGTTAATATGGTCTATTCGAATAGCCGTGTCCGCGGAAAATGACTTCTGGGTTGCCTATATCAGTTCATAGACAAGTGAAAGTGGATACTCTAAAATGCGCAAGATAAGCGTGAGTGCTATGGATGGCGTTCTCGAGGGAGACGGAGCGGATCCATAGTGGTGTATTGATATGGTGAATATGTGGACTCGCAGCGCCACCTCAAAAGAGTTACTTGCAAATGTAGTTACGGATAGCCACCGAGTCAAAGTCGGCTTGCTGCGGTCAAACTCCACCACCCCGCTTTGTTGATAATGATGCATATGTAGATAGTTACGATGTAAGTCTTGCTAAGCACGCTTTGTACTCACGTTTGCCTATTTTATGTTTTTGCAGAGACGCTGGGCCTCGCTTAGTAGTTCCGCGTGGACTTCGACGTTTAGCTTGTTACCTCAGCTACGATCTTGTGCCCTCAGCAGGATCTGGTAGATAGTCGGGCTTCTCTGCCTTTTCTTTATTTGTAGATGTCTGTACTCAGACATGTTAAGCTTCCGCTTGTGCTTGTTGCTTGTATGCTCTGTATTTTGGGTCATGAGACCCATGTTTGTAATATCTCGCTCCTCGGAGCCTAATGAATAAATATTTGAGTCGTAGAGTTATGTTGTGATGCCATGTTGTATTTACACATATTGAGCATATTGTGTGCATGTTTGAAATGCTTGGTATGTGTGGGATCCAACAATCTAGTTGTTTATCCTTGGCAGCCTCTCATATGGGGAAATGTAGTCTAGTGCTTCCCGAGCGATAGTAGTCCGCTACAGCCCGGTTCACCGGAGTCCTGCTAGCCCAGCACTACTGCTTTGGACACTTGACTGGCCGGCATGTGTTTCACTTCGCCTTATGTCCGTCTCCTTCGGGAAATGTCACGCGGTGATATCCGGAGTCCTGCTAGCTCGCTACAGCCGTTACGAGTGTTGTTAGCCCAAAGGTTACAGCCCGGATTCATACGTGGATGACCGACATGCTTGATGTGATTCATGTATGCCTGTCCCCATGGGTTAGCGCCGCTTTGGGTTTACGACTAGCCATGTCGGCCCGGGTTCTCTGTCATGTGGATGCTAGCGACACTATCATATACGTTAGCCAAAAGGCTTAAACGGTCCCGGGCCATGGTAAGGCGACACCCATGGGAATACCGTGCGTGAGGCCGCAAAGTGATATGAGGTGTTACCGGCTAGGTCAATGTGACTTGGAATCGGGGTCCTGACAGCGTTGGTATCAGAGCCTGACTGCCTGTAGGATTACCAAGCCAAACTGGTTGAAGTTGTGTCTAGAAATGCTTTAGTTATGTAAGGGAATTGATTGTGGGAGGGAACGTAAGGCTCTTTTTACTCCTTATATCTCATGGCCTTCTGATCTGAGTCATCCTCTTCTCTTCTACGGGGTTTAAGAACTAGGCTTCTCATCTATCTATCAGGATGACGTGTTACTAATCCCTAGACCTTTAAGATTGTTGGATTTAAGCCCCATTTCAGTTCCTACTATTTCTGTATGTTAACTGTTGATCTCAGAATCTTGTTATGATGTTGTAGAGTGGTTATGCCACCATTTTGCATGATGTCTCAAATCTTTTTGAGCATTTACAGCCGTTATGTTGTCCGAGTCATCCCAGGTCTCTAAATAGTCTGATGCATTTGCAAATCCCTTCTCTACTTTTCTAATGTTCATCTGGGCCAGATTAAGCACACTAATTAGTATGTTGAGGTAATTTATTGCCTTGACATATATGTTGGAGCTATTATTATGACCCTAGGTGTTTTAGGGAGTCAGTTAGTAATCTAGCCATGTTTTGTGTTCCCGGTGTGATGATTCTGGCCATCATTCTCGAAAGCATCCCGCGATGTTATTAGTTAGTAGGCATTCTATTCCTGGGTTCTTGAACCCGAGATTCACCCTACTTCATGTTGATAGTGTTTTCTAGTTCCTTTAGGATACTAGTAACTTTGCGATAGTCCTCGAGGTCCGTGGTATTTCCTTCTTCCAAATACTATGAACCGCTTATGGCAGAAGTTCCTTGTTGAACCAAAACATCACAATAAGAGTACTCTTGAGGAGTTCTCCATTCATAATTGTGACTCTGCCAGTCCCACCTCTCTGCATGGGTTATCCGGAAGAAACTTGTTGAACTTGATTCGACATACTAACCTATGCATCCACAACTCAGAAGATTATATGTTCCTTTGAGCTTGTTCTCTTTAGTTGTATCCCGACCATCCTCTATCAGTTGATAACCAAGAGTATGTGTGCGATCGTGTTTATCGATGCGTGTTATCCTTGTGGTCCGTCAAGCCATTCTATTCCGGAATGACTAGGAGAGACAAACTCCAGTACCTCATCCATATCTAGGATTGGGTCAAAGTAGTTGTATTCCGCAGATCAAAATGCCAATTCAGCTTTGTTCTGTTCTACCTTGGAGTATTACCCCCTTTATGTCAGAATTGTCATGAGAACTGCACCAACTCTCCTGAATTCTTGACGTAGTGATACTTCTCACCATCATCAGTCATTCCTTGGTCCTCGTGTTGTTGTAACTGGAATGTCGACAAGTGAATTGTGATGTGTGAAATCAATACTCCGAGCAACTCGTTGCTTGGTAGTTAATGGACAATATTCTCATTCTTAGCGTGTTGGTTATTCAATCATCATCCTAAGATTGATCGTGCTACCTAGTCCTTATTTCTAGTGCACACTTCGATTGATGAGTTAGGATCTTGTCAAGTCATCACTCATTTGATCATATCGTCTTGCCCTCAAAAGCAAGATTGTTCTCGAGCTTAGTAACATACCGGTGGTTCGTGACTTTCCAAATATCTTCTTGGAAGTGTTACCGGGTTGTTTTATGACTGTTATGTTGAGCTCGCGATCAAGTTGGTTTCTTGTGAACCACCCTTTCTCCAAGAATCTGTGTTGGATATCCCTGAGCTAGTTGGTTAAGCTAGACAACAACTTGGAGAGTTGGAAGATAAAAGCTTGCCAAACTTAGTTCGTTCCAAAGGGATATTCTTGTGTAGTGTGTGTTGAAGAAAGATGATATCTTCATCGATTGGTCCTCGTGCTCGATTGTCGGACCTATTGTCTTATCAATCCTTTGATTTGAGTGTGGGCTATCGTCAAATCAAATCAAGACTAACGATGCTCGTAATGTTGTCTTACTCGTGGTTGATCCCTCGGGCATATACCATTACATCTTTTGGTCTGACCAATGCTATCACCGTGTTCACATGATGGTGGAAGTCCAGTGATATGGAAATTCTGATGAGTTGTTGTTGAGCCCATCAGCAGCATCTTGTCTCCCCCATGATTCATGTTGAACATCAACTTAGTGTTGGAAACTTTGTAAGCATTACCTTCGTGCTTCGTTCATGAAGCCTATGTTTGGATGAAAGAAGTGACTTCCTCTAATTCACGTGCATTTGATGTAAGTTGTCGCCGTGGATCTGAGAAAGTTTGTTTTGCTTCCTCTCGAACCACCCCAAGTCGGTCATGCATGTGCGAAGTATTCTATGGTCCGATAGACTGATCATCTTCATTCCATATGAATTCCACGGCACAACAAGCCACCGATTGATTTGTTCAAGGAGAAGAAGTTCCTTCCTAAGAGCTAATCCGGACTTATGTAAGGACTTCGATATCCTCGTTGATGGTTCCCCACCTGAACTTGGTTGTGTTTTATTATAAGACTACTATGTGGTCATGCTTGTCTCGAACAACATGTTCACATGTTTGTAGCAGAACCCGCTCATGTTTTGGAGCTCACTACCATAGTCCATCTCCCGAGAATCTCGCAACATCATCTCGTCGATTTGTGTTGCACCCTTCCCTTTTCAGACATGCTGAGTCTGGAGTATCCTATTACCAATCGGATCTGAATCTCAGGCAGATATGATGGTTGGAACATTCCCAACAGTTGCATTTTGTTCCCAGCTTGCACCCCATTGTGCCAATCTCAATGGGCTGCCCCTCTCGAAGAATTGATGTCTAGGATCATCCTCAAAGTGGACTTACCATGGGTCCCATCCATTTCTGATGATAAGCAAATCATCCATTGCGTTGTCTTCAACAAGGTAGTCCACATCATCCATTCTAGTCCGAGTATGCCATTTCTTCGAGCTCTTTCAATCAATCAATTGTAAATTGCCTTAAGCTGGTATGAAGAGTTCCAATGATCTATGGATCAAAAGTAATTCTTTTTGCCACTTAAGGGAACAACTCAACGAGTCACTTTTCCCAAGGTGCCCCGTTACGGAATCCTTGCAATTATTTCCTCGCCACCTTGACACCATCCACCATCTCTCTAAGCGTGGAATTGATGCCCACCAAATCAAACCTCGTTGTTTGTTCTTCCATCCCTCTCGATGTGTTTTGTGTCTCAACTCGAGATGTTTCCACATCTCATTCCGTGAGTTGATCATGTTTTACTTGATCTTCATGAAGATCGAATCATGTAGAGCCTCCCTCTCTTTCCATTGTCGTGTTGGATGGAGTTCTCAAAGCAAGATGTCAATATCATGATGATGTTCGAATCAACGTTCTTATGAGGTGCAACCTGGATCGTGAAGACCGTGATAGTTTGTGCCCCCTCTGTCTTCCTACCTCACGTCTTGAATCTCGGGACGAGATTCTTGTTTAGTGGGGTGAGTTGTCACATCCCTAGTTCTATTAATGCCTAGTGCTAGCATCCGGTGTTGCATCATGTTTAAATTTCAGTTAAACCTGAAATGGGGATTGCCTAAACCCTAGCATTAAAGGAATTCACTAGGTTCAACCAAAATATTTCCAAAGAAATCCAAATGACTTTCAAAAATGTTCATCATTCTTGGAAAATGCTGGAAACAAGAACAGAGGTGATGCACATTTATCCATGACATATTGGGCTCTGGATTTAAATCATACCTTAATTGCATTTGGGCATTTAAATTTTATATATTATATTAAATGTCCAAATATTCATGAACTGAAATTCTGGTTATTGGAAATAATCCAAATAGTGGCCACAAGCAGTCTCATGATTTTTGAAAGTGCATAGGTATTTTTAATAAAGCCCTAACGTCTACAGAATCATAGAAAACAAGAAATAAAGAGAGAGAGAGAGAGAGAGAGAGAGAGAGAGAGACTTACCTAGCGCTCACCTGGCAGCCCACCTGGCCCAACTCCACCTGTGTGGCCCAGGAGCCGGCCTAGCCCACCTGGCCGTTGACACTACTCTCCCACCTCACCCAGTAGGCAGAGGCAGACAACAAGACGGATGCCATGAGCGCCACGCCACCAGGCTGCCTGCCTGCGTCCGAGGACAACTCGACGCCGCGAATCCCCTCATCGGTGACGTTCCAATCGCCCGACTCGCTTCGCTTTCGATCCCTGTTGGCTTTCGCTTCGCCTCTACACGCCACATCCGAGAGCGATTGCCGCCGCCGCCGCCGTTGCCACGGCCGCAGCCACTCCTCGCTCCCTCTCCACGCCCCGAAGCTCCGCCACGATCCCGTGGAGCAACACACCCGACGACGCGACTGAAGAGGCCCCGGGCCGACCGGAGCGTTGCCGTCTTCACCTCCGGTGCGGAGATCGACTCCATCGATTCGCCTCGCCCAGAAAGGCCCCAAGTCCGCTGATCTGCTCTCGCTGCCCACCGTGAGCCACCGCATTGACTTCCCTTCTCCCTGTCCTCCCGTGCGTTCTAGCTCCCTTGCCGCGACGAGCCGGCTCGGCTCCGCCATTGCCGCGGCACGCGTGCTCCCTGTGCTCCATTCTTTGTCGTCGTGGAACGGGGGCGGCCTAGAGCACCCCTGGCGCTGCCGTGCAGCATAAGCAGCTCGGTAGCGAGCCCTAGCGCAGCACCCGCACACCACCAAGTTCCGCCGCCGCATATGCTCGCCGCCGCCACCGCTACACGCCGTCCCCGGCGTCCCCACAACCACCACTGGATGCCCCGCACCACGTGCTCTCCAACGCGCCTAACCGCGCGACCAGCCATGGCCGGAAACGGCCGGCCGGCAATCGTCGCCGTGTCGGGTCATCGCCGGTGTAACCACGCCGACGTGGCACGGCCATTAGGGGCTAATCCTACTGATTAGCCGCCCTTCAGCCACTGACAGTGGGCCCCGCAGCGGGTCAAATCCCAGTCAACACGGGATTAACTCCCAGTTAGCAGTGAGTCAATGACATGTGGGACCGGTCGTCAGGTTTGACCCGGGTCAACTTGGTTGACCTGCTGACGCAATGCTGCTGTCATGCTGACGCAGTAATGGCTTTCTGGATTTAAAATAAATTAGGAAATTCCAGAAAATGTCCTAAACTTCTAAAATTCATATAAATTCAACCGTAACTCAGAATGAGATAAATTATATATGAAAAATGATCAGAAAAATCCAATCTATCCATCTGTACCATTTTCATGCATGTTAGAACAACTTATAGCTGCTGTTTAGAACAAATCATATAAATGGCATTTAAATATCCACATATGGGGTTTGAATTTGAACCTAGGGTTCAAACCAACTTCATTTAAATTGTTGCTAGTTGCATTAGCTCAAACCACAACATATTGCCATGTCATGATCATGCATCATATTGTGCACTGCATTGATTGTGTTCTTCCTTGTTTGCCGGTATTTGTCCCCTCTCAGTAGACGACGTACCGACGATGAGTTCGATGACACCGATGAAGAACTATATTATATTCAGAAGTGCTGTGCAAGCAAGACCCCCTTGTTCATTCCGATATAATCCCACTCTCTCGCCTCGCTTCTCTTTTATCTGCATTAGGACAACAACGATTCGCCTGTTACTTTGTCATGTAGCTGAACCCCTTTATCCTCTCGTGATGACCTGTCATTGCCACAAGTAAATAGATGAAACCCACTAGCATGAGTAGGAGTTGTTTGAGCCCTGATGTGCCTACTCATTCATGCTTGTTTGTCATGCCTGCTACTGCTTAGAGTTGAGTCAGGTCTGATTCATCGGGAATGAATCGGAGGGGTGTAAACATGTCCTACTGTTGAGAGCTAAGTGTGTGAACACGATTTGGTAAAGGTAGCGGTGAGAGGACATGTAGGAGGACATGGTGGGTTGTCTCATTGCAGCCGTCCTGTGGAGCTGAGTTCTGTGTTTGTGATCCATGACCAGTTACTACCACGCATTGGAATGCTTAAGTGCCCCTCTCGACTTCTTAACCATCCTTGTTCTCTGTCCAGGAGTTGCAACTAGTTTCTAGTGTTTGTAGGATATGTGTTGGAGGCCGTATGAAGGCTGAATTCTAGGGGTGGGCTATGATGCGGTAGATACACCGTGGGGTCTGCAAAATCAATGCCCATTTGGTATCTCGGGAACCCCGCACACATCGCTCGGGGTCATAGTGGAAACCTCGGCCGGACTCCCCGCGGATGGAACCCGAATAGGCGATAAACCTGGACTAGGGACTTGAGTGTTTAGGTAGGCCGTGGCCGACACCCACATTGGGCTTCCGCTTGAAGGTTGCCGAGTACATGTCGTGTAAATGGCGGTAAGTGGTGAGAGCATGTGTGAAGAAGTACACCCCTGCAGGGTTAATATGATCTATTCGAATAGCCGTGTCATGAAAAGGACTTCGGGTTGCCTATATCAATTCATAGACAAGTGAAAGTGGATACTCTAAAATGCGCAAGATAAGCGTGAGTGCTATGGATGGCGTTCTCGTGAGGGAGACGGAGCGGATCCATAGTGGTGTATTGATATGGTGAATATGTGGACTCGTGTGCGCCACCTCAAAAGTTACTTGCAATCGTAGTTCGGGATAGCCACCGAGTCAAAGCTGGCTTGCTGCGGTCAAACTCCACCACCCCTTTGTTGATAATGATGCATATGTAGATAGTTCCGATGTAAGTCTTGCTGAGTATGCTTTTACTCACGCTTGCCTATTTTATGTTTTTGCAGAGACGCTGGCCTCGCTTAGTAGTTCCGCTGTGGACTTGACGCTTAGCTTGTTACCTCAGCTACGATCTTGTGCCCTCAGCAGGATCTGGTAGATAGTCGGGCTTCTCAGCCTTTTTTTATTTGTAGATGTCTGTACTCAGACATGTTAAGCTTCCGCTTGTGCTTGTTGCTTGTATTGTCTGTATGTTGGGTCATGAGACCCATGTTTGTCATATCTCGCTCCTCGGAGCCTAATGAATAAATATTTGAGTCGTAGAGTTATGTTGTGACGCCATGTTGTATTTACACATATTGAGCATATTGTGTGCATGTTTGAAATGCTTGGTATGTGTGGGATCCGACAATCTAGTTGTTTATCCTTGGCAGCCTCTCATATGGGGAAATGTAGTCTAGTGCTTCCGAGCGATAGTAGTCCGCTACAGCCCGGTTCACCGGAGTCCTGCTAGCCCAGCACTACTGCTTTGGACACTTGACTGGCCGGCATGTGTTTCACTTCGTTCCTATGTCTGTCCCTTCGGGGAAATGTCACGCGGTGATATCCGGAGTCCTGCCTAGCACTACAGTTCGGGTTACCGGGGTCTGTTAGCCCAAAGGTTACAGCCCGGATTCATACAATGATGACCGACATGCTCGATGTGATTCATGTATGCCTGTCCCCATGGGTTAGCGCCGCTTTGGGTTTACGACTAGCCATGTCGGCCCGGGTTCTCTGTCATGTGGATGCTAGCGACACTATCATATACGTGAGCCAAAAGGCGCAAACAGTCCCGGGCCATGGTAAGGCGACACCCGTGGGAATACCGTGCGTGAGGCCGCAAAGTGATATGAGGTGTTACAGGCCAGGTCAATGTGACTTGAATCGGGATCTCCATCCGGGCGCAAAGATCAAGCTGCCATGCCGCCTCGACAGCCGCTGGGCACATTCCTGCGCTCACTATGGCCTGTCTGCATTTACGATTCAAGACGGCGGGATTCTTCGTCCGGGCGGGAGTACCAAGACGGCGAGAGCACCCCAAAGACGGACCCGATGGAGTCGGGCCCGGAGTCGGCCGCCCTCCTCCTGGGGTCCACGCGCCATTAACCAGACAAGACAGGGAATGGCAACAGTGATCGCCCGCCAGGCGGCGGCACTGTTGTCATAACCCATGACCAAGCTCGCGTCATTAGAAGCACGGCTACAGTAATCTGCAGCCGGCAAGACCCGCCCGCGGCGGACAAGGGCTGTCGGCCCCATGTTGGGCCGTCAGCGGGGCCCACTAGTCGGCGGGCCCCGGGAGTCAGCGGAGAAGACGGCGACTTAGAGACTGACGGCTTGGACCCACACCCAGCCGGATTACCGTTGTACCCCCGGGGGGGTAGGCCTATATAACTCCCCGGGGCACCCATGCAAAGGGTTGGAAGCTAGTAGTTTTAGACACACACATAGAGGGAGAGAAGAGCAAGCCGTGCCCTTCTCCTTCCTCACCCCAAACAGCTCAAGGAGCCTCTTGTACCAACTTTGCCATAGTGATCATGCGGAGACCCCGCATAGCAGCAGTAGGGGTGTTATCTCCTCAGAGAGCCCTGAAGCTGGGTAAGATTCGCCGGCGTGCATGTCTTCGCCTCATCTCTTTTCCAGGCACCGGCAACGTTCTACTCGCCCCCTCCATGATAAGCCATCCTTTGGCATATGTCGCACCCAACCCCCGACATTTGGCGCCCACCGTGGGGCCTGGTGCACCGTCGTCCGGAGACCTGCTCTGGACGGGAACCCTCTTCCTCCCTGGCGAGCGCAGCCAGCCCGGCACACCAGATGGAGTTTGCGCCGACGCGCTGCATGGCGCTGAGATTGCATGTGCGGCGAGTTTCCTCGCTGAACTTATGGGCGAGGTTCGCCTCTCCGACGAGCCTGCGTCCGACGCAGGCACGGACGGCCCCGAAAGCCTCCTCGCGGGCCTCCTCGAGCAGCTCCACGTCGACGGCGAGCCTGCCGCCGACTGAGTCCGTAGGGCTCCACCGACCCGATGTTGGTCGACTCGACACCGCTGCCGCCGACGCATTCCCCACCAACGTGGTGATCTACGACGAGCCTCTCCTCGCGGAGAGCGGGCGGAGCACCGTCAAGTACTCACATCAACACGGCGAAGCCCTCGGCGGAGGGGCTCGTGACCCTCTCGACGCTGTTCTGCAAGACCTGACCACCTCCATTCCGGAGGACGCCGACGCCGAAACGCTGGAGGCACGCCGCCTTCAGCTCCTCGTAGGCGCACAGAAGCTGGCAAGCATGAGACGCTTGTCGGAAGCCTATCAGCGCGAAATGGATCGCGCTATGGGTGGCTCGCCGGCTCAGACTGGGCCTAGCCGCCTAGGCGCGGTCCGGCAGCGTGGCGCGGCCCTCGCCAGTCTGTTTGGGGCCGGTCGCCCTGTGTACGCCATGCCTGTGGAGAACATTCGACCGCTTCAAAGCGGGCGTCGACGATTTAGCCGGATAACTTCGAGGGCGAGGAGCGCTACCGATGACGGAGCGAGTCCAAGAGCCTCGACGCTGCCGCGCGAAGAAGAAGGTCGGCCGCCAGACGGAGGCGCCACGACGACAACACGGGCGATTTGCCTCTCGCCGAGATCAAGGCGCGACATCTCGGACGCCGACTGGCGGCGTCCGCGGAAGAAAGAACCAGGATCCGGCTATCAGCCATAGCCGGACTCACATCTCCATCGAGCGCGACGAAGACGGCCGTCCAAGGGCGGTGGAGTGGCGGGACGACTATCAGCCTCCTCTTCCACGCAGAGAAAGGCGAGTCTCCCCGCCACCCGTCGAGCATCCGACTCTCGGCGACCGCCTTGGCCGCCGAGAGGGAGTCGGAGAGAACGACGCCCGCCACCGGATCGAGCGACTTCACCGTTCCCTGGCGCTAGAAGAAGAAGACGAGTTGGGCCCGCCCTGTTTCGGACCTCGCATCCGAGACGAGCCCTTCCCCCGAGGATTCACTCTCCCCCGAGACACACCCAAATACACCGGCTCCGTAAAGCCGGAGGACTGGCTGGTGGACTACTCCACGGCCGTCAGCATAGCGAACGGCAACAAGTGTTTTGCCGTAAAGTATGTTGCCCTCATGCTCCAGGGCACGGCCCGGACATGGTTGAACAGCTTGAAGCCCCACAGCATCAACGGCTGGGTCGACTTCACCGAGGCCTTCGTCCGCAACTTCACGAGCACATACAAGCGACCTCCCAAGCCTCGTCAGCTGTCCCAGCGCATAAGGCCCCAACGAGTCCACTCGCGACTACCTCACGCTACTGGGCAAGCTCCGAACTCCTGCGAAGGAGTGCACGAGGTGCAAAGCGATCGAGTACTTTCACCGCCGGGTGAGAAGGCACCCTCCTCAAGCACAAGCTCCTTTGCGACGAGCCGGAGACCCTCGACGAGCTGCTAGTCATAGCAGCATAAGCACGCCACCGCCGACTCCTCCATGAAGACAGATTGAAGTCGCGGCGACCGCAAAGTAGCTCTTCATGCTCCCAGAACTCCGGCTGGCGACGCCAGTCGGCGACAGCAGCAGAATGATCACAAGCGTAAGGCCCCGCAGCCGGCTTCCAACAGCCGGCAGGTGGCGACAGTCGAAGACCAGCAGCCAGAGGGGCAGCCTCCTGCCAAGCGGCGTAAAGGCGGCAAGTCCAACTGGTTGCCGCCTTCTCTTACGAAAGCGCACTCGACGGACCTCGCAAGTTCCACAGCGATGCTAAGCCGCCAAATCACACCACCCGGAAGTGCCATCGCTCACCAGATCGCCAAGGGAGACGGCCTTGCCCTCCTCCGCTGCTGGGCCGCCCACCACCGCCCCAAAGAGCGGTTGTCCGCCAATGGCGCTGTACAAGACGACACCCGAAGAGCACATCGCTTATGTTGTGTTTACTGGAGCCGATGATCGCCAAGAAAGCGGCGGCAGAAGAAGAAGAAGTAAATGCAAGAGCATCGATGCCCTGAATTCATGCACCGGGTCCGAGAAGCCCATTAGTTGAGCTGGCCGATCACCCAGGTGATGTCAATCCGGCTCCTACGCCCTGGTCTTGGGAGCTACCCTTGTCACGGATAGGCGGGCCGCTCGCTTCTCGCGAGTACTGATAGACGGAGGCAGCAGCATCAACATCCTGTACAAGGATATGATGGAGAAGCTAGGAATCAAGCAAAGGCAGCTTCAGCGTGGTCGGACTGTGTTCCACGGAATTGTACCTGGCCTTTCCTGCTCACCGATTGGCAAGATTCTGATAGACGTCCTCTTTGGGGACAAGGATCACTTTCACGAGAGCCAGTCCGGTTCAAGTGGTGGACCTCGAGAGCCCCTACCATGCCTTGCTTGGCCGACCTGCTTTGGCCAAGTTCATGGCGGTCCCCACTACGCCTACCTCAAGATGAAGATGCGAGTTCCAAGGATTCGACCATAGCCGGCGTTCACAGAAGTCGTCCGCTGCAAGAAAGCAACCGGCTGGCCGAGTCCCCGTGATCACGGCCGAGAAGCGGCTCCTCGGATCGGATCTCGGCAAGTACGGCAAGCAGCCAGAGATATCGTCCGACCCCAAGGAGTTAGAAGTCGAGGGCCTGCTCAAGCCGCCAAAGAGACCAAGAAGATACCCTTGGACCCGGAGCACCTGGAGAAATCTGTTTGTCATAGGTGCAAACCTCGATAGCAAATAGGAAGGCGAGCTCGTTGATTTCCTCCGTGAGAATCGGGACATCTTCGCATGGTCCCCCAAAGACATGCCAGGTGTACCGACGGATTTCGCGGAGCACAATTTACATGTCCGATCTGATGTGAAGCTCATCAGGCAGCCCTTGCGCCGCCTGTCGGAAGAAAAAAGAAGAGTTGTTGGAGAAGAGATAGCCCGGCTCCTCGCAGCCGGTTTCATCATGGAAGTTTTGTTTCCAGAATGGTTGGCGAACCCGGTCCTGGTACTAAAGAAGAACAAGCAGTGGCGGATGTGTATTGACTACACAAGCCTCAACAAAGCCTGCCCCAAGGACCCGTTCGCTCTACCAAGAATTGATCAGTGATAGACTCCACACCGGATGCGAAGTTGTTGAGGTTCTTAGATGCATATTCAGGGATATCATCGATCAAGCTGAACCCGCAGACAGATTGAAGACCGCCTTCATCACGCCATTTGGAGCCTTCACGCTGCGACCATGACGCTCGGGCTTGAGGAACGCCGACGCCACCTTTCAGCCGCTGTATGCGTAAGTGCCTCCTCAAGCAGTTATGTAAACGCCCACGTATACGTGGACGACGTGGTGGTGAAGACGGAGAAGCAAGGAACGCTGTTGGAAGACCTCAAAGAGACCTTTGAAAACCTGCGCCGATTCCAGATCAAGCTCAACCCAGAGAAATGCGTCTTCGGAGTACCGGCCGGCCAGCTCCTTGGCTTCCTGGTATCCGAACGCGGCATAGAGTGCAACCCCGTGAAGATCAAGGCAATCGAGAGGATGGAAATACCCCGCCGACTGCTAGATGTGCAGAAGTTCACCGACTGCTTGGCGTCTATCAGCCGATTCATCACCGGCCGGGTGAGAAAGCTCTCCTCCGCATCCAGCTTATGAAGAAGACCACCTTCTTCGAATGGAACTCCAAGGCGGACGAAGCTTTTCTCCGCTTGAAGAGAATGTCGACTACTCCCCCAAAGGTCGGGCGGCTCGACCCCAAAGGAGCCCATGCTCTCAGATATTGCCGCCACCAGCAGGTAGTCAAGACAGCTTATTGTGGTTGAATGCAAGGAGGAAGGAAAGGCGCCACTGGCCCAGAGACCAAGCAGACATTACGAGCGAGGTACCGTCGACCTCCAAGCGTAACTACCCCACTACCAGAAGATGTGTTACGGCGTGCACTTTGCCACCAAGAAGTTGAAGCCTTACTTTCAAGAGCATCCAATCACCGTGGTTTGCACGGCCCCACTAGCAGAGATCATCGGAAGCCGAGATGCTTCTGGCTGAGTGGCCAAATGGGCCATAGAGTTGGCCCCTACACCATCTTTACCAGCCCAGACCGCCATCAAGTCACAAGCACCGGCCGACTTCCTCGCCGATTGGGCCGAGACTCAAGATTCGCCGCCAAATACCGACTCCACCCATTGGCGGATGCACTTTGATGGCTCCAAGATGCGACCGCTTGGGAGCCGCGTGGTCCTCACTTCCCTAAAGGCGACAAGCTCAAGGCACGCTACAGATCCATTTCGCCGCCTCCAACAACGTCGCCAACACGAGGCGCTCATCCACGGCTCCGGCTTGCCAAAGAGCTCGGCATTCGCCGGATCCTGTGCTATGGCGATCTAACTTGGTGGTCCAACAGTCATCCGCGATCGGGACACCAAAGATGCAAATATGGCGAAGCTACCGCTCGTACAAAGAAATTGAGTGGATATTTTGAGGATGCGAATTCCTCCATGTACCAAGGAACGACAACGACCAAGCAGATGCTCGGCAAGAATCGGCTCCACCCGACAGTAATACCATTCGGCGCCGCCTTCAGCCGCCTTCTCAAGCCATCCGTCAAACCGCTACCAGAGTCGACTCCATTTTTGTGCCGGCTCCTCAAGAAGGAAGATCCGACTCAGAGCCTCGGCAGACGGCACAAGAATCCTTGAAGACGCTTCAAGAACGCTGGCAAGCCGGCCCGGGACTTGAACCCGCCCGGACTGCGGCGACCTTTTGCAAAGAGTCCAAGATTCGGCCCGGGATCGCGCTTAATCGGCCCGGGACTTCTTCAACTTAGCAAGTTGCTGCAGACTCCAACCCGGCCGCCTCCCAGCCCACCTCGGCCCAAGTAGCAAGATCTTGTCGAAGAAATAGCAGCACCCTCATGGGCCCAGCCCATCTTGAAGTTTTTGGTAAGCGGAGAGCTACCAACTGATGAAACCTTGGCTCGGCAAGTGCAATGCCGAGCGGCAGCCTACACTATAATCAATAGAGAGCTGGTCAGGCGCAGCGTCACCGGTGTCTACCAACGTTGCATCGAATCAGAGCAAGGCCAAGCAATCCTCGAAGACATCCATCGTATGTAGTACGACCATCATGCAGCCTCTCCAGAGCACTCTGCCGCCAAAGCCTTCCGACACGGTTTCTTACGCCGACCGCCCTAGAAGAGGCCAAGGAATTAGTTCAAAATGCAAGGTGCTGTGTTCGCTTCCAAGCCGCTTCACCGGCTTCGGGCCAAGACTATCCCCATCGCCTGGCCCTTTGTTGTCTGGGGCCTAGACATGGTGGGACCATTCAAGACGGCACGAGGTGGCCTAACTCACCTACTTGTCGCGGTGGACAAGTTCACCAAGTGGATAGAAGCAAAACCCATCAAGAAGTTGAATGGTCCTACGGCAGTGACTTTCATCGCCGACACCACGACTCGGTACGGCATAGCACACAGCATCATCACCGACAACGGCAGAAATTTCGCCAAGGGCGCCCTAGCCCGCTTTCGCTGACGCAGGCATCCGATCGACTTAGCATCCGTTGCCCATCCGCAGTCAAACGGCCGTGTGGAGCGAGCGAACGGCCTCATCTTGTCCGGCATCAAGCCTCGTCTCGTCGAACCACCGGAGCGCTCGCCGCCGCTGGCTTGAGGAGTTGCTAGCCATCCTCCTCGAGTCTGCAGACGACTCCAAACAAGTCAATCGGCTTCACACCCTTCTTCCTCTTCTACGGTGTCAAGTCGCCATCCCAACGGATATAGAGTTCGACTTCGCGAGTCACCATGTACACCGAGGAGGAAGCAGAAGAAGCACGCCAAGACAGCGTCGATCTGCTGGAAGAGGGCTGGCTGTCGCACTCACCGGTCCAAAGCATCTACCAGCAGAGCTCGCGCCGCTACTACAACAAGAAGGTCAAGCCAAGATCATTCCTAGAGGGCGACCTTGTGCTCCGGCCGATCCAATAACAGCCGCCAAAGACAAGCTGTCGGCGCTTTGGGAAGGACCGTTCATCATCAAGAAAGTGTCAAGGGCAACGACTCCTACTACCTGATCGACGCCGAAGCCCCGAGCACGCAAGAGGGATGACTCCGGCAAAGAGACGGAGCGGCCATGGAATGCGAATCTCCTCCGAAGATTTTACAGTTGATGCAGTATGTACCACGCTACCCTTTTGTGTTTGAAATACCAGGACTTCGGGCCCCCCGAGACGAGCTCGGGGACTTCCCTCCTTTGTTATCTGTATGATAAGAATTATGCCTTTGGGCATGTTACCTTGTTATTATGTTGTTTGGCACCGGGGTCGACTAGTCGGCCCGGGGACTCGCCGCTTTTGAGCTATGAAGCGCTTCCTGAAGTCCGACAAGTAGCGTGCGGTGCCCAAGCCGTCTCCTATCAGAAGACGCAGCTCGCAGAGCGACTGTTGGTGGGCAGGAGTAAGGTAGAGCGGGCGCCCACACGGAAAAGGGCTAAGGACCCAAAGCATAAACATAGTTTAAATCGGCTCCCAGCCCGTTTCATGCAACTGACTCTTAAGAGGCCGGCTTGCCGTTTTTAACCCAACTTGCTTAAACGATTCTAAAATGGCCAAGTACTTGCCTTCTCAAAGTAGCCAAGCACTTGACCTAGACGGCAATCCGCAAGCGGTTGCCCGACGGGCAAGGCGGCATCTAAGGGAAGGAGGCAAGGGAAAAAGCCATAAGAGCAATAAGCAAGGAAACATGAAACTAGAATAATATTTACACAAACTTAGGCCCTTGGCCGGATCTTCGAACAGAGGTTCGGAATACACCCCGTGGGTGGAATTGTGCGAATTAACAAAGTTCTTTCGAAAGACTAACAAACAGATAAAATAAAGCCAAGGCAGCGACCTAAGAAGCAGCGGATGGGCTGGAAGGCCGGAGGCGGCGGCGGCATCAGGCGCCGGGGAGGCCGGCTGGGCAGTCTCGGTTTGATCGTCTCTGGCAGCGGCTGGCTCAGATGGGTGCGGCTCGTTGCTGGAGGCGCGGTCGAGCTGAGGCTGGCCGCCCGCTCCGTCTTCTGACGCATCCATGCTGCTTCGCCCTCCGCCTCGTCCTCATCCTCGAGCTGAGTCGATCACCTCCGCCAATCTCGCCAGAAGTCCGGGTTCATCCCGAACCGCCAGGACGGCAAGACACTGGTGTCCGTAGTCGGCGATCGCCGCCAAGACGCTGACGAGGGCGCCTGCTGCCTGCAGCTCCCGCTGGGCTTCGATCGAACGCTGCCAGCCGGTCTGTGTCGAGCCTCGATACCACGCTCTGACGAACTCCAGGGCTCGGCGAGCTCCAGCCCGAGCCGCGGAGCCCTTCCAAGCCTCAAGACGCCCAGCCGCGACCTCCAACCAGTCGGCGGTCCGGCTGGGAGTGCGCAGGATCGGCATGTCCGACCACAGGGCAGCAATCGCCTGGGCCCCGACATGCTGAAGACGGTGCAGCATCCGATGTGCCGGCCGCAGACGAGCCTCAACGCTTAGGAGCTGCTCGTCAAGAGTCCTGGGGGCGTTGGCTGCGATATTGGTGCCACCCGCCCTCCGCGCCTCGCGTTCGGCCTCGATGGCCTGATTGGCCGCCTGCGTATGACCAGGGAAGAAGTCTGCCAAGAAGAAAGAAGAAAAAGCAAGTTAGAAAAAACAGGAGCCGGCTTAACCCATAGTCGGCAACCCAAAAGAGAAAGAAAAAGCAAACTTACCATCGACGATATCTTCGATTTCATGGAAGCAGGAGGTCACCAGGCTCTGCCGGTCCAGCGGAGCGCCGCTCTCAAATCGGCCAAGAGGGCGGCCTCTTTCTTCTCCGCCTCAGCTCAAGGCCGCCTTTGAGCAGCTCCTTCGCTCCGCCAGCTATGCGTGGCCAGCAGGTCACGCTTCTGGCGAAGCTTGCCGTGACTCCTCCTCTTTAGCGCGCAAGAAGGCGGTCTCGGCCGCATTTCAGCTGCCTCGCAGAGCGGCGTTGGATTCTCAAGAATAAAAAGAAGAAGGACGCGAAGTCATCAGTTAGGAAGGTCGCCAGAAGATCCGTTCGATCGCTGCAATCGGCCCAATCTCGGGATTACAGTTCGCTGGTGCGCCTAACGCGCTCACAAGAAGAAAAAACTCACCTCGGCTCGCCAGGTCAGCAACCCGCTTGTTCAGTTCTTCAACGTTATGGTTGAAGGCGGTAGCGGAGGTTGTGATATTCCCGTAATAAGGATTCCGCATACACAAATAAAAAATTGAAGTAGCAAATCAGTTCCGGTCACCGCCAAAGAATTCACCAAACTCGGGATTACACTCAGCAGGTGGGCCGCTTCACGCAGAGAAGATCAAGAGAAAATTCGAATGAAACATACCAAGACGGGCGGATCATGACGCCAAAAGCGCCTTTGAAAGGTTCTCGAGGGCGGCGCTTCGCCCGCAGCTTCGCTGGACGCCCAGAGCGCCGTGTTCAAGAGGCCCATGCCGCCTCCTCGCACTCCACCCAAAGGCGTGACGCTTGCCGCTTCAGCCGGGGATGGCCGAGCTGGCGGCACCGTCTCTGCGGGGCGCGGGCGCCGAGTCCGCTTTCTCAAGACGGGCGCTACCGGCGAGGCGACTTTGAAGAAGCAACAAGGCGCCATGGCTTCGCTGCCGTCGGCGGCACGGGTGGGTCCACGGCTGTTTGCCTCACATGACCTCAGATCAAGGCGGCGGAGGTGGCGCTGGGCGCCGGCGAAGAGACCTCGCCGCCTTTCCCTCCCCGCGACGGGACCTCACCACCGACCTCCGACCGCCCTGTGAACTCCGGGCGGTGGTGGCGCTTGAGCTCAGCGGAGGACGAGCAGCGCCGATCAAGGCGCGCGGCCTCCTCGGCTTGCCTTCTTGCTGCGCAGCAGCGGCTTCGACCGCTTTCTCGGCCGCCGCCTTTATCTCGACGGGCGGCCGCCTCGTCAGCGCTTCTCCCGCGTGATTCCGCCTGTTGCCTCCCGAGGGCGGCCGCAGGATCAACCCGCCGATCGTCATAGACGCCTCCGCCGACCCCATGACGGAGGCGGCGCGACCCTCTCCAAAGTGAGGGGAGCCCCGATGAGGAAAAAGGACATGAGAAGACTTGGGCAAGACGGACCAGAAGAAAACAAGATGTAATAAAAAGATACTTACGCTGAGACCAGCGGTGGTTTCTTCACCTTCCTGCGTAAGCGGTTAGCCTTCGCGACCGCTTCTTCGCGATGAGTCGCGGCGGCCGCCTCCTCAATTTCTTGGCCTGGCCGCTGCCCGGCCCGCCCGCGCCATACCGGCCCCGCCTCGGCCCCTAAGGCGGCGAGGAGTCATACCGGCTGGCCGGGCTCTCGCCGGGCGGGGGCGACTTTCATCATCGGGCTAGTCTGCAAAGGTGGCCGAGGGTCTGAAGTTGTCGGCCCCTCCCTCCTCGGCGTCGGCCTCCATCGCCGCCACGCCCAAGTCGGGTCGTCGGCGCCACTCTCCGCCTCGGTCGGGACGAAGTCGCGAGCCGGCCTCATGGGCGCCAGCCGAGGGCGGCATGAGAGGATTCTGAGTCGAAAAGACCAAGAGTAAGAGCCGGATCCGCTAAGGAAGGAAACAGAGAAGTAAGAGACAACTTACCATCGGCGGGATTGGCGTGAGTATGGCTCCTCGTCAAACGCCACTCCTCCGTGGAGGTCGCAGTTCGCCAAGAAGTTCACCGTGTCCACCACCTCCGCGGGGCATGTCCTTGGAGCACAGCCGTTGGTCCCAGCCGCCGCCATCCGGGCAGATCGATGAGGTCGGCCTTGAAGGGGAGAACTTTGCGCCACGAAGGCGACCAAAGAAGTCTGCCCCGCCAGCCCCTCCGATCAGATTATTACGCTGGAGTCAAGGCGACGGGCGGCGCGGTGCTCGCAAGGATCAGCGTCCGGCCTCAGAAGACCAGCCGGTGGGTCGGCTCATAGCCGCCCAATGAGGGCGGCAAGTTGACCTGGGCCGCCGCCGGGGGCGACGCTGGACGAGAAGCACGAGCGCCGCCACATCTTCACCGACTTGATGAGGGGATGGCAGGAAAGGATTCTCGGCACCGCCTCCTCTTGGCGATGAACGTGCCGCGACAGAGCCAAGACGCGAGCGACGTGGGTCCCGAAGCCATGGAAAGAATTCTCCTGTAGCTCGATGGTGGGGAGAACTCCGAGAAAACCTTCGCATAAGGATGCGGCGGCGGCCAGCATCACCACCGTGTTGGGGGTGAGGTGGTGCGGCCGGAGCCCAAGAACTCCAAGAACGCTGCTGAAGAAGCCGCCGCCGGCAGCCCCAGCCCGCACATGAGGTGCGAAAGGAAGACCACCCGCCGCCTCTCCTCCGGCCGGCATGATTTTCGCCCTCGGCGGGGCGCTGGCCCGCACAAGGTGGCTGCCGGGATGCGCGCGTTCGACGGCGAACTCGATTATGTCGTCGTCGATGGTGGAGCCATCCCACACGTCGGAGCATGCGGTGGGAGGCGCGGCGGCGGATGAGGAGCTCATCTCCGCGGCGAGGAAGGAACAAGGCTCGGCGCGGTGGAGCGAGGAAGAAGATGGGGCAGGGAGCGGGGATGAGAGAGTGCGCGGCGCGCCGCCGCTTCTCCTCCCCGCCTACTTATAGGCGCTTCAGGCCGCATGGCCGAGGGGGCGGCGTGGGATTAATCGCGCTCACGCCCCCACGCCCCACGATTTAACCCACGACGCTATCAAGGCAAGAACGGCGCGGGGAGCCCAACCGCCGCATGACCGCGAGCCGGATTCGCCGCGCGCCGGGCAAGGTAGTGGCGGGCCCCGCCGATGGGCCTGTCTTGTCACGCTGGGCTGGCAGATCGCCTCGCTGCGTGGCGTCAAGCGTGGGCCCACGGCGGGCGGCTGCCGGAAGCTTATCAGCACGCCGCCCGGATCCCGGCCGCGACCTTCAAACCTTTGAAGAGCAAGACGGCCCCCTGCAAGGCCGACTTCAGATGGAGACGGCGGGCCGAGTCCAGATTCTTCCATCGAAGGGATGAAGCTGTCGAGGCTCCTCGACGGGCTGGCCTCGGCGCCTCCCCAGCTTTGGGGACTACTGTCGGAGTAATGGACAACGGGTAGGCAGACCCGAGCCCCTGAACCTTTCAAAACATCGGGGCAGACCGCGCCCCTCAAGACCCCAAGACAAAGAGTCAGCTTTCAGAGAGTCAAGAATGGTCGCTGACTACCCCTCCGGGCCGAGTCCCAGAGGCGGCCTTAAGATAAGCCGATTTTAAGACGGCGACTTCAGACAAGCCGACCCCACGCCGACCTCCAGCCGAGGCCGGCCATGTGGAGTCGGCCCGCGACCTCCACCACCTCACGCCTGGGTGACTATGGGGTAAAGCCGCCTCGCGGCCCATCCCCGCACAATCCATAAAGGGCAGGTATGGCTACAGAGCGTCGTACCGACGGAGATCTCCATCCGGCGCAGCACTGTTGCCATGCCGGCCCTGACATCAGCCGTGGCAAGGCATTGTCGTGCCCACGATGGCATGTCTGCATTTAATTCGAAGACGGGCGGGATTACCGCTTGCCGGAGTACCGAAGACGGCGAGAGCACCCCAAAGACGGACCCGATGGAGTCGGCCTCCGGGAGTCGGCCGGCCCCTCCCGCGGGGTCCACGCGCCATTAACCAGACAAGACAGGGAATGGCAACAGTGATCGCCCGCCAGGCGGCGGCACTGTTGTCATAACCCATGACCAAGCTCGCGTCATTAGAAGCACGGCTACAAAGAATCTGCAGGCCGGGCAAGACCACTGGCCACGGTGGACAAGGGCTGTCGGCCCCATGTCAAGTCAGCCAGAGGGCCCACTAGTCGGCGGGCCCCGGAGTCGGCGGAGAAGACGGTGACTTAGAGATCGACGGCTTGGACCCACACCCACTGGATTACTGCCAGGTACCCGGGTAGGCCTATAAACCCCCTGGGGCACCCATGCAAAGGGTTGGAAGCTAATAGTTTTAGACACACATAGAGGGAGAGAAGAGCAAGCCGTGCCCTTCTCCTTCCTCACCCCAAACAGCTCAAGGAGCCTCTTGTACCCACTTTGCCATAGTGATCATGCGGAGACCCCGCAGAGCAAAGAAGAGGGGTGTTATCTCCTGAGAGCCCTGAAGCTGGGTAAGATTCGCCGGCGTGCATATCTTCGCCTCATCCCGTTTCCAGGCACCGGCGACGTTCTACTCGCCCCCTCCATGATAAGCCATCCTTTGGCATATGTCGCACCCAACCCCCGACATCAAGCCATTTTGCAGAATCTGGGCTCACCATCGCTTCTTCATAGTTCGTAGGTTCACCTTGGTCAAGTAACATGACCTCTAGAATAGGATTACCATACCACTCTGGTGCGGATCTTACTCTAATTGACCTACGAGGTTCAGTAGTAACTTGATCTGAAGTTTCATGATCGATATCATTATCTTCCTCACTAATTGGTGTAGGTGTCACATGAACCAGTTTCTATGATGAACTAATTCCCAATAGGGAGCAGGTACAATTACCTCATCAAGTTCTAATTTCCTCCCACTCACTTCTTTCGAGAGAAACTCCTTCTCTAGAAAGGATCCATTCTTGGCAACGAATGTCTTGCCTTCGGATCTGTGATAGAAGGTATACCCAACAGTTTCCTTTGGGTATCCTATGAAGACACATTTCTCCGATTTGGGTTCGAGATTATCAGGTTGATGCTTTTTCACATAAGCATCGCAACTCCAAACTTTAAGAAACGACAACTTTGGTTGCTTGCCAAACCACAGTTCATAAGGCGTCGTCTCAACGGATTTCGATGGTGCCCTATTTAACGTAAATGCAGCCGTCTCTAAAGCATAACCCCAAAATGATAACGGTAAATCAAGAAGAGACATCATAGATCGCACCATATCTAGTAAAGTACGACGATTACGACGCTCGGACACACCATTACGCTGGTGGTGTTCCGGTGGGGTGAGTTAAGTAAACTATTCCACATTGTTTCAAATGTAGACCAAACTCATAACTCAAATATTCTCCTCCATGATCAGATCGTAGAAACTTTATTTTATTGTTACGATGATTTTCCACTTCACTCTGAAATTCTTTGAACTTTTCAAATGTTTCACACTTATGTTTCATTTTGTAGATATACCCATATCTGCTAAAATCATCTGTGAAGGTGAGAAAATAACGATACCCGCCGCGAGCCTCAACATTCATAGGACCACATACATCAGTATGTATGATCTCCAACAAATCAGTTGCTCGCTCCATAGTTCCGGAGAACGGCGTTTTAGTCATCTTGCCCATGAGGCATTGTTCGCAAGTACCATGTGATCCATAATCAAGTGATTCCAAAAGTCCATCAGTATGGAGTTTCTTCATGTGCTTTACACCAATATGACCCAAACGGCAGTGCCACAAATAAGTTGCACTATCATTATCAACTCTGCATCTTTTGGCTTCAACATTATGAATATGTGTATCACTACTTTCGAGATTCAACAAAAATAGACCACTCTTCAAGGGTGCATGACCATAAAAGATATTACTCATATAAATAGAACAACCATTATTCTCAGATCTAAATGAATAACCGACTCGCATCATACAAGATCCAAATATAATGTTCATGCTCAACGCTGGCACCAAATAACAATTATTGAGGTCTAAAACTAATCCCGAAGGTAGATGTAGAGGTAGCATGCCGACGGAGATCACATCGACTTTGGAACCATTTCCCACGCGCATCGTCACCTTGTCCTTAGCCAGTCTCCGCTTAATCCGTAGTCCCTGTTTCGAGTGGCTTAATATTAGCAATGTAACCAAAGATCAAATACCCAAAAGCTATCGCGAGCTCTAGTAAGGTACACATCAATAACATGTATATCACATAAACCTTTGTTCACCTTGCCATCCTTCTTATTCGCCAAATACTTGGGGCAGTTCCGCTTCCGGTCCAAATTGCTTCCGCTCAAAGAGAAGCACTAAGTCTCGTGCTTAGGTCCAGACTTGGGTTTCTTCTCTTGAGCAGCAACTTGTTTGATGTTCTTCTTGAAGTTCCCCTTCTTCTTCCCTTTGCCCTTTTTCTTGAAACTGGTGGTCTTGTTGACCATCAACACTTGATGCTATTTTTTGATTTCTACCTTCGCATCCTTTAGCATTGCGAAGAGCTCGGGAATTGTCTTATCCATCCCTTGCATATTATAGTTCATCACGAAGCTCTTGTAGCTTGGTGGAAGTGATTGAAGAATTCTGTCAATGACACTATCATTCGGAAGATTAACTCCCAGTTGAATCAAGTGATTGTTATACCCAGACATTTTGAGTATATGTTCACTGAAAGAACTATTCTCCTCCATCTTGCAGTTGTAGAACTTATTGGAGACTTCATATCTCTCAATCCGGGCATTTGCTTGAAATATTAACTTCAACTCTGTGAACATCCGATATCCTCCATGACGCTCAAAACGTCGTTGAAGCCCCGGTTCTAAGACGTAAAGCATGGCACAATCGAACTATCGAGTAGTCATCAGCCTTTGCTCGCCAGACGTTCTTAATGTCGCCAATTGCATCAAGAAGAGGTCTGGCACCTAGCGGTGCTTCCAGGACGTAATTCTTCTGTGCAACTATGAGGATAATCCTCAACTTACGGACCCAGTCCATGTAATTGATACCATCATCTTTCAACTTTGCTTTCTCAAGGAATGCATTAAAATTCAACGGAACAACAGCACGGGCCATCTATCTACAATCAACATAGACAAGAAAAATACTATCAGGTACTAAGTTCATGATAAATTTAAGTTCAATTAATCATATTACTTAAGAACTCCCACTTAGATAGACATCCCTCTAATCATCTAAGTGATCACGTGATCCAAATCAACTAAACCATGTCCGATCATCACGTGAGATGGAGTAGTTTTCAATGGTGAACATCATTATGTTGATCATATCTACTATATGATTCATGCTCGACCTTTCGGTCTCAGTGTTCCGAGGCCATATCTGCATATGCTAGGCTCGTCAAGTTTAACCTGAGTATTCTGCATGTGCAAAACTGGCTTGCACCCGTTGTAGATGGACATAGAGCTTATCACACCCGATCATCACGCGGTGTCTCGGCACGACTAACTTTGGCAACGGTGCATACTCAGGGAGAAAACTTTTATCTTGAAATTTAGTGAGAGATCATCTTATAATGCTACCGTCAATCAAAGCAAAATAAGATGCATAAAGGATAAACATCACATGCAATCAATATAAGTGATATGATATGGCCATCATCATCTTGTGCTTGTGATCTCCATCTCCAAAGCACCGTCATGATCACCATCGTCACCGGCGCGAAGCTACCTCTTGAGCTTGCGTTGGATTTCCCTGAAGAGGAGAGGATGATGCAACAAAGTAGCGTAAGTATGTCCCTCAGTTTTTGAGAACCAAGGTATCAATCCAGTAGGAGGCCACGTGCAAGTCCCTCGTACCTACACAAAACAAATAGCTCAACGCAACCAACGCGATTAGGGGTTGTCAATCCCTTCACGGTCACTTACGAGAGTGAGATCTGATAGAGATGATAGATATATTTTTGGTATTTTCGGTATAAAGATACAAAGTAAAATAAAAAGCAAAGCAATAATAAAGTGATGGAAGATTGATATGATAGAGAATAGACCCGGGGGCCATAGATTTCACTAGTGGCTTCTCTCAAGAGCATAAATATTTTACGATGGGTGAACGAATTACTGTTGAGCAATTGATGTAATTGAGCATAGTTATGAGAGTATCTACGTATGATCATGTATATAGGCATCACGTCCGAGACAAGTAGACCGACTCGCCTCGTGCATCTACTAATATTACTCCACTCATCGACCGCTATCAAGCATGCATCTAGAGTATTAAGTTAATGAAAACAGAGTAATGCCTTAAGCAAGATGACATGATGTAGAGGGATAAATTCATGCAATATGATAAAAACCCCATCTTGTTATCCTCGATGGCAACAATACAATACGCACTACAAAAGAAAGACACATCCGTGACATTTTGGGCCGAACGAAGTTTTTTGTGTCATACATATGACACTTCAAAGACGATAATTGTGACAGAACCCGGTATCATCATAGATGTGGTGGGCTCCTACTTCTATGACAAAAAATCATGACAGAAAATGGGCTTTTCGTCCTGGGCGGGCCGGAGACGCAGCTGCATGACATTCTTTGGGCCGTCCATGACGGAAAAACCGTGGTAGAAGCGAGGGGTAGGGAAATTTCAGGGAGTTGCCAGTTACGGTGGGAGGTCGGGGGCCGAGCGATGCGCTGCTTTCTCTCAGACACGACGCTGCTGCGTGTGTGAGGCGTTGGCTCTATCTCGAACCCGAAGCGAGGCGTTGGGCTCTAATCGAACCCGAGCGACAGCACCGCAGTTACGCTACATCGAACCCGAAAGCGGTCAATCGATGGCTGTTAATCGAACCCGATGGAGTGATTCTTCGCTATCGCCGCTAATCAAGCCGATCGATTGGATGAACAAAGTGAGCGCCACGCTGGGGGGGTTGGATGAACAAAGGAGCGGTGGCGTTGCTTCTCGGATGAACAGGACCCCGTGGTGTGGAGGGCTGGATGAACAAAGAGACGGTGGAGGGCTGGCCATGGAGGGGTGGTTGAACAGACCCCGTGGTGTGGAGGGCTGGATGAACAATAGACGGTGGAGGGGTGCCCGTGGAGGGGTGGTTGAACAAGAGCCGTGGGAGTAGCGCGGTGGAGGCTGGATGAACAGGAGCCCGTGGGGGCCGGAGGAGGTCGGGCGGTAGCCCATGGAGGCTAGAGGAGGTCGACGGTGGAGATGAACAAGATCCCGTGGAGTCCTGCTTATGCGTACGCCACACCCTCCCAATGAACAGGACCCCGCCGACCGTAGGAGGTCCGTTTTCTCCGCTTTTTGCGGCACGCCACACCCTCCCGATAAATAGGGACCCCATTTCGACCGTAGGGAGGTCCGCTTCTACGCTTTTGCGGCACGCCACACCCCTCCGGATCAACAGGACCCTGCTTCGCCGTAGGGAGGTCCATTTCCTCCATTGTGCGCCACGCCAGCCTCGCTTCCATCGCCGTTTCCATCCAAGCCGGTTGGCTCCCACGCGTTTCGTTGCCTCCCGATGAACACGACGCATTCCGTTGCCTCCACATGAACACGACGCATTCCGTTGCCTCCCCATGAACACGAGCCCTCGCCGTACGTATGCGCGACTAGGCATTCGAGACCCCGCCCGTATGTACACATACGTGGCCGTATTTTCTTTCTTGCACCCTGGCCGCTGTACGTACGTGTGCCTCTACTACGATATGTGCGCGCCTCTACTACGACACGTGCGCGCCTCTATATTGACCAGTATGTACGTACACGTTCGCGACCAGGATGACAACGCTACGTATGCTTCGACCAGGTGGGCCCCGACTATCAGGCAGTTCCTTGCCTGCGAAGATGTAGCTGGTGGGTCCCAGCAGTCAGGGGGGAGAATCGTTTTGTTTTTTTTGCCGAGACGCACTTCATTGCGTGCGAAGGTGTAGCTGCTGGGTCCCAGCAGTCAGGGGGACGAATCGTTTTTTTTGCCCCGACGCACTTCATTGCGTGCGAAGGTGTAGCTGCTGGGTCCCAGCAGTCACGGGGACGAATCGTTTTTTTTGCCCCGACGCACTTCCTTGCGTGCGAAGGTGTAGCTGCTGGGTCCCAGCAGTCAGGGGGGCGAATCGTTTTTTTTGCTCGGACACAGTTCCTTGCGTGCGAAGGTGTAGCTGGTGGGTCCCAGCAGTCGGGGGGCGAATCATTTTTTGTTCGGACGCACTTCCATGCGTGCGACGATGTAGCTGGTGGGTCCCAAGAAGGAGGGGGGGCGAATCTTTTTTTTTCCCGGACGCACTTCCTTGCGTGGGAAGATGTAGCTCGTGGGTCCCAGCAGTCACGGGGCGAATCTTTTTTTCGCGATATACGGTGGCCCGTCCGGTGGGTCCCCGATGTCAGGTGGAGGAATAATTATTTTGCCCGTAATAAGGAGGCACTTCCTTGCGGTTGCCGTGGACCCACTGTCGGCCTCTCCACGTCTGATCCCACGTCCGATGGAAGTCGTTCCTTGACCACGTTGACCACGCCGGCCGAGAGCACCACGGCGGTAGACGCATTTACGAGGCCTAGCAAGGGACGACACGGAGCCGGGAAGACGCGGCGGTGGATGCACACGGAGAGGAGTACGAGGGTTCACTGGTTCGGCACGCTGCCGTCGCCGCCAGAATAACAGGGGTGTGGGTGAGTGGAGGGATGGCCCGCCAGCGGTGGGAGTAGTAGGCGGTGAGGCCTCCGCGGCAACACAGCCGCCACGGAGGCAGGAGCAGCGGCACGACCGACGCTGCTTTGGGCGGCCGGAGCAAGAAGACCAGAGGTTGAAGAAGCACGACGGCCGTTGGATGGACATCAGACGGTCATCGCAGCTAGAATCGTTTATTATTGACTAAGTTGACAAAGCCCTTGGTACGTCAACTTAGTAGGCCCACGTGTCAGCCAAACGGTGCGCCCCATATGTCAGGGGGAGGAATCATTTTTTGGGCGGGTGAAGCTAGAATATCCGAGATTGAAGAAGAAGCACGGGATCTGTTGGATGGACATCCAACAGCCACTACTGCTAGAATCGTGTGTTGACTATAAGTTGACAAAGCCTTGCATACGCTGGCCAACTCTGTTTTTTTAGGGACGCACAACTTAGTAAGGCCGTAAGTGTGTGGCGTAGAACTTATAACCCATTTGAGATTTGTAAGAATGTGTAGCCCATTTTTTAATTCTAATGGAATTTACTACAGCCCATTTACAGTTTGTTAAAACTACAGCCCATTTCAATCAACCGTTCAAACCAGAATTCAATAAAATTTCCCACATTTTGATGGGATCCGAATATTTTTATCCCGAAATTTCTAGTCAGATTAAATACAATTTCAATATAAATTTATATTACGTAAAAATCCAATGAAACATTGCGCGCAACAATTAATGAAATTAAAATTTTCAATATTCCGTAAATAATATTTCATAAAGTAATCACTGTTTGGTGCATTTTTAATAGTTACTACCCGCTTTTATAATTACATCCCATTTATTATTTCTTAAAGCCCATTTTCTTGTCAAGCCTAATGCATCCCTCCTGGGAAAGATTTGCAGCCCAGCGGGGCGGTGAATAACAACTTGACCTTGCCTGGGTATTCCTAAAAAAAGTATAGCTGGGCTAGCCATTTTCAGCTTGAAAAAAATTAATATATGGGCTGGATATCTAGCCTGGGCTAGACGGGCCACAACCTGCCCAGTTAATACCTGCAGCGATGTTTTCGTTGTTGTTCAGAGGAGAAAAATTAATATCTGGGGTAAACATCGAAAAAATCTGCAAAGGTTTCACCTCAAAAACACAAATATCGCCGAGCTGCTTGGTCCCAAATTGCCGGCCGCTTCTTGTGCAATTCTCTCGCTTATTGACTAGAGTACATAGGTTGATAATGGTGTGGGACCGTGATGTCGTGAAACCAGGAGGAAGCAAAATAAATTATAGTTATATATATATATATATATATAATAAGGAGGCACTTATACGTGAGGCTATGGACCTGGTGGGTCCCCATTGTCATCCTATCCAAGTAAAGTCATCTCCTCGCCACATGGCGCACTTTCACTTCAAGCCAAGGTGCCGGCCACCCGCTTCCGTGCGGCGATTGCTCGCTTTCAAACGACACAAGTGCCGTCCGTCCGTCCATCTGCCGCACACATTAGTGATATGCGGTTGCCGAGGCGGCTACTCCGGCGCCACACGTCCGCCCACCATTGCTATATAAACTGCTGCGCCAGCCATAGCGGCAGTCATCCGCATCCGTTCCCTTTCTCCTGTCCACACCACTACTGCCCACCATGGCTTCCTCGCGCTCCAGAGCTCTTCGGGACGGGCGGACGATGGACCACAAGGAGATGGCAGCCATTGCTGCCGACCGGGCCGCCGGGCAGGGTCGAGGACGATGACGTCCTAATGGAGAACAGGGTAGTCGACGATCCGGCGCCAACCCCCTCCTCCACGCCATCCTCGCCGGTGCATTGCACCATGACCATCGGCGAGGCCCGTGCCCAATATATGGACAGGGTGAGGCCGATGCGTGAGGAGCAGTTCTGGGAGGCGCAGGCCGACGCCGCCTACAACCACCATCTCCTCCAGGAGCACCTGCAGGCGGAGGAGCAGATCGCCGCGGAGCGGGCGGAGCAGGAGGCGCTGCTCGACTCGTACCGCTCCGCCCGCAAGGGCCGCCTCGAGCGCTGGCGGTACCGCATGCGGGTGGCGGAGGCTGTGGCCGCCTACAAAGAGGCTAGAAAAGAGTGTGATGAAGCGGGCGAGGCGCTGTTTGGCGAGATCGAGGACGAGGCAGAGGACAATGCCGGCTCGACGAAGTCCTCGCTCGGCCGGCATCGACGACGCCTGCTCCGCCCGCCGAGGCCCCGCGACGCCAACAACGAGGCAGAGGACACCGCCAGCTCCGCCGAGGCCCCGCCCCGCCAACAACGAGGCAGAGGACATCGCCGGCTCAGCCGAGGCCCCACCCTGCCATCAACGTGGGGGAGGATTTCCACCGCTCCGCTGAGGCGCCGCCTACCGGCAACGAGACAGAGGACATCGCCCGGCTCGCCGAGGCCCCGCCCCGCTGCCAACGAGGCCGTGCCACACAGAAAACGAGGAAGAGTAGAACATGGTAGGTCGCCGCCGCTCGGGTCCAAGTAAGGCCACCGCTGCTACCCTACGGTTGAAGCCAAGCTGGGCGGGTTGACCATTGACGGCCGGTTAGCTTCTTGGCGGCGACGTGGAGTCGGAGAGCTGCTACCGGAGAAGAACGCTGCTTCTACTTAATCGCTGGTGCAGTTATCGATCGACACGTGGGCCCAACAGGCCACATGTCGCTTATGCAATCGCACTCGCAGCTAAGTCATCAAGCTTCGCTCGCTCACTGGGACACAGTGTGTAGCCGGTTAAATAATTATACCTCCAACAAGACCCCTTTTTATTTTTTTCAAAAGGAGGATGACCCCGCCTCTCTGATCCGGGAGATGCATGCGGCCACAAACACCCCTTTTTAGTTGAAGAATGTATGAAATATAATGAAATCTGGCATGTTTATATGAAATCCGATTGTGTATGAATGAATTTATTTCGGTTAGTTCGAATTCCTGTATCACTGGCATTGGATGAACAGGCAAAACAATACGTAGTAGCATTATTCCCAGGGTGATCACCACGTTTGCAGCAGTTTCACATGTACTCCCTCTGGTCCTTTCTAGTCTGCATACAAGTTTTGTCTGCAGTCAAAGTATCTCTACTTTGACCAATCTTATACAAAAAAGTATGCACTTTCACAATTTGCGAAGTAAAAAGGAATGTATGAGTACAAAGAGTTTGAGCAGCTTTTAGCGCTTTCAGACATTGCAATCAAACACACAGGCCCGGCAATTCATAGAGAACATTCAAAACAATCGATGATTATGCATCTCAGCGACTCACATGTCGAGGCAATATTTACTTCACAACTAAAGAATAAAGAAAAATTAATCGCCATTGCCGACAAAGAAAGGGCGTCCCATTCGAAAATATCAAATGCATATCTTGCTAAAATCAATGAGCAAAATTTGACAAGGTTGTCCTATTCCAAAATATCAAATACCTACGATTGTGGAATGGGCAAGGTTTGCCATCAGTTCAGACATTGACATGGCACCTCGTGCTAAATAAACCAGCTGTTCTTTTTGTGCAGTTCCACCAAAATCAACCAAATTCGCGCATAGCTTGTATGATTTCGCCCTTATATGTTGCAACGCCTTGAACTTATGGGCACCTCCTTTCTTGTGGTGAAAATGAATGATTCGATGTATTCATGAACATTTTGTGCAATTCCCGTTGAAATCAAGCTGAGCACCCCTGTTTGCACAAATACAAAAAAGTGATTAGTATAAAGCAAACTGTACTATGAATTGACAGTTTCAACGAGCACATACATGGTCCATGTAGAGCACACTTTTAGAAAAATGGAACTCACCGTAAAGAATCCTAGAACAACATTGTACTCAAGCAAGATCATAGCAAAAAATGGAGATTTGTCGGTCCTTCCGAGCTGAAGTTAGTTTGGTCTTGTGGGGAGTAATGTAACCATCCTTCAACTGCTCCTTCTGATGAGAAGATAGACAGGGCTTCTTCATCCTGGCATAATCGGAACTAGTCACTTCACGTACTCCATATTCTTCTTCAGAGGAAGATGATCCCTGTTTGCTCGAAAAAAGGAAAGGAAATATTTAAAACAGCATGTATGAAGCACTTCTCAAGGACAATACCACTTTTTCATGACGATTCTAAACAGTAGCACAACACCAATAGAGATGACAAAGCTCAATCATATGGATGAAATCAGTGGGCTAGTACCAACATTTGTCGAGGAGGCTGATTGTGTAGAGCATACAGATGAAGCACTTCTCCGAACCATCTGCTGCTATCTACGGGGTGGCCATGCTTACTATATAATCCTCGATTAGTTTAATGTTTCCAACATCTTCTTGTGCAGTTCCACTAAAATATATGGTATCTTCAAAGAAGATCCCTGTTTGCACAAGTAGAGATAATTACGTATGGCATCAAATCGGTGGCAAAACAATTGCTCGCTCGAGCCATAGCAATAAATTAAGATGCAAAACTATATCATTACTTGTGTCATCACAGCCCAAAGGTTTCATTACAGCACCGGGCAGTTGATTTTTGTTTTTCTTCCGCTTGTTCTTCCCTTCATCACTTGGTTCAATAATGCATAAGCTTCGCCTTCAATGTAAGATTTGGCATGTCAATTAGGGAGCAAAAGTATAGTACTAAACTTAATTTTCTGATGAAAGTGGCAAAATACAGGCTGGCAGTTGTGAAATGTCCTTATCTTACCTCAATGGGATATTACGGTGCACATACAGATTGGAAGTCTTGTCTATATTTGTGCAGTTCACTAAAATCAAGCAACATTATCATACAAGTAGCACAACATATGAAAGCACACTGCAGAATCATGTGAAAGAAGGCTAAATCGACCTCTCATGATGCGGAATTCAAACAACTCACAAGAAGAAGATCTGAACCAAATTCGCCTTTAACGGATAGGAAGTAAGATCTCCTCTTGTGCGATTCCACTAAGATCAAGCAATCAAGCAACATTGTCGGTGTGACATTTTGGTTGAACTGCACAAAACACTCTTAAAACAAAAGTGTTTTGTGCAAAGGCAACAAAAGGTCACAATGGCAACGAGGTGAAGTAGATAACCCTGTTTACACAGAGGTGCAAAGGAAACAATTAGTGGTCAATAACGGTGGATGACACGAAGCCAACAAAAAGAAGCATCTACCTTATCTAAATGGGAAAGAAAGCAAGACAGTAGCATTTCTCAAACGGTGGCATTGATTAATATTAACATAGAGATTATATTAACAGTAAAATTCGTTAAACATGTAATTTGCTTTTAACTGTGGCATTACATCAATTTTCCTGCGGCATTATTAGTGGGTGTTTGTTTACAGGGACATTTTGGTGTAGGGACTAAAAAAACTCCGTGTCAGTCACATCTAAACCAAACAGGAGGGACTTTTCGGGACTAAAGGTGGGCACTTGGGACTAAAGAAAGAAGACCCAGAGGGAGTCTTTTTGGGACTTTTCCAACAGTTGCCCCTACCACGCATCGCACCTTGTTTCTATTAGTTCATTACTAGGGGTAACATGGTCTTTTATCATGTCATTTAATAACCTCTAGTCCATGTTTAGTCCCTGGAACCAAGCAGGTAGGGACAAGGGAGTTTTTAACCAAGCATGGCCTTAGATTAACAACAGCTAATGAGTTGCACGGGATAGTGGACACACCAGCACCATGTGCATCTATCGATGTACCATGGTCATGCATAGTCTGTTGCAACAAAGAACAAACAACCAAGGAGGATATTTGTCTAGTCCTGCTCAAACTCTACAGCCTTGTCCCTTCCTTTCCTTTTTGAACTAGTACTTTCGCCCCTTCCTTTCCTCTTTGAATCACGTCCTAGATTTATGCGATACAACTTTCCCCGCTACTTTCCCCCATTCCTTTCCTCTTTGAACCACGTCCTAGATTCATGCTATACAACTTTCCCTTTCATTTCCTCTTTAAACCACGCCCTAGATTCATGCTATATACAACTTTTCCCACTACTTTCCCCACTCCTTTCCTCTTTGAACCACGCCCTAGATTCATGGTATACATGCAGCTAGAGCAATGCATGTGGAGTAAGTAAAATATACCTTAAGGTTCTTGGGGCGTGGTTCGGTGGGCGACGGACGATCGCGAAGAAGAAGGGGTCGGAGGCCCTCCTGCCGCCACTGGGTGGAAAGTGCACAAAGAGCGCCGGTAGTGGATTCCCTCCCTCGCCGACAGCGACAGCGTTAAGCCTCCTTCCCTTCCCGGCGGACGGATCCTGCCGGCTCTTTGAGCAGCAAAAACAGTGAGGGGAGAGAGAGGCCAATGAAGTTTTTTTTAGATCTGGAGAGGGCGAGAGAGTGTGAAGAGAGCAACTACAAGCGCTGAGGCTCCAAAGGGAGAGGGCGAGAGTGTGAAGAGAGCAACTACAAGCGCCGAGGCTCCAGTGGAGAGGGCGAGAGAGTGTGAAGAGAGCAACTACAAGCGCTGAGGCTCCAGCGTGTATATATATACTGGAGAGAGAGTGTGAAGCGTGCAAACCCTAGAAAACATTTTGGCCAGTCAAAGAATCCTCCTGGCAAAAATTATGCTCAAGTGTAGTTATCGAACCCGAGACCTCAATTTTGATGAGCGAACAGGCTAACGAGCTACACAACCCTCCCGTTATGTTCAACAAGAGGAAAATAACCTTTTATACATTCCTGCATTTGTGTGACAGGCATGCCGTGTTTTTTTTTGTGTGGGAGTCATTAGGATTTCAATCATAATCGTGTCATGTGGCTTTGGTGGTAAGACTATCCACAGTGGTGTAGAAATAATGCAGCCTTAGTCACCTTACCTATCTCCACGTAGTAATGCGTTGGGTCCCACCAATGAGGGGTGAAACAAACAAATTAATAAGAAAAATTAAAAGCGCCGGTGTATCTTATTACCTCACACATCTCGCCATCTTTGGGAACACTGTCCAATTGATCCCTCTATTCGCTCATGTACTATTTTAAGTGAATCCTTATTATAACATGCACACAAATTTTGGGCACTTGTATTCGACTTAAGTCAGTGTGCCACCGTATCTCATATACTTACTACTCCCTCCGTCTAGATGTAATAAGTCACGTTAGAAGGTGCAACGGGACCAAGGTGCGTGTGTGTGCGTGTGTGTGCTTAACAGCATGTGTGTGTTAAAGAGTGCGACAGATCGACCTACTCCTACAGAGATATGGTGTGTAGTGTACGATTTTAGCCGCGAGAGTCGGTGCATCCTCTCATTTCCGGGCGTGTCCGGTAGGGACATGCGGACAGCTGCCACGCCCGCTCCTCACCAGCCTGGCCCACCCAAAGCCCATCCATCGCTGCGCTTCCCGCCTAAAACGGTCAGCGCCGCCTCCAAAGAATCGGTGCCGCATTCATGCCCGGCAGAGCGGACGCGACCTCTCACCGCGCAAGAGTGATGGTTGCTTCGTCCGTCCAACTTACTACTGGGTCTATGTGATTTGACGGCTCATTGGTCTTTATTACCGAGGTGGTAGGATTGCTTTGGATGTCCCACGCTTTCGTGAAAGGAGGTAGTAGATTACAATTTTCTCCATTCTTACAGCGGAGGAGTGCAAGAGCAGTGAAAACACGCAGGCTCAGTGATTACATGGCCCACCTCACACTATCACCGCGCGACACCTAACTCTTTACATAGTACTCCCTCTGTTCCTAAGTATTACTAGATGAGTCCCAGCTGCTGTCATGAACAGCGGTATATCTCTCTGCGCAAAATTATCGATTTCGTAGAACTAAAAAAAATCTATAACCGCATGACAAATGTGGTAGCCAAACTAAATAAACTCCCATCATCATTTAGATCATCCCACGTAAGGAAAAAAATCAGCCAACCCTACTGCATAATGGGATTATATTTTTCTTTTTGACATGTTAATGGGACTTAAAAGCTCGCTTGCATGCATGCTACCGGTGCATGCTTGCATGCAGACATGTTGATGTGATTTAAAACCCACTCACATGCATGTGCCACGGTATTTCTGCATGCTTGCATGTGGCTTAGTGCGGAGCCTCTCAACGTCTAGATCGCATTTACTATTATGACTGATTTACTTCAACTAACGGCTATGTCAATTTTGATGATGTGGCTCAAGGAGAGGATAGAGAATTCCTAGTAGTGGGGGCTAGCTATTACTAGTAGATAAGTCTTTGTAGGGATTCCACTAGGTGAACTACATACGGAACAAAATGAATGAATCTACACTTAAAATGCATCTATATACATCCGCATGTGGTTAATGGTGAAATCTCTACAAAGACTTATATTTAGGAATGGAGGAAGTACTAGTATAGTACTAGTATGCATCGTAATTTATCAGCGAGATAAATTTGTACAATGCTATGAAGCTTCCAGCTCCTGTTACATGTATCTTGCGTCCAAGGTTGCCCATTGCAACATTTCATCAAATACAAAGGAGAGTAACATGCATGCTATTGCATCTCAATGATTGACAGATCATACAATTATGTACTCCCTCTGTTCCAAAATAAGTGTCTCAACTTTGTGCAAACTTTAGTACAAAGTTGTACTACTACTAAAGTTGACACTTATTTTGGAACAGAGTCAGCTAAAGAAAAAAACGATCCATGCAGTCCCTAGCCCTTGAACCGTGAACCCTGACCAGGCTTCAATTTGTCGGGCAACGTTCGAGCTTCCTAATAAATGAAGTTTGCAACCTTTGACCATCGGATCATTTTGTGCAGTTTCACCAAAATCGAGATGAGCATCCCCTGTGGCAAAGAAATTGAAGAAGCGTGATTAGAATAAGGTTACTAGGACTAGTTGATGAGACATAAACTCATCACAAATACAAGACGTAGAAGCCAAGAGAGGTATCGGTATGTGCGGGCAAAGAAGTAGAGAAATATCCACAGTGGAGTGATGTGGGCAGCTGGAGCACTGGTGCAAGCCGGCTGTAAAGGGAGTTGTACACGAGGACGTAGCTCAACCTTGAGGAGGGCGGCGGAGGCGGCAATCGCACACGCCGTGGCAAAGTGAGCAAGGACGAAGGCAACCTCACCGGCTTTGTGAGAGAGAACGGCGGGGACCCCTGATTGGGACGTGCCGACAAGGTTTTCGCCCGTCGGCGACGCCTTTGCATATACACTAAGCATCCACCCTTCCCCAAGCGGACGTGATCCGCCGGGATGTTAGAGATGTGTCCACAGTAAGCTTTTGTGCGAGAGAGTGTGAAGAGAGCAACCCCAGCAAGCAACCGTGTAGGCTGGCCCGTCCTAACTATGTATATAGTGGAGCGGTTTCCTTTTCTCTCCATATGAACCTATCATATTGCGTACGTGCCACTGAAAAAAAATATTATAAATGACGCGGCACCTACTAACCTTGGGCTTGGCATCTCCAAAATATTAACCTTGCGATTGGCTCTTCGCCTCTTCGGGAAGTCGAGCAATAATGGCAGTGCAGTATATATCGTTCTGGCTATATGAGACCGAATGAATTGTTGCACGTCCACCACGTGGGCGAGGGTCGAGGGGCGAGGGAGAGTGCTACTACATACGGAGCAAAATGAGTGAATGTACACCCTAAAATACGTCTATATACATCAGTGTTTGGAGTATGTACTAGTAGTTCATATTGAAATCTACTAAAGGACATATATATTCCAAACAATATGATATATTCTCTATAACCAAGGTAGTAGGGACGAGGAGTAAACGGAGGGAGTAGTAAATTTTCTCCTCGTCTAGTGAGCCACCGCGCGCATGGGCGAGGGAGGAGAAAGCTTCACCTCATCCTGCGAGTCACCGCGCCCATGGGCGGGGGAGACGGCGTACTAAGCAAGCTTCTCCTCGTTCTAAGAGTTGACGGGACACATCAAAAGTATCCAGTGTATAGAGCCTTGCCTCTAAGGTAGGCCCCACATGGTTTGCCTCTTTTTTTAATTTAACATAACACATCAAGTCGTAATTTGTTTGTTCATCCGTGGTAGACGATCCTCCCTCCACCAAGTGGACAACCAGTACACATGCCAAATTACCATGTGGGCTGCCTTTTTGTACAGAAATGAGCTCCACCGTGTGCCCGCGCGGGTGTGCTTGGGAAAGAGACGGGAGTACGTGCGCCGTGCATGCACCTCTTCTCTTCGTGCACGTCCCCCACCTACGTGGGTGTGTGTGAGAGATACAAACCGCGTTCGTGAGTGTTTTTTGTTTTGTGGTGGGGGGTGGGGGTGGGGTGGGGGTTGATTTCATGAATTATTTGTGGGAATATGTGTCGATGACATCTCAAACAAAATTTTGCATGCAATGTGTGTGAAATGGAGGCCTATCCATATCATACATAGAGGGTCGGGCAATCCACGAGAAGAGAGGGAGGGGTCATAGCTATCCATAGAGTCGAAGAGAGGATCAAGTGGGTGGGTGCGAGATCGATGAAGAGAGCCATCAAAATTGTGTGTGTGTGTGTTCAAGTCAAAGATATAGGGCGACTGGCCTACCGGAACGTTAGAGGGCACATGTCAAGTTTGTGTGTGGAAGGGAGACATGACTAGAGCGCTTGATGTATCGGTGTGTGTTGAGGGGAGGGGGTGGGGGAGGGGTAGGCAGAGGCCTAACTATAGATGTAGAACGACTCGTATATGTGTTGAGAAGGAGAGACCCAGCTATGTCTTGAGGGAGATCGGTCGACATCCATACATAACTGAAGGACGGGAAATATGATGGGACGGAGAGAGAGAGAGAGGAGAGAGAGGGAGGGAGAGGGAGGGAGAGGGGTAGAGTGTCGGATGGGTGATGGAGTTGCTTCTCGGGGATGTTGGGAGAGGCCTACTAGACAAACTAAGGGTGGAACTGCAATGTTATCAATAAGAGTGGGGATGTGTTTACGTGTGTGCTGTATGCGTGATAGATCTGTCGGGACGCATCCATTGATGATGAAGGGGAACCATGTGTTTGGTAAGCAAACCTAACTAGATCGATAGATCAATTGTTGTTTGTCGGAGGAAAGGAAGAGACACAACTAATGAGGTAGATCGATCGATGTGTGGGTAAAAACGAGTTATAAGGACCTAGCTGGCTATATGTATAGCGAGAGACCGGTCGGTGTACGTCCATTTGTTAGAGGCAAATAAGGCCCAGCGAGACGGATAGACAGAGAGAATGGAGCTAGGAGGTGGTGCGAGAGGCCCAACTACTGGCTAGATAGGGGGGGGGGAGTGTGTGGTTGTGAGATCGATGAAAAGAGGGGCGAGAGTTTACATGTGTGTCTGACCATATGAGAGACACGAGGCAACGACACATAAAGGAGGAGATTGAAGCTGTGTGTGTATGCTGTAGGCAGGCATCGCTGGAGAGGTTTATCGATCGGTGTGTGTCGGAAAGGAGTTGTGGAGACTCTAGGAGAACGACCTAAAGAAAAAACGAATGTGCCCGGTGGATAGAATGCCGAGGGAGGAGGAGGGCGAGGAGGGCGTGTGCATGCACGAGAGAAAGTTAGTGGTAGCTACAAAGGCTATAGGATTGTGTGGGTGTAAGAGACTAACAAAGATCATAATTTGATATGAAAGCGGGTTCATATATTTGAATAGGAGATCATAGTGTTTTAAACATTGCATGCATGAATATAGCGGTGATACACGTGTTGTGCACATGTTATACCATAATGTGATAATGCATGGCGTTTGCAACTCACAGCTAAATGCCGAACAATCTAAACCATACTATACATCAAACAATCTCATGTTTTATTTGAATTTGTGATAATGTGCAGCGTTTGCAGCTTACAACTAAATATCGAGCAATCTAAACAATACTATATATCGAACAATCTCATATTTTATTTGAATTTGTGGTAATGTGTGGTGTTTGCAACTCACATCTAAATACTTGTAGGCGTGAGGGGCGGCACCATACATAATGTGATAAACACATTATACATATGAGACATGGTTTAGATTATGAAGATCTAGCTAGAGCTAGAAATGTAACGTGATTTGAAATCAAAATAAAGTGGATTCAAAATCTAGTTCGAGTTCATATAGTACACATAGTTCATATGTAACTCGAGACTAATCTTGTGGTGTGCTGTGAAGATAATACACAAATGATGGTTTAACTTGACAATAATGATGATTGTAGATCTTATCAAAACAGAGAAAAGAATTCAAATTCTTTTACTTCACAACAATCATTACTGTAGATCTTATTCAAATTTAGTTCATATTGAAGCGGTAGTATATACGTTTGGAATGCACTAAAACGTTCATTTGAGTAGTAGGTTGCATGCATTATACACGTAGCGAAATATTTTAATTGAACATAACATGAATTCAAAGTTTTGAATGACATTTGTAGTGCGCATTGATTTGGTACAGTACATGTTAGGCTTGTCCGGAAATTTCAACCCGCGCCTTGTTAGCCCGAAATATTTAAGATATATCTTTGTCTCGTTGTGCTCCGACAACTCCCTCCATCTCAACCCGTGCCTTGCTATTCCGAAATTACAACGCGCGCGAAAACTCCCACCTCCTGTGAAATCCCGACACGTGAAATGCCCGTGGTACCCCTGAACCGAAAGAACCGCCTCAAATCGGTGGGGGTACTTTCAGAATCTTACCCCACATTTCGGACAAGCGCCTCTAAGCCATGGTTCCCCACTGCCATCTCATCCGCCCACCCATTCGTACACCGAGGCCGCGAAAACCCGCGACGAAACCCCACACCCTGCTCTGTCCGCCACCCAGCCGGAGCCTCTTCCCTGACGACGTCGTCCACAGCAACACCTCGACGTCCCTCATCCACCCTACCGGATGAGGATCCGTCTTTGATCTCATCGTCCCGCCGGTACAGCCACCCCGTCCTCCACCTCCAAGGAGCTGCCCCAATGTTCCCCTCGTCTTTTGCGCCACCTCCATTCCCACACCGCCGTCTTCACCTGCACCACCGGAAGAGCATCATCATCACCGTTTCCTCGGATGAAGCTGCGGCCTAATCGGCGCCACCAAAGAGGTTGTACACTAATCGCTGCATTTTCTTCTTGATTCGATCTCACGGTGCTGCCGGCACTCGGTTCCGAGCCGACACGGCGTGGCTCCATCCACGGCAGCGTCGCCGGCCACTTCCTCCACGGTGTCACTCCCTCGGCGGCGACGTCCACATCAGTAGGAGCTGCTACTGCTTTAGCTCTCGCTCGCGCTGCTGCCCTGCTCTTGCTCTCGGTCCCCTGCCTGGTCTGCTCTTGCTATTGCTCTTTCTCGCGCTGCTCTCGCTATTGCTCTTGCTTGCGATGCTGCTCCGATTTAGCTACAGTTCAGTCGACTGCATTGACTTTTGGGTCGGGCCGATTTTCAAGGGGTGGGCTCGCCGGGTGAAGGAAGAACCAGCCGCGAGGTGGGGGCTCACGGAGAGGTACCCCACTATCTATCTTAGGGTTGAGGATGGGGCGGAGGTCGCGGTGGCGGGGCGTTGGCGGGGCGGTGGCGTGGGGATCACCGGAGAAAAAGCTCGGCACGTGGGGGCCTAGAGGGATGGCCGGGGCGGCGGCGGACCGGTGGTGGGGAGTGTTTTGGGGCGGGCGGGGCGGTGCACCGCTGGCCGCAGGCGGCGGGGAGCTGCTGTTTGGCCGGTGGTGCTGGCGGCTCAGGGGGGTGGAGGTTGAAGATGAACCGCAGGCCCTTGATTTCGTATCCAACGGCTGCAAAATCGAGTGACCAGAGATGAAAAAAAATCAGTCGACCGACGTGTAGCCTCACCTTTCTAGTACGTTCAGTTTCGATAGCAAAATTCAGTTTCGACAGCAAAATTCAGTTTCGGCGATTAGGTTCAGGCCGACGCTTAAGTTCGGGCCGACAGCTAAGTTCTGTTTGACGCTTAAGTTCAGAGATGAGCGGCTGATGTATTTTACATCTAGCACTTTGTGGTTATGTATTTTACGTCATGTATTGGAGATGCTATTAGAATTCCACTCAGGTTAACGTTGTTCGTTGTCTCTCTTGTCTCGCTTCACCTCGGCGTCGTACAACTCACCGAAGCTGCTCCAACGATCGAAACCCTCCATCACAAATGAGCAGTACCTGGCTCCATCTCCAGACGCCTAAGATCTTCTTCCTCCTCCAACAGCAAAGTCACCGGAGCATCCTCACCGACCAACCCAATCACGCTGAGATCGACATGGCTTCGCCAAAGAGGTTGTACACTTGTTGCATCTCTTTTTTACTCTACATGTTATATATATATTGTCCATTGAGCACACAGATTTGTTCCTTTAGTGTCTCCTTGAAAGAAAAACGAGGGAATTTTAATTTTCACTTGTCCTCCTTTTCAAATTCCTATTCATGAAGCACAAGACTAAGAGATAGTAGCATAATAGCATTATAACCGTACATTTTCTTGTGGTTTGACTTAATCTCACCATGCTTATTTGCATCCTATGATCTTCCAATTGTTGTGAATCAAACACCCAGATTGGTAGAAATCTTGTGTTTTTAAATTCTCTATTTTGCACATGCATTCCTATCCTATTTCTGTCTATTTCCTATCCCTGCATTTTTGAATCCTCCAATTCAAACGAGCCCTTACAAAATTACTTATCTTACAGATAGTTGTCAAAGAAAATCTTGTGTGGTTTGTCCCGCTCCTGCTGCGCCGTCGTCCACCCAGCTCAGCTGCTCCAACGACAGAAGGGTCCAGCACAGCAGGGATCCGGCCTCCGGACTGTGTTTCGCCGCCTCAGATCTTCTTCCCGCTGCTGGCAGCCATGAAAACTGCATTACCATCATCAACCAAGCAGATGACCACGAGGACTACACGGGTCCGCAAGAGAGGTCGCACTCTTTCGTGTCTGCTTATGTTATGCATCACTTAATATTACATGCTACTTTATCGTCCTGTTCACCGATTAGACTCTGAGTCGGCTCCAAACTAATGGTCAAACTTGAGTTTTTAAATGGTTGTGGGGTACAAATCGGGGCCGCTATCAATAATATATATCTACTATCTGGTTAATCTCCAGTGTCTACTATGAGTTTCATGTTGGGTGGGAAACAAACAGTAAAGAAGCCATTATCTGTATTTATTAACTGAAGCCATTATCTGCCTGCTATTACTGGTTTTGGGTCTATCCACAGGTTGCTACCATCACTCTGGATTTCTGCATGCACTCCTTACATAATCTCGATATGTTTTATTCCTATGCATGACAGTTATTGTAAACAATGGAACTGAACATGTAGAGCAAAAGAGACGAGCCTTGCGTGGCAATATAATTTCATGCATACGTCGCTCCATGGTAGGCGCAAAGGCAGCCCCCCCTCCACGCGTTTCAGATTGTAATCGAGAGGAAGATATCTGTTCTGAGGGGGATTCAGAAGGAGAAGATAACTCATATTTACACCCTGAGGTCTTCGATCTAACTTGGCATGCTGATGTTGGTTATATCATGCATATGATGTCTTGCATTGCTTACTTTATACATCAAATATGTCATCTGCTTAGTTTAGACATCCTTTGTGCGAATGCCATCTATTTTGTTTATTCATCGTTTATGTGAATTATGCAACGCCACCTTGTTTAGCCAGGCATCATATATGTGAATTTTGCAATGCCAACCTGCTTATCCATTCATCTTATATGTAAATTATATCATGACATCCTTTTTTTCGTTACATATTACATTTGTCAACAATGTTAGTACATTCAACTGCTCTTCAGGTGCATCAGCCATTTGACACGGTGATGGCAAATTCTGGAGTGAAAACAAGGTCTTCTCGAGCAGACTATGCTATCTCGACGAAGCGCATATCTCGCTTTGTTACGGATAGCTCCTCGGAGGAGGATTCAGGAGATAGATGACCAGTCCTATTCCCTCCCCGAGGTGCATGCTCTAACTTGGCAGGGTTATGTTGCTCATATCGTATGCGTATGGTGTCTCGCATTGCTATGCCATTTGATTAGTTTAGACATGCTTTGTGTGAATGCCAATTGCTCAAAGGTCTAATTACCATATATGTGAATTATGCATTGTCATCTTGTTGCAAGACATTATATATGTGAATTATACAATGCTATCTTGTTGCAAAGGCATTATATATGTGAATTATGCAATGCCATGCTGTTTAGCCAATCATCATGTATGTGAATTATATCATGCTATCATTTTTTTGTATTACGTGTTCCATTTGTCGACAACGCTTGTATATTCAACTACTCTTCCTGTGCATCAGCCATTTGAAGCGGTGATGGAAGTATCTGGAGTAAAAACAAGGTATTCAGAGTGCATAATGCTACTCCGCTGAAGCGAACATCTTGGTGGCTACAGAGAGCTCCTCAGAGGAGGATTGAGAGACTGATGACCAGTCCTATTTCCCCCCTGAGGTCTATGCTCAAACTTGGCAGGGTTATATTACCCATGTCATGGATGGTGTCTTGCATTGCTTAGTTTTTACATCATATATAGATTGCCATCTGCGTACTTGCTTACTATATAAATCATATATTTGAATTATATCATGCCGTCATGTTTACATAGTACATACACATCATCTATCTGAATTATGGCATGGCAACCCATTTAATAAAGACATCATATAGTTATATCATCTCATCGTGTTTAGTGTTTACGGTCATCATATTTAGAATTATGGCATTCTATCCATGAATGTATGTGAATTATGGCATGCCAACCTATTTAATAAACACATTATATAGTTATGTCATGTCATCCTGTTAGCATAGTCTCATATTTTGAACTATGTCTTTCCATCTTTTTTAGTTAGCCATCATAATGTGAAATTGTGTCATGCTATCATGTTTAGTTAGCCATCATATATGTGAAATTGTGTCATGCTATCCTGTTTGGTTAGACAACATAAATATGAATTATTTCATGCCCTCTTTTATTCCCCACTATCCATTGCACATCTATCATACAATGTCTATACTTTCAATTACTTTTCTTGTTTATCAGCCATTTGAATTGGAGAGCGTGATGACAGTATCTAAGGGAGTAACAACACGGTCTTCAGAAAAGATAGTGCTACCAGTTGATGAAAAATAGAACCACGGTTGTACTTGCCCAAGGACCAGATCCACCACACATAACCCAGACTCTCGCAGATTGTACCCCTACCCAGTTGGACAGAGAACCAGCTACACCCCTTCTAACCCCAACACCGGCAGATAGTAACCTAGTTCCAGTTGACACAGCACCGTCTCCACCACAGAGCACCCAAACACGAGCGGTTAGTAAGGGAACTACAGTGCCCAAAGCACGAGGACCACCACTCCGAATCACAACTCAACGCTTAAAGGAGAAGAAGATTTGTTCTCGTGTCAGTTCTGTAGCTATGGTTCATACTCCTTTGCTCTTGCATTCTTGTATTTACTCATACCAACTATTTTCAAATTTCAAGGATGGAATTGAAACTCCAATGGCACAACAGTATGTTTTAAACCTGTTTCTTTAACCGGTTTCTTTGTTGTAACCTGCTCTATGTTGATTTCAGTTTCAATTGAATAAACAGTTATGTTCTCATGTCATGCACATTACAAGTGTTGCTATTGCTCTATAGTTACCCACACTTATATTCTGTCTATTCTCGCTTTGTCTTGAACAAATAATATTTGAACTGTGTCTCTATCTTGATTTGGCAACAAAAACTAGAATGATATAGACCATAAAGTGACCATGGTACATAGATATATCTTTGTTTCATGCTGTTATCCTGTCCACTTTACTACTGAACTCATTTACCAAAATGAGTTTCATATACAACATGGAAAACATGTGATGTGTATGCTTGTTTCTCTTTTATAATGTGGACAAAATATTGGAGAACAATACCGCGTTATCCAATGGTAAAGGAAGTAATGCAGATAAGGTTCAAGATAGTGAGACATCATTGTTGGTCTCCAAGAAAGCTGATAAAAACTATCTTGACGAAAGTGAGGGAACCCAAAAGTCCTGTCTTGATGTAGTGTTCGAGTTACTGGCCAGTACTGCTGGCACAAGCTCTTCGAACTCGCTGCCTGAATCTGTTCGTCTTCTTGAGTCTCAACTTCAAGTTGAAAGACATCGATCAGATGTGCCGTGACAGAAAGCTGAAGGACTGAGGAAGTCCCAGCAGAATTCAGATGCATACTTTTCGGTGCAACAAAGAAGTTACTGGAGGATTTAAGCGCCAAACAAGAGAAAGTTAATAAGCTTGCTAAGCATCTTGCCAAAGCATTATGGGTACCTGTGATATTGTTTCTTGAGATCTTGAAGTGGTTTCAGCTTTTGGATTTGTTTTGTCATGGCGTTTATTTGCGCTGTCGCCAACTTTGACAACCAAAGTGTATATGATATGCTGCTTTGTTCCCTATATTTGCACCGGTGACGAACTTTGATGCCCAAAGTGCATGTAATATGTGTAATGTACCGTGATAGCCTAGCATAAGTTGCTTGCTTATTTATTTCCTTGTTGTCTTGTTTATTTGTTTGCTTGTAGTCAATGCAGTTCTTTTTAAAACTAGGCCACAATAACCATGGGCTAATATTTACTGTAGTGACAATGGGCCTCCTACGGGTCGTAGAAACAGTGGGCCTTCTATGGGCCGTAGAAACAGTAGACCTTCTACGGGCCATAGAAACAATGGGCCTTCTACGGACCATAAAAACAATGGGCCTTCTACGGGCCGTAGAAACAATGGGGCTTCTACGGGCCGTATCATCAATGGGCCTTATACGGGTCGTATGACCATAACGGGCCATCGTTAATAGGCTTTATTTGATGACGCTATGAAAACGGCCCAACGTATTAACGGACCACAAACGGGCCGATGTAACCACGGGCTGAATTTGGCCCACAAGCAGAAAATGACAAGAACGAGCCGTAAGTAAAGGAATGCTGGAAATGAGCCCAAGAATAAATGGGCTCTGAGAAGGCCGAAAGATAACATTTTCTGGAAGCGGCCCAATCAATAACGGGCCCTTAATGGGTATAAAGTGATATATCGTTCATTACGGGCCGCTTTCACCACGGGCCGTTAATAGGCCAAGAGTTACATAGGGCCTCATATGGGCCGAAAGACGTCATGGGCCATACATGGGCCAGAAGTGAAAACGGGCTGGAATCATATTGGATGGCCCAGATGACGCTACTGGGCCTAATTCGGATAGGGCGTAATGGGCCTTGGGTTAGCGGGCCATAAATGGGCTACATGCGAACAAGCCGTTAACAGGCTTTCCATGGGCCGGCCCGCCACCTTTTGACCAAGTCAAACGGGCCGGCCTTTCCACAGGAATGGGCCTCTGTTGGGCCTGCCACGTGTCGACGTATCATAGGCGCCTTCTGTCCAATGAGTGGATGACATCTGTCCCAACGATGAGTCGACATGTGTTTCCTCCAGCCAATGATGATTTTACACGTGGAAAATCCCCATTGGTCGGGTCATTAACAAGTTATCGATCCAAAACCCGACCCGATAGCTTAACGGCGTTCCGCTACGGTGGATGCCACGCGGTCGGTCACCCTTGACGAAAAGCACTTACGTGACGCGCGATTTATCGTCATGGAAGTGGACACTTCCGTGATGGTAATTTTGGTAATGTCATGGAACACTTCTACGACAAAGACCTGGTATGACTATCTTGATTACATCATAAATTTGTCATGGATGTACATGCATGACAAAAACGCGACCTACTATGACAAACACGTATCATCACGGAAGTGTATTTTTTGTAGTGGCGTGCCTTGCTGCCCCTCATCGTCACTAGGAAAGGACACCGCAAGATTGAACCCAAAGCTAAGCACTTCTCCCATTGCAAGAACTACCAATCTAGTTGGCCAAACCAAACGGATAATTCGAAGAGACTTGCAAAGATAACCAATCATACATAAAAGAATTCAGAGAAGATTCAAATATTGCTCATAGATAATCTTGATCAGAAACCCACAATTCATCGATCTCAACAAACACACCACAAAAAGAAGATTACATCGAATAGATCTCCACGAGAGAGGGGGAGAACATTGTATTTAGATCCAAAAAGAGAGAAGAAGCCATCTAGCTACTAAATATGGACCCGAAGGTCTAAAGTAAACTACTCACAATTCATCGGAGAGGCTATGATGATGTAGAAGCCCTCCGTGGTGGATTCCCCTTCCGGCGGAGCTCCGAAACAGGCCCCAAGATGGGATCTCGTGGATACAGAAAGTTGGGGTGGTGGAATTAGGTTTTTGGCTCCGTATCTGATCGTTCGGGGGTACGTAGGTATAAATAGGAAGAAGAAGTACGTCAATGGAGCAACAGGGGGCCCATGAGGGTGGAGGGCGCGCCCCCCTACCTCGTGCCTTCCCTGTTGGTTGCTTGACGTAGGGTCCAAGTCTCCTGGATCATGTTCGGTGAGAAAATCACGTTCCCGAAGGTTTCATTCCGTTTGGACTCTGTTTGATATTCCGTTTCTTTGAAACACTGAAATAGGCAACAACAAAGAAATCTAGGGCCTCCTGTTAATAGGTTAGCCCCAAAAGTAATATAAAAGTGGAAAATAAAGCCCAATATGGTCCAAAACAGTAGATAATATAGCATGGAGCGATAAAAAATTATAGATACGTTGGAGACGTATTAGGCATCCCCAAGCTTAATTCCTGCTCGTCCCCGAGTAGGTAAATGATAAAAAGATAATTTTTTATGCGGAGTGCTACTTGGCATAATTTCAATATAATTCTTCTTAATTGTATAATGAATATTCAGATTCGAAAGATTCAAGACAAAAGTTTAATATTGACATAAAAATAATAATACTTGAAGCATACTAACAAAGCAATTATGTCTTCTCAAAATAACATGGCCAAAGAAAGTTATCCCTACAAAATCAAATAGTCTGGCTATGTTCTATCTTCACCACACAAAGTATTTAAATCATGCACAACCCCGATGACAAGCCAAGCAATTGTTTCATACTTTTGACATTCTCAAAACTTTTTCAATCTTCACGCAATACATGAGCGTGAGCCATGGATATAGCACTATATGTGGAATAGGATGGTGGTTGTGGAGAAGACAAAAAGGGAGAAGATAGTCTCACATCAACTAGGTGTATCAATGGGCTATGGAGATGCCCATTAATAGATATCAATGTGACTGAGTAGGGATTGCCATGCAACGGATGCAGTAGAGCTATAAGTATATGAAAGCTCAACAAAAGAAACTAAGTGGGTGTGCATCCAACTCGCTTGCTCATGAAGACCTAGTGCAATTTGAGGAAGCCCATCATTGGAATATACAAGCCAAGTTCTATAATGAAATATTCCCACTAGTATATGAAAGTGACAAAATGAGAGACTCTCTATTATGAAGATCATGGTGCTACATTGAAGCACAAGTGTGGTAAAAGGATAGTAACATTGTCCCTTCTCTCTTTTTCTCCCATTTTTTTATTTTTTTATTTTTTTATTTGGGCCTTTTCTCCTTTTTTTATGGCCTCTTTTTCTTTTTTTTATTTTTCGTCTGGAGTCTCATCCCGACTTGTGGGGGAATCATAGTCTCCATCATCCTTTCCTCACTTGGGACAATGCTCTAAAAATGATGATCATTGATATGTCTCCAGCGTATCTATAATTTTTGATTGCTCCATGCTATATTATCTACTGTTTTGGACCATATTGGGCTTTATTTTCCACTTTTATATTACTACGGGACTAACCTATTAACCGGAGGCCCAAATGAGAATTGTTGTTTTTGCCTATTTCAGTATTTCAAGAAACGGAATATCAAACGGAGTCCAAACGGAATGAAATCTTCGAACGTGATTTTCTCATCGATAAGATCCAGGACTTGGACCCTCGGTCAAGAAAGGATGGAGGCAGCCACGAGGGTGGAGGGCGCCCCCCCTAGGGCGCGCCCCTGCCTCGTGGGCCCCCCGAAGCTCCACCGACGTACTTCTTCCTCCTATATATACCTACGCATTCTCGACAGGATCATATACGGAGCCAAAACCTAATTCCACCGCCACAACTTTCAGATCCACGAGATCCCATCTTGGGGCCTGTTCGAGCTCACGGAAGGGGAATCCACCACGGAGGGCTTCTACATCATCATCATAGCCTCTCCGATGAAGTGTGAGTAGTTTACTTCAGACCTTCGGGTCCATAGTTAGTAGCTAGATGGCTTCTTCTCTCTTTTTGGATCACAATACAATGTTCTTTTTGCGCTGTGTTTGTTGAGACCGATGAATCGTGGGTTTATGATCAAGATTATCTATGAGCAATATTTGAATCTTCTTTGAATTCTTTTATGTATGATTGGTTATCTTTGCAAGTCTCTTCGAATTATCCGTTTGGTTTGGCCAACTAGATTGGTAGTTCTTGCAATGGGAGAAGTGCTTAGCTTTGGGTTCAATCTTATGTGTCCTTACCAAAGGATGAGGGGCAGCAAGGCACGTATTGTATTGTTGCCATCGAGAATAACAAGATGGGGTATTTATCATATTGCATGAATTTATTCCTCTACATCATGTCATCTTGCTTACATGCGTTACTCTGCTTTTCATTAACTTAATACTCTAGATGCATGCTTTGGATAGCGGTCGATGAGTGGAGTAATAGTAGTAGATGCAAAGGTGAGTCGGTCTACTTGTCTCGGACGGGATGCCTATATACATGATCATACCTAGATAATCTCATAACTATGCTCAATTCCGTAAGTTGATCAACATTAAAACGATCACCCACCTTAAAATACTTATGCTCTTGAGAGAAGCCACTAGTGAAATCTATGGCCCCCGGGTCTATTTTCATCATATTAATCTTCCTACGCTTTATTATTGCTTTGCTTTTTTACTTTGCCTTTTATTTTACTTTGCATCTTTATACCAAAAATACAAAAAATATTATATATCATCTCTATCAGATCTCACTCTCGTAAGTGACAGTGAAGGGATTGACAACCCCTATTCGCGTTGGTTGCGAGGAGTTATTTGCTTTGTGTTGGTACGAGGGACTTGCGTGTGGCCTCCTACTGGATTGATACCTTGGTTCTCAAAAACCGAGGGAAATACTCACACTACTCTGCTGCATCATCCTCTCCTCTTCAGGGAAAACCAATGCAAGCTCAAGATGTAGCGAGAAGGATTTCTGGCGCAGTTGCCGGGTAGTCTACGCAAAAGTCAACATACCAAGTACCCATCACAATCCCTTATCTCTCGCATTTCATTATTTGCCATTTGCCTCTCGTTTTCCTCTCCCCCACTTCACCCTTGCCGTTTGATACGTCTCCATCGTATCTACTTTTCCAAACACTTTTGCCCTTGTTTTGGACTCTAACTTGTATGATTTGAATGGAACTAATCCTGACCGATTGCTTTTCAAAGAGAATTGCCATGATGTTGTTTTATGTGCAGAAAACAAAGGTTCTCGGAATGACCTGAAACTCCACGGAATGTCTTAGAATAAATAATAAAAAATCCTCGCCAAAGATGAAGACCAGGGGGCCCACACCCTGTTCACGAGGGTGGGCCCCCCCCCCTCCTGGGAGCACCCCCTACCTCGTGGGCCCCCTGGAGACCCTCCGACGCCAACTCCAATTCCATATATTGGCTTTCGGGGAGAAAAAAATCAGCGAGAAAGTTTCATCGCGTTTTACGATACAGAGCCGCCGCCAAGCCCTAATCGCTCTCGGGAGGGTTGATATGGAGTCCGTTCGGGGCTACGGAGAGGGGGATTCGTCGCCATCGTCATCATCAACCATCCTCCATCACCAATTTCATGATGCTCACCGCCGTGCGTGAGTAATTCCATCGTAGGCTTGCTGGATGGTGATGGGTTGGATGAGATTTATCATGTAATCGAGTTAGTTTTGTTAGGGTTTGATCCCTAGTATCCATTATGTTCCGAGATTGATGTTGCTATGACTTTGCTATGCTTAATGCTTGTCACTAGGGCCCGAGTGCCATGATTTCAGATCTGAACCTATTATGTTTTCATGAATATATGTGTGTTCTTGATCCTATCTTGCACGTCAATAGTCACCTATTATGTGTTATGATCCGCCAACCTCAAGTGACAATAATCGGGATACTTCTCGGTGATGACCATAGTTTGAGGAGTTCATGTATTCACTATGTGCTAATGCTTTGTTCCGGTTCTCTATTAAAAGGAGGCATTAATATCCCTTAGTTTCCAATAGGACCCCGCTGCCACGGGAGGATAGGATAAAAGATGTCATGCAAGTTCTTTTCCATAAGCACGTATGACTATATTCGGAATACATGCCTACATTACATTGATGAATTGGAGCTAGTTCTGTGTCACCCTATGTTATGCCTGTTACATGACGAACCGCATCCGGCATAATTATCCATCACTGATCCGGTGCCTACGAGCTTTCCATATACTGGTTTACGCTTATTTACTTTTCCGTTGCTACTGTTACAATCACTACAAAAATACCAAAAACATTACTTTAGCTGTCTTTACTTTCGTTACAGTTATCGCCACTATCATATTACTTTGCTACTAAACACTTTGCTGCAGATACTAAGTTTCCAGGTGTGGTTGAATTGACAACTCAACTGCTAATACTAGAGAATATTCTCTGGCTCCCCTTGTGTCGAATCAATAAATTTGGGTTGAATACTACCCTCGAAAACTGTTGCGATCCCCTATACTTGTGGGTTATCAAGACCTTTTTCAAGGCGCTGTTGGGGAGCATAGCTCTATTCTTTGAGTCACTTGGGATTTATATCTGCTGGACACTATGAAGAACTTGAAAGACGCTAAGACAACAATTTATCCCTCAACTATGAGGGGAGGTAAGGAACTACCATCTAGCTCGGCACTTGATTCACCTTCTGTTATGAGTAAGCTAGCGACACCTAAACCTGCTTCTGCTATTCGTTCTGATATGTCGCATGTTATTGATGATGCCACTTCTGCTATGCATGATACTTATGATGAAACTACTTCTATGCTTGATACTACTGTGCCCCTTGGTGAATTTCTAGATGAACAAATTTCTAGGTCTAGAGAAAGAGAAATTATTGAAACTGAATACAATGATGAAAGTGATGATGAAAATATGCCAGCTATTCCTGAGGGTTATCTTTTTGATGCTGAATCTTCTGCAGCTATTTTTGCCTCGCCAGGATAGATATGAACTTAAGAGGCTGCTTGTTAAATGGAGTAAAGAATCTCTTAGAGATAGGATGAGACCTGACCCTGCTTTTGCTACTTCACCTATCTGTGTTGCTGATAAGGATTATGAATTCTCTGTTGATCCTGATATAATTACTTTGGTAGAATCTGATCCTTTTTATGGCTATGAATCTGAAGCTGTTGTGGCACATCTTACTAAGTTAAATGATATAGCTGCCCTGTTTACTAATGATGAGAGATCGCTACTTTTATATACTCAAAATATTTCCGTTCTCATTAAAGGGTGATGCTAAGATATGGTTTAATTCTCTTGATCCCGGTTGTGTGCGTAGTCCCAGTGATATGATTTATTACTTCTACGCTAAATATTTCCTTGCTCATAAGAAACAAGCTGCTTTGAGGGATATATATAATTTTGTGCAAATTGAAGAAGAGTCTCCCACAAGCTTGGGGAGGCTTCTCAAGTTACTTAATGCTTTGCCTGATCATCCTCTTAAGAAACCTGAAATACTTGATATCGTTTATAATGGACTAACCGATGCTTCCAGAGATTACCTGGATAGTTGTGCTGGTTCTCTTTTTAGGGCACCTCCAGAGCCAGCTCCAGAGCCAATTGCTGAGCCTATTCCTAAACCAACTCCGAAGAAGAGAGGTGTTCTATTTCTCAGTCCCGAATATATGCAAGAGGCAAAGAATTCTATGAAAGAAAAAGGTATTAAAGCTGAAGATGTTAAGAATTTACCTCCTATTGAAGAAATACATGGTCTTAATTTACACTTTTGTTGAAGAAGTATATGATCTCAATTCTTTATTCACTGAAGAACCTCCTGATCCCAATATCCCGACACAGGTAGTAAAGGTAAATTCTCTCTATAGATATGATAAAGCTGAAGTGCATCCTACTAAAATTGCTAGTCAGTAAGTGGATGAGTTTGATAACTTTATATTTAAGCAAGATGACTTTAATGCTTATTTTGGTAGACAATTGAAACAGAATACCTTTATGATTAAATGTTAGAGTGATTATATGGCTAATATTAGAGGTGAACTTAAACTTGTTAGCAAACATGCTTCCATGGTCACCACTCAAGTAGAACAAGTACTTAAAGCTCAGAAAGAAGTGCTTGATGAAATGAATAGTAAGAAAAATGATTATGTTAGAGTGGCTACTAGAACTGGTAGAATGACTCAGGAACCTTTGTATCCTAAAGGCCACCCTAAGAGAATCGAACAAGATTCTCAGACAAATAATATTGATATGCCTAGTTCTTCTAAAAGGAAGAAAAAGAAAAATGATAGGACTTTGCAAACTTCTAGTGAACCTATTGCTAAACCACCTGATAATCCAAATGATATCTCTATGTCTGATGCTGAAACACAATCTGGTAATGAACATGAACCTAGTGAAAATGTTAATGATGATGTTCATGATAATGCTCAACCTAGTAATGATAATGATGTAGAAGTTGAACCTGCTATTGATCTTGATAACCCACAATCAAAGAATCAATGTTATGATAAAAGAGACTTCGTTGCTAGGAAACATGGTAAAGAAAGAGAACCATGGGTTCAGTAACCCATGCCTTTTCCTCCCAAACCATCCAAGAAAAAGGATGAGGAGGATTTTGAGCGCTTTCTTTGAAATGATTAGACCCATCTTTTTGCATGTCACGATTGGTGATATGCTCAAAATGAATCTTGATGCTAAGTATATGAAAGATATTGTTACAAATAAAAGAAAGATACCGGAAGCTGAAATTTCTACCATGCTTGCTAATTATACTTTTAAGGGTGGAATACCAAAGAAACTAGGAGATCCAGGAGTACCCACTATACCATGCTCCATTAAGAGAAATTATGTTAAAACTGCTTTATGTGATCTTGGAGCCGGTGTTAGTGTTATGCCTCTCTCTTTATATCGTAGACTTGACTTGAATAAGTTGACACCTACTGAAATATCTTTGCAAATGGCTGATAAATCGACTGCTATACATGTCGGTATTTGTGAGGATGTGCCTGTTGTGGTTGCAAACGTTACTATTTTAACGGACTTTGTTATTCTTGATATTCCCGAGGATGATAGTATGTCTATTATTCTTGGAAGACCTTTCATTAATACTGCAGGGGCTGTTATTGATTGCAACAAAGGCAATGTCACTTTTCATGTTAATGGTAATGAGCATACGGTACACTTTCTGAGGAAAAAACCTCAAGTTCATAGTATCAACTCTATTGGAAAAATTACATCTATTATATTTGGAGGTTTTGAATTTCCTCTTCCCTCTTGTCAAGAAGAAATATGATATTCTTATTATAGGGGATGTGCATATCCCCGTTGAGGTAACATAGTGTTATTCGAAATTTCTCCAGTTCCATGTTAGTCGGAATGAGTTTGTTAACAAGACCTGATCAACCTTGTTAGTGGATTCTTTTTGATGAGCATGAGATGGATGAACTAGAAGCACAACCTTCTGTACCCTCTTTATATTTTCTGTTACTTAGTAGAAATAAAGTAAAATAGTATTTTATGTCTGTCTCCTGATTTATCCGTGCAATATAAAAATATCCCGAAAATAAAAGTCCTCAGAATGCCATGCCAATTTAATATGATTTTTTCGGGAATATTTGAGGATTTTTAGTGCAAAAATTACCGCGGGGGGAGCTGCCACCCAGCCACGAGGGTGGAGGGCGCGCCCTACCCCCCTGGGCGCGCCCCCTGCCTCGTGGGCCCACGGTGGCCCTCCTCCACTTATCTCTGCACCCATCTTCTTCCTCTGCCTCACACAAACCCGAAAAACCAACTCAAGCGCGTGTTCCAAATGCATTTTTGCTGTGATTTTCGATCTCCTTGCTCAAAGCACCTCTCGCAAAACTGCTTGGGGAGATTGTTCCTTGGTATGTGACTCCTCCATTGATCCAATTAGTTTTTGTTCTAGTGCTTTATTCTTTGCAAATTTGTGTTGCATAGGTGACCATGTTCTTGAGCTTGCATGTCAAATTTATATGGTTCCAAGTAGTTCTAATGCTTGATATATGCTCTAGGCACTTGTATGAGTAGTTGCTATCAGTTTTATTGAAGTTGGTTCACTTTTGTTTGAAGTTACTAAAAATTTCAGAATTATTTTTCAGAGAAAACAATATGTTTAGGAAGATGTTCCAAGGTGGTTCTTCAAGGAAGCAAGGTCCTGTGCTTGCAATGTGTGATCTTGACGAGGAACCACCAAGAGACGCTCTTGTGAGGCCTCGTGAATGGCCTTCGGAAAATTTTATGGATCAAGCGGGAATCAAAGAAGAGTTTAACGCATATTTGCGCATCGCCGGTCTCGAGGATTTTGAAGTGACAAATGCCCCCAAAGATCGTGATCTCACAAGTTCATTTGTGGGGAGGTTTGAGTTTTCATCTTCGCGTAATTCTCCTTCACCATGTTTGACCTTTATGACAAATCTTATACCATGGACTTAGAGGATTTCACTTTTGCATGCAAACTTCCATCTTGGGGTAGTATCGTGATCCCCTAAATCTGAATATAGAGACTTTCTTGCTAGAATAACTGCGTGGGGAATCTAGAGATATAACACAAGCCACTATAGGGAGCATTCACTTTCCTGCTATACATTATTTTGCTCTCTTCATAGGCAAATGCATAAATGCTAAGGATGAAGCATGTCACATGTGTGCCCCTGATCTCAGCATTCTCGGGAGTGCTGTGTTAGGGGACCAATCTTATCATATGGGAGCCATTGTAGCTCGTAGGTTGCATCATAATAGACATAACGGAGATTTCTTTGGAGGAATTTATGCAACCCGCTTAGCTAATTTTCTGAGATAGACATTCGTGAGGGTGATATGGAGTTACCCCCCTACTTATTTAGATTTTGATTCTATGGTTTCCGCCAGCTTTGTTGAGAGGACTGAACCACATCTCCATGATCGACTAATCTTTAACAAACGGCATGTTGTCCATGTTACTCTTCCCGCTCCCGCCTTCTTTGATTTTCAGATGAGAGGAAGATATATTATTACCAGAGAGGAGGCAGATGAGTACGAGAGGAGAGCGGAGGCGGCTCGGCGTCGCTGCTGCCTTCAGAGGCGATAGCAAATGCATCGCAAGACGACCCAGCTACACCTACGGGTATCACCATGCTATCCTCGGCAATAGACCAACTTAGGCCAAAATCCTAAGCTTGGGGAGTACGATTTCACCGACATTACATTCATGTTCACACACACTCATTGCTAGATGTCGGTGCTCATACTCTTTCACTGTAATATCCATGCTAGTTTATTTCCTTTTTCCTGCTTTCTTCTTGTGTGTTTAATAAACCTTAAGAAAAACCAAAAAAATTAGTAGTAGTTTATTTTTCCTGCTGCAGTAGTAATAATTAAAAAGAAAATCCAAAAATATTTCCCGTTCTTCTTTTGCTTGTCGGGAGCTTTCCCGTTTAAATAGTTTTTATTTCCTTTCTTTTCTTTGGGGGCAGTAGGAGAAGACCATGATTTAATTGTTGAAGTGGCTCTTATATGCATCACTATTGATTTAACCAAGAGCCCATATTGCCTTGTCTTCTCATGTTTATTGAATGCTCGCAGGTTCCAGCTTAGTCCAATGCACGTGCACTCTTATTATTATTCACATCGTTCGGTCGTGCAAGTGAAAGGCAGTTATGATGACATATATGATGGATCGATCGAGATGGGAAAAGCTGGTATGAACTCGACCTCTTTTGTTTTTGTAAATATTATGAGTCCGTCGTTCTTGATTCAGCTTATTATGAATAAACATGTTTGCAATGACAATTAGAGATCATAGTTGCTTGTGGCATGCATGATTAGCTACGAGTTATAATGGTTTACCTTGCGTGCCAACATGCTATTGAGATGATTATGATGTGGTATGATAGGGTGGTATCCTCCTTTGAATGATTTAAGTGACTTGACTTGGCACATGTTCACACATGTAGTTGAAACAAATCAACATAGCCTTCACGATATTTATGTTCATGGTGGATTATATCCTGCTCATGCTTGTATTCAATGTTTATTAATTTTAATGCATGTTCATGACTGTTGTCGCTCTCTAGTTGGTCGCTTCCAAGTCTTTTGCTAGCCTTCACTTGTACTAAGCGGGAATACCGCTTGTGCATCCAATCCCTTAAACCCCAAAGTTATTCCATATGAGTCCACTATACCTTCCTATATGCGGTATCTACCGCCGTTCCAAGTAAATTTGTATGTGCCAAACTCTAAACCTTCAAATAAACATTCTGCTTTGCATGCTCGAATAGCTCATATATCAACTAGGGCTGCCCTTATCTTCCGTGTTAGGCGGGTTATTCTCAAGAGGAGTGGACTCGCTCCTCACTCACGAGAAAATGGCTGGTCACCGGGATGCCCAAATTCCATGCTTTATGCAAACTAAATCAAAATAATTGCAAACAAAACTCCCCGGGACCCGTTGAATGTTGGACGACTTTTCGTTGTTTCGAGCAAGCCATGGATTGATGCTTGTGGAGGATTGGGTTTTAAACTTTACCATTCTGTTTGGGAACCGCCTATAATTTGTTTAGCATGGACGATATCATCATCTCTTAGTTATGTTGACAATGAAAGTATGCCGCTCAAAATATAATTTATCTCTATTTCAAAACCGAGCTCTGGCACCTCTACAAATCCCTGCTTCCCTCTGCGAAGGGCCTATCTATTTACTTTTGTGTTGAGTCATCACCCTCTTATTAAAAGCACTATCTGGAGAGCACAGTTGTCATTTGCATTCATTATTGTTAATTTATATCATATATGACTATGATTGGATCTCTTTTACCATGAATTACAATGTCTAGTCAGTCCTTGATCTTTGAAGGTGCTCTGCATTTATGTTTTGCGATCTCGTAAAGGGCTAGCGAGATACCATCTTGTTATATCATATTATGATTATTTTGAGAAAGTGTTGTCATCCGAGATTTATTATTATGGCTTGCTAGCTGATTATGTTATTGATATGAGTAAACATGAGACACGAGAATTATTGCAAATGTGGTTAGTTATGATCTTTCTTTGAAAACCTGAATTGTGGCTTGACATAGGTACAACAACAAGAGCAAATAGAGATTGTAAAAGTTTTATTTTTCTCTTCGGTTTGTCAACTGAATTGCTTGAGGACAAGCAAGGGTTTAAGCTTGGGGAGTTGATACGTCTCCGTCAGATCTACTTTTCAAAACACTTTTGCCCTTGTTTTGGACTCTAACTTGTATGATTTGAATGGAACTAATCCGCATCGACACTGTTTTCAGCAGAATTGCCATGATGTTGTTTTATGTGCAGAAAACAAAAGTTCTCGGAATGACCTGAAACTCCACGGAATGTCTTAGAATAAATAATAAAAAATCCTCGCCAAAGATGAAGACCAGGGGGCCCACACCCTGTTCATGAGGGTGGGGCGCCCCCCCCCTCCTGGGCGCGCCCCCTACCTCGTGGGCCCCCTGGAGACCCTCCGACGCCAACTCCAACTCCATATATTGGCTTTCAGGGAGAAAAAAATCAGCGAGAAAGTTTCATCGCGTTTTATGATACGGAGCCGCCGCCAACCCCTAATCTCCCTCGGGAGGGTTGATCTGGAGTCCGTTCGGGGCTCCGGAGAGGGGGATTCGTCGCCATCGTCATCATCAACCATCCTCCGTCACCAATTTCATGATGCTCACCGCCGTGCGTGAGTAATTCCATCGTAGGCTTGCTGGACGGTGATGGGTTGGATGAGATTTATCATGTAATCGAGTTAGTTTTGTTAGAGTTTGATCCCTAGTATCCATTATGTTCTGAGATTGATGTTGCTATGACTTTGCTATGCTTAATGCTTGTCACTAGGGCCCGAGTGCCATGATTTCAGATCTGAACCTATTATGTTTTCATGAATATATGTGTGTTCTTGATCCTATCTTGCAAGTCTATAGTCACCTATTATGTGTTATGATCCGACAACCCCAAGTGACAATAATCGGGATACTTCTCGGTGATGACCATAGTTTGAGGAGTTCATGTATTCACTATGTGCTAATGCTTTGTTCGGTTCTCTCTTAAAGGAGGCCTTAATGTCCCTTAGTTTCCAATAGGACCCGCTGCCACGGGAGGGTAGGACAAAAGATGTCATGCAAGTTCTTTTCCATAAGCACGTATGACTATATTCGGAATACATGCCTACATTACATTGATGAATTGGAGCTAGTTCTGTGTCACCCTATGTTATGACTGTTACATGACGAATTGCATCCGGCATAATTATCCGTCACTGATCCGGTGCCTACGAGCTTTCCATATACTGGTTTACGCTTATTTACTTTTCCGTTGCTACTGTTACAATAACTACAAAAATACCAAAAACATTACTTTAGTTGTCTTTACTTTTGTTACCGTTATCTCCACTATCATATTACTTTGCTACTAAACACTTTGCTGTAGATACTAAGTTTCCAAGTGTGGTTGAATTGACAACTCAGCTGCTAATACTTGAGAATATTCTTTGGCTCCCCTTGTGTCGAATCAATAAATTTGGGTTGAATACTCTACCCTCGAAAACTGTTGTGATCCCCTATACTTGTGGGTTATCACCGTTTTATTCGCCCTCTCTTTTCCGTTCGCCTTCTTCCCGTATGTATCTTTGTTTATGTTTCCTTGCACCTTCTATATGCTTGCATCTTCGCTTGCTGAAAATCTATTGATATGGATCCACTTAAAGTGTTCTACTTGGATCATCTTCGATCCTTATGCACTCGTGTTGAAACCACAACTAGCCTAGTTGATGGGAAATCTTTAGATGAGCATGCTCATTTTGTGCGTCATCGTTTGTCTGAAAAAGGGAAGCTCTTATGGTATCATATAAATAGTTTGCTATGCTATGCTTGGAATCTTTGTGAAATGTGTGATTTTACTTGTTGCTCTAAGAACCCTAAAAAACACCTTCCCTACCTATGTGAGTCCAATGATAATGAAATCTTGTCGTCTTATGCAAAGGGTGTTTATAGTTACTATGATATCGAACAAATTGAAGAATTTGTCATTTTTAAGGGTGCTCATGAAGTTGCTTCTTTGATTGAAAAGTATGATTTTACTCTCAACAAATCTGAAAATTCCGTCATACTTAAATATTGCAATGAAAACCTTGCTCATAATGTCTATGTCTAAGAATTTATTGAAAGAATGACCGTTGCTTTGGAAGAAAATAATGACATGCGTGAATCTATAGATAATGATGATTCCGATGATTTGGTTGAAATATCCCTTGATGAACATGATGCTTGCTATTCTTGTGGTCATGATGCCAATATTTATGAAGATGAATTTGCTATAGTTCCTTATGTTAAACATGAGATCGTTGCTATTGCACCCATACTTGATAGTTCCTTCGATGAAAAGCATGATCGCAATGATTTTACTATAAATTCTCTTGATGTCAATTGTGCTAATAATATGCAAAACCCTAAGCTTGGGGATGCTAGTTTTGCTATGTCTACTACTTGTTACAATGATCATGATTGGGGTGATTCTTCTTATGATCCTGAAAATTTATTTAATCCCCATGATGAATATGAGATTGGTAATATTGTTTGCAGTAATATTGAAAGTTGGTTTGGAAGAGTGTCAACTTTAGATCCCACATATTTGGACAATATTCAGTCTTGTGAAATTTTTGATAAAAGTGGGTTTGGAGAGGTCATGACTTTAGTTAATGTTAATCCCACTATTTCGGAAGAGTGTCAACTTTGCATGCATGTGGATCATGCTGAGAATATTGTATGTGATAGCTATATTGTTGAATTTTCTTATGACCCTACATGTAATTATTATGATAGAGGAAAATATGGTCATAGAAATTTTCATGTTACTAAATTACCTCTCGTTATCTTGAGATTGCTATCGTCTCTTTCTTCTTCCTTGCATATGCTAATTTTTGCTTGCTATGATATGCCTATAAGATGCATATGCATAGGAGGTATGTTAGACTTAGATGTGATTTCCACATGTTTCATGATGCTCTCTTTGTGTTTCAATTACTATCTTTTATGTGAGCATTATCGAAATCTCAATGCCTAGCTAGGGGCGTTAAACGATAGCGCTTGTTGGGAGGCAACCCAATTTTATTTTTAGTTTTTGTTTTTGTTTCTATTTAGGAATAAATAATCCATCTACCTTATGTTTATATGTGGTTTTATGTTTTAATTAGTGTTTGTGCCAACTGCCAAGTTAAACCTATAGGATCTTCTTGGATAATAGTTATTTGATCTTGCTGTAATTTCCAGAAACTTTCGGTTCACGAAAACAATTGTTAAAAATCACCAGAACGTGATAAAATAGTGATTCACATTGCTGCTGATCAATAAACAAATTGCCTAGGTCTTCCTATTTTTTCTGAATTTTTGGAGTACCAGAAGTTTGCGTTAGTTACAGATTACTACAGACTGTTCTGTTTTTCACAGATTCTGTTTTTCGTGTGTTGTTTGCTTATTTTGATGAATCTATGGCTAGTAAAATAGTTTATAATCCATAGAGAAGTTGGAATACAGTAAGTTTAACACCAACATAAATAAATAATGAGTTCATTACAGTACCTTGAAGTAGTCTTTTGTTTTCTTTTCGCTAACAGAGCTTACGAGATTTCTGTTGAGTTTTCTGTTGTGAAGTTTTCAAGTTTTGGGTGAATTTTTTTGATGGATTATGGAACAAGGAGTAGCAAGAGCCTAAGCTTGGGGATGCCCATGGCACCCCCAAGATAATCCAAGGACACCAAAAAGTCAAAGCTTGGGGATGCCGGAAGCCATCCCTCTTCGTCCCACTTCCATCGGTAACTTTACTTGGAGCTATATTTTTATTCACCACATGATATGTGTTTTGCTTGGAGCGACTTGTATTATTTGCGTGTTTGCTTGTTAGTTTACCACAATCATCCTTGCTGTACACACCTTTTGAGAGATCCATACATGAATTAGAATTTGTTAAAATACTCTATGTGCTTCACTTATATCTTTTGAGCTTTAAAGTTTTGCTCTATGTGCTTCACTTATATCTTTTGAGCTTTATAGTTTTGATCTAGTACTTCACTTATATATTTTAGAGCACGGTGGTGGATTTTTTTTAAAAAAACTATTGATCTCTCATGCTTCACTTAGATTATTTTGAGAGTCTTAAATAGCATGGTATTTGCTTAAAATAATAATATGCTTGGTATTCAAGATTTGTAAAACTTTCTTTTGAGTGTGTTGAATACTAAGAAAAGTTTGATGCTTGATAATTGTTTTGAGATATGGAGGTGATAATATCATAATTGTGCTAGTTGAGTAGTTTTGAATTTAAGAAATGCTTGTGTTGAAGTTTGCAAGTCCCGTAGCATGCACGTATGGTAAACGTTATGTAACAAATTTGAAACATGAGGTGTTATTTGATTGTCCTCCTTATGAGTGGCGATCGGGGACGAGCGATGATCTTTTCCTACCAATCTATCCCCCTAGGAGCATGCGCGTAGTGCTTTGGTTTTTGATGGCTTGTAGATTTTTGCAATAAGTATGTGAGTTCTTTATGACTAATGTTGAGTCCATGGATTATACGCACTCTCACCCTTCCATCATTGCTAGCCTCTTCTGCACTGCATTGCCCTTTCTCACATTGAGAGTTGGTGCAAACTTCGCCGGTGCATCCAAACCCCGCGATATGATACACTCTTTCACACATAAACATCCTTATATCTTCCTCAAAACAGCCACCATACCTACCTATTATGGCATTTCCATAGCCATTCCGAGATATATTGCCATGCAACTTTCCACCATATCGTTCTTCATGTTACATTCATCATTGTCATATTGCTTAGCATGATCATGTAGTTGACATAGTATTTGTGGCAAAGCCACCGTTCATAATTCTTTCATACATGTCACTCTTGATTCATTGCATATCCCGCACACCACGGAGGCATTCATATAGAGTCATACTTTGTTCTAGTATCGAGTTGTAATCATTGAGTTGTAAATAAATAGAAGTGTGATGATCATCATTTTCTAGAGCATTGTCCCAAAAAAAAGAGAAAGGCCAAAAGAAAAAGAAAGAAGGCAAAAAAAGGATAAATAAAAAGGGGCAATGTTACTATCTCTTTTTCCACACTCGTGCTTCAAAGTAGCACCATGTTCTTCATATAGCGAGTCTCATATATTGTGCTTCAAAGTAGCACCATCTTTTTCATATAGAGAGTTTCATATTTTGTCACTTTCATATACTAGTGGGAATTTTTCATTTTAGAACTTGGCTTGTATATTCCAACGATGGGCTTCCTCAAATTGCTCTAGGTCTTCGTGAGCAAGCAAGTTGGATGCACACCCACTTAGTTTCTTTTGTTGAGCTTTCATACGTTTATAGCTCTAGTGCATCCGTTGCATGGTAATCCCTACTCCTTGCTTTAACATCAATTGATGGGCATCTCCATAGCTCGTTGATTAGCCTCTTTGATGTAAGATCTTCTCCTTTTTTGTCTTCTCCACATAACCCCCATCATTATTCTATTCCATGCATAGTGATATGTCCATGGCTCGTGCTCAAATATTGCGTGAAAGTTTATAGGTTTGAGATTACTAAGGTATGAAACAATTGCTTGGCTTGTCATCGGGGTTGTGCATGATGAGAGCATTCTTGTGTGACGAAAATGGAGCATGACTAAACTATATGATTTTGTAGGGATGAACTTTCTTTCACTACAGGAAACATCTAGTTTGCCTTCAGTGAGCATCTTTGCCGTCCGCTTTTCATCGGGGTAGACAACAAAGAGCACTTTTGCCGTCAACTGCTGTCGGCAAAGAATAACTGACGGCAAAGAAAACATTGCCGTCTGCGGTTTTTATTACAGACGGCAGAGAAAAGTTTGACGTCTATGATTTATACTACACACGGCAAAGAGCTACTTTGCCGTCTGTAATAAGACCCGCATACAGCAAATAACTTTGCCGTCTGTCATTTTTACTACAGATGGCAAAATAGCTCTTTGTCGTCTGTAGTAGAAATGGCAGACGACAAAGTAGAAACACACCTCGCGGATCGATCCCCCGGATCGATGAGGTGGCACGATCCACACCCCACGTTGTATCTCTCTCCCACGCCCCCTACCACGTTCTCTGTCTCTCTCCCCACGTTCTCTCTCCCTCAGCTGACCCCACCACGTTCTCTCTCCCTTATCTCGCTAACTCTCTCTATCTCTTACGCATCTCTCTCCCGTAACTCCCCAACCGCCCCGCCATGGTCGCCGCCAGTCACCCTGGCACCCAGCCATGCTCCCCTCCAACTACCCCGTCCTCTCTCCTCGCTCGAGCCGGCCCCCTTCCCCATCCCCGTCGAGCCGGCCCCGTTTCCCATCCCCGTCGAGCCGGCCCCGTCCCTCGTCGCCATGGAAGCCGCCGCCGGCCTCCTGGCTTGCTCCGCCGTCCGCTCCCCAGCGCCCCACGCCGGAGGCCTCACCGCCGCCCGCTCCCAGCACAGGCCGGCGAGTAGCGCGGCTCCTTCCCTAGCGCCTCCTCACTCCAGGCAGCGCAGCCTCCTCCCTCTGGCGTCTCCTCCCTCCAGCGCCTCCTCTCTCCGGTGAGCAGCACGGTGCAGATGGCGTGAACAGCGCGGGCGACACGGCGCGGGCCGGTGAGCAGCGTGGCTTCCTCATTCCGGCGAGCAGTGCGGGTGGCGTGAGTTCCTCCCTCCATCGCCTCCTCACGCCGACGAGCAGCGCGGGCGGCGCGGTGCGGGCCAGTGAGCGGCGCGGGCTCCTCATTCCGGCAAGCAGCACGGGCCGCGTGGCGCGGGCTCCTCCGTCCGGTGCCTCCACACTCCAGCAAGCAGCGGGACCTCCTCCTTCCAGCGCCTCCTCACTCCGGCGTGGCCTCCCTCCGGCAGCGGCGCTTTTCTCCGTGAGGTCGGGCACGACCAACAGCTCTTCTCCGGTGAGGTCGGCATCGTGAGCCGCTTGGCTGTTGGGCGCGTGCGGCCTCTGCTCCATGCGTGCGGACGACAAGAATATTTGCTCGGGCGAGCTTTGGACGAGATGATGTGGACGTGCGGTGACGAGACTGTTGGTCTAATTTTTTTTAATAATAAAGAATGCTTTGCCGTCTGTGATGTTTCTGCCTAACGGCAAAGAAGTAGTCTGCCTGATGGCAAAACACTAACGCCGTCCGTCAGGGGCGCGGGTCTGTTAGGTTGCTTTTCTTTGCCGTCTGGATGGTCTCGTTGACGGAAAACAATATAGACTAACGGCAAAATCTTTGCCGTCATCCAGAAAAAATAGTAGATGGCAAAGTATTCCTTGCCGATTTATCTTTGCCGTCTGACTTTGTCGTCTACTTCCTGACGGCAAACTCTTTGCCGTCTGGAAATTACCTGTTTCCTCTAGTGTTTGGCCATGTTATTTTGAGAAAACATAATTGCTTAGTTAGTATGCTTGAAGTATTATTATTTTTATATCAATATGAATTTTTGTCTTGAATCTTTCGGATCTGAATATTCATACCACATTAAGACGAGTTACATTGAAATTATGCCAAGTAGCACTCCGCATCAAAAATTCTCTTTTTATCATTTACCTACTCGAGGACGAAAGTGAATTAAGCTTGGGGATGCACGATATGTCTCCAACGTATCTATAATTTTTATTGCTCCATGCTATATTATCTACTGTTTTGGACCATATTGGGCTTTATTTTCCACTTTTATATTACTTTTGGGACTAACCTATTAACCGGAGGCCCAGCCTGTAATTGTTGTTTTTGCCTATTTCAGATTTCAAGAAACGGAATATCAAACGGAGTCGAAACGGAATGAAATCTTCGAACGTGATTTTCTCATCGATAAGATCCAGGAGACTTGGACCTCGGTCAAGAAAGGAGGAGGCGGCCACGAGGGTGGAGGGCGCCTCCCGCCTTGTGGGCCCCTCAAGCTCCACCGATGTACTCCTTCCTCCTATATATACCTCACGTAGCCTCGACAGATCGAGATCACGGAGCCAAAAACCTAATTCCACCGCCGCAACTTTCTCAGATCCACGAGATCCCATCTTGGGGCCTGTTCGGAGTTCACGGAAGGGGAATCCACCACGGAGGGCTTCTACATCATCATCATAGCCTCTCCGATGAAGTGTGAGTAGTTTACTTCAGACCTTCGGGTCCATAGTTAGTAGCTAGATGGCTTCTTCTCTCTTTTTGGATCCCAATACAATGTTCTCCCCCTCTCTCGTGGAGATCTATTCGATGTAATCTTCTTTTTGTGGTGTGTTTGTTGAGACCGATGAATTATGGGTTTATGATCAAGGTTTATGGAGCTCCGGAACAGGCCCCAAGATGGGATCTCGTGGATACAGAAAGTTGCGGCGGTGGACTTAGGTTTTTGGCTCCGTATCTGATCGTTCGGGGGTACATAGGTATATATAGGAGGAAGAAGTACGTCAGTGGAGCAACAGGGGGCCCATGAGGGTGGAGGGCGCTACCGGGGAATGGCGCCTTCTACCTCGTGCCTTCCTGTTGGTTGCTTGACGAGGGTCCAAGTCTCTGGATCATGTTTGGTGAGAAAATCACGTTCCCGAAGGTTTCATTCCGCTTTGACTCCATTTGATATTCCGCTTTCTTCAAACACCGAAATAGGCAAAACAAAGAAATCTGGGCTGGGCCTCCGGTTAATAGGTTAGTCCCAAAAGTAATATAAAAGTGGAAAATAAAGCCCAATATGGTCCAAAATAGTAGATAATATAGCATGGAGCAATCAAAAATTATATATACGTTGGAGACGTATCACGCGACACCTTGATCTCCATCGTAGCATCGTTTTCGTCTCGCCAACTATTGCTTCTACGACTATCGCTACCGCTTAGTGATAAAGTAAAGCATTACACGGCGATTGCATTTCATACAATAAAGCGACAACCATATGGCTCCTGCCAGTTGCCGATAACTCGGTTACCATATCACATCACAACATGCCCTGCAAAAACAAGTTAGACGTCCTCTACTTTGTTGTTGCAAATTTTACAAGTTAGACGTCACAATGATTATGCTACCGATGCAGGGCTTCGCCTAAGCACCGCTACAATATTATCGAGGTGGAATATCGTGGAGGGGGCCACCGCACACGGCTAAGAGATCAAGAGATCAATTGTTGTGTCTAGAGGTGCCCCCTGCCCCCGTATATAAAGGAGCAAGGAGGGAGAGGCAGCCGGCCAGGGAGGGTGCGCCAAGGGGGGAGTCCTACTCCCACCGGGAGTAGGACTCCTCCTTTCCTAGTAGGAGTAGGAGAAGGGGGAAAGGAGGAGGTGGAGAGAAGGAAGAAGAGGGGGGCCGTCGTCCCCTTCCCTTGTCCAATTCGGACTGGGGCAAGGGGGCCGCGCGCCACCTCGTGGGTGCCCTCTCTCTTCTCCACTAAGGCCCAATAGGTCCATTACTTCCCCGGGGGGGTTCCGGTAACCCCCGGTACTCCGGTAAAATCCCGATTTCACCTAGAACACTTCGGATATCCAAATATAGGCTTCCAATATATCAATCTTTATGTGTCGACCATTTCGAGACTCCTCCTCATGTCCGTGGTCATATTCGGGACTCCGAACTACCTTCAGTACATCAAAACACAGAACCCATAATACTGATCGTCATCTAACTTTAAGGGTGCGGACCCTACGGGTTAGAGAACTATGTAGGCATGACCGAGACACGTCTCCGGTCAATAACCAATAGCGGAACCTGGATGCTCATATTGGCTCCTACATATTATACGAAGATCTTTATCGGTCAAACCGCATAACAACATACGTTGTTCCATTTGTCATCGGTATGTTACTTGCCCGAGATTCGAGCATCGGTATCTCAATACCTAGTTCAATCTCGTTACCGGCAAGTCTCTTTACTCGTTCCGTAATACATCATCTCGCAACTAACTCATTAGTCACAATGCTTGCAAGGCTTATAGTGATGTGTATTACCGAGAGGGCCCAGAGATACCTCTCCGACAATCGGAGTGACAAAATCCTAATCTCGAAATACGCCAACCCAACAAGTACCTTCGGAGACACACAGAGAGCACCTTTATAATCGCCCAGTTATGTTGTGACGTTTGGTAGCACACAAAGTGTTCCTCCGGTAAACGGGAGTTGCATAATCTCATAGTCATAGGAACATGTATAAGTCATGAAGAAAGCAATAGAAACATACTAAACGATCAAGTGCTAAGCTAACGGAATGGGTCAAGTCAATCACATCATTCTCCTAATGATGTGATCCCGTTAATCAAATGACAACTCATGTCCATGGCTAGGAAAGTTAACCATCTTTGATTAACGAGCTAGTCAAGTAGAGGCATACTGGTGACACTATGTTTGTCTATGTATTCACACATGTATTATGTTTCCGGTTAATACAATTCTAGCATGAATAATAAACATTTATCATGATATGATGAAATAAATAATAACTTTATTATTGCCTCTAGGGCATATTTCCTTGAGTATCAAGCATCCCCAAGCTTAATTCATGCTCGTCCTCGAGTAGGTAAATGATAAAAACGGAATTTTTGATGTGGAATGCTACCTAACATAATCTTTAATGTATTTTTCTTTATTGTGGCATGAATGTTCAGATCCGAAATATTCAAGATAAAAGTTTAATATTGACATAAAAATAATAATACTTGAAACATACTAACTAAGCAATCATGTCTTCTCAAAATAACATGCCCAAAGAAAGTTCATCCCTACAAAATCATATAGTTTGGTCATGCTCCATTTTCTTCACACAAAAATGCTCTCATCATGCACAACCCCGATGACAAGCCAAGCAATTGCTTCATACTTTACTATTCTCAAACTTTTTCAACTTTCATGCAATACATGAGCGTGAGCCATGGATATAGCACTATGCGTGGAATAAAATATAATGATGGGGGTTGTGTAAAGAAGACAAAAAAGGAGAAAGTCTCACATTGACGCGGCTAATCAACGGCCTAGGGAGATGCCCATCAATTGATGTCAATGCAAGGAGCAGGGATTGCCATGCAACGGATGCACCAGAGCTATAAATGTATGAAAGCTCAACAAAAGAAACTAAGTGGGTGTGCATCCAACTTGCTTGCTCATGGAGACCTAGGGCATTTGAGGAAGCCCATTGTTGGAATATGCAAGCCAAGTTCTATAATGAAAAATTCCCACTAGTATATGAAAGTGACAAAATAAGAGACTCTTTATCATAAAGATCATGGTGCTACTTTGAAGTACAAGTGTGGAAAAGGATAGTAACATTGTCCGTTTTATTTTTTTATTTTCCTTTTTTTGGACCTTTCTTTTTTTTATTCGGCCTTTCTTCTTTTTTTTTTCTTTTTTTTGGGACAATGCTCTAATAATGATGATCATCACACTTCTATTTATTTACAACTCAAAAATTACAACTCGATACTAGAACAAAATATGATTCTACATGGATGCCTCCGGCGGTGTACGGGGATAGGCAATGAATCAAGAATGACATGTATGATGAATTATGCATGGTGGCTTGCCACAAATACGATGTCAACTACATGATCATGCGAGGCAATATGACAATGATGAAGCGTGTCATAATAAATGAAACGGTGGAAAGTTGCATGGCAATATATCTCGGAGTGGCTATGGAAATGCCATAATAGGTAGGTATGGTGGCTGTTTTGAGGAAGATATAAGGAGGTTTATCTGTGATAGAGCGTATCATATCACGGGGTTTGGATGCACCGGCGAAGTTTGCACCAACTCTCAAGTTGAGAAAGGGCAATGCACGGCATCAAGAGGCTAGCAATGATGGAAGGGTGAGAGTGCGTATAATCCATACACTCAACATTAGTCATAAAGAACTCACATACTTATTGCAAAAATCTACAAGTCATCAAAAACCAAGCACTACGCGCATGCTCCTAGGGGGGTAGATTGGTAGGAAAAGACCATCGCTCGTCCTCGACCGCCACTCATAAGGATGACAATCAAAGAACACCTCATGTTTCAAATTTGTTACACAACGGTTACCATACGTGCATGCTATGGGACTTGCAAACTTCAACACAAGTATTTCTCAAATTCACAATTACTCAACTAGCACAACTTTAATATCACCATCTTCATATCTCAAAAAATCATCAAATATCAAATTTATCATAGTATTCAATGCACTCTATATGAAAGTTTTTATTATACCCATCTTGGATGCCTATCATATTAGGACTAATTTTATAGCCAAAGCAGATTACCATGCTGTTCTAAAGAACTCTCAAAATAATATAAGTGAACATGAGAGATCAATAATTTCTATAAAATAAAACCACCACCGCGCTCTAAAAATATATAAGTGAAGCACCAAAGCAAAATTATCTAGCTCGAAAGATATAAGTGAAGCACATAGAGTATTCTAATAAATTCTGATTCATGTGTGTCTCTCCAAAAGGTGTGTACAGCAAGGATGATTGTGGTAAACTAAAAAGCAAAGACTCAAATCATACAAGACGCTCCAAGCAAAACTCATATCATGTGGTGAATAAAAATATAGCACCAAGTAAAGTTACCGATGGACGAAGACGAAAGAGGGGATGCCTTCCAGGGCATCCCCAAGCTTAGGCTTTTGGTTGTCCTTGAATTTTACCTTGGGGTGCCTTGGGCATCCCCAAGCTTAGGCTCTTGCCACTCCTTATTCCATAATCCATCAAATCTTTACCCAAAAACTTGAAAACTTCACAACACAAAACTCAACAGAAAATCTCATGTGCTCCGTTAGTGCAAGTAAACAAACCACCACAAAAAAGTACTGTAATGAAATCATTCTTTATTTATATTGGTGTTAAACCTACTGTATTCCAACTTCTCTGTGGTTCATACCCCCCGATACTAGCCATAGATTCATCAAAATAAGCAAACAACACACGAAAAACAGAATCTGTCAAAAACAGAACAGTCTGTAGTAATCTGTATCAAACACGAACTTCTGAACCTCCAAAAATTCTGAAAAAATAGGACGACCTAGATAATTTGATTATTGATCTACTTAAATTGGAATCAGTATTTTATCACTTTCTGGTGATGTTTAACAATTGTTTTCGTGAGCAGAAATTTCTGACTTTTTTAGCAAGATCAAATAATTGTTATGCAAGAAGATCATATAGGTTTAACTTGGCACAAACACTAATTAAAATATAAAACCAAATATAACCAAAGGCTAGATGAATTATTTATTACTAAACAGAACCAAAAAGCAAGGAATAAAAATAAAATTGGGTTGCCACGGCTAGCTACAATCTCGATGAGACCCAAAGGCAGGACGGCCGAGGGCCGTTCACGCTATCGACCTTCATGCAAGGTCAGGTCGGCCTGCACCTGGACAGCTTCCCGCTCGACCATGAGTTTCTGAAGGACTACGGCCTCGAGGAAGAGGATGAGTTGGACATCGACGGGGAGCCTTTGTTCGAGGAGGCGCTCGCCAACCAAGCCGCCGGGGTGAAGCCGAAGCGCAAGAGCAGGCGAACGAAGGGATACACGGTGGCCAAGGACAAACTCCTTTGTGAGTGTTGGGGGACATTGGGCAAGATCCCAAGGTCGGCGCTAACAAAAGGCATCAACCTTTTGGACTCGTGTCCATCATGAGTTTCATGAACGCAAGAAGTTTCCGCCGTACCAAATGCAAAGCACGCGCGGGTGGGTGTCCATTTCGAAGCGATGGAAGGTGATCCAACAAGAGTGCAACAAGTTTTGTGCCACTTTTTGAGAGCATCAAGGCACGCCCCGTTAGCGGCATCGGCATGAAAGACATGGTATGCATGAATGCATGCGCCCCTCTTTGTTTCATTCAGTTTATGCTTGCATGTTCATTTCCATATCCATTTGCCAATATGCTTGCATGCAATCCATTTGTAGGCATTCCAAACTTTGAAGGCATTCAAGGTCCAACACGAAGGCAAGTCCTTCAACCTTTCTCATTGTTGGAGGGTCATCAAAAATGAGGAAAAGTTCAAGGCGCAATATGTCGTCCTCATGGCGCGTGGGGGGGGGGGAGAAAGCCATGGAGGAGGTTGGGGAGGGCGAGAAGCCACGACCGCGGGGGAAGACCAACTCCAAGAAGGAGGACAAGCGGGATGTGGCGTCGATCACCTTGATCGCAACCGTGGAAGGCATGATTACCAAGAAGGACTCAAGGGAGGAGAAGCGCCGGCAAGACAAGGAAGAACAAATGAATGCCTTCATGGAGATCCAAAGGAGGAGGCTTGAGATGGTGGAGGAGAAGCAAGCCAAGATGCTTGAGATGGAGGCGAAAGAAGTGGCTCTCACTAGCATGATGACGGGGGTGGAGATCATGAAGGTGGACCTCAACACCGTGTCGCCCGTCGTTCGAGAAGATGCAGGCTGACATGCTCAATTTCGACGACGAGTGATCCATGGCAGCGAGTGACATCCTTTTTTGCATGCCGACAAGTGTGCTGCCATGACCACGGCTGCGATGGTGTGGTCGAACTCCCGCCCCTTTTTGTGTTCTGCCATGTGTGCAGGCCCTGGCAAGTGCGTCATCATGAATTGTGTGGTGTTTTTTTAAAGCTGGCATGGTGTCGACATGAATTTTGAGCGACGACATGGCCGCTGGCATAATCTACAGCCGTAGGCCTTCTCAAATTTGTGCGCGGACATTATATGGATTGACGCGTTGGGCACACTGCCTATCCAAATCAAAAAAATGACGGACGCCGAGCGGGCAGCCGACCCAAACGGACAAAAGCGCCGTTCGTTTGGGTCGACGCATTGGAGTTGCTCTAAGACCCTTCAGGGGTCATTTAGTCAAAATTGTTAGAAGGGATAAAAAGAATTGGTGGAATAATTCGTTGTATTGATTGAGCTTCGTGGCCATATATATAAAAGGTAAACGTTTAGGAACGGCTGACCGGCCGAACGCTTGGCCGGTGCCAGACCCACACATATCTTATCCCTTCTAACGCCTTTTCCCTCTGTTCTTATCCCCAACATATCATCTCTCCCTCTCTTCTCCGCTCCTCTTCCTCCATTAATCCCGACCAGAATTTGTGCATCTGGCGAGAGCCCGCCACAGGACCTCCCCTAGCCATGCTGCTTTCTTCTTCCTCCTCCAGCTAGTGGGGAATAACAGCTGCACCTGTGCGGCTGTGCAGTGCTGGTGTGAGCGGGGGAGCAGCGCCCGGGGGGATGTGTGGCGAGCAGGGACCGCGATGATGGTGCTAGGCAGGCCACATGCCGGAGATGGAAGAGAGGGAGGTGGGTGACGGCGGTGCGGCACATCACAGCTAGGCTGGGGGCTTTGGGTGCGACTGGTCTCACCATTGATGCGAGCCAAGCATAAGAGCTGAGACGACGGCAGAGATGCTGGAACCAGCAGTGAATGTTGCATTCGGCAAGAGCAAAAGTTGAAGCTTTCACCAGCAACCCCGCCGCCAGTCGCAGGGCGTCAGTGAATGTTGCATTCGGCAAGAGCAAAAGTTGGAACCGTCGACGTGCAATGCTGGAATCAGCAGCAAGACGCCCTGCGACTGGCGGCGGGGTTGCTGGTGAAAGCTTCAACTGGCATAGAAAAAAGCTTCAACAGGCATGAAAACGGCTTCAACCGTGGAAAATTTCATCAACCGGCGTGAAAATAGCTTCACCTGCAGAAAAGCTTCAACCGGGGAAGGAGAAAGCTTCAACCATGGGGGGAAAGCTTTAATGGGCGTGGATAAAAAGCTTCAATCATGAAAGAAATCTTCGAGCCGCGAGGGAAAAAGATTCAACCGGTCTGTGAAAAAGCTTCAACCGATGAAGGAGGAAGCTTCAACCATCAAAAGCTTCAATTGCCATGGGTAAAAAGCTTCAAACCGTAGAAATAGATACAACCGGCCCGAAAAAAGATTCAAGGGAAATGGAAAAAAGCTTCAACTGGCACGACATGCCGACATGGTGCAAGCGGCGACATCAGGAGCTTCAGCCGATGACATGGCGGTGCTGCATCGGTGTGCTATGATGGAGGCGGCTAATTGCTGTAAACAATGAAAGCGTCGAGCGACGATGGCGTTGCTACGGGACGACGACGGCTGCAAGGACGGCGACCGGCGGCGAGGACAGGTGCTACGAGGAACGGATGCTACAAGGACGGCGAGCCGATGATGCTTCAAGGTCATGTCTCAGGCGTCCATGGCCGTTGTCCAGCAGGAACCGTTGTTTCTTTTACCCTTCTTCCCTGCATGAATTGTGGATCAGATGCGTATTTTGGTGAGGAAAAAAAACTCTGAAATGCCCGATCCAACAGTGGGTAACGACAGAATCCGACGGGCATGGGGCGACCGGCCGAAAGGTTGCGCCGGTCCGCCGACGCATAGCACTGGCCTATATAAAAGTACATGATCTATTTGGAGTCCAAGACAAGATGGAATAATTCCTAGTATATCCTAAGTTTCCTAATTAACCATTATACTCAACAAAAAAAATACCCCAGAGAGTTGCTCTTACCTGGCCTGCGAAACAGTGGTTGATCTTTTCGGCTCCGGCCGACGTACAGTGAACACGCACAAGTTTTAAATTCTCGAATTACGTGTTGACAAAGATTCGAGCGTAGGTGGCCCTAGCATACATTGTTGTCATGCTTTGGTCGCTCCGCGATAAAATGTACTACTCCCTTCGTTTGGAATTACTTGTCACAGAAATAGATGTATCTAGACGTATTTTAATTCTAGATACATCCATTTCCTAGACAAGTAATTCCAAACGAAGGAAATACTCCTATATAAGGTACTGTTGTGAAGTATAGTACGGTTAACTATACTCTGTGGAGTGCTAGGGCAGCACACTTGTTGGCTTATCGCTGTCGCCTTCACCGCAAGGCAGGGACGCAACAGCCATGGAAATACACCGATGCGTGTTCCTTCCTCCACGCTTCGCGCGCGTCTGCCTGCGCACGTAGCGTCTCCGCGCGCGCTCAAACGCAGTGTAAACGAAAACACGTACCACTACGCTACGTGTCAGCAGCACCGCTGTAAGTAGGCTGTACCGTTCCCCGCAAAAAAACCCGGATATATTAACGCCCACATATATGGGCGTTAGCCAACTCACCCACATGCTTTCATCATCGTTCAGTAACTTCTGCACGAATCTTGGCATAAATTAGCTGATTTTGTATGCCACGTAGGACAACTCGCGTGTGTGGTGTGTGAAAGAGGTCGCGCACACATCCGTTTTACCACACGGAGGAGTCGGTGTGTGTGCGTTTAGCAGTTCGCTCACACATCAGTTTTAGTCACGCACAAGGGCTGGTGTGTGGGCAGTTTGCCATCTCGCCCACACGCCCGCCTCCTCTCCCACACCCAAACTGCTAGTTGCCATGCGTTTTGCAGTGTACATGGCAACTGCCCTAGTGTGAATGCAAGCAGATGGCAACTTTTTTTTTATCCGAACATGTCAGTTGCCATATGTTTGGCATAGTACATGGCAAACTGCCCTAGGGTGCACGTAAGCAGATGGCAACTCTTTCTTTTTTAAATGGCAACTGCTCTAGCGTGCTTGTGAGCACATGGCAACTTTCTCTTTTACCCGAACATGTTTTTTGCCATGCCTTTTTTTTAGCGCTACATGGCAACTGCCTAGTGTTAGTAGGTGGCAACTCCTAAAGTTCTGAAATCATGGCAACTGCAGTAGATCAGACCACACATGACAACAACCGTAGTTGTCCAAAAAATGGCAATCTGGAACTTCGACCTGAGATGGCAACTGCAGCTGAGCAAACATGGCAACTGTAGTTGTCCGACATGGCAACCGTAGTTCAGCAACATAGCAACTGCACTTAAACGAACATGGACGAGGGTCCGGCCCATGGCAAGTGCGGGGCGCGCGGTAAAGTGTCACGTGGGGCGTGCGGGACCACAGTACGAGGTTCGACGCATCGGGCGTGTGGGCGTTATCTATTTCACCCACACGCACGCGTGTAAGAGGGACCGGGAGGGAAAAAAAGACGTGTGGGCGCTATTTTTTTTGCCCACACACAGACGTGTGGGCTGGTCCTCTTAGGCACCACACAGAACGTGTGGGCAGATTTCTTAATGCCCACACGTGTGGCAGTTAGCGGCGTCAAAAAAAAGTAGGCTGTACCGCTGTACTGCTAACTAGATACTCCTTGCACGTGCGTAGGCGTGACCCGCCGGCCGGTGCGCGCGGCGGCGGTACTCGTACCCCGTAGGTCACTGACAAGGCCTGTAGACGCTGTAGTACGTGCTATGTGAACTAAAACCCATGATAAATAATTTGGAACGAAGGGAGTACGTCCTAGCTGATCGATCGCGGGCGCTGGAGCGGCTCAAGGCCGGCGGCGGCCGGCCGTCCCTCCAACTAACTGTGCCCACGGTGTTTTGTCCATCGTCGGTCACATGCATGCACGCGCGCGCTCGGTCGGCCATGCATTGATGCATGTAGCGCGAAGTCCGCCGGCCCACTGGATAGTAGACTGGTATGACTATAGTGAAGCATGCAGTCCAGCTGGTCTTCCACAATAGTGAGGGCATGGCCGGGCAGTGCCACGGATCCATGCAGTAGAGTGCATTCATGCGTGCGTGCACAATTATTGGGCATGGGAAACTCGATGTGTCGATCAGGTTGCGCGAGGCCAAATTTCGTGTTTTGACCCTTTTCATACTATTTCAGGATCTGACCCCGGTTTGAATTTTTTTCAAGATTTGACCATTTTTCCTACCGTCAGGGCCTCTGGTGGTAGGGTTATGCAGCCTACCGTCAGGTCCCCTGGCGGTAGGGTGTTTATCCACATCAGCACGCGGAAACGGACGCCGTCCCCCTCCGTCGCACCCTACCGCTAGGGCACCTGGCGATAGCCTATCTAACCCTACCGCCAGCGTCCCGGGCGGTAGGGTCCTGGCAGTTATTTTGCAGGAAACCCCCGCGCCTCTGCCCATCTTCCCGCCCCTCCCCCTCCCTCCCCATCGACAGTTCCTCATTTTCTTCCCCAAGTCGCCCCTCTCTCCCTCACTCATCTCCTCTACTCCTCCCTCGGATCTTCATCATTTCTTCATCATTTTTGCGGATCGAGATGTCCCCGAAGAGAGAAACGTAAGCTCCTCCAATCCCTCCAATTAGTTTTTGCAAACTTGCTTCCGATTCAACGCATTTTTTGTTTCAAATCCCTCATATCTTTGAACGTAGATTGGATTTTTTTGTACCTAAGATTGTTTTAGCTTGATTGTAGTTGTAGTTCTTATTTCTTTAGTAAGTAGTGGTATTGAATATGAACTCTAATCAATAGTTCATAAGTTAGTGTGAAGATGAACCTAGTTCATAAATTTTTTGTTAAAAATTTATGATGTAATGCATGTGGGAGGACTTGATAGTAGTTTTATGATGCATGTTGATATGATGATATGAAGATGTTGGAGGATTTTTATTATGATATGATGCATATTGGAGTAAACAAAATATATATGATGCAAGTAGTGGATTTGGTTGGAATAAATATAATATGGTATGATCCATATGTTTAAGTCTGGAACAATGGCACAACCATCGCCCATTCATCTCCAACACGACCCGTCCGGCTTGCCACTTCCGTACGTGTACGAGTCCTTCCCCGAGCTTCTGGTGCCGGTGACCGATTTTTCAGACGAGTTCCTACAGGAGACAAGGGCAGTGCGGTGGCACGAGAGGGCAGAACGGATCACCGACAATGTGAAGTGTTGGTCGCAGAGTGTGATGGAGTGGAAGAGAGTGAAGGCAGAGATGGAGGGAGATCCAACTATCTGCCGTGAACGCCGGGAAGGGACCATTGAAGTTGCCAAGCAGCACTTCAACTAGGAGTCACAAGAATTTGGGCCGCAGGATCTACTTCGAGAGCACCGCGGAGGAGAGAGCTGGATGCCGCCCCAAGTGCATCGGCGCTCGATATCATCACCGGGAAGGGCGGAGGCGAAAACTCCAAATGGGCAAGGCAAGGTGGGAGTGCTTGAACGGTCGAATGCCGAACAGCATTCCGCCTCCGCTGAACCGTGTATCCGCTGCCAGATCTGTCTCCACGCCCCGTCCTAACATACGCTGGTGTTGGGAGGTATATCCAACCTATAAACATGTCTGTTGGATATGCATCTATGTTTTAGTACGGGTTGTCAAACTATGGGACAAGTTTGCTATTTGCTATTTCGTACTTATCAATCTATGTGTAAATTCTTTGATATTTGCTATATGGAACCTTTATTAATATGTGAGTTCAAAATTTGCTATTCGTGAACTATGTGAAACTTGTGACAAAACAAACAATCAATAAAATTTGTAAAAACCTAAACCCACGGGATCCACCGTCAGGGGACGTGGCGATAGGGTCAGACAGCCTACCGCCAGTCCCTAAGGCGGTATGGTGAACCCTACCGCCAGGGGCATTGCATATTTTGTTGCAGAATGTTTGTACGTACAGCAGAACCCTGCCACACCCTACCGCCAGGGACGCTGGCGGTAGGGTTAGATAACCTACCGCTGTGGCCGGCGGTAAGGTACCTATCCACGCCAAGACAGTAAACGGCCGTCGTCCCCCTCCGTCATACCCTACCGCCAGGGTTTCTGGCGATAGCATGTCTAACACTACCGCCAGAGACCCTGGCGGTAGCAAAAGGGTCAAATCCCGAAAATATTTCAAACCAGGGTCAGATCCTGATTTTGTTAGGGAAAAGGGTCAAAATATGAAATTTTGCCATGGGGAGAATGGATGGAAGTTACGTACATGCTCTGTCTCACGGACACACAGTAGTCTCGATCAATTAAGCCCTGTGCATGTTTGTACGCACATGTCTGAAGCCGCGTGAGTGTCGCCGTCAGGCACCCTGCTTCGGAGCATGGGGTAGATCCATTTTTTGTCGTGAACACACACGTATACACGCGAACATTGCCGAAGGCAATTAAGAGGCGCTGAGAGCGATCGAGATACCATCCGCGTTCGATCGATCGCGGAACATGACAAGCCGCAAAAGGACCGCTGATCCGATTGTCTAACATTTCGGCGAGGGGAATCTTGATGATACGTACGTGATCTTACATGTACATCATTGACATCCTAGCTACTGACTAGTGGATACGGCCGGTGTTCTGTGTGCATTAACTGATGTAGGGAATAGCTTGGAGTCAGTCGAATGAAATTTTGATTTGGGTCAGTCAATTTGGCCTCGATCAGTTTGAAACGCTAGATGGAAAATGAACGGCCCAGATTATATCGTCTTCCTCCATGTGTTTTCCAGATTGCATCTTCTTCCTCGTCCCGCCACCTGCTGCCACACCGCCCTCTCCCCAACCTCCCCCCACTGCCGATCATGTCGCCGCCCCCAGCCTTCCCTCTAGCCCCGCCAGGCGCCAGCGTCCATTTTTCTTCTTCGACGAAGCCCCACCACCCACCACCATCGACGTCCACCACCTTCTTCACCTTGAACACTAAAATAGATAATAGGGTGATGACGGTGAGCCCCTTCCTTCACTCCGTCGAGGCCCTTTCTTTTTCTTCCTTCATTCAAAATCGACTGATTTGAATTTGATATTCAGTTGATTGATATGTAGCTAAAGTGAAGGTTGTACGCATTGTAACATGAAACGTTTGATTGCTATACAGGACAGCCGGACGACACGTAAGTCCGATGGATCTTGATCCATCATACAAAACTGCCATACCGATCGATATCGACACGACCACACCTTCCATGCATGCATGCATGTATGTGCACTCCACAGATGCGCTATTGCATCGTATGGTGCACATGCATGTGCACTCCACAGTTGAACGTACATCAGCGTATCCATGTACGTACGTGTCCGAAGCCGCGTCAGTGTCGCCGTCAGGCACCCTGCTTCGGAGCATGGGGTAGATTCATTTTTGTCGTGAACATACATGTATGCACGCGAACATTGCCGAAGGCAATTAAGGCCAACTCCACCGCGCGACCCCAAACGGACGTCCGTTTTATCCGGATTCTGTCCGTTTGGGTAAGGATTTGGGGTCGTGTTCGGGTCTGTCCTGGGATACGGTGGCTGTGCGTCCAGTTCGCGGCCGCATCCATTTGCCCCATCCTGTCCGCGTACACTTTAAAAACTAAAAGCAACATTTCAAAGCCAAGCCCTAGTTCAGGCCAGTGGCGGCCCCAATTCATCACGCCGGCAACAGAGCCAACGGCCTACACGTCTATCACCGGCATCAGCCAGCCTCCAAAATGAATAGTTGTCCTCGCCGGCAACACAGCCAGCGGCCGGCAACACAGCCGGCCTCCAAAATGAATGTTTTCTCACCGGCACACTACCAGCGGCCGGACTGGCGGCACCCATGCCAGCCTCAAAAAGAATGGCCACGCCGATCGGACGATCTAGTTCAGGCCTTCGGCGTCGAGCATCTCCTTCTGCCTGGCCTCGAACCAGGCCCTCGTCTTGTCGCTCATCTTCGACAAGTCCACGCTCATGATCGCAAGGGCCACCTCCTTCGCTTTGGTGGCGGCATTGGTGGCCTCGATGTCGAGCTGCCTCGCACAGCCTTTGACGTTGTCGGCCTCGATGTCGAGCTGCCTTTGCCGGGCCGCCTCCTCCATGTCGAGCTGCCTTTGCCGGGCCGCCTCCTCCATGTCGAGCTGCCTTTGCCGGGCCGCCTCCTCCATGTCGAGCTGCCTTTGCCGGGCCGCCTCCTCCATGTCGATCTTCCTCCTCTTGGCCGCCTCCTCCATCTCAAGCTTCTGTCTTTGAAGGTCTAGGTATTGCTTCATTTGCTCGTCCTTGCTTTGCCGCTTCTTCTCGTCCCTCACATCCTTTTGAGACATCATGCCATGCAAAGTCTCATGCAAGGCCATGGATGAGGCGTCACGTATGTCGTCCACCTTGGAGTTGGTCTTGCCCCTCGACCTCTTCAACGCCTCGCCATCTCCATCTCCGGCAAACTTGGCCGTCTTCAGTCCTCTCTTCTTTTGTAGTTCACGGTATTGGTCCTTGAACTTAGGGCACATGTTGATGAGCGTCCAACAATGCGTAAGAGTGAATGGCTTGTCATTGTGCCGGGCCTTGAATGCCTCTAAAGATTGGAATGCCTACACCACATGACCAACAACAAGAGAACATGCAAATCATTACACGGCCGAAGTCTCATGGCCGTCAGAAAAGGAAAGGGCTAGAAAGAGGAGATCATACCATGTCCCCAACGCCGAGACCACTCACGGGCCGTGCTTCAACGCTCTCAAATGCGGCACGATACTTGTTGCACTCTTGTTGGATGAACAACCATCTTTTTTGAATCGAGCCGATGCCACGGTTGCTTGTAATTTGGAAGGGCTCAAACATCTTCCTTTCATGAAATGTTTTGTGGACTCTAGTCCAAAAAACAATGCCCTTTTGTTGCGCGCCGGTCCTCGGATCTTGGCTAATCTCCATCCAAGCTTGGCAAATCAACTTGTCCTCATCTTGTGTATATGAACCCGTGCGGATGCTCTTCCTCTTCTTTTGTGCCTCCGCTCTTTGGGTGAGCTCGTCGATGAACAATGGCGCACCACTAATATCTACGTCATTGCTTTCTTCTTCTTCTTCATCACCTTCGACATAGATGTCATCGTCTTCATGCCACGAGTCACCATGGTCGTAGTCAGCACAGTCATGCCCACCTTCATCGGGACGATTTCGGGCGCCGCCATCCTGACTTTGGGTCTCATCGGGGTCGTAGGCACGGCCATGCCCGCCGTCGAAGATCACGTCTTCCATGTAGCGGTTGTAGAAGGGGTCGTCGACCGCTGGCATTGGGGTTGGCATTTCGTCAAACAAGACGCGGGGGCCCGGCATGGCGCCCGTGAACGGTGCCCGTGCCTGCTTTCTTAGCATCTCGACGGACGGCCGCCCGCCGCTGCTGGACCCAGGCGTGATGTTGAGGTCGATGACGGCCGCGGGGCGCGGTGTGGATGGCGCGAACACGTCCGACGACCCCGAGAAACGGGTCTGGCCGTCGTGCCTTGGCGGAGGGAAGCAGGGCGACATGGGCGGCGCGACGCCGGCGATCGGCGGCAGCGTAGCCGGGCGACCGACGAGCCTGTGCCGCCGGCCGACGGCCGCCGCAGGGAACCCGGCGGGGCGGCCCATGCCAAGCATGAGGATGGCGTGCGCTTTGTTGACGAGGTCCTCCTTCGTCGGCAGCGGCCTTGCTGGCGCTGACCTCCAGCTCCTCGCGCTGGGCGATGAACTTGGCCGCGGCGGCATTGACCTTGACGACCGCTCTCCGTTCCCTCCTCTTCGCCGATTCCGCGTCCAACTTGGCGATTTCCTCCGGCGTGCACTCCGACAACGGCTTCCTTGGCGCCTTCTTCTTCACCTTTGCGGGCGGGTCGACGGCCAGGCCGCCGGAACTCGGCGGGGCGTCGGCCATGGACGGGGGAGAGAGGGGGCGGCGGGAGGGACGTGGGAGGGTTTGGGGCAAATGGCGCCAAATGGGCGTGGGGGGGGGGGGTTGGTTTCTCCCACCGACAGGCGGGCCAGGGGAGGACAAGCGCTGCCCCGCCCGTCATGCTGTCCGCTTTCAATTCAAACCGAGCGCAAGTTTGAGCCGGAGATGGGTCAAAAACGAGCTGAATCCGGACATTTGTCCGTTTGAGGCCGCGCGCTGGGCCGCCTCTTTTGTCTCTTTTACCCTAAACGAACGGGGACGGACATGATAGGGTCGCGCGGTGAAATTTGCCTAAGAGGCGCTGAGAGCGATCGAGATACCATCAGCGGTCGATCGATCGCGGAACATGACAAGCCGCAAAAGGACCGCTGATCCGATTGTCTAACATTTCGGCGAGGGAATATTGACGATACGTCCGGTGTTCTGTGTGCATAAAATGATGTACGCACTCTACTGCGTACATGCAACGGTTGATTGCTATACATGACAGTAGGACGACACGTAAGTCTCTATGCATGTGCACTGCACAGTGGTACACTTGCACTATTGTATCGTATGGTGTACATGCGTGATGCATGCACGCTGCACACATCACTGGCGTATCCATGTGCGTTCGGGCCTGCCCATCCCGAGCTTAAATTGGGTTCTCAGCACAAGTCAGCGGCGAGGAAGAAGAGGCGAACTATCGATGGCGGGACACGACGGTTCCCTGCACGTGCCTAGGCGCCCGCCGCCCGTGCCATGACCACGCTGGTCCAACATCACCATCAAGATCGATGCCAATTCTCAAAAAAAAAAATCAAGATCGATGCCCATGTTTTGGTACCGAGCGCTGCTACACGGCCGACCGTTTGTGCACGATTTTCAGACGACAGAGAACTACAGCCGTTTATCACGTATGTTTTGCACATGCAGCAGCCATCGATGGGAGCATCGTGCAAAATCGTATGTCATGTTAAACAATCTTCTGTCACGTTACACGTCCAGGAACTTGGAGCACAAGTCTAGGTAGTTAGGGAGATCTCTTTTACTGTTATGTCGTTTATCTTTGTATCTCTCTACTTCCTTATCTTCATGTATCTCTCCTGGTTGTTGCAACCGAATCATGTATGGCTCTGCGAGAGCTGGCCTCGCCCCAATCAATATATAACCGCGAGCTGTCATGTATGACAGTTGAGACGCTTCTACGAATCCTAACATGGTATACAGAGCCTCCCTCTTCCATCTCATCTAGCCATCATGTTCAACCTTCGCCCATCTCCCATCGTCATGTCTTCCTCTAGCCAAATCATCTCCTCTGACCTAAACAATACAATCTCAGAACCTCTTACTCGCACAAACTATGTTTTGTGGCGAGTCCAAGCCTGATCTCAGATCATAGAGGCAGGTCACTTCGGATACCTTGATCAAACAGTCCCAGAACCACTAGCCACCATTACCTCCAAAAACACAGAAGGAAAAGATCAGACCACACCAAACCCAGCCTACTCCGCCTGGTTGATTCAAGATCAACAGCTTGTGGCATATCTGCTCCGCAACCTCTCCAAAGAAGTCTTAGTACAGGTCGCTTCCCTAGAAAAATCCCATGCCATCTGGTCTTCTCTCGCAAACATCTTTGCGGCTCAATCCAGATCACGTGCCAACAATTGCCGTGCTGCCCTTTCCAATGCCCAAAAGGGCTCCCAGTCTGCCATAGCCTACTTTCGTCAGATGCGCGCGCTTGCAGATGAACTTGCCATGGCTGGAAAGCCGCTTCTCGAGGGGGAGTTAATCTCCTTCCTCATCTCTGGCCTCGATATGGACTATCAACCCCTTATCTCTGCATTAGACGTCCGCACTGAGCCTCTCTCCGTCGATGATCTGTTCGGCATGGTGTCGAACTTTGATCAAAGGGTGGAGATGTTCCACGGCTCTGGATCGGGTGCTTTCAAAACATCCGCCAACGCCGCCTCTCGAGGGCGCGGTGGCTTCTCCAAAGGCAACCGCGGCGGCTTCCCCAAGGGCGGCAACAACAACGGCAACATCGGCGGTGGCTATGGCGGCTACCGCGGCGGCGGCTACAAAAACAATCACATCAATGGTGGCGGCAGCCACCGTGGCGGCGGTGGTGGAAACTACAACAACAACTACGGCGGCGGCAGGGGCTACTACAACAACAACGGCCCTCCGCGCCCTTTCTACAACAACAATCAAGGGCGCCGTTTTGCTGGGTATGAAGAGTACGAAAATAAATGTCAGATCTGTAAAAAAAACTAATCATATTGCAAAAGAATGCAAAAGGCGCTATGCAGAGGATAACTCCCAGAAGAAGCGTGTTGCCGCTGCAGCAGACATCTCCTATGGTAGTGCCGACTCAAACTGGTATGTTGATTCGGGCTCCAACGAGCACATCACCTCAGATCTCGAGAAGCTGACCATGCATGAGAGATACCACGGCAAAGATCAGATCAACACGGCAGAGAATGCTCCAGGTATGATGATAAGTCATGTTGGTCACCATCGTTAAAACCCCACATTGTGATATCCAGCTTAAAGATGTTTTACATGTTCCCGCTGCATCAAAGAATCTCGTTTCTGTTCATCGCATCACTCTTGATAATGGTGTCTTCATAGAATTTCACCCGTTCTTCTTTTTGATCAAGGACCAGGTCATGAGGAGGGTCCTCTATCGCGGTAGATGTGTGCAAGGTCTCTATCCGTTGATTCCCAAGTTTTGCAAGTTCAATAAACAAGTTCATGGAGACTTCAAGGTCTCTTCAGAATGATGGCACAATCGTTTAGGCCATCCGTCTTTCTCTATTGTTTATCAAATTCTTAGTAAACATAAGCTCCCATTTGTCGGTGAGCATGATCGTGAAACTATTTGTGATGCTTGTCAGAAAGCAAAAGGTCATCAATTGCCTTACTCTATTTCTACTAGTGTGTCAACAAAACCCTTGCAACTTATTTTTTCTGATGTGTGGGGTCCTGCCCCCTCTTCCGTTGGAGACACACATATTACGTAAGCTTCATTGATGACTACAGAAAGTACACGTGGATTTATTTGCTTAAAAAACGTTTCGATGTCTTTTAAGTATTCCACAACTCTCAAGCCCTAGTTGAGAGAAAAATTGATAGCAAAATCATTGCCATGCAATCAGACTGGGGTGGTGAGTATGAGAAGTTAAATTCCTTCTTTCAACAAATAGGAATTTCTCATCACATGTCTTGTCCCCATGCTCATCAACAGAACGGTTCCGCTGAACGCAAGCATAGGCACATTGTTGATGTAGGTTTCTCCCTTCTTGCTGCTGCATCTATGCCGTTAAAGTTTTGGGATGAAGCATTCCTAACTGCGGTTCATCTTATAAACTTGTTACCTAGCCGAGTCATCAACGACGAATCCCCAACCGAACATCTTTTTCATACCAAAACAGATTATGCCTCTCTCCGGGTGTTTGGGTGCGCCTGTTGGCCAAATCTACGTCCTTACAATAATCGCAAACTCAGCTTCCGGTCCAAACAGTGCGTCTTCCTTGGCTATAGTTCCCAACACAAGTGGGTCAAGTGCCTTGATGTTGCCATGGGTAGAATATACATCTCTCGTGATGTTGTGTTTGATGAAACAAAATTCCCCTTCGAAACCCTTCATCCCAATGCCGGTGCCCTCCTAAAACAAGAAATTCTTCTTCTTCCAACTACTCTTTCCGGTGTTGATCATGGGGGTGAAAACAATAGTACTGATCAACCTTTGACTACTCATCATATTTTGCCTGAGTGTATTGCTGCAGATCCATCTTCAGAAGAAATTTTGGGCTCAAACAGTGCAAACAGCAGTGGAAATGGCCATTTTTTCATGTGTAACCCGGCTGGGAACAAGCACGAGGCAGATCCGCCCCGGGATCACCGCTGCATGCAGCAGGTCGATCTGCACCGGGATCTACAACTGCAGCACCTGGTCCCTCCTCGGTCTCCGCCACAGACGGACGTGGGATCATGGGCGGCATGATGTAGCCCACCACCGCAGACACGACAATACCACTGCGTGCCAACAGGAGGACGGCGCGTGGCGGGATGGGACACGCGGTCCAGCACCAGATTCATCTGGTCCCACATCCCCTGGCCCCGCCAGCGTAGACCGGTCGCCCGAGCCGCGGTCGCCCGCTCCTGCGACAACGACGGGATCCCCTTGGGATTGGGGTCGCCAGCACCTGACGTTGACGCAGAGGAGACACCACCCCCTGGATCGCCTGCACCGCAGCATCTTGTGATCCCTCGTGTGGCGCCACGCACTAGGCTACAAAGGGGAGTTACTTCTCGCCTAAATTATAAAAAATTCTCTAAATTTGGAATGATGTGTACTACTGGTGAACCTAACACTTTGAAAGAAGCTCTTGATGACTCCAGGTGGAAAGCAGCCATGGATGATGAATTCAGGGCACTAAAGAAGAACAAGACATGGCATCTTGTTCCTCCTCAGCAAGGCAGAAACCTGATTGATTGTAAATGGGTGTATCGAATCAAGAAGAAATCTGATGGTACCATAGATCGATACAAAGCAAGACTTGTAGCCAAGGGCTTCAAGCAAAGGTATGGCATAGACTATGAGGACACCTTTAGTCCAGTAGTTAAAGCTGCAACAATACATTTGGTACTATCAATTGCTGTGTCCAGGGGATGGAGTCTTAGACAGCTAGATGTACAGAACGCGTTCCTTCATGGTGTTCTGGAAGAGGAAGTGTACATGAAACAACCTCCTGGGTTTGAAGACAGAAATGCACGATTCCATGTATGCAAGCTTGACAAGGCCCTGTATGGATTAAAACAAGCACCTAGAGCATGGTATTCACGGTTGAGTATGTAGCTTCAAGCACTTGGGTTTGTTCCATCAAAATCTGACACCTCCATGTTTATCTACAGCAAGTATCAAACCTTTATAATTGTTCTTATATACGTTGATGATATCATCGTCACTAGTTCCTTGAATGGGGCAGTATCAGCCTTACTCAAGGATCTAGGGTCTGAATTTGCTCTTAAGGACTTGGGAGACTTGCATTTCTTTTTAGGCATTGAGGTGAACAAAATAAACAATGTCATTCACTTGTCACAAGCAAAGTATGCAACCGAATTGTTGAGTAGAATTGGAATGAAAAACTGCAAGCCTTCACCAACACCTTTATCCAGCTCAGAAACTCTATCCTTGATAGAAGGAGAACCTTTGACTCAAGAGGACATTATCGGGCATGTAAGTCCGGTTGGTGGTCTTCAAGATTTGACTCTCACCAGACCTGACATTTCTTTTGCAGTTAATAAAGTGTGTCAATATCTTCAAGCACCAACCACAGCTCATTGGACAGCAGCCAAGAGAATTCTAAGGTACATAAAGAACACTTTGACCACATGTCTTACCTTCGCATTTATCATCTTCCACACTTGTCTCATGCTTTCTCGGATGCCGACTGGCTGGCTGTTTAGATGATAGAAGATCAACAGTGGTTTTGCTATCTTCTATGGTCCTAATTTAATTTCATGGTGTGCCAAGAAACAAGCTACTGCTTCTGTGTCAAGTCTGAAGCAGAATACAAGGCCTTAGCAAACGCAACAGCAGAAGTTATTTGGATTCAGTCTATGCTCAAAGAGCTTGGAGTGCCACAAGCCCAACCTCCTTGCTCACGGTGTGATAATCTTGGTGCCACCTCCTTATCTGCTAACCCAGTTTTTCATGCCAGGACCAAACACATCGAGATAGATTTTCATTTTGTAAGAGAACGAGTTGCAAACAAACAACTACATGTCAGATTCATTACCTCCAAGGAACAAATTGCAGATGGACTTACCAAGGCCTTGCCAACCAGAAGCTTTGAGTAATTTAGACGTAATCTCAACCTAATCCAGTTGTGATTAAGGGGGAGTGTTAAACAATCTTCTATCACGTTACACGTCCAGGAACTTGGCGCACAAGTCTAGGTAGTTAGGGAGATCTCTTTTACTGTTATGCCATTTATCTTTGTATCTCTCTACTCCCTTATCTCCATGTATCTCTCCTGGTTGTTGCAACCGAATCATGTATGCCTCTGCGAGAGCTGGCCTCGCCCCAATCAATATATAACCACGGGTTGTCATGTATGACAATTGAGACGCTTCTACGAATCCTAACATGTCAAAGAGTGAATTGCAAGAGACCAATTCTATAGAAATTAGACTAACCTTGAGGGTTTGAAAGATTGGTTAAACAATCCAAATAAAGTAAAGAGACCGAGATTAGGAAATCTTTCCAGCCGCCGCCTCCTCTTCCAAGAAAAGCTAGGGTTCGTGCCTCTCGCCGGCTCCGCAGCAGGTCCGCCTCGTCTTCGCTGGCCCTAGGGCCATGGGGGCGTGGTGGATCCTAGCAAGGGCCGGCGGGAGGGCTCCGTTGTTAGTCGTTCCTTCAAGATTTGTTAGGGTTTATGTCCTACTCAGGAAGACGAGACGGCGGCGGCTCCCTGAAGATGGAATAAAGGTCTCCCCGCCTAGTCCCCTGCTCCGGCAGGTGCGCCTATCATCGTTGGTGGGCGTGTGGAGGTGTGTCTCCGGCGGATCTATCCTCGGTGGATTTGCTCGGATCTGGTTGTGGTTCGCCTATGTTCGTGTGTCTTCGTGTTGGATCCTTTCGATCTACGTTATTCTTCATCGACGGTTTACGCTTCAGTGCGTTGGTCCTACCGGGCCTTAGCACGACGACTTCCCGACTGTCTACTACAACAAGTTGTGCCCGACTCCGGTGAGGGAGGGGTGCTGACGGCAGTGCGCCTTCGTCTTGCTTTAGTGATTGTAGTCGTCGCTAGGTGGTCTACGAATCTGGATGTAATTTTTATTATTTCTAGTGTTCGTTGTACTGCCATCATAGAAGATGAATAGATTGAAAGTTTTCTCGCAAAAAAAGAGTGAATTGCAAGAAACCATCACATTTGGCTTCTCTTGCAGAAAACAACCTGGTCGCTAATCTTTTGCAAAAGCCACCGCACATTCAGTAAAAGTTTTGCAGAGTGCACTGAACCTGTCATTTGGCGCGGTTGAGGGCGTTTCCGACAGGTGGGGCCTAAAATCTCTGACGTGTCCTAACGGACGTGCGGATGGCGCCGTTTTCTTAAGACTGACGCGGTCGGGTCGCGAGAGACAGACCGCCCGCGCCCGACGACATCTCGCTCGCTTGTTCCCCTCCCTCTTGCTCCTCTCCTCTCAGGTCGCCGCTGGCCGCCATGAGGGCTCCGCCGCGCAGTACATCTCCTCCGACGACTCCCCTCTCAAGGTCAGAACCTTCTATTGCTCATTTGTGTTATATGGTTTCTAGGGTTCAACATTTGCTTGATTTGAACAAGTTTTTGTTGGATTTCTTAGATCCCAGCTACAATTGATGAGCCGTCGTTCGAGGGTCTTGCTGACGACTTGAATGTGATTTGTGAGCATGGGAATCCAGGGAGGAAATATGTTGCATTTGAGGGGATAAGCACTGGGAGGAGGTTCATTGCCTATGCCACTGAAGTAAGTTTCAAGTTGTTGGGGAACGTAGTAATTTCAAAAAAAAATCCTACGCACACGCAAGATCATGGTGATGCATAGCCACGACAGGGGAGAGTGTTGTCCACGTACCCTCGCAGACCGAAAGCGGAAGCGTTAGCACAACGCGGTTGATGTAGTCGTACGTCTTCACGATCCGACCGATCAAGTACCGAACGTACGGCACCTCCGAGTTCAGCACACGTTCAACCCGATGACGTCCCTCGAGCTCCGATCCAGCCGAATGTTGAGGGAGAGTTTCACAAGACGACGGCGCAGTGACGATGTTGATGTTCTATCGATGCAGTGGCTTCGCCTAAGCACCGCTTCTGATATCGAGGTGGACTATGGTGGAGGGGGGCACCGCACACGGTTGGGAGAGATCAACTGATCAACTTGTGTCTAGGGTGCCCCCCTGCCCCCGTATATAAAGGAGCAAGGGGAAGGTGCGGTCGGCCAGGGAGGAGGCGCGCCAGGAGGAGTCCTACTCCTACCGGGAGTAGGACTCCCCCCTTTTCCATGTTGGACTAGGAGAGAGAGGGGGAAGAGGTGGAGGGAGGAAGGAAGGGGCGCCGCCTCTCCTTGCACTATTCGGACTGGGGGAGGGCGCGACCCTGCCTCGGCCTCCTCTCCTCTTCCACCAAGGCCCACTAAGGCCCATTATGTTCCCGGGGTTCCGATAACCTCCCTGCATCTTAAAAAATCCCGATTTCACCCGGAACACTTCCGATGTCCAAACATAGGCTTCCAATATATCAATCTTCATGTCTCGACCATTTCGAGACTCCTCCTCATGTCCGTGATCACATCTGAGACTCCGAACAACCTTCGGTACATCAAAACACATAAACTCATAATAAAACTGTCATCGTAACGTTAAGCGTGCGGGCCCTACGGGTTCGAGAACTACGTAGACATGACCGAGACACGTCTCCAGTCAATAACCAATAGCGGAACCTGGATTCTCATATTGGCTCCCACATATTCTACGAAGATCTTTAACGGTCAGACCGCATAACAACATACGTTGTTCCCTTTGTCATCGGTATGTTACTTGCCCGAGATTCGATCGTCGGTATCTCAATACCTAGTTCAATCTCGTTACCGGCAAGTCTCTTTACTCGTTCCGTAATACATCATCCCGCAACTAACTCATTAGTTGCAATGCTTGCAAGGCTTAAATGATGTGCATTACCGAGAGGGCCCAGAGATACCTTGCCGACAATCGGAGTGAAAAATCCTAATCTCGAAATACACCAACCCAACATGTACTTTCGGAGACACCTGTAGAGCACCTTTATAATCACCCAGTTACGTTGTGACGTTTGGTAGCACACAAAGTGTTCCTCCGGTAAACGGGAGTTGCATAATCTCATAGTCATAGGAACATGTGTAAGTCATGAAGAAAGTAATAGCAACATACTAAACGATCGGGTGCTAAGCTAACGGAATGGGTCATGTCAATCACATCATTCTCCTAATGATGTGATCTCGTTAATCAAATGACAACCCATGTCTATGGTTAGGAAACACAACCATCTTTGATTAACGAGCTAGTCAAGTAGAGGCATACTAGTGACACTCTTTTTGTCTATGTATTCACACATGTATTATGTTTCCGGTTAATACAATTCTAGCATGAATAATAAACATTTATCATGATATAAGGAAATAAATAATAACTTTATTATTGCCTCTAGGGCATATTTCCTTCAGTCTCCCACTTGTAGTAGAGTCAATAATCTAGTTCACATCGCCATGTGATTTAATACTAACATTCACATCTGCATGTGATTAACACTCATAGTTCACATCGTCACGTGACCAACACGCAAATGGTTTACTAGAGTCAATAATCTAGTTTACATCAATATGTGATTAACACCCAAAGAGTACGAAGGTGTGATCATGTTTTGCTCGTGAGAGAAGTTTAGTCAACGGTACTGTCACATTCAGAGCCGTATGTATTTTGCAAAATATTCTATGTCTATAATGCTCTGCACGGAGCTACTCTAGCTAATTGCTCCCACTTTCAATATGTATCCAGATTGAGACTTAGAGTCATCTGGATTGGTGTAAAAGCTTGCATTGATGTAACTCTTTACGACGAGCTCTTTTATCACCACCATAATCGAGAAATATTTCCTTAGTCCTCACTAAGGATATTCTTGACCGCTGTCCAGTGATCTACTCCTAGATCAAAATTGTACTCCCTTGCCAAACTCAGAACAAGGTATACAATAGGTCTGGTACACAGCATAGCATACTTTATAGAACCTATGACTGAGGCATAGGGAATGACTTTTCATTCTCTTTCTATTTTCCTGCCATGGTCGTGTTTTGAGTCTTACTCAACTTCACACCTTGCAACACAGGCAAAAACTCCTTCTTTGACTGTTCCATTTTGAACTACTTAAAAATCTTATGAAGGTATGTACTCTTTGAAAAATCTTATCAAGCGTCTTGATCTATCTCTATAGATCTTGAAGCTCAATGTGTAAGTAGCTTTACTAAGGTCTTTCTTTTCAAGAACTCCTTTCAAACACTCCTTTATGCTTTCAAGAAAATTCTACATTATTTCTGATCAACAATATGTCATTCACATATACTTATCAGAAAGGCTGTAGTGCTCCCACTCACTTTATTGTAAATACAGGCTTCACTACAAGTCTGTATAAAACTATATGCTTTGATCAACTTATCACAACGTATATTCCAACTCCGAGATGCTTGCACCAGTCCATAGATGGATCGCTGGAGCTTGCACATTTTGTTAGCACCTTTAGGATTGACAAAACCTTCTGGTTGCATCATATACAACTCTTCTTTAAGAAAACCATTAAGTAATGCAGTTTTGACATCCATTTGCCGATTTCATAAAATGTGGCAATTGCTAACATGATTCGGACAGATTTAAGCATCGCTACAGTTGAGAAAATGTCATTGTAGTCAACACCTTGAACTTGTCGAAAACCTTTTTGCGACAAGTCGAGCTTTGTAGATAGTAACACTACTATCAACGTTCGTCTTCCTCTTGAAGATCCATTTATTCTTAATGACCCACCGATCATCGGGCAAGTCAATCAAAGTCCACACTTTGTTCTCATACATGGATCCCATCTCAGATTTCATGGCTTCAAGCCATTTCGTGGAATCTTGGCTCATCATCACTTCCTCATAGTTCATAGGTTCATCATGGTCTAGTAACATGACTTCTAGAATAGGATCACCGTACCACTCTGGTGCGGACCGTACTCTGGAAGACCTACGAGTTTCTGTAATAACTTGATCTGAAGTTTCATGATTATCATCATTAACTTCCTCACTAATTGGTGTAAGAATCACTGGAACTGATTTCTATGATGAATTACTTTCCAATCCGGGAGAAGGTACAATTACCTTATCAAGTTCTACTTTCCTCCCACTCACTTCTTTCGAGAGAAACTCCTTCTCTAGAAAGGATCCATTTTTAGCAACGAATATCTTGCCTTCGGATCTGTGATAGAAGGTGTACCCAACAGTTTCCTTTGGGTATTCTATGAAGACGTACTTCTCCGATTTGGGTTTGAGCTTATCAGGATGAAACTTTTTTACATAAGCATCGCAACCCCAAACTTTAAGAAACGACAACTTTGGTTTCTTGCCAAACCACAGTTCATAAGGCGTCGTCTCAACTGATTTTGATGGTGCCCTATTTAAAGTGAATGCAACTGTCTCTAATGCATAACTCCAAAACGATAGTGGTAAATCGGTAAGATACATCATAGATCACACTATATCCAATAAAGTGTTGTTACGACGTTCGGACACACCATTGCGCTGTGGTGTTCCATGTGGTGTGAGCTGTGAAACTATTCCACATTGTTCTATATGAAGGCCAAACTCGTAACTCAAATATTCTCCTCCACGATCAGATCGTAGAAACTTTATTTTCTTGTTATGATGATTCTCCACTTCACTCTGAAATTCTTTGAACTTTTCAAATGTTTCAGACTTGTGTTTCATTAAGTAGATATACCCATATCTCGCACAAATCATCTGTGAAGGTCGAAAATAATGATACTTGCCACGAGCATCAACACTCATTGGATCGCATACATCGGTATGTATTATTTCCAATAAGTCAAGAGTTCGTTCCATTGTTCCAGAGAACGGAGTTTTAGTCATCTTGCCCATAAGGCACGGTTCGCAAGCATCAAATGATTCATAATCAAGTGATTCCAAAAGTCCATTTATATGGAGTTTCTTCATGCGCTTTACACCGATATGACCCAAACGGCAGTGCCACAAATATGTTGCACTATCATTATCAACTTTGCATCTTTTGGCATCAATATTATGAATATGTGTATACTACGATCGAGATCCAACAAACTATTTTCATTGGGTGTATGACCATTGAAGGTTTTATTCATGTAAACAGAACAACAATTATTCTCTGACTTTAAATGAATAACCGTATTGCAATAAACATGACCAAATCATATTCATGCTCAACACAAACGCCAAATAACATTTATTTAGGTTTAACACTAATCCCGAAAGTATAGGGAGTGTGCGATGATGATCATATCAATCTTGGAACCACTTCCAACACACATCGTCACTTCACCCTCAACTAGTCTCTGTTTATTCTGTAACTCCTGTTTCGATTTACTAATTTTTAGCAACCGAACAAGTATCAAATACTCAGGGGCTACTATAAACACTAGTAAGGTACACATCAATAACCTGTATATCAAATATACTCTTGTTCACTTTGCCATCCTTCTTATCCACCAAATATTCAGGGCATTTCCGCTTTCAGTGACCATTTCCTTTGCAGTGTAAGCACTCAGTTTCGGGCTTTGGTCCAGCTTTGAGCTTCTTCGCGGGAGTGACAACTTGCTTGTCATTCTACTTGAAGTTCCCTTTCTTTCCCTTTGCCCTTTTCTTGAAACTAGTGGTCTTGTCAATCATCAACACATGATGCTCTTTCTTGATTTCTACCTTCGTTGATTTCAACATCGCGAAGAGCTCGGGAATCGTTTTCGTCATCCTTTGCATACTATAGTTCATCACGAAGTTCTACTAACTTGGTGATGTTGACTAGAGAACTCTGTCAATCACTATCTTATCTGGAAGATTAACTCCCACTTGATTCAAGCGATTGTAGTACCCAGAAAATATGAGCACATGCTCACTAGTTGAGCAATTCTCCTCCATCGTTTAGCTATAGAACTTGTTGGAGAATTCATATCTCTCAACTCGGGTATTTACTTGAAATATTAACTTTAACTCGTGGAACATCTCATATGGCCCATGACGTTCAAAACGTCTTTGAAGTCCCGATTCTAAGCCGTTAAGCATGGTGCACTAAACTATCAAGTAGTCATCATATTGAGCTAGCCAAACGTTCATAACGTCTGCATCTGCTCCTGAAATAGGTCTGTCACCTAGCGGTGCATCAAGGACATAATTCTTCTGTGCAGCAATGAGGACAATCCTCAGATCATTGGTCCAATCCGCATCATTGCTACTAACATCTTTCAACATAGTTTTCTCTAGGAACATATCAAAATTAACATATGAAAACAACAACGCGAGCTATTGATCTACAACATAATTTGCAAAATACTACCAGGACTAAGTTCATGATAAATTTAAGTTAAATTAATCATATTACTTAAGAACTCCCACTTAGAAAGACATCCCTCTAATCCTCTAAGTGATCACGTGATCCAAATCAACTAAACCATAACCGATCATCACGTGAAATGGAGTTGCTTTCAATAGTGAACATCACTATGTTGATCATATCTACTATATGATTCATGCTCGACCTTTCGGTCTCAGTTTCCGAGGCCATATCTGCATATGCTAGGCTCGTCAAGTTTAACCTGAGTATTCTGCGTGTGCAAAACTGACTTGCACCCGTTGTAGATGGGCGTAGAGCTTATCACACCCAATCATCACGTGGTGTCTGGGCACGACAAACTTTGGCAACGGTGCATACTTAGGGAGAACACTTTTATCTTGAAATTTAGTGAGAGATCATCTTATAATGCTACCGTCAATTAAAGCAAGATAAGATGCATAATAGATAAACATCACATGCAATCAATATAAGTGATATGATATGGCCATCATCATCTTGTGTTTGTGATCTCCATCTCCGAAGCACCTCCATGATCACCATCATCACCGGCGCGAGACCTTGATCTCCATCATAGCATCGTTGTCGTCTCGCCAATCCTATGCTTCTACGACTATCGCTACCGCTTAGTGATAAAGTAAAGCATTACAGGGCGATTGCATTGCATACAATAAAGCGACAACCATATGGCTCCTGCCAGTTGCCGATAACTCGGTTACAAAACATGATCATGTCATACAATAAAATATAGCATCACGTCTTGACCATATCACATCACAACATGCCCTGCAAAAACAAGTTAGACGTCTTCTACTTTGTTGTTGCAAATTCTACGTGGCTGCTATGGGCTTAGCAAGAACCGTTCTTACCTACGCATCAAAACCACAACGATAGTTTGTTAAGTTAGTGTTGTTTTAACCTTCGCAAGGACCGGACGTAGCCACACTCGGTTCAACTAAAGTTGGAGAAACTGACACCCGCTAGCCACCTTTGTGCAAAGCACGTCAGGAGAACCGGTCGAGCGTAAGCGTACGCGTAATGTCGGTCTGGGCCGCTTCGTCCAACAATACCATCGAACCAAAGTATGACATGCTGGTAAGCAGTATGACTTATATCGCCCACAACTCACTTGTGTTCTACTCGTGCATATGACATCTACGCATAAAACCAGGCTTGGATGCCACTGTTGGGGAACGTAGTAATTTCAAAAAAATTCCTACGCACACGCAAGATCATGGTGATGCATAGAAACGAGAGAGGAGAGTGTTGTCCACGTACCCTTGTAGACCGAAAGCGGAAGTGTTAGCACAACGCGGTTAATGTAGTCGTACGTCTTCACAATCTGACCGATCAAGTACCGAACGTACGACACCTCCGAGTTCAGCACACGTTCAGCCTGATGACGTCCCTCGAACTCCGATCCAGCCAAGTGTTGAGGCAGAGTTTCGTCAGCACGACGGCGTGGTGACGATGTTGATGTTCTACCAACGCAGGGCTTTGCCTAAGCACCGCTACAGTATTATCGAGGTGGACTATGGTGGAGGGGGGCACTGCACACGGTTGGGACAGATCAACTAATCAACTTGTGTCTAGGGTGCCCCCTGCCCCCGTATATAAAGGAGCAAGGGGGAGGTGTGGCCGGCCAGGGAGGAGGCGCGCCAGGAGGAGTCCTACTCCTACCGGGAGTAGGACTCCCCCCTTTTCCATGTTGGACTAGGAGAGAGAGGGGGAAGAGGTGGAGGGGAGGAAGGAAAGGGGGGCGCCGCCCCCCTCTCCTTGTCCTATTCGGACTAGGGGGAGGGGAGCGCGGCCCTGCCCTGGCCATCTCTCCTCTCTTCCACCAAGGCCCACTAAGGCCCATTAAGTTCCCGAGGGGTTCCGGTAACCTCCGAGTACTCCGGAAAAATCCCGATTTCACCCGAAACACTTCCGATGTCCAAACATAGGCTTCCAATATATCAATCTCCATGTCTCGACCATTTCGAGACTCGTCGTCATGTCCGTGATCACATCCGGGACTCTGAACAACCTTCGGTACATCAAAACACATAAACTCATAATAAAACAGGTTCGAGAACTATGTAGACATGACCGAGACACGTCTCCAGTCAATAATCAATAGCGGAACCTGGATGCTCATATTGGCTCCCACATAATCTACGAAGATCTTTATCGGTCAGACCGCATAACAACATATGTTGTTCCCTTTGTCATTGGTATGTTACTTGCCCGAGATTCGATCGTCGGTATCTCAATACCTAGTTCAATATCGTTACCGGCAAGTCTCTTTACTCGTTCCGTAATACATCATCCCGCAACTAACTCATTAGTTGCAATGCTAGCAAGGCTTAAGTGATGTGCATTACCGAGAGGGCCCAGAGATACCTCTCCGACAATCGGAGTGACAAATCCTAATCTCGAAATACACCAACCCAACATGTACCTTCGGAGACACACAGAGAGCACCTTTATAATCACCCAGTTATGTTGTGACGTTTGGTAGCACACAAAGTGTTCCTCCGATAAACGGGAGTTGCATAATCTCATAGTCATAGGAACATGTATAAGTCATGAAGAAAGTAATAGCAACATACTAAACGATCGGGTGCTAAGCTAACGGAATGGGTCATGTCAATCACATCATTCTCCTAGTGATGTGATCCCGTTAATCAAATGACAATCCATGTCTATGGTTAGGAAACATAACCATCTTTGATTAACGAGCTAGTCAAGTAGAGGCATACTAGTGACACTCTGTTTGTCTATGTATTCACACATGTATTATGTTTCCGGTTAATACAATTCTAGCATGAATAATAAACATTTATCATGATATAAGGAAATAAATAATAACTTTATTATTGCCTCTAGGGCATATTTCCTTCACAAGTTGTGTCTTTATAGCATTCCAATTCTTGTTCTAGGGTTTGTAGGTACTGTTCATGTTCTAGGGTTCATAGTTACAGTTCATGTTCTAGGGTTCATAGTTACTGAATTTAGTTGTAGGGTTCATAGTTACTGAATTTAGTTCTAGGGTTCATAGATACTATTCTTAGTTGTAATTTTCATAATTAGTCATCATTAAATGAATCTGATTCTGGTACATTAACTGAATCAGCTATTTAACTGAATCTGTAAGTAATGTCTGTAATTTTGAACTGATTTTTTCTGTTGTAGGGTGTTGCAAATTGTGGACTAGTGCAGTGGGTAGATGAGCATTGGCCAGAGCATCTGCAGAATGCTATTCATAAGTTGTGGCTTATTATGAGGATAGCCAGCATAATAACAAGATGGCATGCCTGGAGCATTCATGCGTTGTACACAATCTCACATAGTAGAAAAAAGAGTTGCAGGAGACATATGAGAAGCTGGTTGAAGATGTGAACAACCTCTTGGATTATAAGGATAGCCAGCCTGAGGTAAACCAGAAGAATGATGCTGAGAACATTTGAGTGAGTGTGGAAAGCAGCATGACAAAGGATGCTGAGATCAAAAAAATTGAAGGCTGTTGTTGACCAGTTAAAGCAAATTCATGTAGCTCACGCCACTTTCATTAGAAATTTGAAGTTCAACCATCTTAAAGAGAAGGAAAAGTTGAGCTCTGATATGAGGACTTTGGAGATTTGCTATGCTGACCTGAAGAAAGAGAAGGATCAGGTGGATTGTTGCATTGCTGAGCTGATGAAAGTGAAGGAGAAGTTGACCATGGAGAAGAGTACTCTTGCTTCCTGCATTGTTGAGCTCAAGACAGCAGGTGATAGCAACAAGAGGAAGCTTCACCAGATTAAGACTATTTGTGATGAGGACTAAGTTGTGTTGTTGTCTGACCATGTGTGTCAATGATGTCTTTTGTAGTAGCTATGGAGGAAAGCTTGTAATGTGTTAAGCTTTATTGTGGTGAACTCTATTATTTCTGTAGCAATGAACCTTGGATTGTATGTTGTTTGTTGACTGTTTTAATTAAGTTCAGTTTGTGATGAATTATCAGTTTTAACTGTTCTTAAATCATTGGCTTGTGATGAATTATCAGTTGTGATCATTTATGGATCCATTTATGGTTTTGTCGATGCCGAGGAACCCTAAATGCCCAAGTGGATCCATTTAGGGGTTTGTCGACGCCGAGGCACCCTAAATGCCCAAGTGGATCCATTTAGGGGTTTGTCGACGTCGAGGCACCCTAAATGCCCAAATGGATCCATTTAGGGTTTTGTCGACGTCGAGGCACCCTAAATGCCCAAGTGGATCCATTTAGGGGTTTGTCGACGCCGAGGCACCCTAAATGCCCAAGTGGATCCATTTAGGGTTTTGTCGACGTCGAGGCACCCTAAATGCCCAAGTGGATCCATTTAGGGTTTTGTCGGCGCCGAGGCACCCCAAATGCCCAAGTGGATCCATTTAGAGGTTTGTCGACGCCGAGGCACCCTAAATGCCCAAGTGGATCCATTTAGGGTTTTGTCAATGCCGAGGCACCCTAAATGCCCAAGTGGATCCATTTTGGGGTTTGTCAACGCCGAGGCACCCTAAATGCCCAAGTGGATCCATTTTGGGTTTTGTCGACGCCGAGGCACCCTAAATGTTCAAGTGATCACTCTCGGTTCAATATTCGGCGTATCTCGTAGTAGGGGTCCTAAGCTAGGCGTCTTGGAGCGATGGTAACATGGACACGGGGTTTTACCCAGCTTCGGGCTCTCTTGATGAGATAATACCCTACATGCTGCTTTTGATTGTATTCATATGGGTGTAGTCTGAGTACATGTATCTACCACGAGATTGTAGTAATGAATATGAGATTGTCTATTGACTAGCTTTGGCCTCGGTTTATATAAGACAACGGAGGCCTAGGGTTTAGGAGAGTCCTTGTCTTGGGCGCCAAGTCTTGTGGAGTCTTCCTTGTATCTGTGAGGTTGTCCGAACTGGCCCATGAGTATGCGGCCATGGGGTCCTCGGCCCAATCTAACTGATCGGGAGACGACGTCGTGAGTACCCCCAAGTCCAGGACACCGTCAGTAGCCCCCTGAACCGGTCTTCAAGTTGGGGACGCTCCTCGATTCTTCCGAACTGTTCTTCATCTTCGGTCGTCGGTCTTGAAAACTAGTTCAACAAATCTTCCCATCTTCGATCTTGAGGATCGCCAAAGTGCATCCGAAGAGTTTACACGTCGGGTATCCAAGGAGCCCCTTTAAGTTTCCGGCCTTTATCAATGCCTTGTTATTTTCACGCCCACCCTGGGTTTGAAGTTGTCCCCGTGCGGTGGTGTCCTCTTGCATCCGAGCTCCAACGCCGGACTGCATTTGAGGTATCTTTTGCAACCAAGCACCAACGCCGGACTGTATCCGAGCTTCAACGCTGGACTGAATCCAAACTCCAACGCCGGAGAGTATCCGAGCTCCGATGCCGGACTATATCCGAGGTGTCATAGATCACCTTGGCTCAAAAAAGTCGAAGGATTTTAGCTGAGCATAATGCCAAAAATGCCCTCTATGGAGCCAACCACTGGCGTCCGAGCTTTATGCCGGACTGCTTCCGGGGTGTTTATTGTAGTCGAGCACCAACGCAGAACTGTATCCGAGGTAGTACACCACCTCGTCCATGGGCTGATTTTTATGAATTTAATTTCAAATTGTGCAATGTAATCTCTGCTGAGATGTATAGCCAGTAGCCTTTGAGGTGCGTGTTGGCCTAATATCCGGGATTCACCTGAAGGAAAAAATCAAACCGCTGACCCTAGTAGCCCCTGAGACTCAGGTCGATTCACAAAATCAGCCTGAGGATCAATTCCCAGCTCGGCAGCATACTTAGGAAGAGAAACGCGGTGTGCAAAGTCCTCGAGACTCAGGTTGGGTGCGGCCGACCAACCTGAGGATAATAATCTCCTCGAAAACTATATTGCACTCTAAATTTTCGGCATTGGATTGTCAATGCAGTAGCCCCCGAGACACTGGTCGGGTGGCAACACCAGATCAGGGGATCGATGTACCCCTTTAATGTTTGTAAATAATAAGCACGAAGCCCAGTAGCCCCCGAGCCTTAATGTGGGCATGGGTGGCCAAATTAAGGATCGATATCCAAAGTAAAATACAAATGCCGATGATATGTTTATTTTGACTCCGTTGCGACCATTTATCAGTTGAAAGTGGCCAATCGTCGGCTTCTACCCCTTTGTAGATATTACGCAGGGTGTTTCCGCAATAACAAGACAACCCTTAGCCGATGTCTCGGTGCCCGAAGGCGGTTGTGTTAGCGGAAACGAGGCAATCAGATATGCGGGCTTTATAAGTTTCACTTAGTCAGAGGAGTTTTAAATTGGGGAAGCTAGCTACGAGCCCCCGGTTAGTGTTCGGCGACAGCCGAGGTCAAGCCGTAAACAGTTCGGCCAATGTTATGAACAGCCCGTCATTTAACACAGTCATCGGATCACTGACCACTTTACGCTTATTGTGACAGTCAGTTTTCGGCTGTCTCCACTGAGGTGCTTAACCATGCGAGCTGGAAGCACAATCGCAGTGGTTCTCCTTTTGCACACCTAGCCGAACAAAGCGGAACGTAGGCGGCCAAGCACAAGAGTCGGGCAACCCAACTATTGACCGAAGACACAATTCGAAACCAATGCATATATAGTAATATCCGAGAATGTTTTTGCCGAATCTCTAAAGGTGTCCGGCAAGAATCGTGTGACTTATGCGGGAAACACACAAATAGTTTAAAAGTGCCATAAGCTTGGAAAACCAAAAAAGTCAGTAAAAACTAGACGTCCGAACAATATCAAGTGTTCGGTGCCAATCCGAAAATTGGTATTAGAAAAGAAAAAAGAGTGCTTATGTCGTGCTTTAATATGACACATCCTATCTCAATACTTCAAGCGGGTCAGCCTATGGCTTCAACCTCCTATCCCTAAGGCGGGGTACTTCTCGTTAGGCCAATTTAGCAAACTAAAACCCGAGCGGCTTGAGAGAGAAATCAGGCTACCCGGCTATTGACCACACACTCGCGTCGAAAAAGGAGTGATAGAAAAAGACTTTGCAACGACTAGGAAGAAATTATTTATTATAAAACGGCTCATATAAATTTAAGAGCCCCCAAGTGACTTGGGTAAAAGAATTTTTATGTATAATGATTGTATGTACCGAAGTACTTGTATCATATCTGTGTTCACCCGAACTTTAAACGCGTCTTAACCGACCGTCGGCTTCTCCCTCTTGGTCAAGGACGAAAAGTGTTATGTACTCCACCTATCGAGAATAACAACAGTGTTTCCGATAACTGTGCAATCAGGCCATATGGCATAATGACAAAAGCGCTCAGTGAACTTATGCTATATTACTGACAAAGTGTAAGAAGCATCTTCGAAGAAAATAGTACCCCCACGGATACCTTTCTTTGGTGCTCATTGTTACTATGAGACTTGCGCAATAGATTTTTTGTACTCATGAGTTCCGTTGTGTGCCGACCATAATTGAAAATAAGAGCGCTAGCTTTCGACTTCACCTAATCTGAGGTCCGGCTCGGATGACCCGATCGTGACAATCGTAGAGGTGCTCCCTTTACTCCCTAGCCGAACAATCGGGAACGTAGGGGTAAACACAGGAGCGAGGCAACCCAGCTTGCGAATCGCTTAAGTCAATATGGTGCATATTATGGCGTAATACACGAACAAGGAACGATGCCGTACCAGTATAATCATATGCAAGAGGAAAGGCTTCATAAAGAAAGCCCCCAACTAAATGGGGTATTTGGATTTGTGTGTCACAAACAAAGTTATGACAATAAATTTTTTCACACGCAACTTGTTGCCAAAAAAGGTATAATGCTTGGTCAAACCGAACAAATTTTAGAACTGGTAGTTTTTGAGCATGAAAGCGACTTAGCTGGTTAATGTGTTCGGCATCGATGACGCGGTCTGAGCTTGGTGCGGGACAAGGTCTCAGCCCCCAAGCCCGATGTGGCCGAGCGAATAGCTCGGCACTTGCTACGTCTTGAGCTTGCGTTGGTTTTCCCTGAAGAGGAGAGGATGATGCAGCAGAGTAGCGTAAGTATTTCCCTCAGTTTTTGAGAACCAAGGTATCAATCCAGTAGGAGGCCACGCGCAAGTCCCTCGTACCTACACAAAACAAATAGCTCCTCGCAACCAACGCGAATAGGGGTTGTCAATCCCTTCACGGTCACTTACGAGAGTGAGATCTGATAGAGATGATAGATAATATTTTTGGTATTTTTGGTATAAAGATGCAAAGTAAAATAAAAAGGCAAGGTAAAGAGCAAAGCAATAATAAAGCGAGGGAAGATTAATATGATGAAAATAGACCCGGGGCCATAGATTTCACTAGTGGCTTCTCTCAAGAGCATAGGTATTTTACGGTGGGTGAACGAATTACTGTTGAGCAATTGACTGAATTGAGCATAGTTATGAGAATATCTAGGTATGATCATGTATATAGGCATCACGTCCGAGACAAGTAGACCGACTCCTGCCTGCATCTACTACTATTACTCCACTCATCGACCGCTATCCAACATGCATCTAGAGTATTAAGTTAATGAAAACAGAGTAACGCCTTAAACATGCATCTAGAATTTAAGTAAAGTAAATAATTAAAAAAATATGGCTTGAACGCCAAGGTTGTCCCGACAGAGTTGCCGCGGAGATGCTGGCACAAGGATGTGCGCTGAGGCGACGTCACAACTTGGTCGACGCAAGCGGGATGATGATTTCGGCCTGCCATGACACCATCTACGTGCAAGAAGTAGCACAAGACAGATAATGGTAACAAAATAAAGAAAAGAAAATTTCTTTACAATTTTTTATGTAAAATAAATTATTAAAGGAGATTTGGCCTGGCGCGAGGCCGATGTGTCGCAGGGCATCGGCGTGATGAGGTGACAAAATCCGAATTCGCAGGGTCGCCCGGGTTACGGAAAGATGAGTGCGGGACAACGATGGCATATCGGGTCGCCCTAAGACGACTGCCTCAAGGTAGACCAGACTGCAAAACCTGCAGTACGAACAATCGTCGACGAGCAGAAAATACTCTTTGAAATATTATTAATATGCACAATGTGAATAACTAGAACAATTGCACCTGTCGACTTACCTGATGACGTCGAAGCTTATAGCAGACGAGATGATTATGGATGAGGGACGTCCTTGCCAGAGTGCGTCAATACTGCGTCGGGCCGACCAATATACGGAACTGCCGATCTGAATGCGGAGGTCAGTTTGATGAAGGTTCTGACGCGTACGTCGGCTGGCCAGATCGATGCAGACGAAATTTACAAGCATCGGCGAAGTATCTCTGCAAAAAATAATGCAGTACAAACCAACAAAAAATAATCTACGTGCAACAATCCCTAGAACATAGTAAAAGGAAAGGGATCCACGCTCCCTGTTGATAGCCTCTTAGTGCACATAGCAATTTGAGGGAAAAGTAAACTTGGCCATGTACTCCACGTGAAGTGGTGGTGTTACGTAGCTAGCTAAACCAGTACTAGCGCCTGATCCTGGTAGTAGTAGCACTAGTTGGCGTGATAGTCATCAAGAAGTGAAGACCGGTTGCAAAACTAGTACATGATTGCGTTAGAATTACGCAAACCTTAACAAAAATAAAAAAACTACTAGTGGACAACCGACGGCTGGCTGAATTAAATAAGGAAAAAGAATGAGAATAAGGGAAATGATCTCCCTTGATGATCGCTGCCCGTGGTGGATTTGTCCTCGGCTCCGCAACCAAGAACTGCGTGCGCCATCAAGCCGGTTTGACAATCTGTTAAACGCCCCCGTCGATCAAAGGACCAGAGTAGGGTGCTAAACGCCGTGTAGGAGCGCGTCGTTGGTCGTAGATTTTTTAGACCTTGATCTCGACCTAATCTGCGGACGAAGCTTGCAAACCAGAGACAATTCTCATAAAAACTAACCTGTGCAAAATAGATTTGATTAGAAAAATATCACCTGATCATCCCATCGATCCGCGACGATCACCTAGCAGGCTCTCAATGAAAGCACCAATGTCGGTTCAATATCCGGCGTATCTCGTAGTAGGGGTGTTAGAGCGATGGTAACATGGACACGGGGTTTTACCCGGCTTCGGGCTCTCTTGATGAGTTTATACCCTACATGCTGCTTTTTATTGTATTCATATGGGTGTAGTACAGAGTACATGTATCTACCACGAGATTGTAGTAATGAATATGAGATTGTCTATTGACTAGCCTGGCCTCGGTTTATATAAGACACCGGAGGCCTAGGATTTAGGAGAGTCCTTGTCTAGGGCACCAAGTCTTGTGGAGTCTTCCTTGTATGCGGTAGGGGTTGTCCGAACTGGCCCATGAGTATGCGGCCATGGGGTCATCAGTCCAATCTAACTGATCGGGAGACGGCGTGGTGAGTACCCCCTAGTCCAGGACACCGTCAATCACCATCATAACAACATCATGAAAACTAAGATCATCATCATATCAACTATGAAAACTATGAGCACCAACATATCAAGTATGATCATCATCACAACAACAGAATGAAAACTTCTTGAAAACATCATAACTAATAAGTTCATCATCATATCATCATAACCACAATACCATAGTGCATCACAACCATTAGGTACATTACATAGTCCACCACTTGGACTTAAAGTAACTGGTTTCAACATGAAATTCTTAATATTCTTCATCACAAACTAGCCAAAACAGGCTGAATTAAACATGTTTAAACATGACATCACTTCTTGCTGCCTTGAGAACAATTGATCCAGGCAGACATCTTGTATGATGGCTTTCTCACTCTTTCAGTACCTGACACTCTTGGTGGTATGAATGTTCTCTTTGCCCTTGTCCTAGCAGTAGTAGCAGAAGATGAACTAGGCCTATCAGCAGCAGCAGAAGATGAACTTGGCCTTGTTGGAGCAGGAGCAGAAGGAGCTGCCCTAGGTGCAGCCCTAGTTGCAGCTAGAGCTGATGGAGCTTCCCTTGGTGTTGCCATGGTTGCAGCAGGAGCTGATGGAGCTGCACTTGGTGCTGATGGAGCTGATGGAGCTCTTGCCCTTGCTGCTGATGGAGCAGATGGAGCTACCCTTGGTGCATCAACTCTCCTGTTTTCCTGCAGTGACAACATATAGACAGATTAGAACATAGTACTAAATATGTAAGCATAAATATGTAGTTTTATAAGATTTAACCTGGTGTTGGTTCCTTCTCATTGCTAGGGCTGGCTTCAGATTTTTGTGGCAGCTAGTGTACCTATGCCCTGTCAAGTTGTAATTGCTGCAGGTTATTGCTGCCATCCTTGAAGTATCCTTGGGAGCTGGCTTCTCAAATTGGTTCCTTCTCCTCTTGGTCTGCTTCTTTCCTGGCTTGTCTCTTAAAACTGGTGGTTCTATGTCACGGGTCCCAGTATTTGGCCATAGATCAGGCCCAGGCACAGGATACACAATTGGATTGTAGGCTGCTTGGTACATTGGTTTCTTGAAGAAATCACTAACAAAATCTTCTGGATGAAGTTTTGCCTTGTTAATTGCGTAAACACCATGCTTGCAAGGAACACAGTCATGTCCCATTTGCTACACCCACATGTGTGCACTTGCATTTACTACATATGTGCTTTCTCCATCGCTAACTGGTATAGATCAGGTTACTGCTTTGATGGCTGACAAGATTCTACCATGGTGTTTTGCTTCTTCTAGCTTTTCAGCATATGTTGGGCATATCTGCCACTTGGCTGTCTCAGTCTTGGTCTTGTTTGCATTGAACTTAACTAGCAATTTAGTTCTGATGCCATCAATCATGGTTTTAATTGGTTTCCCTCTCACATCAAGTATCATTTTGTTGAAAACTTCACTAATATTGTTAACAACCAAATCAGTTTTACAATTTTTGTCCATGGCATGTCTAGCCCATGTATGCTTGGGTATCTTTCTAAGCCATTTCCAAGCTGCCTCACACTCTCTTTTCATGCCTTCCATTGCTTGATCAAAACTATGCTCAGTATATGAATAACTAGCCTGATACATATACTTCTTTAAATCTTCACCTCTAAAGCCAGCTGTTTGAAAGTTCTGATAAATATGTCTAAGGCAGTATCTTTGAGGGCAATTTGGGAAGACATTGTTTATGGCTTTAAGAAGGCCCTGTTTAAATAGCTAGTGTTCAAAATATAGTATAACAACATTCAATTTGACAATACTAAGCATGGTAAAACTTCAGTAAATATAAGAACGCTGATGTGTGAGGTACCTTTTGTCTATTAGATATGATAGTGTAGTTGTCATACTTCCTTGACTCACTACCAAGAGCATACTTGAGCTGGGTTAGAAACCAGGACCAGCTGGCAGTGTCTTCCTTGTCAATAATTGCAAATGCAATGGGAAAGATGTTGTTACTACCATCTCTTCTAGTTGCAGCCAATATTTGTTGCCCTGTTGTCAACTTAACAAAGCAACCATCAACACCTAAAACCAAACATAATACGGTAGTACCAAACATAACCAAATGCAATGGGAAAGATGTTGGGAAAATAATTATGCAAGTACCTATGAAGGGTCTGCTACCATTTAGGAAGCCCTCTTTGCAAGCATTGAGGCACATGAACAAGCCATGAAATCTAGGGTTTTTGCTAGGATGAGTCTTTAAATGCTTTGTTGTAACAATGCATCTACTTCCAGGATTGGTATCCAGCACAACTTGGAGGTAATCCCTTATCCTAGTGTATTGTGCCCTCTGATCTCCTTGGACAACTTCCTTAGCTGCTTTCCTTGCCCTGTAGGCCATGTGAATGGACACTTCAATTGCATGTTTTTTCTTCAAATTGTCCATTATTGCCTGGACTGGTGTGTTTGTGTCAGACCTTAACTATTGCTCACACTCATGTGCCAACCACCTTGCAGTCACTTTGGTGCTCTCTCCAACAGCAGGACAATTGTGGTACAAGTTCATTTTCTTTATGCAAAATGCCTTCTCATGTGCAATTTTGGAAGCAGCAATGAAAAAGGATAGTCATATGTACTGCAATCTACAATAACTCTATCTGAGCAATTCCTATGAAATGAGTAGTTCCTGTTTTGTGAGATGTGAAATTTAAGGAGTGCCCTCCTGAACTGCTGCACATCTAGGAAACAAAGTTTCTTGACAAATTGTTCTTGTGGGTTTTCCCTCTTCTCATCATACCAAACCCTAACTTTATTCTTTTTGGCCCTGCTCTTCCTACCATTTGGTAGCTTAAATGGTGGAAGCTGAGCCCAATCATTCTCTTCCTGACTTAAGTCACCTGGGTTGCTCTCCTCATCGATGAAGGTGCAGTCTTGCTCTATGATTTGATCCAAACTTGCATGGGATCTTGTTGTTGGCCCTTCCCCCTCCTCTTACTTCCTCCTGTGCTGCTGCTACCTCCTGCACTGCTTCCTCCTACACTGCTTCCTCCTCTCAAGCCCTCATCTAGTGGCTCCTCCTGTCCTTCCTCTTCATCTCTTCCTTCATTCTCCTCCTCCTCCTCATCTGGTACATATATCTCTTCTACATCACTGTCTCCTTCAAAGTGATATAGTGGGTCATCTCTATGCCTCTTCATTGCCTCCAACCTAGCCAATATGTCCTCATCTTCTAGATCTTATCCTCACTTTCACTATCAGTGAACTCCTCAGCAAGCAACTGTGGGAGTTTTCTTTTTGCTGCCTTGTACTTCTCTCTTTGTATCTTATTACTATTGTATCTCTGAATTTCTTCATTTCTATTCTTCTCCATCGTCTGCTCAATGTGCTCTTGCTCTTGGTCTGTCTCCATGAAATACTCATGCCTCTCATTACCATTGTCCAAAGTAAACTCAGGTTCACTTGGGCCCTTTTGCTTCAACAAACAAGAGCTCTCCTGTGTGTTCATTACTTGGACTGGCTGTGGTTGGGGTTTCACTGGACTGGGGAAAAGAACTCCTGAAGTGTCTACCTCATAGACAACTGGTACACCTATTTCTAACAAAGGAACCTGCTCTTCATAAACATGACCAATGTTCAAATCAACTGGTCTAGGTGCATCACTTCTCATAACTGTAATGTTAACAACATTCTTTCCTTTACTAGCTATGTGATCCAACCTTTCTTCCACCTTGTCATCATCAGTTAATTCTTCCATTCCTGACACCCCAACTCCTGGATCTCTAACATAATACATAAAATCCCTTGAACTATAGCCTTCTAGCTCTATTAGGGCAATGAGATTCCAGAAGGTTATGTCTGATAAACAGATTGTTCTTTCCAAGTTATCTCTGTCTAGGAAATGGAACCTCACTTCCCATTCTTCATCATCCAAGCTACAAATTCAGATAAAATTTATTTAATTTTGCTGTTAGGTTGGTCAGTTAACAGGTATAAGAATAAGATGAAATGATTTAATTAACAATGTTAAAATTATTGTTATGAGGTCAGATTGGTGTTAAATGGGTCAGTTCATAGCCCTATTAATAAGTTGAAAAAATTCAATTAACAGTGTTAAAATTTGTGGCAATAGAAATTTCTGATTCAATTTACAATACTAAAGTTGGTGAAGACCAGTATTTGATCAAACAACAGACAGAGAGGATTTCTATCAAATTACTCATGTTAAAATTAATTTCTGTGAGACCAACAATCATGTGACAGAGAGGATATCATATAACACTAACCCTAATGCTAGAACCCTAACCCTAGAACCTTAACTGTACTACACTTACCCAAGAACACTAACCATAGAACCCTAACCCTAGAACCCTAACCCTAGAATGCCAATCGGGGAAATGACAAAGAAGGAGGAGGATGACTTACTCCACACACCAAGGAGGAGGCAAAATGTTGGCTGCCCGTCGGATTGGCCTTCACCGCTGGGCGAACGCAGAGCCGCCACAGATTCCAATGACTTCAACAAGCATTTACGGTTGGGGAAGAGGCAGCGCGCTCGAGTGATTGGAGCTCCCGCAGAACTCTGGTGGATCTCTAGCACCGCTGCCCGGAGCATCTCCGCCGCCGCCGTCCACGCCGCCAGGTTTCGTCGTCGCCATGGATTGGAGCTGGAGGGAGAGGAGGGAGCAGGTCTGGTCTGGTCGGGCGCGGGCGGTCGGTCTGTCTGGCGCGACCAGACCGCGTCGGTCTTAACCAAACGGCGCCGTCCGCGCGTCCGTTAGGCCACGTCACCCAAATTGGGCCCCACCTGTCGGAAACGCCCTCAACCGCGCCAAATGACAGGTACAGTGCACTCTGCAAAACTTTTACTGAATGTGTGATGGCTTTTGCAAAAGATTACTGAATGCACTCTGCAAAACTTTTACTGAATGCGCGATGGCTTTTGCAAAAGATTAGCGACCAGATTGTTTTCTGCAAGAAAAGCCCTAAATGTGATGGTCTCTTGCAATTCACTCTATGTCAAAATGGTGTGCACAGCAATTTCGTTTGGTACCAGCCACAGCACTCCAAATAGACGTCGTCCGTGACGTACGTCGGACAAATTGTTAATTAAATAGCACTTAAATGTCAGGTACCTGAAAAGTGGATTCACGTTAGTCACTTGTTTCCTGGCAATCAGATCAACATCCAACGGCTGATAGGTAGATAGATACGGTCAATCTGGTATGGTCGGCGGCTGGCTGGCGGCTAACACTCACGTGTTTCTGACGGCTGGCTGGAGTAGTGCATGCACTGTCAAAAAGAGATTCATGACTGATTGTCACACCGGTATTTAGCTTAGACCGACCAACCAAGCGATCGGCTGCCGACTGCTATACTATGTCAGTGTGTTATGACGTGCCTGCCGGCTGCTATATATAGTTATGGATGTGTTAGAGACTTCCTAGCGGAAGCTTTGCGAGGTTTAATTACGGTTGTAGAATCGCCCGTCCAATCTAGGGACGTCCGGAATACCAAACATGTATTGCTGTTATTCCAGTGATTGATCGTGGTAAATTGAATGAAATGCGTCATTAGTCCACGAACTCAAATTGCACATTTTAGGCCAACAACTCAAGAAGTGATCGAATTTAGTCCGCAAACTCGTTGATTTGATGAAATAAGGCCAAAATCGGCCACGTGAATGCCATGTCATCGCTCCGTTGACCGCTCGTGAGTTCACTATTTTATAGGGGTGTATCTGCAAATTGACCGATTTTTTTGCGTCGCCCAGGACTTGAACTTGGGTCGATCGGAATTTGGAATGCCTCAGTGACCACCGCACAAACACCAGACACGTGCACTAAACTTCAGCCCACTTCATATGTCTTGACGTAGAATCAGGAGAGAGAAAAAAACAGAAGATCCCTCCAGATCGTTTTTCAATCATGCGATCCCTTTCCTTCTGCCCTGAATTACATCCCAAACTCAAGTTGGAACCACAAAGGAGGAGAAATGATGATGATAATGTTGGTGATCCTTCTCTGGTAGAGGTAAAGAAAACTATATAATTATATTTTTGTTACTACTATTATTATTTTTATTGTTGTTGTTGGTCATCGTTTCTTCTTTATACTGTTTTGCAGCACATTGTATCCGAGGAGGGCAATCCTGAGTTGATTCCCACACAGTGTAGTTGGACTTTTGTAGTTGAGCTCATGGAGGAGGAAGTAAGAATAGTTTTAACTATTTATAAGTCGATCTATATATTTTGTATGGTTTTAATGTGACGTAATCCCTATGATCTATTTCGCAGGTGGAAGAGTTGTCAAATCCAACAAGGAGGAATAAAGGTCCACTTCCTGCAAATGCATTTATTCAGGACCATATAAGTGAGTTTCCTTCTCCGAGGACAACAACGGCAACAAGGGCTGGCATGGACATAGCAAGAGGTAGAGGAAGGGGAAGAGGGAGAGGCAGAGCCAAGTCTTCTTCTCTTACAAATAATGCAAGTGGTTTAGATATTGCTTCAAGTGTAGATGTGGAAAATGTAATCTAACATATAAAACCTCCTATGCTACCCGCTAAACCAGCGCCATCTAGGTTTCAAAATCATCCAGCCTGCACGCTTTGCCTCGCTGGCTGCGGTACTTGTACTTTTAATCGCGGTGGTAAACATCCAGCCGCTTGTTTTTCTGTACGGTGCATAATCGGTCCAGGAGCAGCTGACGAGTGGGCCGCGGTTGTGTGGGCCAGTCTCGCAGTTGGGGACGGAGGGCGTGCTTTTGTCGATCACCGCGATTGATGGAGAGCCCGCTCGGTCCGGTGGGTAAAAAGAGGGTTCTCGGCCTCTGTGTGCTTGTACGCGGGATTGGCTGCCCTCGTCTCGCTGCGGGTGGCCCCTTTCTGTCCTTGGTCCCACGCGTCGGGCTGGTTGGGTTCTTTTTTAGGTTTCCCTAGGAGTTACAGCGCCTGGGGGAGAGGTTCATGACCCGGTTCGTGGTTTCCTTCTACTCCTCTCTGCCTCCTCGCACTCCCCACTCCCCCCCCCCCCCCCGCCTGCGTCTCCTCGTCTTGCTCTCATCCACGTGCAGCCGCCATTGTCGCTCGCCATCGTTGGTCACCCATCGCCGGCCGTTTGCTCGTTGCTGCCTTACCCGTGGCGGCTTCTTTCGCCATGGCTTCTCGCTGCTTGCGTTGGCTAGGGTCCCTTCTCTCTGCTTTCGCCTCAGCCGTCTCTCCTCCCCGCACCGCCAGCCCCGGATCTGGAGGAAGAGGAGGAAGGCGGGATCTGGAGGAGGAAGAGGAGATCCGAGCGCCCCGGCGGTGGCTCGACCGATGCAAGGTCTGATGAGTGCCTCTCCGACTCCTCCCTCCATCCTCGCCACCAACCACCGTCCTCTTCTCGGCCGTGGCCTGCCGAGGCTGGCAAGGAGGAGACCGCCGTGTGCTCGAGCTCAAAGGTTCGGCCTTGGTCGCCTTCCCCCAACTTTTCTTGTTTCTTTCTCAGATTTACCTGTTCATCCTCTCGAGATTCGATTAGATGTGTGTGTCTGTTCATTTGCAGGGGGAGTTGGATCCCAAGGGCAGAGTTGCAGTCTAGAGCTGCGGGGAACACGTGTGATTTGTTCTCTGTTGATTTCCCTTCTTGTCTGGTCTAATTTCGTGGTCAAAACAATGGCAGATTTCTTCATTGGTTGATTTGATTTGGGGCTGATTTTCCCCTGGATTCCTTCCTCTTGCAGTTCCTTTCCGACTTGTTGTTCTTGCCTTGCTTCCCAACCACAGGTGCTCCCCACGGTGAGGAGCGGACGCGCTCGACGCCTTTCTTCCCAACCAGGTGCTCCTCTATCTCTCCCTATGTGTTGTGTGATGAATGTGTGGTAGTGGGAGTGGGATAGGGAGAGGTAAAGAGAGCAGATTCCAAATGCAATGGAAGGGAACTTTCAATCCAAGTTTAATTTTCATTGGGCATTCAAATTCTTAATTTGATCTTCTCAAATTTTTGCCTAGGTGTATAAACATAAATGCACATGTATATCTAATTGGATTGTTAGCTGATCATTTTCTCTAATGTACATCTCTGAAATTGCTAATATGTGGAGTTGCTCATGTATTCATGTGCCGTATGGAGAAGAACCCGAATGGAGAACTTTGGTATGCCGAGTAATGTGCAGGTACAGACTTATCATCATAGCAAATAGAATTATCTGAATATTGTTTAGAGGATAACAATTCCTCAAATTGGCAAGGTAGAGCACACGGCGAACCAAGCGCAGTTGATGTGTGGCTTGTGGCAACGCCGGATCCGGTGCACAACCCCGTCGCCACCATCATCCATTCTTTTTGACATCAAGCTGAGATGAGCCATCGCTTGATTCTCTCGTGGCCAGCCCTTGCCCTTCTCCTACCGCGTTGCTCTCCCTGTCGTCAAGGTCGTGGTCCTCCTGTCCTATGCCTCCCTCCTTTTTGGTTCCAGTTCTCTTTGCCATTCATTACGCAAGTAATTTTTTCCTTACCATGAGTGTCAACAGCAAGGAATGTGCGATCGGTTATCTGTACATTTTTTTGTGTACCAGGTTATTGAAACATTCATCTTTTTTTATACTTCATAGAGTTGCTGCTGTTAGAGAATGGTGGGTTATCCTTGTGCTGCTTGGTCGTGCCCGAGGGTCATCTACCTGGGCGAGGCCGAGCTCAGGTTCGACCTCGACGGCGTCCTCGAGCTTAAGATCGTCACCAAGCTCGCCTCACTGTGCCGAGGCTGAGAGGCGCCTGCCCTCGCGCCGAGGCGTTCCCTGCGACCTCCAGCAGTTCATGAGCGGAAGGTGTGCTAGCTACCCCCTTACTATTTTACGCTTGCAATCGGATGACGAGAATCACTGGAATTTCAGCTCTGTTGAGATGACGCTTGCTGTACATTGCGACTTCATATTATGGTTCATTCAGGGATTAGTGTGTGTGTGTGTGGAATGAACTCTGATCTCTAATTTTCCATCATTGGGTCTTTTGATAAGACCTCCTTATTAGAACCCTGGCGCTTAAGATCAGTTTGGGTAACAGATAGAGCTGGGGTTTCTCTAACTTCATGTGGAGCGGTGGACATGTCTGTACCTTTTCGATTGTTGTGAGAAATGCAGTGCATTAACTAGCTATCATCGTTAACCCATCTACCGGGCTACTCTGTTCCATTTAATCTGCTTTTGTTCACAGTATTTATTTCATTAGATGAAGGACACTGGGTGTCCACTTAATAGATTAGCCTTATTGTTATTACAAGAATAATGGGAGTCATATGAGTTACATCTCTGTTTCTAATTAACAGGGCAGTGTTTGTATCGCATGATTAAAGTTATAGGGTTTCAATGATGATGGAGTTTAGTTGAAGTAATAACTTGATTTCATCTTCATGAGAAAAATCTATTATCCAGAAATGAAATGCATTCTTGAGTGAGACCTCACTTCATTTTTATAGTATTTTACAATCTTATGCTTTATGTAGGATTGATGGCAGCATCTTAAAGATGTACACGTCAGACCGGCCATCAGAGCATTGGCAGGAGTATGAACCTCTTCTAAATTGGGCGAAGTGTTCCAGCACACAATGAGCAAAAATTGAACGCAGGGGGATCGGCACAACACTATATATCAAAACTAAGTTTCTGTTTCCTTATGCTCATTTTGGTAATATCATTACTTCCTCTTTGTCTATCATCATATATATGCATCAGATTATCACATACACATGCAGTTTGCTCATTGTAAATAATGGGAGGCCAAGCCGTCGTCAGCTCTAGAAGGACAGGCCGTAAATCGGCTCTACAAGGACAGGCCATCCTCCTCATCAAGTGCATATGCCGCCTCTGCTTTTGCTTCCCTCACTGTGAGGTGAGTCCTGATTTCTATTTCTGCTACTTAGTAAATATTTGCCATTGTTGGGTATTCATCAAAATTCAGGGAATATCTGTTGTCAACAGGTTTTGTTGGGATCCACACTCCAAAGCTGATTTAAGGATCAAGTGAAGGTGGGCCAGTAGTATTCAAACATGCATATCTTGGCCAGCCTCTTTGTTTAGCACAATCCCTCGATTACACAAGCAGTTAAGCTTGGCCATGGCGCTGGTGCCGCTGACTCCCCACCGGCCTCCTTTGTCTCCCAGCCACAGCTTGCTCCAACCCCTCCTCTGATGTGGTCCTTTGGGAGCAAGAAGAAGAGCAGGCATGCTCTCTCTCTACTTCCAGTGTCCACACGACAAGATCGACCGGCCTAAATTCTGGTGAGCTCCTCCCGTACTTAATATTTGACAAGGTTGCTGAACTTGCTTATTTTGGTGCCCATGTATGCTGTTTTTGTAAATAAGGAGTTAAGAATAATATGTTCAAGAAGAAGAATATATACTGAACTGCATTTTTTTTAGAACACCGAACCATGTGTGCCATTTGTATCAGGAGAAAATGATGATGCTAGAAAAACTACACTGCAATGATATCTCAAAATGGAGATAGTTCATGTTTCTTTGTTGCAGTTCCGTATCACTCGTAAAGTTAGAAAATGAACTGTGTGGTTTAAATCCTGGCATAGGGAATACATGTTTGATTACCTTTATTTTTCCGGGAGAACATTAGGTGTGTTAGTCAAAGATCGGAAGATCTATTGTTCTTCATAAATTAGATTTTATAGAAAATATTCATGCCCTTTCTCCTCCCCGTTGCTCTGCTTCTTCCCCTAATTTCTCTTTTTCGTTTTTTTCTCTTTGTGGTTTGACTAAGGCGGCTGATAGGGTGATCCAATTTTTATTTGCAGGTGCTAATCTTGTTGCAAGTTGTTGTCTGGACCTCTTTCTCTCTAGGGAAGGCAAAGGAGACCTCATCGAAATCAACCATCTTGTGGTGGCTATAGCGATGCCCCCATCATCTCATCCATCTTTCTCGTGCTTCTCTCCATGGAAAGCATCGCCATGGCCAGATTGATGGATAAAGCCCTAGGTGAAATATATTTCTCTCTTTATTACTCATTTGTGCAAACACACTTTTCTTTGATTCGATTTTATTCAAGATGTGATTATTTTAGGGCACATCTCTCTCATGTAAAAATGATTATTATCCATCGAGGTCAAGTTATTGTTGTTCTGATTGTAGAGAGGTGCTTTTCATCCCCTGTTCTACCTTTATCAAAGATAAATATATTTTAGTATTTGTAGGTTGGTGCTTGTTGGGTTCTACTCATTATAGTATACGGTGAGGCTGTCTTCCTAGCATAGATTAGAGGTTTTAAGCTACCACTGAATGGAGGTACCTATGTCTCTATCTTTCACATGATTATATATTTGTCCTTGATGTATTCAATTAATTAATCCTTCTCCTAACATGGATTGGGTTTGAATGTTCTATTTCATCATCCTTAAAATTTGAACCTTCCATGTTTAGGCGTTTCATTTGTTGGTTCCTACAGCTTTATCACCATGTTATTTGTGCCAAGTAATTAGTTATTTGTGCATGTTCTCATGGTCTAGTACTCCCAGTATTCTAATTGCATTAATGTGTATTACCAGTTAACATATATTATGGTTGCCTTTTACCTTTTTAGTGAGCCTCTATAAATGGCCAGTTGGATGCTAATGCTGGGTCTTATCATATAGGTGATAATATAAACTAGAAATACTTGCTCCCTGTCATCAACGGTTCATTTCTGTTTGATGCTGGCCCCAACCGACTTCCTGTGCAAATTTTCTACCACAAGAAATGTTTAGTAAGTTATGAGTTTTCTAATTCTAATGTAACTCATGTTTCCTTACTTATCGGTCTTGTTACTAATGTTGAAACTATACAGAGGAGCAGGAGACGAGGAGCGACACTTGGTGTACAATGGTGCTTGATGCGGCATTAGGACCGTGGAGATGAGGACCATGGCATTGGGTTTACGAAGGATTAGTAGGAACATTTGCACACGACAATTTGCACATTGTAACTAAGCATCTATGTATCAGCAGTAAAGACTTGGGTGTCTAAATATTCTTACAATACTTGGCTCCCTTTCGCCCTTTGTGCCATTGGCGCAACGAGTCATCTAGTAGGAAGAACAAGGGCAAGCGTGAGAGGGACAGGGACAGGGAGAGCAAGAGTGAGAGGAGGAGCAACCGATGGTACTGCTACCCAAGTTGAAGGAAGTAGTGCTACTACTAGTAGTGTGCAACAAGGAGGAGGGACAAGTGTTGCCCATGCTGCACCAAGAGCAAGAAGAGAAAGAAAAACAAAAAGAACCAGTGCCTGGAGGTGATCATTGGAATGGTTACGAGAACTCAAGATTGTTCAGTTGCTCTACGGAAATACTCCCTCATTTCGGAATTACTTGTCGCAGAAATTGATGTATCTAGACATATTTTAGTTTTAGATACATCCATTTTCGAGACAAGTAATTCCGAACGGAGGGAGTAAGTAGAATGTTTAAGTGCAAGTATGTGCAACCTGCTTGTAATGCACTTTCAAATAGTTTCAAAACTATGCTTTGGAAGCTTTTAGAACTACGTGTTGTCACCGTTTAAAAACTATGGAATAAGTGCAAGTATGTGCCACTTGCTTGTAATACTTTTTCAAACGGTTTCAAAATAATGTGTTGGATGGTTTTAGAACTATGTGATCATTGGGCTTTTTTTAAAACTACGAGTGCTATTGCCATTGAAGTCATGTTCTATATATTTTCTGTAGTGTGAGTGTATATTGAATGTGAAGTTTTGTATTGTCGTCAAGATGTATACATATTACTTTTATATTCTCTAAAACCCACTAATTTTATATACATATTTAACAATGATTATCCAAAGATATATATAGGAGCCTGCCTATTTGAACATAAATCACATCATGGTTTATTGGTCTGGAAGCCAACTTCTAACCTAGACTGCCTGTGTTCAAATACTACCGGATACACGTTTTAATATTTATTTTTTCTCCTGATTCAACGTAAATATATATAACATGCACCGTGTTAGTCTGTGAACTTTGTGTTATTCCAGTGGTTGGTGACGTATTGCCTGTTCTGAACGGTCAAGGTTCAAATCTTGGGCAACACAATTTAGTACTTCTTCACTCCAAACGCCCTTAGCATGGTCTATGAGAAAAAAAACCCAACCAATTTGCAAATAAAACCCTATAACAAATAGTGAATTCACGAGCAGTCAAAGGAGCAATGACATGGCATCCATGTGGCCGGTTTTTTCTTGGTCGGACCGGTTTTGGACTTATTTGATCAAATCAACGGTTTGCGGACGAAATCTGATCACTTCTCGAGTTGTTGGTCTAAAGTGTGCAATAAAGTTGAGTTCATGGACTAGTGGCGCATTTCACTCTGGTAAATTTTTGTTAGTATTGACAAAAATCAAATAAAATTAGAAGTGGCAAATGACGATATTTCATGTCATGTAAGACTATCACCCTGTTTGTTTGGGCTTTTGCTTTTGCTTTTGCAGCTTTTTCACTTTGGCCAAAAAACCACAAAAGCTCCTAAATAGGTGCTTTTGGAGCTTTTATGACTTTTGGAGCTCAAATAGGTTATATTGATTCATCAAAAGCCAAAAAAGCTCCAAAAGCACCTTCTTAGGAGCTTTTATGGCTTTTTGGCCAAAAGTGGAAAAGCTGTAAAAGCATAAGCAAAAGCCCAAACAAACAGGGCCTATATGTGTTTATGATAACTTATTTATTTTCTTCTTTCAATGATTTGCGGAAGTCCGGACATCAACCACGTCGGACTTGACATCCTTTGCCACCCAAAACTGAGGTGGAGTCTGCGCATTTGGAGTTGACCGCCCTATTTTCGTGGCAACCCCCCTTTTCAACCATCTCCAACCAAATGACCAACACATGTTTACGTGCAACTTGTTCTTAAAGACCGCCCTATTTGCGTGCAACTTTTTCTTAAAGATGGAGAAGAGGAGCTTCATCCTCATGCATTAAGAACAAGTTGCTTGCCGGAGATGCTCTATGTGTTGGTCATTTTGTGGCAACCCCCCTTTTCACGTGTTTACAATGTTTTTTTGTAGCCTCTCATGCGTGCAACTTGTTCTTAAAGATGAAGAAGAGGAACTTCATCCTCATGCATTGCTGGTTGAAATTGAGTAGACAACCCAAGTAAAATTTATTCATTATGAACTCCGTCAAGACCGCCAGTATCGGCACTGAGGAAGAAGCAGACGATCTAACTGACCCAACAAAAGAGCTGCCCTGAAAGATTAGAAGAGGGTCCTGGGGAAAGAAGTGGGAGGATGAGAAGAAAAAGCGAGAAGAGGCAGTGGCCAAGCAGTCGGAGAGGTTTGAGGACATTTTGATGAAGGAGGAGGCATGCATGTGTCAAGCGCTCCGACGTCAAGGAGGAAAAAGAGACAAAGAGGTTAACATGTTGATAACAGTGACCAAGAAAAAGCTCAAACTCGAAGAGAAAAAAGACATGCTTGAGGAGAAAAAGGTTGAGATCTGGCAGTTTGGGATGATCCGAAGATGTTAACCATGACGATGCAAGGACGATCATGTAAGCCGTCCTTCTTAGGACGTTGAAGCGGTTGAAGAAGCAGCTGGAGTCGGCGGATAGCCGGTCCGGTTCTATGGCCGCCTGGCCATCTTCCCAACTGTGCGCGTCATTTAGCTCATCGGCGACCACATGCACCCGCCGGATCTCGCGCGCTCGGTCGGCGCCAGTATACATGCCATGGAGTGCGCTCGGTTGTACACATGCCGCCGGCCCACTGTATTTGCATGGTGGACTTTGGCTGTGTCAAGTCTATCGCTCCTTGCAATATTAATGTACGCATGGAGCGCTGCCGGCCAAACCACGTGTAGCGCCATGGGTACACGAGAGCTTTGTTCAGTCAGTGCTTCTTACGTTCATGCGTGCACAATTATTGGTTATGGGAAATTAAGATCGATCGATCAGGTTGCGTGAAATGGGGGAGGATCGAAGTAACCAGAGTAAAAATGCTCTTGTATTATGGAAGGGAGGGTATGCGCAGTATCTGAATCCGTGTCGGTGTTAGGCACCGGTGCTCTTGTATTAGGCACCGGCACCCTGTTTCGGAGCATGGGATCCGTACGTGTCAATTAATATTGTCGTGAACACACGAGTACATACGTGTTGCGAAACTAATTAAGAGACTGAAGAGTGAGACCTAGCTCGCCCCTGTTCGATCGCACAGCGTACGTGACAAGCTAGCTATATATCCGTGGGACCGCCGATCGATGAGACGATGACCGTCTAACTCTTAACATTTCGGCCAGTCGAATCTTGACGACGCGTGCTCCTACACTGCTACATCGCCATACTACCTAACAACTGATCGGCACGGGGTGCCGGTGCATTAACTGACGATGATGGTGTACGAAACAATGTGAACTAACTAGCGAGGCCGGATGGCGTACCGAGGGAGACCCGTCGTACATTCTGCCATGCCGATCGATATCGACACGACGATCGACGGCATCCGAGCATGCATGCATCTGGATGTGCATTGCTCGGTTGCCCCAGAGTACTCTATGATGCACATGCATCGGCGTATCCATGTGCATGCATGGAGGCACGCCCATCCCGATCGAGTTTAATTAACTAGGTTCTCAGCATAGGTCAGCGACGAGAGAGAGCCAACGTAAAAACGAAGCGAACTTGAAGGCTGGACACGTCGGTTTGATGCATGCTCACCATGTCGTTGGTCAAACATCACTGGCAAGATGCCCATGCTTTTGTGTCCACACTATAGCTAGCTTAAAAACAGTCGCAGATCGATCGCCCGTAGCAGCCACACTGTCACACGATGCCGCAAGTTTGAATTACGGTTCGACAGATCGTTGGCCAAAGGGAAATAAAGTCTCAATCTACCCTGTACAGGGCAGAAGATGTACGCATCTCTCCGTAGCGTACTTACCCTGGAAAGTTGTTAGTCAACCATGCAGACAATGCTAGCTAGCTTGGAATAATATTTGACCACAGGCATGGCCGGTACATGAACTGTCTCTCTGTATAGCTAGGAGTATCTGGCAAAGACACAAGCTAGGTCGGAATAATTCTTGAGCGTACGGTCGTAGGATCACACAGTCCAGCCAGCCGCCGGCGCATGAATTGACTGAAGTAATATGACAGAGGCGCATCGGCGGCTGAAGCAAGCTGAAATAAAGATGCGGTCAATCTGGTCTGGGTCTGGGTCTGGTCGCCTGCTGGCTGGCGGCTAAACCCAGCCTTTTCTCTGTTCTGTCTTCTTCGACTAGTATGCATGAACCAACGTCAGGCGACCGACGCAACGACGACTAATTGGATGGAAGAGAGTTAGTGATGCACTGCGTAATATAGATATAGACTCGTGACTGACACCACCGGGGTATTTAGGTTAACCAATCGATTGACCAGCTGTCGGCTGCTATACCATACCAGTCCTGTGATGTGCGTGGAAGCCATGTAGTAGAATTTTAGTTATATGGTTTTAGCCGTCCAATCTAGGGATGTAAACACAAAAGCAATACATGTGCTCCCTTCATTCGGGTTTATAAGTTAGCCGTGGGTTTTTATGTCTTTAATTTCATTAACAAAATATGGATAATGTGCTTAAAATATGGTTAGACGACGAAACTCCATTCTACAACGATCCTACAGATGTATTTTCGTGGCATATAACACATATTTCACTAATTAAAATGATGGCCTAAAAATATGTTCCCGACTTACAACCCATGGGAGAGGCGGTATTGTTGACCGTTACAACCATGGTGGCAATTCTTTTGTTATTATTGACTAGTATTGACATAATCCAATAAAATTAAAAGTGGCAAGTGATGAACATTTCCTGGTCAATAAGGCCATGTTTGAGATAGTTCATTCGTTTTCTGGTTTATTCATCTAACCTCTCGTTTATTCATCTTTAATTTTTATATGCTCCCACGACCTGTTTTTAGCATCAGAGTTGGGTCTAACTTAGCCATTGCTTCTACATATATGTGGTTTCATTATATGTGGAGTGCCGATTCCATCCACACTTGTATCAAATTTCATCGAGCTGCTCTGACATAAGTGGGAAGAGAATTGCTAAAGAGCCTAAAGTCGCATGATGCAAGAGAACCTATCTCCAAGAAAGAAAAACATGGCGTTGAACTTCGAAGGTTCAAACTTTGAATTATTTGAGCAATGCACGAGCTTGAGGAAAGTGGAAACAAACAAGGATAACTACAATATACTTCAGTTTCGCTATCTCCAAAGGGACTAAGAAATTACTATTTGCAAATTAACACTAGAAACTCTACGCGAAAAGACATCAAAGATTTGAACAACTTCATTGGATGTGACTATATTAATTGGATGGCTGACACCACCGATATATATCTAGGTTAACCAATTGATCGATCAACTGCCGGCTGCCATACCATGACGATGCCATTCATATAGTCAAATATGTTGCATGTATATGGTTTGGAAAGACATGACTTGTTCCCCGCAAAAAAGAAAAAGAAAAGAGAAACATGACTTGTAGAGAAGTTCGTAAGGTTTACAGAGAGTCTGATATGAGTTAACTTGGAGTATCCGCCATCCAATTAAAGGGCGTTAAAAACACCTAACAGTTTGTCGCTGATCACCACAGTCTACAAGATTGGTAGTAAAAAAATATTGACAAAATCCAATACAAGACGAATTGGAAAATGCTTAAGTTTCCAGTTTATTGATGCTATATTCTAATAATTGGATTTGTTCAGACTTTTGCTTTGTTTACATTACCCTTTTATCACTTTTTTTTACTTTTTAATCAGACTATATAACTCATTCGGCATAATTCAACACAATCAAAATGAGTCTAAGTCCGCCATGTTGTTTTGGCTGGCGGCTAAAACTCGTGGTCAGACTTTGATTAGTTGTCAGCTGCTCTCGTATAAGTGGGCACGTAATTGCTACGGAGCCTAAAGCCGCATGCATGCTAGTGACCCCTTTTCCCAACAACAAAAACATTGGCATTGAACTTGGGAGGTTCAAACTTGCATTTTTTTAGTAATGCACGAGCTTGTGGAAAGTGGAAACATAAACAATTGTAGTTAGAATATACTTTGGTTTTGCTATCTCCAAAACAACAAAGAAATGAGTATTTCTAAATTACCACTAGAACTATGTGAAAAGACATCACAAAGATTTGTACGATTTTATTGGATGTGGCTATATTAGTTTGTTTTAAAGATATAACTATATTAATTGGGTGGAAGAGTAATGCACAATGAAAAGGAGAATCGTGACTGACACCACCAATATATATCTTGGTTAACCAATCGATTGATCAGCTACCAGCTGCTACACCATGATAGAGCCATTCAATAGTTATGAGTGTGTACCATGACGGCGCCATGCAATAGTTATGAGTGCGTGTATATGGTATGCAGAGCAAGGACTTGTAAAAGTTCGTAAGGTTTACAACGAGATTGATATGAGTTAATTTGTAGCATCAACAATCTATTCCAGGGACGTAAAAACATTTTTGTTAGGGCAAAATGCAATTGTTTGTGCTGAGTTTTGTTTTTAGAGAAAGTTTGCGCTGAGTAAGCTGCAATAGGTATCGTCCTCGAGTTTTTCCTTTTCTAAATCAAGCTTCCCTTTTGGGGTGGACTTTGCCAAGTGCGGTGGGAAGATCACACCTAGTCGGCCACAAAGCCCCAAAGAAGTCACATGCATATGCTGATGAGTGGTGATCCTTGTCTCAAAAAAAGGTGAATGGTGATCCTTTTTTTTGCGGGGGAGTGGTGATCCATTTTGAAGAGAGAAAACGTGCAGTTGAACTTGGAAGGTTCAGACTCGCTAAATCGAGCTACACACGTTCGTGGAAGTTTATCCAAGGGTGGGAACTAGCATTGGATTATCGTAGTGAGGCGGCATATATATGGCAAGCAATATCGCTTTCCAATTTAGATAGAAGTAAATATGAAATAAATACTAATGTATCTTTACAAACGAAAATATGAACGTGCTGCCGGATTTTGAAGCAAATATGGATGTACAAATGCATATTCATGTGTCCAAAGAAAATTATTGCTAGCCAATTTAGATAGAAGAAAATGTGAAATAAATACGAATGTATCTTTACAAATGGAAATATGGACCTAGTGCTGGATTATGAAGCAAATACGGATGTAAAAATGCATTTTCATGTGCCCGAGTAAAAGTATGCTAGCCAATCTCACCAATTCTACACATATATATAGACCAATTATATAATCTAAAAACAAACAAAGTGGTTAGATGTCCATTTTTGTGATTGGACCTACAAAATTATGATACACGGTAGTATGATTTTTATCTATGTGGCACATACCACTTTTGTCTACCATTATATCGTTAGACATATAATACATCATGGCATAGTCATGGATCTGTTTATTTTTACCCTATGTTAGTATGTTGCTAAAGTTCTCAGATGTTCGCACCCCTTCTAATTGGATAAACATCACCCGTATCCATATCCGAGCATTCATTTAATAACATATGCATTTACAACATACTTGTTTTGGAAATATGGAAAATGAAAATAAGAAGAGCCTTATCCAATCCATTTTCACCTCCTCGCTAGCACTACCTCTGCTTTTATTCACTCTGCGTATTAGCTTTGTCATAAGACGAGTTTATAAAGTTTGACCAAAATTTATAATATGGACACTTATAATACTATAACTAATACTCTACCCGTTTGCAAATATAAGATGTTTTGAATGTTTCAAGATGGTCTACATACAGACTAAAATTAGTGAACAAACACATTTAAACGCATCTATGTTCATCCGATTTACAAAAAAGTTAAAACATCTTATATTGTAAAACAGAGGAAGTATATATAATGGATCTAGTGGTGTTGTAGACGCAGTTAAATTTTTCTATAAAGTTAGCCAAAGTTCATAAAATTGACTTAATATTAGTACACTAATCTAGGCGTGAAGAGAAAATAAAATCACATCTGTTTCGAATCATACGTGTTTTAGATATTTAATATAGACTATACATACTTACACGAGTGAACAGACACATAAAAACACGTCTGCATACATCGGACCCAGAAAAAAAACCCAGAACATCTTATAATTCGAAATGAAGGAGTATATGCTACACTAATCTAAAGATAAAAAAAGCAGCACCGGATCCACTGTTTAAAACGCCACATATCTGGACGCCAAGCTTTTGAACGAGAAAGAAGTTGTAGGGACATCGTGTCGCGTGCGAGCAAGGGCTCGGAGCACGTACGACATGGGTACCTACCACCCCCTCGACGCGCGCCTCGCGACACAACCTGCAGTTTACGATACCATAACACGTATCGTGCCAACGCGACATTACAGCGGCGAAACACACAACAGCGGGATCATTGGAAGCAGAAACCAAAGAGAAAACAGACGAGGGAACACCCGAGACCGGACACCCGGCCCAACGGTCCCTCCACAAAGCACAAAGAAGTTAGATGCATATGCTAATGAGTGGTGATCCTTGTCTCAAAAAAAAGGTGAGTGGTGATCTTTTTTCTTCTTTTTGCGGGGGAGTGGTGATCCATTTTGAAGAGAGAAAACATGCAGTTGAACTTGGAAGGTTCAGACTCGCTCGATCGAGCTACGCACGTTCGCGGAAGTTTATCCAAGGGTGGGAACTAGCATTGGATTATCGTAGTGAGGCAACATATATTTGGCAAGCAATATTGCTTTCCAATTTAGATAGAAGTAAATGTGAAATAAATATGAATGCATATTTACAAACAGAAATATGAAAGTGTTGTTGGATTTTGAAGCAAATATGGATGTACAAATGCATATTCATGTGTCCAAAAAAAGTATTGTTAGCCAATTTAGATAGAAGTAAATGTGAAATATACGAATGCATCTTTACAAATGGAAATATGAACCTGGTGTTGGATTATGAAGCTAATATGGATGTAAAAATGCATTTTCATGTGCCTGAGTAAAAGTATGATATGCAATCTCACCAATTCTACCCGTATATATAGACCAATTATAAGATCAAAAAATCAAACAAAGTGGTCAGATGTTCTTTTTTGTGATCGGACCTACAAAATTATGATATATGGTGGTATGTGGTTTTTATCTATGTTGCACATATGTTGTCTACCATTATATCGTCAGACTTATAATACATCATGGCATAGTCATGGATTTGTTTATTTTTACCCTATTTTAAGCGGGAAAAACTTCCAAACTATTAATCTTCAATCGTAGTAGTACAACGAACACTAGAAGTAATAAAAATTACATCCAGATCCGTAGACCACCTAGCGACGAGTACAAGCACTGAAGCAAGCCGAAGACATGTCGCTGTCATCGCCCCTCCCTCGCTGGAGCCGTGCAAACCTTGTTGTCGCCGCCATCTTGGGAGACCTTTATTCCATCTTTAGGGAGTCGCCGCCGTCCCACCTTCCTGAGCAGGACACAAACCCTAACAAAGCTCGAAAAAAATTCTAAAAACAACGTCCTCCCACCGGCAAGGGCCGAGATTCACTCCGCCTCCATGGCCCTAAGGCCACCGGAGACGGGATGGACCGGAGTTGGCACCGTCAGGAGGCAGAGAACCCTATCTTTTTACCTATACTAGCTAAATGCCCGTGCGTTGCAACGAGAACCATACGTAATATAGTTGTTCAACACCAATCATGTTTGACATATAGTAGCTTTGGAGTTCTCATGATTATCAGGTGTTTTTACTTCTGAATCCAAACTTATCACCTTCATCGGTGGTGCATCACCCCCTCTCTCTCCCTCCCCCTCCCTCCCTCCCTCTCTCTCTCTCTCTCTCTCTCTCTCTTCTCTCTCTCATGTTTTGCATTGTTGTGGTAGTTTCCACTATTTTTGTACAAACTATATTTTGTCCTGTTATACACATATATATCCATTTCTCTAAGTAGTCTTTCGGGACCTGTTAAAAATTTATGATGTAGATGCTGACATACTTGCACATCCATATGTCCCAATTGACTGCTCCTGTGAATCAACCAGACTCCTGCCCGCTGCAAGAAAGCCAATCTTGAAGTGTAGTACAAATCAAGCATGGAATCAAGGGATATCAGTTGGGAAAAAAAAAGTCCAACGTGGAAGTACTTTCACCTTTAGAACTTTCACATAAGGATCTTATATCTTACAAGGGCTAAAAAATCCATCAAATTTCAAACAAATTATCCGACCAGCATGCTCATATTTTAACCGTAGACTACAAATCAAGCATGGAATCAAGGGATATCACTTGAGAAAAAAAAGTCCGACGTGGAAGTACTTTCACCTTTAGAACTTTCACATAAGGATCTTTTATCTTACAAGGGCTAAAAATCCATCAAATTTCAAACAAATTATCCAACCAGCATGTTCTTATTTTAACCGTAGACCACAAGCAATGAACAATGAACGATAGAAGAAAACACAGACCACATGAATATGAATTAATGTCGGTTCGGATGTTGATCTCCAGCATAGGGATATCCTTAGAAGAGATGGTCATCTGCCGACGACACATATGACCCCTGATAGACAATAAAACTATACATGGCAATCAATATTTACTCAATATACTAATCATTCAAATTGATGGCCACTGATGCACAATATGCAAAGCCTGACATGGCAAGACTGAACTACACCATCCATGATTTTCTTCGAAAAATGCCTGAAATACATAATAAGGTCATTACACAAAACAATAATCAATGCCCACAGATTCTTTTTGCCTGAGCTTTTATGTGTAGGGGTGTGCAAGTAGGGAAGGGGATTTCTGAACAGTTCATGGTGGGGAACAGCTGGCCTGATTTTGAGTGTAAACATCCAACTTGCGCTAGCCACTTGATCAAATGTTTGAGAGTGATATAAATTGATGCCTGGCTGAAGCTCATATTCCTAGTTTTCCCTGTCAACATGTAGCTGACCAATTCCTCAACAAAAAAAAGGTATTGCTAACCTTCTTTGTTGGATTATGCATACGGCTTGTTCTTAGATGTCGTCATTAGTAAGGGGACTCATCCTTTGATGCCTAATTAAAGGGTTTAGAAGTACTAAATCAAGTGAATGGTGATGTCGCCGACACCGCCCAGCTCAACTTTGTCTCCGAGGCGTGTTCATCGTGGGCGATGCACACCACCGCCGGGCCCGATGCAACTTCTTCTATCGCAACAGCTCGGCCTTCGGGCGCCATCGGTCAGGTCTCACCATGCTCGAGTCCGTCCCGACTTCCCGGGAAGCACGGGTCGTGATTGATGCTCGCTTGGTGCCAATTCTATCGGTCAATGGAGGAAGATCGCGGCGAACAGGCGGACCGGCGGATGGGCTCTGAGGATATCAGATGGCGCGGAGGACGGACGTAGAGGGCCAGATCATATTGCAAACGGGATGCAAGGGTCATGACGGAGGGCGAGGTCCCGCTCAACAGCCGCCAGGTAACAATAGAGCACATGAGCGATTTTGCACACGGCCATCCAAGGCTTTTCATGTCGGATCACATGGAGCGATCGTGCGTGGGGTTGTAGGCAATTGGATGCCCAATGGAAAGCGGCCGATGTCGACTGATCGGATGTATATATACCAGTATTAAAGAGAGAGATTTTCCTTTTTGAGGGAAAAGAGAGAGATTTTTGGAGGTATAGATGGAAGGGACCGAGAGAGATTTTAGGAGGTAGAGGTATAGATGGAAGGGATGGAGAGATATTAGCGTAGGGAGGGATCCCACGAGAATTGTTCGTGCGTGGGTCTTGCCGTGATCTACTTTTGATTTCTAGGGAGACCTTCCGGTTTTAAGATTTTTGGGGGTGAAAAATCGAACGAGGAGGAGGGGAGCGTACGTCGGGGGTGGGACGAAGTCACGAAGAGGTTGGACGAACGTAAGAGGGGAAACGGAACACTCCGTTTCTTTTAGGTAGTAGAGATTAGTATGCTGCTAAAGTTCTCAGATGTTCGCACCCCTTCTAATTGGATAAACATCACCCGTATCCATATCTGAGCATTCATTTAATAACATATGCATTTGCATCGTACTTGTTCTGGAAATATGGAAAACGAAAATACGAAGAGCCTTATCCAATCCATTTTCACCTCCTCGCTAGCACTACTCTGCTTTTATTCACTCTGCATATTAGTTTTGTCATAAGAAGAGTATATAAAGTTTGACCAAAATTTATAATACAGACATTTATAATACTACAACTAATACTCTATCCGTTCACAAATATAAGATGTTTTGAATGTTTCAAAATTGTCTACATACAGACTAAAATTAGTGAACAAACACACTTAAACATATCTATGTTCAGCCGATTCACAAAAAAGTTAAAACATCTTGTATTGTAAAACAGAGGAAGTATGTATAATGAATCTAGTGGTGTTGTAGACGCTGTTAAATTTTTCTATAAAGTTAGCCAAAGTTCACAAAATTTGACTTAATATTAGTACACTAATCTAGGCGTGAAGAGAATATAAAATCACATCTATTTCGAATCATAATACATTTTGAATATTTAATATAGACTATACATACTTACACGAGTGAATAGACACATAAAAGCGTGTCTACATGACTACATACATCCGACTCAGAAAAAAACAGAACATCTTATAATTCGAAATGAAGGAGTCTATGCTACACTAATCTAAAGATTAAAAAAACAGCACCAGATCCACTGTTTAAAATGCCACATATCTGGACGCCTAGCTTTTGAACGAGAAAGAAGTTCTAGGGACGTCGCGTCATGTGCGGGTAAGTGCTTGGGGCATGTAGCGGCATGGGTACATACCCCTCCCCCACCCCGACATGCGCCTCGCGACACTGCCCGCAGTTTACAATACCATACCACGTATCATGCCAACGCGACATTACAACGGCGAAACACACAACAGTGAGATCACTGGAAGCAGAAACCAAAGAGAAAAGAGCCAAGGAACACCCGAGACCGGACACCCGACCCAACGGTCCCTCCACAAAACCCCAAAGAAGTCACATGCATATGCTGATGAGTGGTAATCCTTGTCTAAAAAAAAGGTGAGTGGTGATCTTTTTTCTTCTTTTTGCAGGGGAGTGCTGATCCATTTTGAAGAGAGAAAACATGCAGTTGAACTTGGAAGGTTTAGACTCGCTCGATCGAGCTACACACGTTCGCGGAAGTTTATCCAAGGGTGGGAACTAGCATTGGATTATCGTAGTGAGGCGGCATATATTTGGCAAGCAATATTGCTTTCCATTTTAGATAGAAGTAAATGTGAAATAAATACGAATGCATATTTACAAACGGAAATATGAAAGTGTTGTTGGATTTTGAAGCAAATATGGATGTACAAATGCATATTCATGTGTCCAAAAAAAGTATTGTTAGCCAATTTAGATAGAAGTAAATGTGAAATATACGAATGCATCTTTACAAATGGAAATATGAACCTGGTGCTGGATTATGAAGCTAATATGGATGTAAAAATGCATTTGCATGTGCCCGAGTAAAAGTATGATATGCAATCTCACCAATTCTACCCGTATATATAGACCAATTATAAGATCAAAAAATCAAACAAAGTGGTCAGATGTTCTTTTTTGTGATCGGACCTACAAAATTATGATATATGGTGGTATGTGGTTTTTATCTATGTTGCACATATGTTGTCTACCATTATATTGTCAGACTTATAATATATCATGGCATAGTCTGTATTTGTTTATTTTTACCCTATTTTAAGCGGGAAAACTTCCAAACTATTAATCTTCAATCATAGTAGTACAACGAACACTAGAAGTAATAAAAATTACATCCAGATCCGTAGACCACCTAGCGACGAGTACAAGCACTGAAGCAAGCCGAAGACATGCCGCTGTCATCGCCCCTCCCTCGCCGGAGCCGTGCAAACCTTGTTGTCGCCGCCATCTTGGGAGACCTTTATTCCATCTTTAGGGAGTCGCAGCCGTCTCACCGTCCTGAGCAGGACACAAACCCTAACAAAGTTCGATTTTGTTTTCTAAAAACAAGGTCCTCCCACCGGCAAGGGCCGAGATTCACTCCGCCTCCATGGCCCTAAGGCCACCGGAGACGGGACGAACCGGTGTTGGCGCCGTCAGGAGGCAGAGAACCCTATCTTTTTACCCTATATTAGTATGCTGCTAAAGTTCTCAGATGTTCGCACCCCTTCTAATTGGATAAACATCACCCGTATCTATATCTGAGCATTCATTTAATAACTTATGCATTTGCATCGTACTTGTTCTGGAAATATGGAAAACGAAAATAAGAAGAGCCTTATCCAATCCATTTTCACCTCCTCGCTAGCACTACCTCTGCTTTTATTCACTCTGCATATTAGTTTTGTCATAAGAAGAGTTTATAAAGTTTGACCAAAATTTATAATACGGACATTTATAATACTAAAACTAATACTCTATCCGTTCACAAATAAAAGATGTTTTGAATGTTTCAAAATGGTCTACATACAGACTAAAATTAGTGAACGAACACACTTAAACCTATCTATGTTCAGCCGATTCACAAAAAAGTTAAAACATCTTGTATTGTAAAACAGAGGAAGTATTTATGATGAATCTAGTGGTGTTGTAGACGCTGTTAAATTTTTCTATAAAGTTAGCCAAAGTTCACAAAATTTGACTTAATATTAGTACACTAATCTTGGCGTGAAGAGAATATAAAATCACATATATTTCGAATCATAATACATTTCGATTATTTAATATAGACTATACATACTTACACGAGTGAACAGACACATAAAAACGTGTCTACATGACTACATACATCCAACTCAGAAAAAAAATAGAACATCTTATAATTCGAAATGAAGGAGTCTATGCTACACTAATCTAAAGATAAAAAAGCAGCACCAGATCCACTGTTTAAATATGTGGACGCCTAGCTTTTGAACGAGAAAGAAGTTCTAGGGCCGTCGCGTCGTGTGCGGGTAAGTGCTCGGGGCATGTAGCGGCATGGGTACATACCCCTCGCCCACCCCGACATGCGCCTCGCGACACTGCCCGCAGTTTATGATACCATACCACGCATCATGCCAACGCGACATTACAACGGCGAAACACACAACAACAAGATCATTGGAAGCAGAAACCAAAGAGAAAAGAGACGAGGGAACACCCGAGACCGGACACCCGACCCAACGGTCCCTCGACAAAACCCCAAAGAAGTCACATGCATATGCTGATGAGTGGTGATCCTTGTCTCGAAAATAAAAGGTGAGTGGTGATCTTTTTTCTTCTTTCTGCGGGGGAGTGGTGATCCATTTTGAGGAGAGAAAACGCGCAGCTGAACTTGGAAGGTTCAGACTCGCTCAATCGAGCTACGCACGTTTGCAGAAGTTTATCCAAAGGTGGGAACTAGCATTGGATTATCATAGTGAGGCGGCATATATATGGCAAGCAATATCGCTTTCCAATTTAGATAGAAGTAAATGTGAAATAAATACGAATGCATATTTACACGGAAATATTAGAGTGTTGCTGGATTTTGAAGCAAATATGGATGTACAAATGCATATTCATGTGTCCAAAATTTTTTATTGCTAGCCAATTTAGATAGAAGTAAATGTGAAATAAATACAAATACATCTTTACAAATGGAAATATGAACATGGTGCTGGATTATGAAGCTAATATGGATGTAAAAATGCATTTTCATGTGCTCGAGTAAAAGTATGCTAGCCAATCTCACCAATTCTACCTGTATATATAGACCAATTATAAGATCTAAAAATCAAACAAAGCGGTCAAATGTTCCTTTTTGTGATTGGACCTACAAAATTATGATATATGGTGATATGGTTTTTATCTATGTTTCACATATCACTGTTGTCTATCATTATATCGTTAGACTTAAAATACATTATGGCATAGTCATGGATTTGTTTATTTTTTACCCTATTTTCTGCGGAAAAAACTTCCACTCTATTCATCTTCAACCTTAGTAGTATAATGAACACTAAAAATAATAAAAAATAAATTCAGATTTGTAGACCATCTAGCAACGACTACAACCACAGAGGCGAGCCTCAGGCATGCCGCTGTCATCGTCCCTCCCTCGCCGGAGCCGGGCAAATCTTGTTGTAGTAGACAGTCGGGAAGTCGTTGTGCTAAGGCCCCACATAACCAACAGACCAGAACAACAACCGCCTCGGAGACTGAAGAGTGTAGATCAAAAGGATTCAACCTGAAGACACACGAACGAAGACGAACGACGAACAGATCTGAGCAAATCCACCAAAGATAGATCCGGCGGAGACACATCTCTACAAGCCCGCCGATGATGCTAGACGCATCACCGGAACGGGGGCTAGGCAGGTAGACCTTTATTCCATCTTCAGGCAGTCGTCGCCGTCTCGCCTTTCTGAGCAGGACACAAATCCTAACAAAGCTCGAAAAAAGATCTAAAAACGGCGTCCTCCCACCGGCAAGGGCCGAGATCCGCTCCGGCTCCAAGGCCCTAAGGCCACCGGAGACGGGATGGACCGGCGCCGGCGCCGTGGGAGGCAGAAAACCATATTTCTTTACCCCGTATTAGTATGTTGCTAAAGCTGTCAGATGTTCGCACCCCTTCTAACTGGATAAACATCACCCGTATTCATTCCCCGAGCATTCATTTAATAATATATGCATTTACGTCCCACTTGTTTTGGAAACATGGAGAATGGAGATGAGAAGAGCCTTACCTAAAATCCGTTTCCACCTCCTCGCTAGCACTATTTCCGCTTTTATTCACTCTACATATTAACTTTGTCATAAACTAAGTTTACAAAGTTTGACCAAAATTTATAATATGGATATTTATATAATACTATAGCTAGTACCCCATCCATTCACAAATATAAAATGTTTTGAAAATTTTAATATGGTCTATATAGACATTGAAATCAGTGAACGAACATATTAAAACGTGTATATGTTCATCTGATTCACTCTAAAACGTGTCTACGCTTTGGATATTTAATATGGACTATACATACTGAAGCAAGCGAACAAACGCATAATAACGCGTCTATATACATCCGACTCAGGAAAAAAGAACAGATCATCTTATAATTCGAAACGAATGAGTATATGCTACACGCTACACTAATCTAAAGATAAAAAAGAAGGCGCCGGATCCACTGTTTAAAATGCCACATATCCTAACTTTTGAACGAGAAAGAAGCTCTCCAGGGACATCGCGTCGCGTGCGAGCGAGGGATCGGAGCACGTAGCGGCATGGGTACCTACGTGCGCCCCGCGACGCAGCCCGCGGTTTACGATGCCATACCACGTACCGTGCCAACGCAGCGGCGAAACGCACAGCAGCGGAGTCACTGGAAGCAGAAAGGAAACCAAAGAGAAAAGAGACGAGGGAACACCCGAGACCGGAGACCCTCCACTGAGAACAAAAAACAAGGGACACCCAGGACCGTGGGCCCCACAAAGCCGCGCGGCTGGCAGTGGGTCCAGCTTTTTTTTCCTGCCGGGCGAGGCTAGTATATTAAACCGCCCGGCCGGGCCGATCCTCTTCCCCAATCTCGCAGCGCAAACCCCCCCTCCCACGACTCGACCGCTCCCACCGCCGACGAGCCCAGCGCCGCCGCCCGCCATGGCCGTGGAGGTTCGCCGCGCGACGGCGCCGCGCGGGGGCACGCGCCCCGCGGAGGGGAGGGGGGCGCGGGTGCAGGCCGGGGACGCGCTGCCGCTGCCGATCCGCCACACCAACCTCATCTTCTCCGCGCTCTTCGCCGCCTCGCTCGCCTACCTCATGCGCCGCTGGCGGGAGAAGATCCGCTCCTCCACGCCGCTCCACGTCGTCGGCCTCACCGAGATCTTCGCCATCTGCGGCCTCGTCGCCTCGCTCATCTACCTCCTCAGCTTCTTCGGCATCGCCTTCGTCCAGTCCGTCGTCTCCAACAGCGACGACGAGGACGAGGACTTCCTCATCGCCTCCGCCCAGCCCAAGCCCACCCTCGCCCCCGCCCCCGCCCCCGCCCCCGCGCAGTGCGCGCTGCTGCAGAGCGCCGGCCCCGCGCCCGAGGTAATGCCGGAGGGGGACGAGGAGATCGTCGCCGACGTCGTCGCCGGGAAGATCCCCTCCTACGTTCTGGAGACGAGGCTGGGCGACTGCCGCCGGGCCGCCGGGATCCGCCGCGAGTCGCTGCGCCGGATCACGGGGAGGGAGATCAACGGCCTCCCGCTCGACGGCTTCGACTACGCCTCCATCCTTGGCCAGTGCTGCGAGATGCCCGTGGGGTACGTGCAGCTGCCGGTGGGCGTCGTCGGGCCGCTCCTCCTCGACGGCCGCCGGCTATACGTCCCGATGGCCACCACCGAGGGCTGCCTCGTCGCCAGCACCAACCGGGGATGCAAGGCCATTGCCGAGTCTGGCGGTGCTTCTAGCGTCGTGTTCCGTGATGGGATGAGCCGCGCCCCCGTTGCCAGGTTCCCAACCGCCCGCCGCGCCGCCGAGCTCATGAGGTTCTTAGAGAACCCGGACAACTTCGACACTCTGTCTGTGGTCTTCAGCAGGTATAATAGACTAAACTCCAGATTAGTGCCCCTATTATCTGTCATATTCAGCCCATGCTCCATTCGCACGACAAATGTCATTACGCTACGGCTTGTCTTGTGTTTGACGATATGTTGATATGCCATCAGTCCCCATCAATCAAATCAGAGATGTTTCCTTTTTAACTCAAAATGCTTCGTTTGTGCAGATCAACGAGGTTCGGAAGGCTGCAGGGGGTCAAATGCGCGTTGGCAGGGAGGAACCTGTACATGAGGTTCACCTGCAGCACTGGTGATGCCATGGGGATGAACATGATCTCCAAGGGCGTGCAACATGTGCTGGACTACCTAGAGGAGGATTTCCCTGATATGGATGTCGTCAGCATCTCAGGTATTTTCGCACGTTTATAAATCAGTTTGATTTTCCTTTCTTTGATCGTGAATGACGTTGTACCATTGATAGATTATTATTGTTGTGGCTAGTTATGACTTATTAGAGCCTTCTAAAATTTTTGGACGATACATCTGACGTCAGCTCAGGGGGGTAACCCGAGCGAAATGATCATTCCCCCAGGCAGGGTGGAACGAACGAGCGTTTTCGTTCGCAAAAAAGGAAAACCACTTACATCGAATGCTTCAGAATTGCTATGCAAAAACAGATAAAATTGCTGTGCTGTTGTAAAGGGTTTGCCATGTCCCAGTGGAACGTAAACCTGTTTAACAACAATTTTCTAAGAAACTTGCTGAATTCTAAATGAAACAACCTTATTTTCTAGTGACAGGCAATATCCATTTCAACCAATTATTAAAGATCAAAGGGCTAACTGCACAGCTAATTGAATTCCTTTTCGAGGTTGAGTTCATCTTGAAACCGCATTTGCTTCCTAATTAAACTGAGAAAAAATAAGAATATTAAAAGAAAAGACTCCACAGAACATAAAAAGTAAAAATTGCCATGCTCAGAAATATTGCCATGTTGACTGAAGGGAATTGCCATGCTACATTAACGGAAAAAGCTGAATATTGCCATGCTCTAAAAACTGAAAAGTGCCATCCCGAATGTGTTCGCTCTTTTTTGCAACCAGCTTCGTAGTTCGCCCAGAGGGGCACGTGGGAGCGAACACTTTAGGATTTGTGTGCAGGATCCGACGTGCCTGAGGGCGTTAGGTTGGATTGGTTAAAACGTGACCTCAGTTCTATAGCATTTAGGATAATTTTATAGTTGATGGCTGGTTAGATGCTGGCATCAAAGAATAAGAGCACAACAGATTCTCTTAATTAAATCCCATTTTGCAAATATTCAAGCTCAGAGAGTTGATGAATGAAGCAACTGGCATGATAGATGTTTAAGGTGTTTTAATTGGATTCCCCTACTTGTTATGCAATATAAAGCGACAGAAGAGCCTGCGGTTGTTATTTTAATTGGGTATCCCTTTGGTGTCAGCTCTCGATCCAAACTGACGTGGACTCCAGTTGTTTTCATTTGTAGTAGTTGGGCTACCTTTTTGTCCAATCTCTCCAGCTTGCGCCAGCTCTTGGTACTTTCGAGAGAGGACGAAATTTCACACAAGAAAATTTGGACAAGACCACCTCATCCTTGTCTATTATGTCTTACTCATGTTTTGTCATAACACAAGTAATACCAGTCGCCGAATTTTGCACAGTACAGTCATAGAGCGATGTTCCAATCTGTAAAAATCTCAAGTGGTTTATAGTAATAGTTTACTGTTGCTGATTAACACCAGATACACACCGTATTCATAGCAGTACATTTATACTTGGTATAGTGGTATGCATCTAGCCTTTTCACATATCTTTGGTGCTACATAATTTCCTAACTAAACTTGCATAAACAACAGGCAATTTTTGTTCTGACAAGAAATCAGCTGCTGTAAATTGGATTGAGGGGCGTGGTAAGTCCGTGGTTTGTGAGGCAATAATCAGAGAGGAAGTTGTGAAGAAGGTTCTCAAGACCGACGTTCAGTCACTCGTCGAGTTGAACGTGATCAAGAACCTTGCTGGTTCAGCTGTTGCTGGAGCTCTTGGGGGTTTCAATGCCCACGCAAGCAACATTGTATCAGCTATCTTCATTGCCACTGGTCAGGATCCTGCACAAAACGTTGAGAGCTCACAGTGTATCACGATGTTGGAAGCTGTAAATGGTGGCAGAGACCTTCACATCTCCGTTACTATGCCATCCATTGAGGTACGAAGCAATATTTTTCTTCATGATTGAATCATGCTCCTCATATTATTTTTATATGTGACAGTCTGGAGTTTGTGTTGATTGTCGGTTATTCCCTTATTTTGTTATCCACGCATTGATGATTTTTGCACTTCAGACCCTGATCCTTTGTCAAGAACCATTGATTATTCAATCAATTAGATGGCATCCTCTATGTGAATAGGAAACTATTAACAAATATCAATATCCAGTAATTGTATATTTTGTATCATGCTGTTGATCCTATAATAGTCCAACCCATTTAATTGCAAACATCTAAATATATGTTAGTGAGTTTAAATTATCCCTTTGTTAGGTTACCTGGAGATTATAAAATAACGCTGTCATACATAGGGCTTGATTTTGTTGTCATGAAGGCACGATATAGAGATTTTAAAATAACCAGATGGCATGTTCAACTATGTTTTGCTTGTTCTTTTGAATAAGCTCTGTATATGCCAATGCCAATTTTATCCCTTTGTGGGACATTGTTCCCACACCATCTGGTTTTCTAAACTACTACTATTCCTTTGGTTTGCTGTTCACTTTGCTATTGTTTTCGTCATCAGCCAGCTCAGGTTAGACCGGCGGTCATCTGTTCTATTAGTGGCTTAATTTGTAACGTCGTGTTTGCTATTATTGTCGAGAAAGGCATCCATCGCCTGTACATAATTGGGTTAATTATTATCATCATACACCTAACCTTCAGCACCAACTACGATATATATATGATATGAGCTCATGGGTTTGTTGTGATGATCGAAATGCAGGTGGGCACAGTTGGTGGAGGCACGCAGCTGGCCTCACAGTCGGCCTGCTTGGACCTACTGGGCGTCAAAGGCGCCAACAGGGAATCTCCCGGATCGAATGCTAGGCTGCTTGCCACGGTGGTGGCTGGTGCGGTCCTAGCTGGCGAGCTGTCCCTTATCTCTGCTCAGGCTGCCGGCCATCTGGTCCAGAGCCACATGAAATACAACAGATCCAGAAAGGATATGTCCAATGCCGCCGCTTGCTGAAATCACAACTTGGGCCCTTGCCAGAGCAAATAGACAAACCGAAATGTTCGCCGGATATATAATCCCCCCCCCCCCCCCTTCACCCACCTTTGTGGGAGTGGACAGACAAGGAAGGGAGCTCACAGGTTAACAGTTGATTCCTTGTGGAATGGGATGGCAATGCTCAGGAGGTGAAAAGGGAAACCCCATCGGATGACCGGTTTGTCTGGAGATCGGCCATGGTTTACCAGGAGGAGAAGAGAGAGCAGCTGTATTTACCGACATGTGCTTCCACCCTGGATATGGCCTATTTTATTTTCTTGATGTTGTCCCGCACAGCAGCCACCCAGTGTGTGTGCGTCTTGTTTTGCCCGTCTTGAATCTTCTGACCCCTTCGTTGTTTTTGTCCAAAGCTTACATTACCTGTTTCTGTTGCTGCTTCAGGAATGCTTGTAGTAACATTGTAACTAATTCAGTTTCGTCTGTTTGATCTTTCTATTCGACCTGTTGCCCTTGGTGTAGTTGGTGGCTCGCTTGTAAAGAAGATGTGGTTCAAGATAATTTTACCCGCGTGTTTTTTGGTTCAACTGAATCTGTTCTCCTCGTGACCATGTTTGCTTCCGATGCTTTTTTCTGTAAATTAATCGCCTCAGCAGTCAGCAGAGTCCCAGCTGTTGGCCATGTTTGGATACTCTAACTCGGTTAGAGGTTAGAGTTAGATTCTAGCCCTGAACCAAAAACTAATTCTAACCAAAGAGCTGTTTGGATGGTAGGATGGTAGGGTTAGATTGACAATAAATATTCTTTCTCAATCATTTGATTACTTTGAACCATGTTTAGATAGGAGGGGTAACTTTTTTTATTAATTTTTTAGTGGGCCTAGAAAAACTAACCCAAATAACTCCCCTAGCGTGGGCTAGTTTTTTAGGATGGGTTAGATCCAACTAACCCAAACTAACCCATCATGTTTGCATACTTTGGGTTATTTAAATCCCAACTAACTAGAACTAACTCTAACTTAGGGTCCAAACAAGGCCGTTGTTTGTTCTGCCAGAGTATATATGTTAAGAAATTATTAGTGACACAAGCATGGCAGCACTCATGGCTTGGTCCTGGCAGGAATAAGAAATACAAGTATGGCACTCTTGGTCTAGCAGTCGCCACCTGTTGGATACCGATGGTTTCCAACTAGGAGCACGTATACCATTTAGCAGAAGAGGGTACACAGTGATCGTCGAGCGACGCACTAGTTGTGGATGTGATTGTGGTCACAGACAGACTACTCCCAACGCAAGCCGTCTGTTCGTCCGGTACAGCGCGTGTTCCGGGCCCCGGACCCGGACTGTGTAGGTATGGTGTCTTTCAAGAGCTTAACCGCCAGTGCCCTCGCTAATTTTTTTTCGAGGGTACGCTAAAGGCATACCTTAGCTTTATAGAAAGGAAAAAAATATGTACAAGAGTTATTACATTGAGCTAGTTGATGATCACAAGCCGACCCCAACCAAACCTCCACTCCGCTTCTAAATACTACTCTACTACTCGGGTATCGGTCTTCCTCCAGATGCTCCTGCCGTAGTCCAAGTTCTCAAGTCGTCGAAGATCAAGTCCACAGTCTCCCATTCATTTTTGATTTGGTTCGATCCGAATACTATTGCGTTCCTCTGTTTCCAGAGTGTCCAGCAAATGAGCATCACGAATGTGTCAAATCCTTTTCGAGTTTGCTTTTGTATGCGCTTTCTAGCTTCCGTCCACCATTGCACCAAATGGGATTCATATGTTGGGCAAAGCTCCACTCTCAATCCCATCCTGGACATGCATATGTACCACACTTGCCTCGAGAACACACATTGCAGCAAGATGTGGTCGACTGTGTCTTCCTCTTGATCACAAAAGTAGCATTTAGACGTTTGGTCTTGCAAACCGTGTCTAGCCCTTCTGTCCGACGTCCACAGTCGATATTGCACTGACAGCCACATGATTAGCCCGGAGAGTGCATCTATCACTGCCGGGCCAGAGAGCATGGGGCGGACACCAGATGGCCGGACATGAGCTCGTGATCCACGGGCCCAATAAGCAGACAAGATTTTTCACGATCTCCCGGCGCGGTCACCGATCGACAGGCTGCATGCATAGGCCACCAGAAACGACGTACAGCCGGTTCATGCAATCGCACCACATGGCGTGACGGCCGGCCGGCGCTGCGCTCCTCGTGGCACCGCATTGTCTTGTTGTTCCCGTCCTTGCCTTGCGCCGCTGTCCGTCACGTGCGGCAGCAAGTGACAGCCGAACGATTCTTTCCTTTTCCGATGCCTCAGAGCCCATCAACAACAGGCCCATTTTCCTTTTCTTCCTATTTATTAGCGGAACAATGCAACGGTGGATCCTGTTTGGCGCATAGGCTGATGGGTAGCAAGGTAACGCCGGAAGTGCCGAAATCATTAGTTAAGAGTTAGCCCTTGCGAAAGTCACTCATCACCTTTTTAGGTGCTGACAAGTGACGCACTTTCCCCTCTTTTTTCCGTAAATTTTTTTATTTGAAATGTTTTCTCTTTTGAATCATACATCTAAACGATAAAGCGTTTTCATCGTTGGATTTATTGCGTTGAGATCTTTGAAACTAGATTATCAATAGGTTTCAACAAAAAAAACACCAAAAAGGGAAAAAGAATTTAAAAAAGGAAAGAAGAAACGGCAACAAAAATCTGAATACAAAAATAAATAAATCAAAGCCCGGAAGCAGGGTTGCGGTTTGCACCTTGTTTTGAAGCACATGCTGTGTTCTTTTTTTTCCTTTTTTCAATGCTTCTCGTAGAATCCTATGTTGAGCTTTTTCCTTCTTTTCGAGGATGCACAACTGTGCCTCTTTCTTTTCAAGATGCTTCTTGTGGATACAAGTCTCTACTTCTTGTGGAAGCATTGATTGTACTTCTGACGGAATTACAGGTTGTCCTTCTCGCTAAAGCACGTGGTGTGATTTTCCTTTTTTCGAGAAGCACACAATTGCTTCTCGCGGAAGCACATATTGTGCCTCTTGCGGAAAATACTGTTTCTAATTAACAAAAAGGTAATTTCCCTCTAAAAAATCCAAGAAAACCAGGCAAAAACTAAAAAGCCAACCCAAAAAGAACATCTAAAACCCGAAAACACGTATTGAAATTAAAAAAAGAAATCTGGAGGGAACGACCAGCACGCGACACATCGCGGGGGTTGGACGCATCATGACATGCTTCCAAGACAAAAAGGTAACCATTGCGGGAGCGCTCCAAGAGGTAACTGTTAGTTAGTTGCTCCCAGGGAGCGCCTATTCAATGCTCTCGGCGTCAAACAGTGTGTTGATCGCACAGAGCAACCGCCAATGGGCCGACCCAATGAGACACTTTCCTGCTAGTGAGCAGGGTTCTAGTGAACAGCTCTACCCAGCATGTTGTTCTATATTTTCCTGTGCTAGCGACGGGTTCAAGGAGCAGTCCTAGCCAGTTGATTTTTGCTATTTTTCCTATCATTTTTAGTCATTTTTCATTGTCATTTTTAAAGAGCAAATATTTATTTACTTCAAGTGACGAATTTTTAAATTTGACAATTCTTTTAAAGGCAAACAATGTTTTACACTTTGAACAATTTTTTAAAACGCGAAAGTTTTTCCAAATTCTATTTTTTTCAAAAAATATAAACATGTTATTGAAAGTATGAACATTTTTTGGAACATTCTCTGAGAACACAAACATTTTTGTAAAAACAACGTGAACAGTTTTTGAAAATATGATCTTTTTGAACGCATCAAGTTTTTGAAATCTAGATTTAAAAAACACCAATACTGAACATTTTTTTAAATATATACTTTTTGGAACCGTTAATTTTTGTTGAAAAAATAAAGCACTTTTTGAAATACCAAGAAATAGTTCCGGAAACATGGATATTTCTTTTAAAAAAACTGAAAATCTTTCAAAAATAAATGACCAATCTTTTTAAAAAGTGAACTTTTTTAACTTGTGAACATGTTCTCCACAAAAATTGAACCGGAAGATTCTAGATGGTTTCTAAAACATAAAAGTAGCAAAATAGGAAAATGGAATCAGGTCTTTGTAAGTTATCTAATTGGGCCTACTGTAACATCCCAAATTTTCAATTTGAAATGTTATACATTAAGTCATCATGCATATCATATTATCTTGCACTTTTGTTGAACCTAGAAATTCACGCAACTCAAAGACCCTCGGAGAGAGTTGTAGATTTCGAAATTTTTGTATTTGAGTTCTCTCAAAACTATGAAAAGAGGATCATTGGATTTATTTATTTTATCTTCAAATATTTTTCCAATATCAAAAATAAGAGAGGGAATAATATGACTTTCCCAAAATTTAGGAAAAATGAAGATTTAATAAATAAATCAAATTTTGGATTTTTCTCAGAGTTTATTTGCCTTAGGGAAAAATGCGTGTTTTCAAAAATTGCATTTTAGGCCCGAGTAAAAGTTCATTCTGTTCGACTCATTTTTAGGAGTCGGGGAAAGTTTACTTTATTAATTTTGGAGTTCTTTTAGATTTTTTTTCTGTATTTTTTCTGTGCGCGAAACCGATTTAAAAAAAATCCGCAGCGCCTTGGGCCAAAGGCCCAAGCCGCCAAGCCAGCCGGCCGGCCAGGAGGCCAAGGCCATCGTCACAGGCCGCACCAGTGGAGCCAGGAGCCGCCCGGTTTCCTTTTCTTTTACAAATCCTAGTAGGATTTGGACCCGTTCGTTATTCCGCTTTTTATTCCTAGGATTCCTAATCTTACTCTAATTCTTGTCCCATACTCCAAGCAAAAACCCTCCCTCCCCAATATAAATACCCAAGCACCCCCTCTAACACATCAAACCAACACCTCCTCTCCTCCGAAGAAGAAGACCGCCATTGCCGCCCCTACACCACTGCCGCCGCCGCCGCCGCCTACACCGCCGCCGCCAAGTGCCGCCGCCACCTAACGCCGCCGCCACGGAGCCCTCGCTTCTTCGAGGTACTAGTCTCAAGGCGCGTCACCTTTTCTTTTCCTCGGTTCGGTTTTTCAGAATCGTCCGGTTTCGCTCCGGTTTTCTAGATCAGTTTTTCGCTTTGGTTTTCTTTCCAAACCCTAGATCGGTTTTTCTCGCCGTTTTACTTTCCGTTTTGTTTAGCGTTGTCATTGGACCGTTCGTCCTAACGTAACGAGATCACCGGTTTGCTTCGTTAATGAACGTCCGCCGCTCAACCGTTCGCTGCTTTTCTTTCTCATCGGATTTATTCCGCTATTTTTCCGATAGCGATTTCAGATCCGATTTTCTTTCTAGTCTATTTTCTCGCCGCTTATCGGAATCGTGTGATTCAAACGCTCGAGTTTCATCTCGAAACCGCCGTTCCCGATTAATCAACTTAAACAAAGTTTTGCTACTGTAAAATTTGGCTTAGTTTCAACTTGCTAGAACCGAGTTGTTTTCTTTCGTAGTTTGAATTTCGTTTCTTTATTTGATTAGATTATTTTTTCAACTATGGTTATTAAGTTGAACTTTCGGTTAGATCTTTTATTCGAGATTTACCTGCATTAGATGAGTACTTATTGTATGCTTGTTGTTTGTCTGCGATAGATCACCCGGAGTGCGCCGCTTGTTATTTCAATCTCTAGGTTTCATGGATCATCGGCAAGGCAAGTAACACTTGATCATACCTTTTTCTACTACCCAGTTTTATGCATTAGATCAATCCTCAAACACTTGCATGATTAGGATCTAATTAAATTATGGGATGGGAAGTAGTTGAGGTAGTACCTATTACCTGTCTTACTTATGAAACCTTGGGAGTTACTTCTACGTTTGCTTATTTGCCATGCTATGCTAGTAGACGTGGATTGGGTGAGTGTGTCCATGACAGATGTGAGATTGTTAAATTAATGGTTTATTTAAGGTGGCAACTTAAACACACATCTGGGTGGATTGAGGCACCTGGGGTATCCATGATTGCCTGCTTTTTTTTTGGACCGCCACCTGTGCTCAAAGGGATCATGAGATTATTCAAACTAGTAACTTCCGTGCAGCCACAAGCCATTATGGGCTCGCATAGTTGAGTAAGTCGTGCGAACTCTTATAGTGGTGGACTAGCAGATGTAGGGGATGTAGGTGTACCGTTCACCTGTCGTAAGGTGCTAGCGCACGAAAGACTATGTCTCGGCCATCCGTCTCTCAAACACCATGTAGTGCGAGAAACCAAACGGAGGCGATCGAGTCTTGTGGGGAAAAGTGCGCAAACCTCTGCAGAGTGTATAAACTAATCATGATTAGCCGTGTCCCCGGTTATGGACATCTTGAGTATCTAGTACTTGAATATCATGTGAATCTCAACATGTTACTCTAATTAATATTGTTGGGTTTTTAATGAGTACTTTAATTGGGATTGAGGATGTCATCAACCATTCTCAATGTTTAACAACCACCATGATAGTTAAACAAATTTATTCCTTTGCAAGAGGGAGAAAGCGGCTTTATGCAAAATCAGAATCAGAGAGCTTTTCCACCAGCCACATATGCATGTAGTACAGGCTTATCATTCATTATTCTCTATGTGTTACTTTGCGGCATATTCCATGTCTTTGACCCGTTTCCGGGCTGCAACTTTCATGTTGCGAGACTTTTAGACAGTAAGGTGCTTTAGGTCGTGGTTCTATACTCAAAGGATGATTTGGAGTTGATGGACTCACTTATCTTCCAAGTCTTCCGCCGTTATCGTTATTAGATGGCCTTAAGCCATATTTATTGTAATAAGTCCTCTTTTGGACAACGATGTAATAAGTGTGTGATTGCTACTGTTATAAATCCTTCAAAGTCTTGTGTGGTGTCGACATTCTTGATCCAGGGGATGACGCTTTGAGCACGAGAGACTTGATCCATTCGGTCGGGTCGCTCTGAGATGGTATCGAGCACACGCCGATCGTAGGACACGACCACTAAGTTAAAGCCATAGATCACTACTCTCTTCACATTTTCTAACTCCTCATCTTTTTCTACACTTTAGGATGAAGGACGCAAAGATCAAGTACGCCCAACCAGATGAAGGCACACCCTTTGGATTTCACTTGAAGGAAGTCACCAAGTACCTGAACATTGGACTACCAAGTTTCACCGGGACTTTCAACGCCACTGCTCAAGAGGAGCTACCGGAAGATTCAAGCTCATGTTCCGGGAAGGACATTCGCCCCAATCACCAAGCCTATAGATAGTGTTTTCGGTGCACCAACTCGAGTCTCGAGAAAGAGCATGGCAGCTCATATCACCATGGGACGCATTGGAGAAGTTTACCAAGAAGACCTCAAGGACACCATCTATCGATTTGTCGACGCAGAGACGAACAATGGGAGATAGTCAAGACCAAGAAGGATAGATCCATTGCAGCTTTCATCCAGAGTTATACCAAAGACATTCGACGCCAGAGAACCAGATGTGCAATGATATGATCGAATTGAAGGATGCAAAGGGAAGGATCATCGAACTTGAAGAAGAACTAAAGTCTACACGTAAGGACTACATGGACGAGATCGTAGCTGTAGCAAGACACAATAACGATCTTAAGTATGAGATTGAAGAACTCAAGAAGAAATTGGCGCTCAAGAATGAAGACAAGTACGGCGCATGTCCGAGCAACTACATCATCATCGACGACACCGATTCGGATCCAAGTGAACCCGACTTTGAAGAACTCAAGAAGAAATTGGTGCTCAAGAATGAAGCTGGAACATGAGCTTGAATCTTCCAGCGCTCCTCTTCAGGCAGAGTGGCGTTGAAAGTCCCGGTGAAACTTGGTAGTCCAATGTTCAGGTACTTGGTGACTTCCTTCAAGTGAAATCCAAAGGGTGTGCCTTCATCCGTTGGGCGTATTTGATCTTCGCCCTTCATCCTAAAGTGTAGAAAAGATGAGGAGTTAGAAAATGTGAAGAGAGTAGTGATCTATGGCTTTAACTTAGTGGTCATGTCCTACGGTCGGTGCTCGACGATACCATCTCTCTCAGAGCGACCCGACCCGAATGGATCAAGTCTCGTGCTCGACGTCATCCTCGGATCAAGAATGCCGACACCACACAAGATTTGAAGGATTTATAACAGAGTAGCAATCACACACTTATTACATCGTTGTCCAAAAGAGGACTTATTACAATAAATATGGCTTAAGGCCATCTAATAACGATAAATGGAAGACTTGGGAAGATAAGTGAGTCCATCAACTCCAGCGGCATCACTGAGTATAGAACCACGACCTAAAGCACCTTACTCGTCGTCTAAAAAGTCTGCAACATGAAAGTTGCAGCCCGGAAACGGGTCAGCACATGGAATATGCTGGCAAAGTAACACATAGAGAATAATGAATGATAAGCCTGTTGGGGAACGTAGTAATTTCAAAAAATTTCCTACGATCACGCAAGACCATGGTGATGGCATAGCAACGAGAGGGGAGAGTGTCCGTCCACGTACCCTCGTAGACCGAAAGCGGAAGCGTTATAAAAACGCGGTTGATGTAGTCAGACGCCTTCACGATCCGACCGATCCAAGCACCGAACGACGGCACCTCCGAGTTCTCGCACACGCTCAGCTCGATGACGATCCCGGACTCGATCCAAAGCAAAGTGTCGGGATGAGTTCCACAAGACGACGGCGCAGGACGATGTTGATGCTCCATCGACGCAGGGCTTCGCTTAAGCTCCGCGACGATATGACTTCTCCGCGCAGGGCTTCGCCTAAGCTCCGCGACGATATGACCAAGTGGAATATGGTGGAAGGGGCACCGTGACACGGCTAAGGAAAGATCCGTAGATCAACTTGTGTGTCCATGGGGTGCCCCTGCCTCAGATATAAAGGAGGGAGGGAGGAGGAGGCCGGCCTAGGGAGGAGGCGCGCCATAGGGGAGTCCTACTCCCACCGGGAGTAGGATTCCCTTTCCTAGTCCAACTAGGGATCCTTCCATGTATTAGGAGTAGGAGACTAGGAAGAGGAGAAGAGAAGGGAAGGAAGGAGGTGCGGCCCTTCCCTTAGCCCACCCGGACTAGGGCAAAGGGGGCGCGCAGCCTGCCCTAGGCATCCTCTCTCTCTTTCAGGGGCCCAATAAGGCCCAATACTTCTCCCCGGCGAATTCCTGTAACTCTCCCAGATTCAAAAAATACCCGAATGACTCGGAACCTTCCGAACTCCGAATATAGTCGTCCAATATATCGATCTTTACGTCTCGACCATTTCGAGACTCCTCGTCATGTCCCCGATCTCATCCGGGACTCAACTCCTTCGGTACATCAAAACTCATAAACTCATAATATAACTGCCATCGAAACCTTAAGCGTGCGGACCCTACGGGTTCGAGAACTATGTAGACATGACCTAGAACTATTCTTGGTCAATAACCAATAGCGGAACCTGGATGCCCATATTGGTTCCTACATATTCTACGAAGATCTTTATCGGTCAAACCGCATAACAACATACGTTGTTCCCTTTGTCATCGGTATGTTACTTGCCCGAGATTCGATCGTCGGTATCCAATACCTAGTTCAATCTCAAGCATCGGCAAGTCTCTTTACTCGCTCCGTAATACATCATCTCACAACTAACTCATTAGTTGTAATGCTTGCAAGGCTTATGTGATGTGTATTACCGAGAAGGCCCAGAGATACCTCTCCGACAATCGGAGTGACAAAACCTAATCTCGAAATACGCCAACCCAACAAGTACCTTTGGAGACACCTGTAGTACTCCTTTATAATCACCCGATTACGTTGTGACGCTTTGGTAGTACCCAAAGTGTTCCTCCGATAAACGGGAGTTGCATAATCTCATAGTTACAGGAACATGTATAAGTCATGAAGAAAGCAATAGCAAAGCATACTAAACGATCAAGTGCTAGGCTAACGGAATGGGTCATGTCAATCAGATCATTCTCCTAATGATGTGATCCCGTTAATCAAATGACAACTCATGTCTATGGTTAGGAAACATAACCATCTTTGATTAACGAGCTAGTCAAGTAGAGGCATACTAGTGACACTGCTTTGTCTATGTATTCACACATGTATTATGTTTCGGTTAATACAATTCTAGCATGAATAATAAACATTTATCATGAAATAAGGAAATAAATAATAACTTTATTATTGCCTCTAGGGCATATTTCCTTCAGTCTCCCACTTGCACTAGAGTCAATAATCTAGTTCACATCGCCATGTGATTTAACATCAATAGTTCACATCTATATGTGGTTAACACCCATAGTTCACATCGACATGTGACCAACACCCAAAGGGTTTACTAGAGTCAGTAATCTAGTTCACATCGCTATGTGATTAACATCCAAAGAGTACTAAGGTGTGATCATATTTTGCTTGTGAGATAATTTTAGTCAACGGGTCTCATATATCTGTGAGCCGTGAGTATTTTGCAAAATTTCTATGTCTACAATGCTTCCGCACGGAGCTACTCTAGCTAATTGCTCTCACTTTCAATATGTATCCAGATTGAGACTCGAGTCATCTAGATTAGTGTTAAAACTTGCATCGACGTAACCCTTTACGCATTTAACCCTTTTTTCACTTCCATAATCGAGAAACATATCCTTATTCTACTAAGGATAATTTTGACCGCTGTCCATTGATCTACTCCTAGATCACTATTGCACTCCTTGCCAAGCTTAGTGGTAGGGTATGCAATAGATCCGGTACATAGCATGACATACTTTATAGAACCTATGGTCGATGCATAGGGAATGACTTTCATTCTCTTTCTATCTTCTCGCCGTGGTCGGGTTTTGAGTCTTACTCAATCTCACACCTTGTAACACGTGCAAGAACTCTTTCTTTAACTGTTCCATTTTGAACTACTTCAAAATCTTGTCAAGGTATGTATTCATTGAAAAACATATCAAGCGCCTTGATCTATCTCTATAGATCTTGATGCTCAATATGTAAGCAGCTTCACCGAGGTCTTTCTTTGAAAAACTCCTTTCAAATACTCCTTTATGCTTTGCAGAATAATTCTACATTATTTCCGATCAACAATATGTCATTCACATATACTTATCGAAATGCTGTAGTGCTCCCACTCACTTTCTTGTAAATACAAAGCTTCTCCAAAAGTCTCAGATAAAACCATATGCTTTGATCACACTATCAAAGCGCTTATTCCAACTCCGAGATGCTTGCACCAGTCCATAGATGGATCATTGAAGCTTGCACATTTTGTTAGCTCCTTTAGGATTGACAAAACCTTCTCGTTGCATCATATACAACTCTTCTTTAATAAATCCATTAAAGAATCTAGTTTTGACATCCATTTGCCAGATTTCATAAAATGTGGCAATTGCTAACATGATTCGGACAGACTTAAGAATCGCTACGCTTTGAGAAAATCTCATTGTAGTCAACACCTTGAACTTGTCGAAAACCTTTTGTGACAAGTCGAGCTTTGTAGATAGTAACACTACTATCAATGTCCATCTTCCTCTTGAAGATCCATTTATTTAACATGGCTTGTCGATCATCGAGCAAGTCAATCAAAGTCCATACTTTGTTCTCATACATGGATCCTATCTCAGATTTTATGGTCTCAAGCCATTTCGCTGAATCTGGGCTCATCATCGCTTCCTCATAGTTCGTAGGTTCATCATGGTCTAGTAACATGACTTCCAGAACATGATTACTGCATCACTGGTGCGGATCTTACTACGACGACCCACGAGGTTTGGTAGCAACTTGATCTGAAGTTTCATGATCATCATCATTAACTTCCTCACTAATTGGTGTAGGAATCACTAGAACTGATTTACGTGATGAACTACTTTCCAATAAGGGAGAAGGTACAATTACCTCATCAAGTTTCTACTTTCCTCCCACTCACTTCTTTCGAGAGAAACTTCTTCTCTAGAAAGGATCCATCTTAGCAACGAAAAACTTGCCTTCGGATCTGTGATAGAAGGTGTACCCAATAGTTACCTTTGGGTATTCTATGAAGACGCACTTCTCCGATTTGGGTTCGAGCTTATCAGGTGAAAACTTTTTCACATAAGTATCAAAACTCCAAACTTTTAAGAAACGACAGCTTAGGTTTACTGTTAAAACCATAGTTCATACGGTGTCATCTCAACGGATTTAGATGGTGCCCTATTAAACGTGAATGCAGCTGTCTCTAATGCATAACCCCAAAACGATAGTGGTAAACTGATAAGAGACATCATAGATCGCACCATATCAAAATAAAGTACGGTTACGACGTTCGGACACACCATAACTTTGTGGTGTTCTGTGGCGTGAGCTGTGAAACTATTCCACTTTTGTTTTAATTGAAGACCAAACTCAGAACTCAAATATTCATCTCCACGATCGATCGCAGAAACTTTATTTTCTTGTTACGATGATTTTCTACTTCACTCTGAAATTCTTTGAACTTTTCAACTATTTCAGACTTATGTTTCATCAAGAAGATATACGCATATCTGCTCAAATCATCTGTGAAGGTCGAAAATAATGATACTTGCCACGAGCATCAACACTCATTGAATCGCATACATCGGTATGTATTATTTCCAATAAGTCAAGAGCTTGTTCCATTGTTAGGAGAACGGAGTTTTAGTCATCTTGCCCAAAAGGCACGGTTCGCAAGCATCAAATGATTCATAATCAAGTGATTCCAAAAGTCCATCGGCATGGAGTTTTCTTCATGCGCTTTACACCAATATGACCTAAACGGCTACCACAAATAAGTTGCACTATCATTATTAACTTTGCATCTTTTGGTTTCAATATTATGAATATGTGTATCACTATGATCGAGATACAATGAACCATTTTCATTGGGTGTGTAACCATATAAGGTTTTATTCATGTAAACAGAATAATAATTTATTCTCTTACTTAAATGAATAACCGTATTGCAATAAACATGATCAAATCATATTTATGCTCAACACCAAATAACACTTATTTAGGTTCCACACTAATCCCGAAAGTATAGGGAGTGTGCGATGATGATCATATCAATCTTGGAACTACTTCCAACACTCATCGTCACTTCCCCTTCGACTAGTTTCGCTCATTCGGCAACTCCTGCTTTCAAGTTACTACTCTTAGCAACCGAACCAAAGATCAAATACCGAGGGCTGCTACGAACACTAGTAAAATACACATCAATAATCAGTATATCAAATATACCTTTGTTCACTTTGCCATCCTTCTTATCCGCCAAATACTTGGGGTAGTTCCGCTTCTAGTGACCAGTTCCATTGCAGCAAAAGCACTTAGTCTCGTGCTTAGGTCCAGACTTGGGCTTCTTCACTCGAGCAGCAACTTGCTTGCCGTTCTTCTTTGAAGTTCCCCTTCTTCCCTTTGCCCTTTTCCTTGAGACTAGTGGTCTTTGTCAATCATCAACACTTGATGCTCTTTCTTGATTTCTACCTTCGTTGGTTTCAACATCACGAAGAGCTCGGGAATCGTTTTCGTCATCCCTTGCATACTATAGTTCATCACGAAGTTCTAGTAACTTAGTGATGGTGACTAGAGAATTCTGTCAATCACTATCTTATCCGGAAGATTAACTCCCACTTGATTCAAGCGATTGAAGTACCGGACAATCGAGAACATGCTCACTAGTTGAGCGATTCTCTTCCATCTTTTAGCTATAGAACTTGTTGGAGACTTCATATCTCTCAACTCGGTATTTGCTTGAAATATTAACTTCAATTCCTGGAACATCTCATATGGTCCATGACGTTCAAAACGCCTTTGAAGTCCCGATTCTAAGCCGTTAAGTATGGTGCACTAAACTATCAAGTAATCATCATTTTGAGCTAGCCAAACGTTCATAACGTCTGCATTTGCTCCTGCAATAGGTCTGTCACCTAGCGGTGCATTAAGGACATAATTCTTCTGTGCAGCAATGAGGATAAACCTCAGATCACGGATCCAATCCGCATCATTGCCACTAACATTTTTCAATACAATTTTCTCTAGGAACATATTAAAATAAACATATGAAAGCAACAAACATAGGGAAGCAACAACGCGAGCTATTGATCTACAACATAATTTGCAGAATACTACCAGGACTAAGTTCATGATAAATTAAAGTTCAATTTAATCATATTACTTAAGAACTCCCACTTAGATAGACATCTCTCTAGTCATCTAAGTGATTACGTGATCCAAATCAACTAAACCATGTCCGATCACGTGAGATGGAGTAGTTTCAATGGTGAACATCACTATGTTGATCATATCTACTATATGATTCACGCTCGACCTTTCGGTCTCCGTGTTCCGAGGCCATATCTGTTATATGCTAGGCTCGTCAAGTTTAACCTGAGTATTCCGCGTGTGCAACTGTTTTGCACCCGTTGTATTTGAACGTAGAGCCTATCACACCCGATCATCACGTGGTGTCTCAGCACGAAGAACTTTCGCAACGGTGCATACTCAGGGAGAACACTTCTTGATAATTTTGGTGAGAGATCATCTTATAATGCTACCGTCAATCAAAGCAAGATAAGATGCATAAAGGATAAACATCACATGCAATCAATATAAGTGATATGATATGGTCATCATCATCTTGTGCTTGTGATCTCCATCGCCAAGCACCGTCATGATCACCATCGTCACCGGGCGCCGACACCTTGATCTCCATCGTAGCATCGTTGTCGTCTCGCCAACTATTGCTTCTACGACTATCGCTACTCCTTAGTGATAAAGTAAAGCAATTACATGGCATTTGCATTTCATACAATAAAGAGACAACCATATGGCTCTCGCCATTGCCGATAACTTCGGTTACAAAACATGATCATCTCATACAATAAAATATAGCATCACGTCTTGACCATATCACATCACAACATGCCCTGCAAAAACAAGTTAGACGTCCTCTACTTTGTTGTTGCAAGTTTTACGTGGCTGCTACGGGCTGAGCAAGAACCGTTCTTACCTACGCATCAAAACCACAACGATATTTCGTCAAATAGACTCCGTTTTAACCTTCGCAAGGACCGGGCGTAGTCACACTCGGTTCAACTAAAGTGAGAGAGACAGACACCCGCCGGTCACCTTTAAGCAACGAGTGCTCGAAGCGGTGAAACCAGTCTAGCGTAAGCGTACGCGTAATGTCGGTCCAGGCCGCTTCATCTCACAATACCGCTGAACCAAAGTATGACATGCTTTGGTAGGCAAGATGACTTGTATCGTCCACAACTCACTTGTGTTCTACTCGTGCACATGACATCAACGCATAAAACCAGGCTCGGATGCCCTGTTGGGGAACGTAGTAATTTCAAAAATTTCCTACGATCACGCAAGACCATGGTGATGGCATAGCAACGAGAGGGAGAGTGTCCGCCCACGCACTCGTGAGACCGAAAGCGGAAGCGTTATAAAACGCGGTTGATGTAGTCGTGCGTCTTCACGATCCGACCGATCCAAGCACCGAACCACGGCACCTCCGAGTTACGCACATCGCTCATTTCGATGACGATCCCGGACTCCGATCCAGAAAGTGTCGGGATGAGTTCCACAAGACGACGGCGTGGTGACGATGTTGATGCTCCATCGACGCAGGGCTTCGCCTAAGCTCATGACGATATGACTTCTCCGGCGAGGGCTTCGCCTAAGCTCCGCTGACGATATGACCAAGTGGAATATGGTGGAAGGGGCACCGCAGACACGGCTAAGGAAAGATCCGTAGATCAACTTGTGTGTCCATGGGGTGCCCTGCCCCGTGATATAAAGGAGGGAGGGAGGAGGAGGCCGGCCTAGGGAGGAGGCGCGCCATAGGGGAGTCCTACTCCCACCGGGAGTAGGATTCCCCCTTTCCTAGTCCAACTAGGGATCCTTCCATGTATTAGGAGTAGGAGACTAGGAAGAGGAGAAGAGAAGGGAAGGAAGGAGGGGGTGCGGCCCCTTCCCTTAGCCCAATTCGGACTAGGGCAAAGGGGGGCGCGCAGCCTGCCCTAGGCATCCTCTCTCTTTCCCAGGGCCCAATAAGGCCCAATACTTCTCCCGGCGAATTCCGTAACTCTCGGTACTCAAAAATACCCGAATGACTCGGAACCTTTCCGAACTCCGAATATAGTCGTCCAATATATCGATCTTTACGTCTCGACCATTTCGAGACTCCTCGTCATGTCCCCGATCTCATCCGGGACTCGAACTCCTTCGGTACATCAAAACTCATAAACTCATAATATAACCGCCATCGAAACCTTAAGCGTGCGGACCCTACGGGTTCGAGAACTATGTAGACATGACCTAGAACTATTCTTGGTCAATAACCAATAGCGGAACCTGGATGCCCATATTGGTTCCTACATATTCTACGAAGATCTTTATCGGTCAAACCGCATAACAACATACGTTGTTCCCTTTGTCATCGGTATGTTACTTGCCCGAGATTCGATCGTCGGTATCCAATACCTAGTTCAATCTGGCATCGGCAAGTCTCTTTACTCGCTCCGTAATACATCATCTCACAACTAACTCATTAGTTGTAATGCTTGCAAGGCTTATGTGATGTGTATTACCGAGAAGGCCCAGAGATACCTCTCCGACAATCGGAGTGACAAAACCTAATCTCGAAATACGCCAACCCAACAAGTACCTTTGGAGACACCTGTAGTACTCCTTTATAATCACCCGATTACGTTGTGGACGTTTGGTAGTACCTAAAGTGTTCCTCCGATAAACGGAGTTGCATAATCTCATAGTTACAGAACATGTATAAGTCATGAAGAAAGCAATAGCAAAGATACTAAACGATCAAGTGCTAGGCTAACGAAATGGGTCATGTCAATCAGATCATTCTCCTAATGATGTGATCCCGTTAATCAAATGACAACTCATGTCTATGGTTAGGAAACATAACCATCTTTGATTAACGAGCTAGTCAAGTAGAGGCATACTAGTGACACTGCTTGTCTATGTATTCACACATGTATTATGTTTCCGGTTAATACAATTCTAGCATGAATAATAAACATTTATCATGAAATAAGGAAATAAATAATAACTTTATTATTGCCTCTAGGGCATATTTCCTTCAAAGCCTGTACTACATGCATATGTGGCTGGTGGAAAAGCTCTACGGTTACAGTTTTGCATAAAGCTAGTTTTTCCCTACTGCAAAGGAATAAATTTGTTTAACTATCATGGTGGTTGTTAAACATTGAGAATGGTTGACAGCATCCTCAATCCCAATTAAAAGTACTCATTAAAAATCCAACAATATTAATTAGAGTAACATGTTGAGATTCACATGATATTCAAGTACTAGATACTCAAGATGTCCATAACCGGGACACGGCTAATCATGATTAGTTTATACACTCGCAGAGGTTTGCGACTTTTCCCCACAAGACTCGATCGCCTCCGTTTGGTTTCTCGCACTACATGGTGTTTGAGAGACGGATGACCGAGACATAGTCTTTCAGAAGCGCTAGCACCTTACGACGGGTAGACCGGTACACCTACATCCCCTACATCTGCTAGTCCACCACTATAAGAGTTCGCACGACTTACTCAACTATGCCAGAGCCCATAATGGCTTGTGGCTGCACACGGAAGTTACTAGTTTGAATAATCTCATGATCCCTTTGAGCACGGGTGGCGGTCCAAAAACAGTAATCATCGGATACCCCAGTGTGCCTCAATCCACCCAGATGTGTGTTTAAGTTGCCACCTTAAATAAACCATTAATTTAACAATCTCTCATCTCATGGACACACTCACCCAATCCACGCCTACTAGCATAGCATGGCAAATAAGCAAACGTAGAAGTAACTCCCAAGGTTTCATAAGTAAGACAGGTAATAGGTACTACCTCAACTACTTCCCATCCCATAATTTAATTAGATCCTAATCATGCAAGTGTTTGAGGATTGATCTAATGCATAAAACTGGGTAGTAGAAAAAGGTATGATCAAGTGTTACTTGCCTTGCTGATGATCCGCGAAACCTAGAGATTCGAAATAACAAGCGGCGCACTCCGGGTGATCTATCGCAGACAAACAACAAGCATACAATAAGTACTCATCTAATGCACAGTAAAAGATCTAACCAGAAAGTTCAACTTAAGAACCCCGTTGCAAAAAGAATCGAATCAAATAAAGCAACGAAAGTCAAACGACGAAAGAAAACAACTCGGTTCTAGCAAGTTGAAACTAAGCCAAATTTTACAGTAGCAAAACTTTGTTTAAGTTGATTAATCGGAACGGCGGTTTCGAGATGAAACTCCAGGCGTTTGAATCACGATTCCGATAAACGAGCGAGAAAATAGACTAGAAAGAAAATCGATCTCGAAATCGCTATCGTAAAAATAGCGGAATAAATCCGATGAGAAAGAAAACGACGAACGGTTGAACGAAGCGGACGTTCATTAACCAAGCAAACCGGTGATCTCGCTCGTTAGGACGAACGGTCCAAATAACGCTATAAACAAAACCGAAAGTAAAACCGCGAGAAAATCGATCTAGGGTTTCGGAAAGAAAACCAAACGAAAAACTGATCTAGAAAACTGAACGGAAACCGGACGATTTATTTAAAAACCGAACCGAGGAAAAGAAAAGGTGACGCGGGCTGGACTAGTACCTCAAGAAGCGAGGGCTCCGTGGCGGCGGCGCTGGTGGCGGCGGCACTTGGCGGCGGGCGGTGTAGGGCGGCGGCGGCGGCGACGGTGGTGTAGGGCGGCGGCGGCGGCGGAAGCTTCAAGGAGGAGAGGAGAGGTGTGGGTTTGATGTGTTAGAGTGGGGGTGCGTGGGTATTTATATTGGGGAGGGGAGGGTTTTTGCTTGGAGTATGGGACAAGAATTAGAGTAAGATTAGGAATCCTAGGAATAAAAACGGAATAACGAAACGGGTCCAAATCCTACTAGGATTTGTAAAAGAAAAGGAAACCGGGGCGGCTCCCTGGCTCCTCGGTGCGGGCGAAGCGATGGCCTTGGCCTCTGGCCGGCCGGTTGCTTACGGCTTGGGCCTTTGGCCCAAAGCGCCATGGATTTTTTAAATCGGTTTCATGCACAGAAAAAATACAGAAAAAAATCTAAAAAGAACTCCAAAATTAATAAAGTAAACTTTCCCGACTCCTAAAAATGAGCTCTAACAGAATGAACTTTTACTCGGGCCTAAAATGCAATTTTTGAAAACACGCATTTTTCCCTAAGGCAAATAAACTCTGAGAAAAATCCAAAATTTGATTTATTTATTAAATCTTCATTTTTCCTAAATTTTGGGAAAGTCATATTATTCCCTCTCTTATTTTTGATATTGGAAAAATATTTGAAGATAAAATAAATAATTCCAATGATCCTCTTTTCATAGTTTTGAGAGAACTCAAATACAAAAATTTCGAAATCTACAAATCTCTCCGAGGGTCCTTGAGTTGCGTGAATTTCTAGGTTCAACAAAAATGCAAGAAAATATGATATGCATGATGACTTAATGTATAACATTCCAAATTGAAAATTTGGGATGTTACACCTACCCAGTCGTTTGGTAGTGTCGCTGGTCTGTGCGTTTCCTCGACAATTCACAATCACTAGTTAAGTTACCTCTTGCAAAGGTCACTCTCCACCTTCTTAGTTGCTGACAGTGAATCGATTTTTTATTTCTTCCATAGATTTAGTTTATTAAAGAAGTTTTATCTCTTGAATTGTGCGTCTAAATACCTTTGTCGTTTTCACCGTTAGATTTCTCGTGTCACAAGATCGTCAAAAATAGATCCCATGTTAATAGCTTTCAACAAAAAATCATGAAAAATTTGGAAAAAAATAATATAGGAAATAAAAAATCGGCAACCCAAAAAAAAAGAATAACAGAAGAAACAAACTAGAGCCCCGAAGCACAATTGTCGTTTTCATTTTTTATGTTTGTGTGTGTGTGTGGGGGCGGCACAGGTTGTGTTTTTCTCTATTTTTTGAGGAAGCAAATGTTGTGCTTCTCGTGTAAACAAGGTTGTACTTCTCAAGGAAGCACAACTATGCTTCTCACGGAAGCAGAACTGTGTTATTCATAAAAGCACAGATTGTGCTTTTCTCTTCTTTTGAAGAAAGCACAGATTATGTTTTTACCCCTTTTTCATGAAGTGTGCATTGGAAAAAGAAATCCCACCAAAACGCAGAGAAAACCAGGAAAAAATCATACAGAAAAATAAAAGTAGAAAAATCAAAAAGACACAATACCCTTGAAAAAGCCATATAAAACCTGAAAACGCATACAGAAAAATAAAACTAGAAAAATCTGAGCGCCCAATACGCGACATGCTGCGCCTAAGCACGCCATACGCACTGACAAACCAGAAAAGTGACTTATTCGTGCGCCCCGCAAGGGGTAACCGTTAGTTCATTGCTCCCTTCCAAGGGGCAATTGGACGCATAGACCGTCAAATAGAAAATCTAGTAACGTATACGCATAAGTGCAGCTAGTTACGATTGGGCCAGCCCAACTAGGAAGTCCTCTTTCCAAGGCTTGGTTTCCAGTATTTTCTTTCGGGTTTTTTCTACTTTTAAATTTTAAATTTTGGCTTTCTTACATGTTTCAGGTTTTAAATTGTTTTAAAATTCAACAATATTTTCTCAATTTCGTGATTTTTTACAATTTTATGAAAGTGTTCAAATTCTAAGAATAATTTTGCCAAACTCTAAAAGCATTTTTACAAATTTGCGAACATTTATTGAAATGGAGAGCCTTTTTAAATTCATTGAACATTATTTAATACGTGAACTTTTTTTGATTGCTGAACACTTTTTACATCACGCAAATTTTTTAAGCTCGTGAACATTTTTCAATTTCACAGATACTTTTTTAAAATACATGAATATGTTTTGAAAACGTGAATATTTTTTAAATTCCAGAAAAATTTCCAAACTTTGTGGACTTTCGTTTCCATATTCACGAATATTTTCTTAAAATACTAATATTTTTGTAGTTGGTGAACATTTTTTATCCACAAATATTTGTATCAAACTGTTAACTTTTCTAAAAAATTATGAACAATTTTCAAAATCGTGAACATTTTTTAAACCGCAAATATTTTCCAAATTGACACTTTTTTTCGAATTTATGAACTTCTTCTTAATCCATACCGATTTTTTAAAATGCAAAACATTGTTTGAAATTAGTGAACCTTTTTCAAAATGTGAACTTTATTTGTTTTTTTAAAAGTAACAATAGAAAAAAAACATGTAATGGTAGCTCCCGCACTTTGCCGACCCACTTAGCTACGTTGCGCTGGTCGGGGGTGCGCGGTTGTTTGAGTTCCACGGTAGGTCGCCAAATAAGAGCTCTCCAATGCTACGTCTATGAGGTTGCCTAAGGTCTATGGACTGATCTTGATATGGAAAGTTTTGATTGGACTAAGGAGAAGGGAGGGGCCCCATCCAGGTGAAATTCATGAGAGTTGGAAAGAATTTGAGGAAGAGCTCGTAATAATCCCTTAACATGCATGTAGGTTTAGCATTTTTGTTATTATTGGCTCAGAGCATCTCCATTCGGACTAAGCTAATTTGGCCCCTTATACTTGCTGGCTTTGAACCCTTATTTGTTCGTGCATGTAGCCATGTCCCCCAAATTGTCCAGTAAAATGCATATGATTGGTGAGGATGGAAAGACAAATAAAAAAGAAACAATAAAGAAAGAGATAAAGTGGTACGGGGTGGGCTGCATTCAACGCGGCCGACTGCCCAAACACTGTCATATTCTTCCCACATATGGGCTGAGTTTGAGCGTTCGAGGGCACTAGAAAAACATGAGGACGAATTGGAGGTCTGGTTGAATGTTGTTTTTTCTTCTCTCTCCTTTCCGGGAAGTTTGCGCGAAGATATGAGGGCAATTTGAGGGGTCCGATTAGAGATGTTCTAAGGATGTGTTCGGTTCGGATCACAGGGTGGAATTAATGGGTCCGTTTCGCATCTGGGCATCATTCTCATGTTTCGTTGGTCAAGGAACTAAAACCCACTCGTCCCCCCAATTAGAATATTGCATCAATATGCGGAGCACACAAAGCTCCAATTTGGAGGAATCACGCGGTACGCCCTCTCGTCTCTCACGTCTCCCCGACTCACTCCATCCAAATCCTTTTTCAGTGCCACCGCCGCCACCCACTCAACTCTCTTCCTATCTCGATCTGCTTCGGTGCCGACCACTCTCGTGTCTTTGCCTTTACGAGTCGCCTCTCCCTGGCGCCCTCATCTCTCCCTCTCTGATGGTGTGGACTAGCATGCAGCGGGGTGGTCGACTAGCAACACGGCGGCGAACAAGCAGCGAGCTACCAGCGGGACGTCTAGCGAGCGGTTACAACGGCTAGCATAGCAACAGGGACACGGTGGTACAAATCCTAACCCCCGCTCCTTGTATATGTTCTAGTAGAGACATAGAGGAGAATAAAATGTTGCTGAAAAATAGAATTTACGTTATCTAAATGGAAAGAGCTATATCCCACTTACCATGACAATTCTCCAACCAAACACAAGAGAAAAACCAACCCATTCCACTTTTTATGGTTGTACCATCGGATATATGACACAGGATTATTCCATCGGATGCTACTCAGGATAAATTTTTATGGTTATGGTTGTGCTTCAGTTAATATCCTTCTTTCTTTCTAAATGAAGGGCAAATTTACAAGCAAAGTTTATACTTCGACAGTTATTCAGTTAACCAGATCATGATGACGCATGTTTTCGCGCCTCATCCATATTTGATGGAGTGGTTTCATCACTTAGAAACATATCGATGGATTATTTGATCAAACATCACGTGGGATTGAATAATTATTAGAAGAACTCGCATGTGTCAACTACAATGTGTATTTAGTGATCAGAATTGATGGGAATTTGTACTGCTTATTCTTTGACTTTTCGTTAAAGAAAATCTAATACAAACTGCAAAAGTATGTTTCTAAAGTATGTAACACCATTTATGTTTCTGTATCCAAACTTCAAAGCACAAAAATATACAGTATCGGAACTGAAGGACTACTTGCCAGCTCGATGGTCCGATTAACCACGGGTTGCCCAGGAAAAACTCGGGAGCAGCTTCCCAAAAATGATGATCTAACCATCACAATGGGATGTATAAAAGTTATACCGTGTACACGACTACCAACTAGATCAGACCGCTAGGGAGAAATCTTTGTGGTGGCTCCTAGCTCCATCCATCTTACAACAACTTTTAGCTCATGCACGTGCTTCTTCACAGGTGCATAACCTCATGCACTCTTAGTATTTTTATTCGACCTAGCCCATCGAGACCTCCTAGCTTCTTGCATGCGGGTCACTGGATTGTCTCCTATCGCTCACCCCCTAGCCCCATGCCAACGCTTTGGGCCAGCCTAGGTGCGGGGCGGGCGCCCTTGTTTTTTCCTTTCATTTTTTTACGGTTAATTTATGCTGCATTAGAAAAATGTTCACGATTTCAAACAAAAATTGAATTTCAAATAATCTTCAAGAATTTGAAAATGCACTCAAATTCAAAAAAAATATTCGCGAGTTCAAAATAATGTTCTCATGTTCAAAAGACATTCTTGAATTTCAAAAAATGTTCACAAATTGAAACAATGTTCGTGAATTCAAAAAATATTCACTAGTTCAAAAAAATATTCATGAATTATAAAAATATCCCGCAAAGTTTTTTTTAAAATATTCATAAGAAAAATAATGGTCAGGAAATTAAAAAATCATGAATAATAAAAAATGTCATGAATTTCAAAACCTGTTTGTGAGTTTGGAAAATGCTCACCAATATTAAAAAATGTTTAGTACTTTGAACAAGATGATCATGAATAGGAGAACATGTTCACAAATTCAAAAAATATTCATGAATTTCAAAACTGTTCATACATTTGAGAAGATATGCTCAACTCTCAATAAAAATGTTAGCGAGTTTGAATAGAATGTTCATGAATTTTCAAAATTGTTCTTGAATTCAAAAAATGTTCACAACTTTATGAAATATTCACGAATTTCAACATTTTTTTTATGATTTTCAAGAAAGTTCGTCAATTGGGAATTTGTTTGTGATTTTGTTTTAACAATTTTGGATGAAAAGGAAAAAGGAAGAGAAAATAGAATAAAAATTAAAAAATGAAATTAAAAATAAAATGAATATTATATAAAAAATATGAAAATAAAGTAAACAAGGGTATAGGAAAGGTTCTAGAACCCTCCGAAAACTAGCTGGGAAAGAAACACGGAATGGGCCAGCCCATGAAGAGGGCGAGACGCTCGGGGCCTATGCGGGGAATAATACCTGCCATCTAAATGGTTACATTAGTTATGAAAAAATCACACCTGCACTAATTTTTTTATGCTAACATTTGTACTAAATGAATCTACCGTATCACAAAATTTTAAATCCAAACCTCACATGTAGGTCGGAAACGAAAATGATAAGGCCATCGTTGATATTGTTCCTTTTTCTTCAAGATACTCGTTTCGAATCTAAAGTTCAATTTTATGACATGGTTGATATCAGTTGTTTCTATCTCCCTTGTTTTAGTTTAATCTTTTTGGAAAGTTCCATGACTTGGATTGTGGAGTACCGGAAATACCTGAAGTGGTGAAGATGTGTAAAGAGACGTGAACCACAAGCTTGGATGCATTGCTTAATTTGCCTGGATAAAGTAGTTGCACATGATTATTTTGGCGTGAGCATTCCTAGCAATTTTTGTTCCGAACTTCCAGTAACATGGGTCGCACGTCTTACCCTAGGCGGCAGTTCCAGCTGTGAGAAAGAACAAGAACCAGCCGGAAATGTAACAGCTTCTTATGGCGCACTGACGCACGATGAAAATTGTCATTTTAGCTATCTTTTAGTCTATTGACAATTGCCATGCATTGCAACGGGGTATAAATATTCTAGTACATTAGCCCTTGACTATACATCCATTATTATATTGATGCGCTAAAATCGTAGCAAGTTCTTATATGCAACCGACATGATTTATCTGTCATTTTATTGTTAAACACTTATTTGGTAAGAATTTAATGACCTATCAAACAAAATATGTTTTTAATTTGGTAAGTTAATAAAACATGAGACAATTGATTCTATTTTAGGAAGAATGGATGGGAGAAAAAAATCAAAAAGAAAAATGAAAGAGTGAAACGTATATAAGGAAGGTTGGACGAAGGATAGATGAAATGAGAATCTTACCTTTTTTTAAGTAGTATAGAGATTTTCTTGTTTTTTCTCGAAACAAGGCAAAAGGCTTGCCTACATTGAATAAGAAGGTTTTTAGGGTCTAGGCCAGAGCCGAATTACAAGCCTCACTCTCGCGGCATAATATTGCACAAAATTTTCGCCCTAGCTAGGCACCACACAGAAGCTTCCTCTTTTATTCGAGCATTAAGAACACCCACCGAAACTGCGTTGTTACGAAACACACGTGCATTTCTCTCTTTCCATATTCCCCAAGAAATCAGTAGCATAAGGGAAACCTTCGCCCTTCGGGGCCGAGACATCCCCGAAGCATTGCCATGCCACCACTCCCTGACGGAAGGCAATCCACTCCAGTCCGCCGGATGTACATTCTTGAAATGAAGCCAGGATTTAATCATTCCCCACACACGGATGGTGTAGCGGCATTGGAAAAGAAGATGCGCCGCGACTCCTGGACCTGCTTGCAAAGAGGGCAAAGGTTGCAATTTGGCCATCCTCTCCGCTGAAGCCGGTCAACGGTCCAAACTCTATTGTTGTTAATCAACCAAGCAACAAAATTGCATTTGGGGGGAGCCCAACTCTTCCACACCAACAAAAGCATGTCTGTGTCGAGAAGTCCAAGAAATTGAGCACTATAAGCGGATGCCACCGAGTATTGCCCATCACTGGTGAGCTTCCATGTAATTGAGTCAAGCTCCTCAGGGTTGAGGTTGACGAGCGAGAGTTTCCCCCAAAGGTTGACGAACTCGGATATATGACCCACATTGAGATTTCCACCAATATCCAAATTGGAAACCTAGAAATTATTATGCAAGGCCATCTTCACGGAGCAGTTTTTTCTTGTAGAAAGGTCAAAGATTTTTGGCGTGACATTTTTGGGTCTCATGCCATCCAGCCAGACAGAGTTCCAAAATGAGGCTTGGAGACAATTTCAACGATAACCTTGGTGGCAGCGGCGAAAATTTCATTGTCTCTACCCCCACAAGGGTTCCCAAGGTTGACCCAAGGCTTGGCCGAATCCTTCCAAGAAGCCCACAACCAACGGAGGCTGTTGGGGATATAACTATTGGGTATGACCCGCCCAGGAGGGGCCGGGTCATAGCACTGGCGGTTCATAATGACAAAGCCCATGAAGATGTTGAAGATGGCGGTTCACAAAGCAGGCTTATTGAAGGCCCAAGACCCAAAGGCGACTTGAGACCCACGGGTGTAAACCGCCATATGTTAACTTGTACATTAAGGAAAGTATATGTTTGGTCACCGAGCCGGACACTTGTGTATGAGCCGGCCGGGACTCTGTAGGCCGCCGGGCATCAGCCTATGTATAGAAAGGGGTGACCCGACGGCGGTTTAGGGCAAGAAACAAGAGATCGAGAACTAGGTCAAGCGTATTCGCTCCCTGGTAATCGAAACCCAAGCAATATCACCTCAAACTAGATTAGGCCTTTACCTTCACCACAAGGGGCTGAACCAGTATAAACTCTCTGTGTCCTTTGTCCCGTTTAACCCCTTTAAGCTAACCTAGTTGCGATGGCTCCACGACTAAGTCCTTCTGCTAGGACATCTGCCATGACAATTCCATGACAGTTAGCGCCCACCGTGGGGCTGGCGCATGGTGGTTTCGAGTTCATGAAGGGCAGCTTCGAAGGGATCAAGGGATACGCTGTGGGCTGGATGACCAAGAGTCGTTGCGACAAGCTCTACATCGACGATGCAGGCTGGGCCTCGAGGCCGGCTCAACCGAGTACGGGTACCGGGTCCCCTTTGGCGGAATCCACGTCTTCATCAGCAAGATCGGCGAACCGGGCCTTGAGCCGAACATCTGCACCGACATCCTCGAGACGGCTTAGCATGCACGACCCGCCCGAGTTCAACCCGCCGTGAAGCGTGCCTTTGTTGGTTTCATCCATGGGGCAGAAATTGAAGACGGATCTGTGTCTGGTGGTGAGACAGTCATCTATTCTGATGGTGAGTCGTCCACGGGCGAGACTGATTCATTGTATCAACTGCAAGACGACAGGCTTGGGGGCTATTCCGATGGTGACAGTATTCCGGATCCCTACGAGCCGCCGAACAGGGTTGTGATCTTCATGGCCGGCACACAACCAGTGCTTGGCTCAACAACCGCCGCGGCTATGACCTCCAATTCAATGGCTGCGGCGGCGGCTGATGCTAGCGGCTCTGCACGCCCGCCGGCTCAAGTTCTCACAGAATTGTTAGAGGCTCTGGCGACTCTGATGGGGGTGGAAGTAACCCCGGACAACCATGAACAGCACAAGGTGGATGTGGCTAAGCTACGAGATGAGATAGCTCAAGCCAAGGAAGAGCTGGTGGCTGAGAACGCTAGGATGACTGCAGAGCGGGCTGTTTTGGACGCCCAGGCGCAGCGGATTCAAGCGGATTCCTTACGACTCACATTGGATCAGAATGCTTCAAATGAGGTCATGAGAAGGAGACACCGGAGTCATCTACCCTCGGTTTATGAACCGAGAAACCTTTTCAACACGCTTGGTGTAGGGACCAGTGACTCGCCAGTGGTAAACCAGATAGTTGAAGCGCCTGGGACCGGAGCGCCGGTTCAACCATGCACAATGAGTTCTCCACGTGTAAATAATACCCCGCGTTAGCATGTTTCGACGCCTCCGGGTCATTATTCTAACCCGTTGGACAATATGATTGCCGAGCAACGCGATTGGTGGCTCTACCAGTTGAAGGCGGGTCTCCGACGGCGATAGAGACGCGGAGGGCCAGAGAGCTTCTCCAGACAGCTGTGGCTCAGCAGGCTGCTTATTCTTACAGTCGTGAGCGGATTCACTCAACCCCTCGTCCGAGCCGGAGTTACAGCAGGCACGTTGACTCACCGGCGGTTTCAAGCAGTGAACAACGACGTAACCAGCCTAGTGGACATGACACGGCGCGCGGTGGTGCTAATGCTAAGGCTCTGGTGGATCATGGCAGAGTGCGTCGGGAGGCCGAGCTGGCGGCTTAGCAAGCGGCTCATCAACATTCTCCGGCTTATCCGACAACTTCAGTGGAGGCAGGCGTGACCTCTAGAACCTTGGGTGTGCCATGTTTAGTGTCGGCTCCGTGTAACGAGCGTTTGCCCTAGGATTTCAAGGGTCCTCGTAAGGTGCCTAACTGCACAACAGATCAACCCCCTGAAGCTTGGGTTGAAAGTTATGAGATGGCAATGAAGTTGCTGGATGTTGGCGACACTGCATGTGCTAAGTATTTCACTATGATGTTGGATGGGACAACCCGTACTTGGTTGAAAGGGCTGCCTGCCAATTCCATTGGATCATGGGCCGATTTAAAAGCCCGGTTTATCCAGAATTTTAAAGACACGTGCAAGCAGCCTTTGTCTATCGTGGATTTGGACTCCTCTGTCCAAGAAGAGGGCGAGTCAACAACCCATTGGGTGCGCCGGGTCTCAGCCATCCTGCACTCATCGGATCATATCAATGCTGGTTCAGCAGTTCTAATCTTGGAGAAAAACTGTCGTGTTATGCCTCTTAAGCAGAAGCTGGGGCGGCTCAAATGCCACTGCAGTGACATGGGGGAGATAATGGCGGCTCTGGTTAAGTATGCCGACTCTGATAGTACCAAGGACCCCGAGTCTGATGATGAAAAACCGGGAAAGGAAAGGAAGAGTAGCAACATCAAAGGGTAGCAGCATAACCCGACAATTCAGGGGGGCAATGGTAAGCGTAAAGCTGATAATAATTTGGATTTTGTGGCTAACACCAATGCGCAGAATAATGGTCAGCATCGCAAGGGAAAGCCGCCTCCTCGGTTTGGAGGGCCAAAATTCAATCTTGAGGAGATGATGAATCAGCCCTTCCCGAAGCATGGTACACGGGAAAAGCCGGCCACTCACCTCTGGAAGGATTGCTTCATTATGAGGGAGTACAGAAATTCAAATTTTTTCCAGAACAATCATGGGCCGGATGGCGGCTCAGGATCCGGTTCTCATGGTCCGGGTAATGGTGGTGGCGGTTCAAATTCCGGTTTTCAAGGCCAATGCAATCATGGTGGTTATAATGAACAGTCTAGTCAGGGGAATCAACAACAGCAGTCTGGATACCAGAGTAACCTGAAGCAGTTGAATAGTGGGCAGAACCACGTTTTTACCACGAGTCTGTGTAAGCGGGATCAAAAGCTCCATAAAAGGGCAGTAAACGCGGTTGAGCCGGCAATTCCTCGTTACTTGCGATGGTCTGAGCACCCTATTCTCTGGAGCCGTGAAGATCACCCGCCCCGGGTTGATAACCCGAGTCACTTGGCTTTGGTGGTGGCAGCTCAGGTTGGAGGATACAAATTCACTAAGGTGCTCATGGATGGAGGCAGTAATATCAATATCCTGTATTATGACACTTTCCGTCGCATGAGATTAACTGATAAAATCTTAAGCTGTCGAACACTGTTTTTCACGGTGTGGTGCCTGGTAAGTCGGCATATCCAGTGGGCAAAATATCTTTGGAGGTTGTCTTTGGAGATGAGTATGATTCTAGATCTGAGACTTGACTTTCGGAGTGGTTAAAATCAAGAGCCCTTACCATGCTCTGTTTGGGCGGGCAGCTTACGCTAAGTTCATGGCAAGGCCTTGTTATGTTTATTTGCAGCTTAAGATGCCGGGTCACAAGGGCACTATCACAGTGCATGGAAGTCACAATATAGACTTGGAGTGTGAAGAAGGTGATGCTGCTTACACCGAGTCTGTCTGTGCAACGGAGGAATTGAAATTTTACAAGGACCCGACAGATATGACGTCGTTGAAGAAGCCAACCATGGAGCATGGCCCCTTGTTGAAGTTTAAGTCGACAGATGACACTAAGCTAGTTGACTTCGTTCCTGGCGATTCATCCAAGCAGTTCAGTATCGGTACTAATCTAGATCCAAAATAGGAAAGCACGCTCATCGAGTTCATCCGTGAGAACCGGGACATCTTTGCATGGATGCCTTCAGACATGCCAGGTGTACCGAGGGAACTCGCTGAGCACACTCTCAATATTGATCCAAAGTTTAAACCGGTCAAGCAATTCCTTCGTCGTTTCAATGAAGAGAGGCGCAAGGCTATTGGTGAAGAAGTGGCCCGGCTCTTGGCGGCTCGGTTTATCGTGGAAGTTTTTCATCCTGAGTGGTTGGCTAACCTGGTGCCGGTGCTTAAGAAAAACGGCACATGGTGCATGTGTGTGGATTATACAGACTTAAACAAGGCCTGTCCTGCTGATCCCTTTGATCTCCCCCTTATTGATCAAATTATTAATGCTATGGCGGGTTGTGAACGTTTGAGCTTTTTGGATGCTTATTCTGTTCATCATCAGATCAAGATGGCAGTTAAGGGCCAGGAGAAGACAGCCTTCATAACTCCCTCTGGAGCCTTCTGTTACGTGTCTATGCCTTTTGGGCTCAAGAGTGCCCAGGCGACTTACCAGCGGTGTGTGCAAAATTTTCTTCATGATCAGATTGGGCACAATGTTCATGCTTATGTGGATGATATTGTGGTGAAGTCCAGGAAGAAGGAAACCTTGATAGACGATTTGAAAGAGACCTTTGATAATCTCCGGGTCTACAAGATGATGCTTAACCCGGCCAAGCGTGTCTTTGGCGTACCACCAGGCAAGCTTTTAGGTTTTCTGGTTTCAGAATGGGGTATTGAAGCTAACCCGGAGAAAATAACGGCTATCACCTCTCTGGCTAAACCGGCGTGTATCAATGATGTTCAGCGTTTGGCGGTCAGATTATGCGGCCTTAAGCCGGTTCATAAGCCGGCTGGGTGAGAAGGCTATCCCTCTTTACCAGATGATGAAGAAGATAGATCACTTTGTCTGGAGTGACGCTGCTGATCAGGCGTTTGAGGTCTTAAAGAAATAGTTAGCTGAGCCGTCGGTCCTGGCCGCTCCTATTGATAAAGAGCCTTTATTGTTATATGTGGCTGCCAATAGCCGAGCTGTTAGCGTAGCTATTATGGTGGAAAGGAAGGAGTCAGGCAAAGAGCATCCGGTTCAAAGGTCGGTTTACTACATCAGTGAAGTGCTCATTGAATCCAAGCAGAGATATCCACATTGGCAGAAGCTTGTATATGGGGTGTTCATGGCTAGTCGCAAGCTCAAGCAATATTTTCTGGGTCATCCCATCACTGTGGTTAGTTCTGCTCCTTTAGGGTATATTATTCAAAACAAAGAAGCCACGGGTCGGGTAGCCAAGTGGGCCATTGAGTTTGGACCCCATGGTTTGAAGTATATGCCTTGCACATCCATCAAGTCTTAAGCACTTGTGGATTTTATCAATGATAGGACAGAGTTGCAGATGCCGGAGGAGAAGTCGAATAGCACATATTGTACTATTCACTTCGATGGATCCAGGCAGTTGGAGGGCTCGGGGGCTGGAGTTATCTTGACTTCCCCACGAGGCGATAAATTTTGTTATGTCTTAAGGTTGATGTTCCCGTGTACTAACAATGCAGCTGAGTATGAGGCCTTGCTCCATGGTCTTCAGATGGCTAAGGAGTTGAACTTAACCCGGGTGAGGTGTTTCGGCGACTCAGATCTGGTAGCTCAGCAAGTTTCAGGCACTTGGGATTCTAAGGACCCACTCACGGCGGCTTATCGCCGGGAGGTTGATGCTATTGCTAGACACTTCAAGGGTTATCAAGATGAACATGTTGATCGCAGGAAAAATGAGGCGGCCGATGCTTTGAGCCGGTTAGGATCTCAGCGTAAGCCGGTGCCACCTAACACTTTCCTGGATATTCCGCATAACCCTTTAGTCAAATTGCCTACAGAGGAAGATCTTGCTATTCCTGACTCGGAAGCACAATTGGTGGTGGCTTTTCATGCTATTCCTGATTGGACTGTTCCATATTTGGCTTATATGACCCGGGGCGAGTTACCTGAGGACGAAACTTTGGCCAGGCAGATAACCCGGTGGTCTAAATCAATGACTATTGTCAATGGATAGTTGCATCATCGCAGTGTCACAGGGGCATTTCAACATTGTGTTTCTCCTGAGGAAGGCTGTGAGATTCTATGAGAGATTCATGAAGGAGATTGTGGTCATCATGCCGGCTCTAAGTCTCTCGTAGCCAAGGCTTTCTGTCATGGATTTTATCGGCTCATGCTGATGCAGAGGATTTGGTCAGTAAATGTGATGGTTGTCAGAAATTCTCACGACGAGCACATGTGCCGGCTCAAGAACTGAGGATGATTCCAATTGCTTGGTCGTTCGCAGTCTGGGGGCTTGATATGGTTGGACCTTTCAAATGGTCCAAGGATAAAAAGACCCACCTTTTGGTGGCGGTTGACAAATTTACAAAGTGGGTTGAAGCAGAGCCGGTCAGTAAGTGTGATGCGGCGACAACGGTTCAATTCATCAAAAAGGTGATTTTCCGTTTTGGTTTTCCCCACGGCATTATAACTGATAATGGTACTAATATGTCCAAGGGTGCTATGAAAGAGTTCTGTCAATGAGAGCATATTCGACTTGATGTATCATCAGTGGCTCACCCCAGTCCAATGGTCAAGCTGAGAGAGCCAATCAAGAAATTTTGAGAGGCATTAAGCCTCGTCTTATGGTCCCTTTGCAGAGGACGCCGGGTTGTTGGGTGGAGGAGTTACCCTCAGTGTTATGGAGCATTAATACCACCCCCAACAGGTCTACGGGTTACACGCCTTTCTTCATGGTTTACGGAGCAGAGGCGGTTCTCCCTAGTGACATCTGTCACGATTCGCCTCGTGTGGCGGCTTATGTTGAAGGTGATAATGAAAAAGCACGTCAGGATGCACTTGACCTATTAGATGAGGAGCGTGACCTTGCGGCGGCTCGTTCGGCGATTTACCAGCAAGATCTGCGCCGTTATCACAGACACCGAGTTAAAACCAGGACCTTTCAAGAAAGCGACTTGGTGCTCTGGCTTATCCAGGATTAGACTGATATGCACAAACTATCCCCATCTTGGGAAGGGCCTTTTGTGGTCAGCAAAAATCTGAACAATGGGTCATACTACCTTATCGATGTTCGAGACCACAAGGACTCACGCACGTCAGAGGAGGAGACCCACCGGCCGTGGAATATTGCTCATCTTCGGCCTTACTATACCTGAGCCACCGGCTCTTGTGATGTACATATTTTGACAATGTATATATATTATGATGAATATAATAAAGCCGACATCCCTGATAATTCAGGGCCTTTGTCGTTTCATTTTCAGAATAATGAGTCTTTATTGTCATTTCATATGGTCACTTGGGGGCTTCCTGCTCATCGACTCATCGAGTATAGCTATGACTACCCTTTTGGTCCAGATTGTACGCCATGATTACAAAGTACTTGGGGGCTTCCTGCTCATTGAGCATAGCTATGATTACCCTATTGATCCGGCTTGTACGCATGGAATGAAATATTACTTGTGGGCTCTTTGTTCAATGGACAAGGGTTTCTATGACCCTTGTTGTTGGGGATATGACTATTGGATATGACCCGCTCAGGAGGGGCTGGGTTATCCCAATGGCGGTTCATCTAGATAAAGCCCATGAATATGTGAAGGTGGCGGTTCATGAAGTAGGCCTGTTAAAGGGCCCAAACCAAGAGGAGGCTTAAGGCCCATGAGTATAAACCGCCATGTATATGTAAGCTTGTATTATAAGGCATGTAAGATAAGTCACCAAGTCGTACACGTTTGTATGAGCCGGCCGGGACTCTGTAGGCCGCGGGGCGTCAACCCATGTATATAAGGGGATGACCCGGCAGTGGCTTAGGGCAAGAAACAACAGATCGAAAGCTAGGCAAAGCGGATTCACTCCCTGATGACCCACAAGTATAGGGGATCTATCGTAGTCCTTTCGATAAGTAAGAGTGTCGAACCCAACAAGGAGCAGAAGGAAATGATAAGCGGTTTTCAGCAAGGTATTCTCTGCAAGTACTGAAATAAGTGGTAACAGATAGTTTTGTGATAAGATAAATTGTAACGAGCAACAAGTAACAAGAGTAAATAAAGTGAAGCAAGGTGACCCAATCCTTTTTGTAACAAAGGACAAGCCTGGACAAACTCTTATAATAGGAAAAGCGCTCCCGAGGACACATGGGAATATCGTCAAGCCAATTTTCATCACGTTCATATGATTCGCGTTCGGTACTTTGATAATTTGATATGTGGGTGGACCGGTGCTTGGGTGCTGTTATTACTTGAACAAGCATCCCACTTATGATTAACCTCTATTGCAAGCATCCGCAACTACACCAAAAGTATTAAGGTAAACCTAACCATAGCATGAAACATATGGATACAAATCAGCCCCTCACGAAGCAACGCATAAACTAGGGTTTAAGCTTCTGTCACTTTAGCAACCCATCATCTACTTATTACTTCCCAATGCCTTCATCTAGGCACAAATACTTGTGAAGTGTTATGTAGTCGTCTTTCACCTAACACCTCTAGAGGCTAGACAACATACATCTCATCAAAATATCGATAGGATACCAAATTCACATGACTACTAATAGCAAGACTTCTCCCTTGTCCTCGTGGAACAAATGTAACTACTCACAAAGCATATTCATGTTCATAATCAGAGCGGTAATAATATGCATAAAGGATCTGAACATATGATCTTCCACCAAATAAACCAACTAGCATCAACTACAAGGAGTAATCGACACTACTAGCAACCTACTAGCACCAATCCGGACTTGGAGACAAGAATTGGATACAAGAGATGAACTAGGGTTTGGAGATGAGATGGTGCTGGTGAAGATGTTGATGGAGATTGCCCTCTCCCGATGAGAGGAGCGTTGGTGATGATGATGACGATGATTTCCCTCCCGAGGGAAGTGTCCTCAGAACAGCTCACGGAGCCCTAGATTGGTTCCAAGGTTCCGCCTCATGGCGGTGAGTCTCATTCCCAAAGGTTGCTTCTGATTTTTTTCTCATCGAAAGACTTCATATAGGAGAAGATGGGCGCTTGAGCGCCACCAGGGGCCCACGAGGTAGGGGGCGCCTGGGGCACTCTCGTGAGCGGTGGTGTGGGCCCCGGCCTTCATCTTTGGCGATGATTTTCTTTATTTATCTTAAGATATTCCGTGGAGTTTCAGGACTTTTGGAGTTGCGCAGAATAGGTCTCCAATATTTGCTCCTTTTCCAGCCCAGAATTCCAGCTGCCGGCATTCTCCCTCTTCATGTAAACCTTGTAAAATAAGAGAGAATAGCCATAAGTATTTTGACATAACATGAAATAACAGCCCATAATGCGATAAATATCGAAATAAAAGCATGATGCAAAATGGACGTATCAACTCCCCCAAGCTTAGACCTCGCTTGTCCTCAAGCAAAAAGCCGATAACAATAAATATGTCCTCATGTTTAGAGGTAGAGGCGTCGATAAAAATAAAATACGGACATGAAGGCATCATGATTATTCTCATAACAGCAACATATATAGATTTTTTCATATGATTACCTATGTTCAAGTGATGATCTTTTCACAATGCAGAAGTATGAATCAAAAACCTTATTGAGCACTAACAAATTATAACCTCAGTCATTGAAGCAATTGCAATTTATCATAACATCAGAAAGAGTCTATGTCAGAGCTTAAAAGCAAGTCCACATACTCAACTATCACTTAGTCCTTCATAATTGCTAACACTCACACAACACTTGTGGTTACGGAGTTTTAATCGGACACAGAAAGATAGGGGCTTATAGTTTTGCCCCACAACCTTTTACCTCAAGGGTAATGTCAACAATAATAATTCATGCTCCCCTACATCCAATTAGATATATAATATATATCATGTTCTTTCCAACATGCTGGGCTTGCCAAAGGATAAAATGAAAAAGGAAAGGTGAAGATCACCGTGACTCTTGCATAAGGTAGAGGATAGTAATAAAAGATAGGCCCTTCGTAGAGGGAAGCAGAGGTTGCCATGCACTTTTATGGTTGGATGCACAAAATCTCAATGCGAAAGAACGTCATTTTATATTGCCCCTTGTGATATGAACCTTTATTATGCAGTCCGTCGCTTTTATTTCTTCCATATCACAAGATCGTATAAAGCTTATTTCTCCCACACCAATCAATCATACATATTTAGAGCAATTTTTATTGCTTTGCACCGATGACAACTTACTTGAAGGATCTTACTCAATCCATAAGTAGATATGGTGGACTCTTATGGCAAAACTGGTTTAAGGATATTTGGAAGCATAAGTAGTATCTCTACTTGGTGCTGAGAATTTGGCTAGGATGAGGGGGAAAGGCAAGCTCAACATGTTAGAGAATCCATGACAACATACTTTATCTCAGATATAAGATAACATAACTCATCACGTTGTCTTCCTTGTCCAACATCAACTCTTTAGCATGTTATATTTTAATGAGTGCTCCCAATCATAAAAGATGTCAATGATAATATATCTATATGTGAAACCTCTCTTTCCTTATTACTTCCTATTAATTGCAGCGATGACCAAAGCTATATTTGCCAATTCCCAACAACTTTTAATCATCATACTCTTTCTATGTGAAGTCATTACTCTCAATAAGATCAATATGAACTCTTTGTTTCTTTTTATTCTTTTTCTTCCTTCTATTCTTTACCCAAGATCATGGCAAAATAATCAAGCCCTTGACTCAACACTAATCTTTATTATATAGCTCACGGACTCGATTACATAGAGGGATCATAAAGCAAAACTCAAAACTAGATCATGCCATAAACTTTATTCTACTAGATCAAGATACTACTAAAAGGATCGAACTAAGAAAAATGGTAAAGATAGGAGTTGTGATGGTGATACGATACCGGGGCACCTCCCCCAAGCTTGGCAGTTGCCAAGGGGAGTGCCCATACCCATGTGATTATGTCTCCTTCTTTGTTGTTGGTGTAATATTCTTGGCGATGATTCCCCTCAAGATACGGTTCTCCTCCTCGAGCTTATTGACTTGCTGCTTGAGGTCCATTATTGCTTTGCGAAGATTTCCTATAACGGCTAAAGCTCCTTGCACCCAAGGGTGTTGCATAGCTGCGGGAGAACAAGAGACACTCCTCATATTTTCATAAGAAAGAAATCTAACATTGGAAGGGATAACCGAGTTTGGAATAGCTGAGCTCTGTAGTTCCCCCATCGTAAACCCAGCTTGGAGGCGAGAGGTGACTTCTTGATCCTCCATGGCATCTACCCTCATCAAGTCGGCCTCCATCTCTTCCTCCGTTGCTGGCCCAAAGTGGTCAGCATCGCTGTTTGCCCTTGGTTTCGGTGCCGGATTAGACACCCGGCTCTCCCCGACTGACTCTTGAGAAGACATCTTGCTCTAATCTGCAGCAGCAACAGCTCAAAACAAGAACAGAGGATATTTGCGTGATACGAGAGTCAAAACCCTCGGGAGAATATATAATGAATTTTTACTGACCAAAATACATATCGTGCAAGAAAATGGAGTCCGGAGGGCACACGGGGTGCTCACGAGGTAGGGGGGCGCGCCCACCACCCTCGTGTCCTTCCCGGACTGCTACTTATTTTTCTATTTTTCTAAATATTCCAAAATGGAGAAATTTTGCCTTAAAAATTGTTTTGGAGTCGGTTTACTTACCGTACCACATACCTATTCCTTTTCAGAGTCTGAAACGGTTTGGAAAGTGTCCCTTATGTATTCCTCCGGGGTTACGGTTTCAATAATATTGGTTTCAACATTTATGGGATTACCTGAGATATAATGTTTGATCCTTTGACCGTTTACCACCTTCGGATTTGTGCCTTCGAAGTTGTTGGTTTTATGGCACCGGAACGATAGAACTCCTCGATAACGTAGGGACCTTCCCATTTAGAGAGAAGTTTTCCTGCAAAAGATCTTAAACGAGAGTTGTATAGCAATACATAATCACCTACATTAAACTCACGCTTTTGTATCCTTTTGTCATGCCATCTTTTAACTTTTTCTTTAAACAACTTAGCATTTTCATAAGCTTGGGTTCTCCATTCATCAAGTGAGCTAATATCAAATAACCTCTTCTCACCGGCAAGTTTGAAATCATAGTTTAGCTCTTTAATAGCCCAATATGCCTTATGTTCTAGTTTGAGAGGTAAGTGACATGCTTTTCCATAAACCATTTTATACGGAGACATACCCATAGGATTCTTGTATGCAGTTCTATAGGCCCATAATGCATCATCAAGTTTCTTGGACCAATTCTTTCTAGACCTATTAACAGTCTTTTGCAAAATTAATTTGAGCTCTCTATTACTCAATTCTACTTGACCACTAGACTGCGGGTGATAAGGAGATGCAATTCTATGATTAACATCATATTTAGCAAGCATTTTACGGGAAGCACCATGAATAAAGTGTGAACCACCATCAGTCATTAAATATCTAGGGACTCCAAACCTTGGAAAAATAACTTCCTTAAGCATTTTAATAGAAGTGTTATGATCAGCACTACTAGTTGGAATAACTTCTACCCACTTAGTAACGTAATCAACAGCAACCAAAATATGTGTATACCCATTAGAGGCGTGAAAAGGTCCCATATAATCAAAGCCCCAAACATCAAATGGTTCAATAACAGGTGAATAATTCATAGGCATTTCTTGACGTCTACTAATATTACCAATTCTTTGACATTCATCACAAGACAAAACAAACTTACGTGCATCCTTGAAGAGAGTAGGCCAATAAAAACCGGATTGCAATACCTTATGTGCAGTTCTATCTCCAGCGTGGTGTCCTCAATAAGCCTCGGAGTGGCACTTGCGTAGAATCTGTTCCTGTTCAGGCTCAGGTACACAACGTCTAATAACACCATCTACTCCTTATTTATAAAGATGTGGGTCATCCCAAAAGTAATGCCGCAAATCATAGAAAAACTTTTTCTTTTGTTGGTATGTGAAGCTAGGTGGTATAAATTTAGCAACAATATAATTAGCATAATCAGCATACCATGGAGTGCTACGAGAAGTGCTTATGACATTTAATTGTTCATCGTGAAAGCTATCATCAATAGGTAGTGGGTCATCAAGAACATTCTCTAACCTAGATAAGTTATCTGCAACCGAGGTTCTCGGCTCCTTTTCTATCAACAATATGCAAATCAAATTCTTGCAGCAAGAGAACCCATCTAATAAGTCTAGGTTTTGCATCTTTCTTTTCCATAAGATATTTAATAGCAGCATGATCAGTGTGAATAGTTACTTTAGAATCAACAATATAGGGTCTGAATTTATCACAAGCAAATACAACTGCTAAAAGTTCCTTTTCGGTAGTAGCATAATTCCTTTGAGCGTTGTCTAGAGTCTTACTAGCATAATGGATAACATTTAATTTCTTGTCAACTCTTTGCCCTAGAACAACACCTACATCATAATCACTAGCATCACACATAATTTCAAAGGGTAAATTCCAATCAGGTGGCTGAACAACAGGTGCAAAGGCTAATGCTTTGTTAAGTATTTCAAATGCTTCTACACAATCATCATCAAAGACAAATGGTACATCTTTTTGTAATAAATTAGTCAGAGGCGGAGAAATTTTTGAGATGTCCTTAATGAACCTCCTATAAAATCCGGCATGACCAAGGAAACTTCTTATACCTTTGATGTCCTTGGGACATGGCATCTTTTCAATAGCATCAACCTTGGCTTTATCAACTTCAATACCTCAGAAACTTTGTGCCCCAAGACAATACCTTCATTAACCATAAAGTGGCACTTTTCCCAATTCAAGACAAGATTAGTTTCTTCACATCTCTGCAAAACTCGATCAAGATGCTCAAGCAATCATCAAAAGAGGAACCATAGACAGAAAAATCATCCATGAAAACCTCACAAATCTTTTCACAAAAGTCAGAGAATATAGCCATCATGCATCTTTGAAAGGTAGTAGGTGCATTACATAAACCAAAAGGCATACGTATATAAGCAAAAGTACCAAAAGGGATGTAAAAGTAGTCTTTGATTGATCTTTAGCCGACACAGGTATTTGAGATAAACCAGAATAACCATCTAGAAAGCAATAATGTGTATGTTTGCATAATCTTTCTAGCATTTGATCAATAAAAGGTAAGGGGTAATGATCTTTCTTAGTAGCTTTATTTAATTTGCGGAAATTGATTACCATCCTATAACCTGTAATAATTCTTTGCGGGATCAATTCATCTTTATCATTAGGGACAACAGTAATACCTCCCTTCTTAGGGACACAATGGACATGACTTACCCAATCGACTATCGAACGAGATAAATTATACCTGCCTCCGTAAGCTTGAGTATTTCTTTTCTTACCACTTCTTTCATTTTAGGATTCAAACGTCAGCGAGGATCACGAACTGGTTTGGCGTCCGCTTCAAATTTATTTTATGTTGACATAAAGTGGGGCTAATGCCCTTAAGATCATCAAGAGTATATCCAATAGCGGCACGATGCTTCTTCAGAGTTTTCAATAATCTTTCTTCTTCATGCTCTGAAAGGTTAGCACTAATAATAACAGGATATATTTTATTTTCATCAAGATAAGCATATTTAAGATTATAATGCAACGGTTTAAGCTCGAACACGGGATCAAACTTGGGTGGATGAGGATCCCCTAGAATTTCAACAGCAAATTGTGTTGCAGAATAGGTTCCTGTTTAAAGAATACTTCATCTATTTCCCTTCTTTCATTCATGAACATATCATTTTCATGGTCTAGCAAATATTGTTCTAAAGGATCACTAGGAGGTACGGCAATAGAAGTAAGACCAATAGTTTCATCCTTACTAGGCAATTCTTCCTCACGATGTTGTTTACTAAATTTAGAGAAATTAAACTCATGAATCATATCGTCCAAGCCAATAGTAACAACATTCTTTTCGCAATCCATCTTAGCATTAATAGTATTCAAGAAGGGTCTACCAAATATAATGGGACAAAAGCTATCTTGTGAACTTAGACCAAGAAAATCAGCAGGGTATTTAGTTTTCCCACACAAGACTTCAACATCTCTAACAATTCCCACTGGTGAAATAGTATCTCTATTGGCAAGTTTAATTGTGACTCAATTTCTTCTAACTCAGCGGGTGCAATTTCATGCTTGATTTCTTTATACAAGTTATAAGGTATAACACTAGCACTAGCACCCATATCACATAAGCCATGATAACTATGATCTCCTATTTTAACAGAAATAACAAGCACGCCTACCACAGGTCTATGTTTATCTTTAGCACAAGGTTTAGCAATTCTAGCAGATTCACCGCAGAATTGAATAACATGCCCATCAATATTTTCAGACAAGAGATCTTTAACAATAGCAATATTAGGTTCTACTTTGATTTTCTCAGGAGGTGTATAAGTTCTAATATTGCTTTTACGAACCTGATTGAAGCTTTAGCATGATCCTTTATTCTAACAGGAAAGGTGGTTTCTCAACATAAGAGGTAGGAACAATAGGATCATTATAAGTGACAGTCTTTTCTTCAACTTTAATAGGTGCAACTACTTTTACTTCTATGGGAGGATGATATTTAAACCACTTCTCCTTGGGGAGATGAACATAAGTAGCAAAAGATTCACGTAAAGAAGCTACTATCTCAGAGTCAAGTCCATATTTAGTGCTAAACTTACGGAAAATATCGGTATCCATAAAAGATTTAACACAATCAAACTTAGGTGTCATACCTGACTCCTTATCTTCGTCGAGGTCCCAATCTTCAGAGTTGCATTTAATTTTATCCAATAAATTCCATCTGAATTCAATAGTCTTCATCATAAAAGAGCCATCACAAGAAGTATCGAGCATGGTGCGATTGTTATCAGAAAGCCGAGCATAAAAATTTCAAGAATTGTCACTCTTGAGAGCTCATGATTGGGGCATGAATATAACATTGATTTAAGCCTCCCCCAAGCTTGAGCAATGCTTTCTCCTTCGCGAGGCCAAAAATTATATATATAATTGCGATCACGATGAACAAGATGCATAGGGTAATATTTTTGATGAAATTATAATTTCAATCTTTTATAGTTCCATGATCTCGTATCATCACATAGACTATACCATGTCAATGCGTCTCCCTTCAAAGATAAAGGGAAGACCTTCTTCTTAACAACATCATCGGGTATACCTGCAAGCTCAAATAGTCCACAAACTTCATCCACATAGAGTAGATGTTCATCAGGATGCTTTGTTCCATCTCCTGTAAAAGTATTAGTGTTGGAAATATGCCCTAGAGGCAATAACAAAATGATTATTATTATATTTCCTTGTTCATGATAATTGTCTATTATTCATGCTATAATTGTGTTATCCGGAAATCGTAATACATGTGTGAATACATAGACCACAACATGTCCCTAGTGAGCCTCTAGTTGACTAGCTCGTTTATCAATAGATGGTCACGGTTTCCTGACCATGGACATTGGATGTCATTGATAACGGGATCACATCATTGGGAGAATGATGTGATGGACAAGACCCAATCATAAGCATAGCACAAGATCGTGTAGTTCGTTTGTTAGAGCTTTTCCAATGTCAAGTATCATTTCCTTAGACCATGAGATCGTGTAACTCCCGGATGCCGTAGGAGTGCTTTGGGTGTACCAAATGTCACAACGTAACTGGGTGACTATAAAGGTATACTACAGGTATCTCCGAAAGTGTCTGTTGGGTTGACACGGATCGAGACTGGGATTTGTCACGCCGTGTGACGGAGAGGTATCTCTGGGCCCACTCGGTAATGCATCATCATAATGAGCTCAAAGTGACTAAGTGGTTGGTCACGGGATCATGCATTACGGTACGAGTAAAGTGACTTGCCGGTAACGAGATTGAGTGAGGTATTGGATACCGACGATCGAATCTCGGGCAAGTAACGTACCGATTGACAAAGGGAATTGTATACGGGATTACTTGAATCCTCGACATCGTGGTTCATTCGATGAGATCATCGTGGAACATGTGGGATCCAACGTGGGTATCCAGATCCCGTTGTTGGTTATTGGCCGGAGAGTCGTCTTGGTCATGTCTGCATGTCTCCCGAACCCGTAGGGTCTACACACTTAAGGTTCGGTGACGCTAGGGTTGTAGAGATACTAGTATGCGGTAACCCAAAAGTTGTTTGGAGTCCCGGATGAGATCCTGGACGTCACGAGGAGTTCCGGAATGGTCCGGAGGTGAAGAATTATATATAGGAAGTCCAGTTTTGGCCGTCGGGAAAGTTACGGGGGTCACCGGTATTGTACCGGGACCACCAGAAGGGTCCCGGGGGTCCACCGGGTGGGGCCACCTATCCCGGAGGGCCCCATGGGCTGAATTGGGGAAGGGAACCAGCCCCTGGTGGGCTGGTGCACCCCCTTTGGGCCTCCCCTGCGCCTAGGGTTGGAAACCCTAGGGGTGGGGGCGCCTCCACTTGGCTTGGGGGGCAAGCCACCCCTTGGCCCCCCATCAAGAAGGGATCTAGAGGGGCCGGCCCCCCCCCTGGCCCCAAAATATAGTGGAGGGGAGGGAGGGAAGCCGCACCCAAGTCCTGGCGCCTCCCTCCCTCCGTAACACCTCTCCCTCTCGCTGTGCTTGGCGAAGCCCTGCCGAGATCGCCGCTACTTCCACCACCACGCCGTCGTGCTGCTGGATCTCCATCAACCTTTCCTCCCCCCCTTGCTGGATCAAGAAGGAGGAGACGTCTTCCCCAACCGTACGTGTGTTGAACGCGGAGGTGCCGTCCGTCCGGCACTAGGATCTTCGGTGATTTGGATCACGACGAGTACGACTCCCTCAACCCCGTTCTCTTGAATGCTTCCGCGCGTGATCTACAAGGGTATGCAGATGCACTCCTCTATCTCGTTGCTAGATGACTCCATAGATTGATCTTGGTGAAGCGTAGAATTTTTTTATTTTCTGCAACGTTCCCCAACAGTGGCATCATGAGCTAGGTCTATGCGTAGTTACTATGCACGAGTAGAACACAAATTTGTTGTGGGCGTAGATGTTGTCAATTTTCTTACCACTACTAGTCTTATCTTGTTTCGGCAGCATCGTGGGATGAAGCGGCCTGGACCGACCTTACACGTACGCTTACGTGAGACAGGTTCCACCGACTGACATGCACTAGTTGCATAAGGTGGCTAGCGGGTGTCTGTCTCTCCCACTTTAGTCGGATCGGATTCGATGAAAAGGGTCCTTATGAAGAGTAAATAGAAATTGGCATATCACGTTGTGGTTTTACGTAGGTAAGAAACGTTCTTGCTAGAAACCTATAGAAGCCACGTAAAAACATGCAACAACAATTAGAGGACGTCTAACTTGTTTTTGCAGCATATGCCTTGTGATGTTATATGGCCAAAAAGATGTGATGAATGAAATATATGTGATGTATGAGATTGATCATGTTCTTGTAATAGGAATCACGACTTGCATGTCAATGAGTATGACAACCGGCAGGAGCCATAGGAGTTGTCTTTATTTTTGTATGACCTGCGTGTCATTGAATAACGCCATGTAAATTACTTTGCTTTTATTGCTAAACACGTTAGCCATAGAAGTAGAAGTAATCGTTGGCGTGACAAACTTCATGAAGACACGATGATGGAGATCATGATGATGGAGATCATGGTGTCATGCGGTGACGAAGATGATCATGGCGCCCCGAAGATGGAGATCAAAGGAGCAATATGATATTGGCCATATCATGTCACTATTTGATTGCATGTGATGTTTATCATGTTTTGCTTCTTATTTGCTTAGTTCGACGGTAGTAAATAAGATGATCCCTTATAATAATTTCAAGAAAGTGTTCCCCCTAACTCTGCGCCGTTGCGAAAGTTCGTTGTTTCGAAGCACCACGTGATGATCGTGTGTGATAGATTCTAACGTTCACATACAACGGGTGTAAGACAGATTTACACATGCAAAACACTTAGGTTAACTTGACGAGCCTAGCATGTACAGACATGGCCTCGAAACACAAGAGACCGAAAGGTCGAACATGAGTCGTATGGAAGATACGATCAACATGGAGATGTTCACCGATGATGACTAGTCCGTCTCACGTGATGATCGGACATGGTCTAGTTGAGTCGGATCATGTATCACTTAGATGACTAGAGGAATGTCTAATCTGAGTGGGAGTTCATTAAATAATTTGATTAGATGAACTTAATTATCATGAACTTAGTCTAAAAACCTTTGCAAAATGTCTTGTAGGTCAAATGGCCAACGCTCATGTCAACCTGGACTTCAACGCGTTCCTAGAGAAAACCAAGCTGAAAGATGATGGCAGCAACTATTCGGACTAGGTCCGGAACCTGAGGATCATCCTCAGCTGCCAAGAAAGCATATGTCCTAGAAGGACCGCTAGGTGAAGCACCCATCCCAGAGAACCAAGACGTTATGAACGCTTGGCAGTCACGTGCTGATGAGGCATGCTTTACAGCTTAGAACCGGCGCTCCAAAAGCGTTTTGAGCAACATGGAGCATATGAGATGTTCGAAGAGCTGAAAATGGTTTTCCAAGCTCATGCCCGTGTCGAGAGATATGAAGTCTCCGACAAGTTCTACAGTTGTAAGATGGAGGAAAATAGTTCTGTTAGTGAGCACATACTCAAAATATGCAGGTTGCACAACCGCTTGTCCCAAATTGGACATTAACCTCCTGCATTTAAGCGGTCATTGGCAGAATCCTTCAGTCGCTCCCACCTAGCTACAAGAGCTTTGTGATGAACTACAATATGCAGGGGATGGTGAAAACTAGTCCTGAAGTATTTTCAATGCTGAAATCAGCAGAGGTGGAAATAAAAAAGGGACATCAAGTGTTGCTGGTCAATAAAACCACTAGTTTCAAGAAAGGCAAGGGTAAGAAGAACTTCAAGAAGGACGACAAGGGAGTTGCCGCGCCCGGTAAGCCAGCTGACGGGAAGAAGCCAAAGAATGGACCCAAACCCGAGACTGAGTGCTTTTATTGCAAGGGAAAGGGACATTGGAAGCAGAACTGCCCCAAATAATTAGCGGACAAGAAGGCCGTCAACACCAAAGGTATATGTGATATACATGTAATTGATGTGTACCTTACCAGTACTCGTAGTAGCTCCTGCGTATTTGATACCGGTGCCGTTGCTCATATTTGTAACTCAAAATAGGAGCTACGGAATAAGCGGAGACTGGCGAAGGACGAGGTGACAATGCACGTCGGGAATGGTTCCAAGGTCGATGTGATCGCCGTCGGCACGCTACCTCTACATTTACCTACGGGATTAGTTTTAAACCTCAATAATTGTTATTTAGTGCTAGCTTTGAGCATGAACATTGTATCTGGATCTCGTTTAATGCGAGATGGCTACTCATTTAAATCGAGAATAATGATTGTTCTATTTATATGAGAGATATGTTTTATGGTCATGCCCCGCTGGTCAATGGTTTATTCTTAATGAATCTCGAACGTGATGTGACACATATTCATAGTGTGAATACCAAAAGATGTAAAGTTGATAACGATAGTCCCACATACTTGTGGCTTTGCCGCCTTTGGTCACATTGGTGTCAAACGCATGAAGAAGCTCCATGTCGATAGACTTTTGGAGTCGCTGATTACGAATCATTTGACACGCGTGCGAACCATGCCTTATGGGCAAAATGATCAAGACTCCGTTCTCGGAACAATGGAGCGAGCAACCAACTTATTGGAAATCATACATCTTGATGTATGCGGTCCAATGAGCGTTGAGGCTCGCGGAGGATATCGTTATGTTCTCACTCTGTCGGCGACTTGAGTAGATATGGGTATGTCTACTTAATGAAACACAAGTCCGAGACCTTTGAAAAGTTCAAGGAATTTCAGAATGAGGTAGAGAATCAACGTGGTGAAAGATAAAGTTCTTACGATCAGATCGTGGGGAGAATATTGAAGTCACGAATTTGGTACGACTTAAGGAAATGTGGAATCGTTTCACAACTCACGCCGCTTGGAACACCTCAGCGTAACGGTGTGTCCGAACGTCGTAATCGCACTCTATTGGATATGGTGCGATCTATGATGTCACTCACCGATTTACCTCTATCCTTTTGGGATACGCTCTAGACACAGCTACATTCACTTTAAATAGGGCACCGTCTAAATCCGTTGAGACGACACCGTATGAATTATGGTTTGGGAAGAAACCTAAGCTGTCGTTTCTAAAAGTTTGGGGATGCTATGCTTATGTCAAGAAACTTCAACCTGAAAAGCTTCGAACCCAAGTCGGAAAAATGCGTCTTCATAGGATACCCTAAGGAAACCATTGGGTATACCTTCTACCTCAGATCCGAAGGCAAGATCTTTGTTGCCAAGAACGGGTCCTTTCTGGAGAAAGAGTTTCTCTGGAAAGAAGTAAGTGGGAGGAAAGTGGAACTTGATGAAGTACTACCTCTTGAAAGTAGCGCAGCTCAGGAACATGTTCTTGTGGTGCCTGCACCGACTAGAGAGGAAATTAATGATGATGATCAAGGTACTTCGGATCAAGTTACACGAACTTCCGTGGAGTCCACAAGGACACGTTCCACACCAGTGGTATGGCAACCCTGTCCTAGAAATCATATTGTTAGACAACGGTGAACCTTCGAACTATGAAGAAGCAATGGCGGGCCCAGATTCCAACAAATGGCTTGAAGCCATGCAATCCGAGATAGGATCCATGTATGAAAACAAAGTATGGACTTTGACAGACTTGCCCGATGATCGGCGGGCGATAGAAAACAAATGGATCTTTAAGAAGAAGACGGACGCGGATGGTAATGTTACCATCTATAAAGCTCGACTTGTCGCTAAGGGTTATCGACAAGTTCAAGGGGTTGACTACGATGAGACTTTCTCTCCCGTGGCGAAGCTGAAGTCCGTCCGAATCATGTTAGCAATTGCCGCATACTATGATTATGAGATATGGCAAATGGACATCAAAACGGCATTCCTTAACGGCCATCTTAAGGAAGAACTGTATATGATGCAGCCGGAGGGTTTTGTCGATCCTATGAATGCTAACAAGGTATGCAAGCTCCAGCGCTCCATCTATGGGCTGGTGCAAGCATCTCGGAGTTGGAACATTCGCTTTAATGAGATGATCAAAGCGTTTGGGTTTATGCAGACTTATGGAGAAGCCTGCGTTTACAAGAAAGTGAGTGGGAGCTCTATAGCATTTCTCATATTATATGTGGATGACATACTTTTGATGGAAAATGATATAGAACTTTTGGACAGCATTAAGGCCTACTTGAATAAGTGTTTTTCAATGAAGGACCTTGGATAAGCTGCTTACATATTAGGCATCCAGATCTATAGGGATAGATCGAGACGCCTCATAGGTCTTTCACAAAGCACATACCTTGATAAGATATTGAAGAAGTTCAATATGGATCAGTCCAAGAAGGGGTTCTTGCCTGTGTTGCAAGGTGTGAAATTGAGCTCGGCTCAATGGTGTCGTCCCCTATGCCTCGGCCATAGGGTCTATCATGTATGCCATGCTGTGTACCAGACCTGATGTAAACCTTGCCGTAAGTTTGGCGGGAAGGTACCAAAGTAATCCCGCATGGAACCTTTGGACAGCGGTCAAGAATATCCTGAAGTACACGAAAAGGACTAAGGATATGTTTCTCGTTTATGGAGGTGACGAAGAGCTCGTCAGAAGGGTTACGCCGACGCTTAGCTTCGACACAGCATCTGGATGACTCTAAGTCACAAACCGGATACGTGTTTATTTTGAATGGTGGGGCAAGAAGCTGGTGCAGTTGCAAGCAAAGCGTCGTGGCGGGATCTACATGTGAAGCGGAGTACATGGCAGCCTCGGAGGCAGCGCATGAAGCAATCTGGATGAAGGAGTTCATCACCGACCTAGGAGTCATACCCAATGCGTCGGGGCCGGTCACTCTCTTCTATGACAACACTGGAGCTATTGCCCAAGGAGCCCAGGTTTCACAAGAAGACCAGGCACATCAAGCGTCGCTTCAACTCCATTCGTGAACATGTTCAAGATGGAGACATAGATATTTGCAAAGTGCATACGGATCTGAATGTCCGCAGATCCGTTGACTAAACCTCTTCCGCGAGCAAAACATGATCAACACCAGAACTCTGGGTGTTCGATTCATCACAATGTAACTAGATTATTGACTCTAGTGCAAGTGGGAGACTGTTGGAAATATGCCCCTGAGGCAATAATAAAATGATTATTATTATATTTCCTTGTTCATGATAATTGTCTATTATTCATGCTATAATTGTGTTATCCGGAAATCGTAATACATGTGTGAATACATAGACCACAACATGTCCCTAGTGAGCCTCTAGTTGACTAGCTCGTTTATCAATAGATGGTCACGGTTTTCGACCATGGACATTGGATGTCATTGATAACGGGATCACATCATTGGGAGAATGATGTGATGGACAAGACCCAATCATAAGCATATCACAAGATCGTGTAGTTCGTTTGCTAGAGCTTTTCCAATGTCAAGTATCATTTCCTTAGACCATACGATCGTGTAACTCCCGGATGCCGTAGGAGTGCTTTGGGTGTACCAAACATCACAACATAACTGGGTGACTATAAAGGTATACTACAGGTATCTCCGAAAGTGTCTGTTGGGTTGACACGGATCGAGACTGGGATTCACTCCGTGTGACGGAGAGGTATCTCTGGGCCCACTCGGTAATGCATCATCATAATGAGCTCAAAGTGACTAAGTGGTTGGTCACGGGATCATGCATTACGGTACGAGTAAATTGACTTGCCGGTAACGAGATTGAGCGAGGTATTGGGATACCGACAATCAAATCTCGGGCAAGTAACGTACCGATTGACAAAGGGAATTGTATACGGGATTACTTGAATCATCGACATCGTGGTTCATTCGATGAGATCATCGTGGAACATGTGGGAGCCAACATGGGTATCCAGATCCCGCTGTTGGTTATTGGCCGGAGAGTCGTCTCGGTCATGTCTGCATGTCTCCCGAACCCGTAGGGTCTACACACTTAAGGTTCGGTGACGCTAGGGTTGTAGAGATACTAGTATGCGGTAACCCGAAAGTTGTTCGAAGTCCCAGATGAGATCCCGGACGTCACGAGGAGTTCCGGAATGGTCCGGAGGTGAAGAATTATATATAGGAAGTCCAGTTTCGGTCGTCGGGAAAGTTTTGGGGGTCACCGGTATTGTACCGGGACCACCGGAAGGGTCCCGGGGGTCCATCGGGTGGGCCACCTATCCCGAAGGGCCACATGGGCTGAAGTGGGGAAGGGAACCATCCCTGGTGGGCTGGTGCACCCCCCTTGGGCCTCCCCCTGCGCCTAGGGTTGGAAACCCTAGTGGTGGGGGGCGCCCCACTTGGCTTGGGGGGCAAGCCACCCCCTTGGCCGCCGCCCCCCCATCTAGATGGGATCTAGAGGGGCCAGCGCCCCCTGGCCCCTATATATAGTGGAGGGGAGGGAGGGCAGCCGCACCCAAGTCCCTGGCGCCTCCCTCTCCCTCCGTAACACCTCTCCCTCTCGCTGTGCTTGGCGAAGCCCTGCCGAGATCGCCGCTACTTCCACCACCATGCCGTCGTGCTGCTGGATCTCCATCAACCTTTCCTTCCCCCTTGCTGGATCAAGAAGGAGGAGACATCTTCCCCAATCGTACGTGTGTTGAACGCGGAGGTGCCGTCCGTTCGGCACTAGGATCTTCGGTGATTTGGATCACGACGAGTACGACTCCCTCAACCCCGTTCTCTTGAACGCTTCCGCGCGATCTACAAGGGTATGTAGATGCACTCCTCTATCTCGTTGCTAGATGACTCCATAGATTGATCTTGGTGAAGCGTAGAAATTTTTTATTTTCTGCAACGTTCCCCAACAATTAGCTAGCTGTTTTTCCATCATACCCGAAGGAATTTAAAAAGGAGTTTCATTTTCAATAGGTTCAGTAGGTTGAGGAGCAACTGTTTGCTCTATTGGACGGGGTGAAGATACCCCGAACAAGCCCCTCAGAGAATTACTTTCCATAGTAACAAGTGACAGTAAATTTCAGCACACTATATTAATTTTTCCTTACCAAATTCCACCTACCAAAGGCGCTACACTCCCCGGCAACGGCGCCAGAAAAGAGTCTTGATGACCCACAAGTATAGGGGATCTATCGTAGTCCTTCCGATAAGTAAGAGTGTCAAACCCAACGAGGAGCAGAAGGAAATGATAAGCGGTTTTCAGCAAGGTATTCTCTGCAAGTACTGAAATAAGTGGTAACAGATAGTTTTGTGATAAGATAAATTGTAACGAGCAACAATAACAAGAGTAAATAAAGTGCAGCAAGGTGGACCAATCCTTTTTGTAGCAAAGGACAAGCCTGGACAAACTCTTATAATAGGAAAAGCGCTCCCGAGGACACATGGGAATATCGTCAAGCCAGTTTTCATCACGTTCATATGATTCACGGTCGGTACTTTGATAATTTGATATGTGGGTGGACCGGTGCTTGGGTGTTGTTCTTACTTGAACAAGCATCCCACTTATGATTAACCTCTATTGCAAGCATCCGCAACTACAACAAAATTATTAAGGTAAACCTAACCATAGCATGAAACATATGGATCCAAATCAGCCCTTATGAAGCAACGCATAAACTAGGGTTTAAGCTCATCACTCTAGCTACCCATCATCTACTTATTACTTCCCAATGCCTTCCTCTAGGCCCAAATAATGGTGAAGTGTTATGTAGTCGACGCTCACATAACACCACTAGAGGTTAGACAACATACATCTCATCAATATATCGAACGAATTCCAAATTCACATTAATACTAATAGCAATACTTCTCCATTGTCCTCATGAACAAACGTAACTACTCACAAAGCATATTCATGTTCATAATCAGAGGGGTAATAATATGCATAAAGGATCTGAACATATAATCTTCCACCAAATAAACCAACTAGCATCAACTACAAGGAGTAATCAACACTACTAGCAACCTACTAGCACCAATCCCGGACTTGGAGACAAGAATTGGGTACAAGAGATGAACTAGGGTTTGGAGATGAGATGGTGCTGGTGAAGATGTTGATGGAGATTGCCCTCTCCCAATGAGAGGAGCATTGGTGATGATGATGACGATGATTTCCCCCTCCCGGAGGGAAGTGTCCCCGGCAGAACAGCTCCATGAGCCCTAGATTGGTTCCGGCAAGGTTACGCCTCGTGGCGGTGAGTCTCGTCCCGAAAGGTTGCTTTTTATTTTTTTCTCATTGAAAGACTTCATATAGGAGAAGATGGGCGTCGGAGAGCCACCAGGGGGCCCACGAGGTAGGGGGTGCGCCCCAGGGCGGGCGCCCCCCCCACCCTCGTGAGCAGGGTGTGGGCCCCCTGGCCTTCATCTTTGGCGATGATTTTTCTTTATTTATTTTAATATATTCCGTGGAGTTTCAGGACTTTTGGAGTTGCGCAGAATAGGTCTCCAATATTTGCTCCTTTTCCATCCCAGAATTCCAGCTGCCGGCATTCTCCCTTTTCATGTAAACCTTGTAAAATAAGAGAGAATACCCATAAGTATTGTGACATAACGTGAAATAACAGCCCATAATGCGATGAATATCGAAATAAAAGCATGATGCAAAATGGACGTATCACTCCCTGGTAATCTAAACCCTAGCAATACCACCTCAAACTGGATTAGGCTTTTACCTTCACCGCAAGGGGCCAAACCAGTATAAATTCCTCATGTCATTTGTCCCGTTTTTAACCCATTTAAGCTAACCACGTCGCAATGGCTTCGCAACTAAGTCCTTCCATGAGGACATCTGCCGTGACACTTCCACGACAGTTGGCGCCCACCGTGGGCTAGCGCATGGTGGTTTTGAGCTCTTAAAGGGCAACTTCGAAGGGATCAAGGGATACGCTATGGGCCGGATGAACAAGAGTCGTCGCGGCAAGCTCTACATCAACGATGTAGGCTGGGGTCCCGAGGCCGGCTCAATTGAGTACGGGTACCGGGTCCCCTTCGGCGGAATTCACGTCTTCATCGGCAAGTTTGGCAAACCGGGCCCTCAGCTGGACATGTGCACCGACATCGTCGAGATGGCTCAGCATGCACGACCCGCCCGAGTTCAACCCGCCGTGAAGCATGCCTTTGTTGGATTTATCCACGGGGCTGAGTTGGAAGGCTCTGTGTCTAGTGGTGAGACGACCATCTACTCTGATGACGAGTCGTCCACGAGCGAGACCAACTCGATGTATGAACTGCAAGATGGACGGCTTGGGGGCTGTTCCAATGGCAATAGTATTCCGGACCCCCATGAGCCGCCGAACAGGGTGGCAATCTTTATGGCTGGCACTCAGCCGGTTCTCGGTTCGACAGCCGCTGCGGCCATGACTTCTAGTGTAGCTGCGGTGACAACGGCAGGCGCTGGCGGGTCAGCTCGCCCGCCGGCTCAAGTTTTGACAGATCTATTAGAAGCTCTGGCGACTCTGATGGAGGTTGATGTAACCCCAGACAACCAGGAACAACATAAGGTGGAAGTGGCTAAATAGTGTGATGAGATTGTGCAAGCTAAGGCAGACTTGGCAGCGGAAAACGCCAGGATGGCTACAGAACGGGCCGTTTTGAACGCCCAAGCGCAGCGGATTCAAGCAGATTCATACCGGCTTGTGGTAGATCAGAACGCTTCAAACGAAGTCTTGAGGAGAAAGCACCAGAGTTGCCTGCCCTCGGTTTATGAGTCAAGGGACCTCTTCAACACACCCGAGGCGAGGGCCAGAGTAACCTGCCGGTGGTAAATCAGACGGCTGAAGCACGAGGGAGTGGAATGCTGGGTCAGCCGTGCGTGACAGGCTCTCCGCATATGAATAACACCCCGCCTCAGCATGTGGTGACAGCGCCAGGTCATTACTCCACCCATCTAGACAACATGATTGCTGCAGCTACGCGATTGGCGGCTGTGCCAGTCGAGGGCGAGACTCCAATGGCAATTGAAACCAGAAGAGCCAGGGAGCTTCTTCAGACGGCTTTGGTACAGCAGCAGGCTTATTCCTATAGTCGTGACCGGATTCATTCGACCCCTCGTCCAAGCCGGAGCTATAGTAGGTACATTGACTCGACAACAGTTTCGAGTACTGAGCAGCGTCGTAACCAACCTCATGGACATGACCCGGCATGCAATGGTACCAATGTGCAGGATTTGGTGGACCAGGGTAGAGCGCGTCGGGAGGCCGAGCTGGCGGCTCAGCTGGCGGCTAATCAGCACGCGCCGGTTTACCCGACGGTTTCAGTTGATGCGGGTGTAACTTCTAGAGCTTTTGGTGTGCCGTGTTTAACGACGGCTATACGAAACAAGCGTCTGCCCAAGGACTTCAAAGGCCCTCGTAAGGTGCCTAATTACACAGCAGATCAGCCCCCTGAGGCTTGGGTGGAGAGTTATGAGATGGCCATGGAGATGCTAGATGTTAGTGAGGCTGCATACGCTAAGTATTTCACCATGATCTTTGGAAGGACGGTTCGCACTGGTTGAAGGGGTTGCCGGCCAATTCCATTGGATCATGGGCAGAGCTGAAGGCCTGGTTTATCCAGAATTTCAAAGACACGTGCAAGCAGCCTATGTCGATCATGGATTTGGTTTCTTGTGTTCAAGCTGAGGGCGAGTCAACGACCAGCTGGGTGCGCCAGGTCTCGACTATCATACATTCCTCCGATAACATCAACGTCGGCTCAGCGGTCTTAATGTTGGAGAAAACTTGCCGTTTTATTCCACTCAAACAGAAGCTTGGGCGGCTTAAGCGTCATTGCAACAACATGGGGGAGCTTATGGCAGCTCTTGTTAAGTATGCCGACTCTGATGGTACCAAGGACCCTGACTCTAAGGATGAAAGATCGGGAAAGGGAAAGAAGAGTGGCGTCATGAAGGGACAGCAGTACAACCCTACCAATCAGGGCGGCAACGGTAAGCGCAAGGCTGATGATTTTGTGGCTAACGCCGGTGCGCAAAATTATAACCATCATCGTAAGGGAGGGCCAACTCAATGGACAAGGTTTGACCTTGATGCAATATTAAATCAGCCATGTCCAAAACACGGAACGGGTTAGAAGCCGGCTACTCATCTGTGGAAGGATTGCAGTATAATGAGACACTTTAGGGAGTCTGTCCAGCACAACCGTGGCCCAAACGACGGTTCAGGATCCGGCTCTCATGGTCCGGGTCATGGAGGCGGCGGCTCAAATTCCGGGTTCCATGGCCAGGGCAACCAAGGTGGTTACAACCAGCAGAGTAATTAGGGAAATCAGCAGCAGCAACAGTCTGGTTATCAAAGCAACCCGAAGCAATTGAATAGTGGGCAGTATCACGTCTTCACCACCAGTCTGTGTAAGCGCGATCAGAAGCTTCACAAGAGGGCAGTAAATGCTTTTGAGCCGGCGGTGCCACGTTATTTACGGTGGTCAGAACAACCTATTGTGTGGAGTCATGAGGATCACGCGCCCCGGGCTGATAATCCGGGTCACCTGGCACTGGTGGTGGCGCCTCAGGTCGGAGGCTATAAATTTACTAAGGTACACATGGATGGAGGCAGCAGTATTAATATACTTTATTATGAGACCTTCCGTCGCATGGGATTGACTGATAAGATTCTTAAGCCGTCAAACACTATTTTCCATGGTGTGGTGCCGGGTAAGTCAGCCTACCCAGTGGGTAAGATATCTTTAGAAGTTACCTTTGGAGATGAGCATGATTCTAGGTCTGAGACTTTAACCTCCGAAGTGGTCAAGATCAAGAGCCCTTATCATGCTCTATTTGGGCGGCTGGGTTATGCTAAGTTCATGGCAAAGCCTTGTGATGTTTATTTGTAGCTTAAGATGCCGGGTTACAAGGGCACCATCATAGTGCACGGGAGTCGAAAGGTGGCTTTGGAGTGTGAGGAAGGTGATGCCGCTTATGCTGAATCAGTTTGTGCAACGGAGGAGCTAAATTTTTACAAGGATAATGTTGACCCAGCAGACATGACGTCCTTGGAAAAGCCAACCATAGGGCATGATCCTTCGTTAAAGTTTAAGTCTATAGATGACACTAAATTGGTTGACTTCGTTCCTGGCGACTCATCTAAACAGTTCAACATCAGTGCTAATCTGGATCCGAAATAAGAAAGCGCGCTCATCGAGTTCATCCATGAGAACTGGGACATCTTTGCATGGAAGCCTTCAGACATGTCGGGCGTACCACGGTAACTCGCTGAGCACACTCTTAATATTGATCCGAAGTTTAAGTCGGTAAAGAAATTTCTTCGTCGCTTTAACGAGGAGAGGCGGAAGGCCATTGGTGAAGAGGTGGTGAAGAGGTGGCCCGACTCTTAGCGGTCGGGTTTATCATTGAAGTTTTTCATCCTGAGTGGTTGGCTAACCCGGTGTTGGTGCTTAAGAAGAACGGCACTTGGCGAATGTGTGTGGATTACACGGACTTAAACAAGGCTTGTCCGGCTGATCCGTTTTATCTCCCTCGTATTGATCAAATCATTGATGCTACGACGGGTTGTGAGCGTTTGAGTTTTTTGGATGCTTATTCTGGTTATCATCAGATCAAGATGGCAGCTAAGGACCAGGAGAAGACAGCTTTCATTACTCCATTTGGAGCCTTCTGCTATGTGTCTATGCCTTTTGAGCTCAAGAGTGCCCAGGCGACTTATCAGCGGTGTGTGCAGAATTGCCTTCACAATCAGATTGGGCGTAATGTTCATGCTTATGTGGATGACATTGTGGTAAAATCCAGGAAGAAGGAGACCCTAATTGATGATTTAAAGGAGACGTTTGACAATCTCCGGGTCTACAAGATGATGCTTAACCTGGCCAAGTGTGTTTTTGGTGTACCAGCAGGCATGCTCTTGCGCTTTCTGGTTTCTAACAGAGGCATTGAAGCTAATCCGGAGAAGATCAAAGCCATTACTTTGTTGGCTAAGCCAGCGTGTGTCAATGATGTTCAGCGCCTGGCGGGTCGTATTGCGGCCCTAAGCCGGTTCATTAGCCGGTTAGGTGAGAAGGCTATTCCTCTTTATCAGATGATGAAGAAGACAAATAATTTCATCTGGAGTGATGCTGCTAATGAAGCGTTTGAGGCGCTTAAGAAGCAACTGGCCGAGCCTCCGGTTCTTGCTGCTCCTGTTGATAAAGAGCCTCTATTGTTATATGTGGCTGCCAATGGCCGAGCTGTCAGTGTAGCTATTGTGTGGAAAGGAAAGAGGCAGGCAAGGAATATCCGGTTCAATGGCCGGTTTACTACATCAGTGAGGTGCTTATTGAGTCCAATCAGAGATATCCACATTGGCAGAAGCTTGTGTATGGGGTTTTCATGGCAAGCCGGAAGCTCAAGCAATATTTTCAGGGTCATCCCATTACTGTGGTTAGCTCTGCTCCTTTAGGAGACATCATCCAAAACAGGGAAGCCACAGGACGGGTTGCTAAATGGGCCATTGAGCTTGGACCCCATGGTTTAAAGTATGTACCTCGTACGGCCATCAAGTCCCAAGCACTTGTGGATTTCATCAATGATTGGACAAAGTTGCAGACGCCTGAGAAAAAGCCGGACAACACATATTGGACTATTCACTTTGATGGATCCAGACAGTTGGAGGGCTCGGGGGATGTAGTTGTCTTGACTTCCCCACGAGGTGATAAATTTTGTTATGCTCTCCGGCTAATGTTCCCTTATACTAACAATGCAATTGAGTATGAGGCGTTGCTCCCTAGTCTTCGGATGGCTAAAGAGAAGAATTTAAGCCGGGTGAGATGTTTTGGCGATTTAGATCTGGTAGCTCAACAAGTCTCTGGCACCTGGGATTCTAAGGATCCACTCATGGCGGCTTATCGCCGAGAGGTTGATGCTATTGCAGGTCATTTCAAGGGTTATCAAGTTGAGCATATTGATCGCAGGAAGAATGAGGCGGCTGATACTTTAAGCTGGTTAGGATCTCAGTGTAAGCCGGTGCCACCTAACACGTTCCTGGATATTTTGCTTAACCCTTCTGTCAATTTACCTACAGAGGAGGATCTTGTTGTCCCTGACCCGGAAGCACAATTGGTGGCGGCTCTTCATGCTATTCCTGATTGGACAGTTCTATATTTGTCTTACATGACCCGGGGTGAGTTGCCAGAGGATGAGATCTTGGCCAGACAGATAACCCGACGGTCTAAGTCAATGTCAATTGTCAATGGGGAATTGCACCACCGCAGTGTCACAGGGGCGTTTCAGCGTTGCGTCTCTCCTGAAGAAGGATGTGTGATTCTATGGGAGATTCACGAAGGAGATTGTGGTCATCATGCCGGCTCTAAATCTCTTGTAGCCAAGGCTTTTCTTCATGGGTTCTATTGGTTGACGGCTCATGCTGATGCCGAGGATTTGGTAAGCAAATGTGACGGTTGTCAAAAGTTTTCACGACGAGCTCATGTGCCGGCTCAAGAATTGAGGATGATTCCAATTACTTGGCCGTTTGCAACTTGGGGGCTTGATATTGTTTGGCCTTTTAAGAGGTCCAAGGATAAGAAGACCCACCTTTTGGTGGCAGTTGATAAGTTTACTAAGTGGTTGAAGCAGAGCCGGTTAGTAAGTGTGATGCAGCAATGGTGGTTCAATTCATCAAGAAGGTGATCTTCCGTTTTGGCTTTCCACACAACATTATAACAAATAATGGTACTAATCTCTCTAAAGGCGCCATGAAAGAATTTTGTCAACGGGAGCGTATCTCGCTTGACGTTTCCTCTGTGGCTCACCCTCAGTCCAATGGTCAGGCAGAACGAGCAAATCAAGAGATTCTGCGAGGTATCAAGCCACGACTTATGGTTCCTTTGCAAAGAACACCGGTTTATTGGGTAGAGGAGTTACCCTCAGTGTTATGGAGTATCAATACAACCCCCAACAGATCTACGGGTTACACACCTTTCTTCATGGTTTATGGAGCATAGGCGGTTCTCCCTAGTGACATCCATCACGATTCACCCCGGGTGGCGGCTTACATTGAAGCTGATAACGAAAAGGCACGTCAAGATGCACTTGACCTATTGGATGAGGAGCGTGATCTCGCGGCAGCTCGTTCGGCGATTTATCAGCAAAACCTACTGATGTAGGGTGGAACCCTAGGTGGCCGGTCTTTCACGAAAGGAGCGGATCCCAACTAAGAACACGATGAACACAGGGAAGAACGGAGGGAAATCACAAGGGGAAACACTCAAGAACAAGTCCAATCACACATCCACTAGAAAATCAAACACACAAGATCCACAAGGTACATGAACAACAAAGGGAAATATACAAGGTAAAGTTCATCTCCATGAGGACGTCTTGACGGGCCCGTGAGGGGGTCTTGATTGATATATCCTGCAGGATCTTCTCACATGGAGGTCTTGAACTCCATGGGAGTGGTGGTCTCTCTCTCTCTCTCAAGAGGAGAAGGTAGGAGCAAAGCTCACATACAAATGAGCTATCACTTTGCTAACCCTAGAAAGGAGGTGGAGCAGGTCTATTCATAGCCCAAGGGGCGAATGGGTACACGGGCCTCGGCCCAAGTCATGCGTGCAGGCAAGGCCGGATGATCCGGACGGAGTCCCGGATGATCCGGCTTCAGGTGAAACCTTCGGGTGTCTTCGGCGCAGATAGCCGGACGATCCAGGGAAGGGTTCGAATGATCTGGCTGAGCCCGGATGATCCGGACGGCGGTCCGGATGTCCGGCCTGGCTCCAGCAGCCGCTCCGTCTTCTTCTTCTCCTTTCTTCTGTGTTCCCTTCCACGCTTCCCTCGCGGACGGTGTAGTCGTTCCTTGGCGCTTGCACTCCTCCTCGACATCCGTGAAGCTCCGACAATACCTATGCATGCACACGGGAGGAGTGTCAAGTAGTATACCATCCTCGAAGGGGTCAAGTGAGCACGTGTAAAGGAGATGATTCACCTTTGTGTGTGTGAAGTAGATGTCGCATGTGTCACTTGCCAAATGGACTCTTGACATGGTGATGATAGGATGCTCCGCATCATCCCCTCCCCCTTGGGAAAGATCCGACCTCGGATCAAAAACCAAATCACCATGGGAAAGATATGGCGTCGCCGCGTAGGAGTGGTCGACCACCAAGTTCTCGTCATCTTGAAGCTTGAAATGGGCACTCTCCAATGTCGCATCGTCTCGTGGTTCCTTCAAAACGAGCAAGGACAACAAACACTTGGAAAAACAAATGTGGTTAGTGTTAGTGCAAAACCAAGCATTCAAGTGGTGATTCACCCAACAAGTGTCATCATCGAGCATAACATAAGGTTTGACAAAGGATTGTAGCATGTCATGTAAGCATATGGATTTAGCAAAATCAAGGTCATCATGGAAACAGGTATGCAAATGTGAGGTAGTGATGCAAATGTGTGTGACAAGAGAAGAAGCATCTACCTCAAGGTCATAGCAATCATGGGCAAATCGCTCAATGAAAGGTCGATGGTAGGCATAGGAATCATTCACAACACCAAATAAAATGAAGTGTCTAAATACATGGGACAAGTGCAAGACAATCCAAGAATAATGTGCATAGGGTGTAGTGAATATAGTGTGGCACTCTACACAATAGAAATAGAAATTGTTCATCATCTGTGAGGCAATCACAGCAAGCATGTAGCAATCAATGGGACATGGCATATGTGAAGTGATGACATTGTTGCAACCAAACATGTGATAGGAGCAAGTAATCCAAGAATTGGATGCAAGACACAAAGTATATATGTCATGAGGCATGGAACAGGGAAAATGACTAGTCGAAACATGATCTCTAACATGTGTGCAATCAAATGGTCCAAGATGACCAATAAGTCTCATGGTGCAAGCAACACAAGTAGTATGATCCATAATATCCATGCTCATGGTTTGGGGGTTCTCAAAAGAGAATGATATCACCTTGAAAGCATGTCCTTGTGCGTCCTTCACAATGCTGAAGCACAAGCAAGTGTGATGTAGAAGCGAGTCAGTCACAAGTGGTTCGCTCTCAAGAGATCGAATGGTCAAATCAGATGACGTGGAAGTCGACACAAAGTCCAAGTATCCTACACATGCACACAATAAAACAAAGAATGTATGCGCATGGTAGATAAACACATCATCCATCATGATGGTTCTCTTCTCTTGCACATAACCATTAGAAGCACAAGTGCATGAATAATAAGATGCAACAATGGCTATATTCATGACACTAGGTATATGGTGCAAATAGGTAAGACAAGCATGCTTCACAAGAAATATGTCAAAAAGCTCCAAATATATGCGAGAATGCTATGGGGTCAAACTCATTATCAATACTAAAGGCATAGTTGCGCTAAATACATGGCAAATCATCTAGCATGAGAGAGGCAACATATGGAGATATATGACAAGAAGCAATAACAATCATGTGCAAAACATGTAGATGGTTGTCATCAACCGCATGAAATGAGCAAGTATGAATCATTGGTGATGCAACAAGGCAAGCAATCATAGAAATCAAGTCGTGCAAGCTAGTAGTGCGAAGATGCAACATACTAGAGGAAATCATGGCAATCATGTCATGTGAGCAAATAAGGGGCATAGACAATGCATATGACATGTCGCAAGCACGAACACAAAGCAAGATCATAGTATCATCATAGGCATGGAGCACAAATCAAACATGGGAATATCAAGTGATATCTCCACCAAGTTTGCAAATACACATACAAGTACTATAATCAATCATCATGTGTAATGCAAAGCATGGGTCACAAGTGCATGGCAAAGGCATGGTAATGAGCATATCATGCAAAGTGAACATGGCAAGATGGGCATATAATATGTAATGGACAACAACCCATAGACAAGTGAGGGCCATGTAGAATGAATGCGCGAAGACTTCGCGTGAAGAGAGCAGTGGGAAAGGAAATCCATGGGATCCCAAGTCATCATTGCTCTCTAGAGCTCGTTTTGTCAACTCGTGGGATTGCGAGGTTGACAAGTATTCATGGGTACCTACACAAAAGAGACACAAACCAAAGAAATTGTGTGCGTGGTAAATGTACACATCATCTGTCATGATGTGTATGTGCACGTGTGAGTTAGCACAAGATAAGCATCGCTCAAAGAAATTTGATGCATGGCATAAGAACATGTCATCCATGATGAAAGAACAGTTATTGTGTATGACACGATGGGGACGCAAATTGAGCAAACAAGTATATGGCACATCTATAGCATGTTTATTCATGGGGAGCATATGGTGCACACAAGTATTGGGATCATGCAATGGATGGGATGGATCAAAATCTCCTAACATGTGTGAGGAAACTATGGGGTCTCCTCATGAGCAATATCGGGAACATCATATGGAGAAAATGGACAACATCCAAAACAATGCATATCCGGGTTAGTTGGTCATGGCATGGCATATGAGACAAATGATGCAAAGGGAACATATCAATATCATCACAAGAAAAACAAATGCCAATAACCATGGGCTTGTCATCTATGCTATAAGTGCAAATTGGGTTAATTTTAATGGCATATGCATAGTCACTATGATGACATTGCAAATATGACATATGGTGAATCTCATGCATAGCATACGCCAAGTCAAGCGGGTTGTCAAACATGATGTGACCTAAAGAATTGTCACAAGAAATCCTATGTAACATGGCATCACAACTAATAGACTCCACATGAGAATCATCATACTCATCGTAAATGGGCAAGAAATCATCACATGAGGAAGTCGCACTAGCATGAATCATGGAAATAGGTGGGTCAACATCATGCAAGCAATCAATGTCAAGAATGTCCACTAGTGGGACTAGAGCATCACCGTCACCTATGTTACCGTTGTCATTCCACTCAAGTGGTGTAGGTGAGGTGGCAAAGACCAAATGGTGGTCATCTTCATCTTGATGGAACCATGTGGGGGGTGCATCATATTCCACCATAGCCATCATCTTGTCCAAAGGAAGGACGAAGTCGTCGCGAATCGGCGCGTCGTCATATATGGGGCCTAGCACCAAATGAGAAGACACAATAGAGGTAGAGGTTAAGTTGTTAGAGTTCAAAATGTCCTCACATGACCTATTGACTATCACACTCTCTCTATGTGGTGGTTCACTCACTCCCTCAAAGTAGGTGTACTCAATCTCACGTATGGTGGAGTCACTCATCTCACTCAAGTGGTGGGGGTTGTGGCTCTACTCACACGGGAATTGGGGTAACACATCATATGTGGGGCTAGTAGTGAAGTCACTCTCACTCTCAATATGGTGGCACAAGTCACTCAAGTCATCATACGTCGCCGTGGTTGAAGTGAAATACTCAACCATCTCATCGCCATCACCGTGGATGAAGGCCGAAGATGGCACATCGTTGCTCTCCTCCATGACCGAAGGGAAAATCTCATACTCGGTCATCTCATCATCGTCGCCATGGATGAAGGCCGAAGATGGCACATCATCACTCTCGCCTCCAAAGATGGAAGCATCATCCTTGCTCGTCACCATGTCGCTCGCCTCCAAAGCTTGGTCCTCGAATGTCACCGTAGTCATACTCGTCGCCGCACCGTATTGAAAAAGAGTCGAAGGAGACTCGGCACCATCAATACCACAAAGAGGGATGGCGGTGAAGTCGAACTTGGGAGCATCGTCTTGGAGCTCGTTGGGCTTGGACATCTTGGTGGTGCTATCCTCATGCTTGTTCTCATGGAGCTTGGTCGTCGCGAAGTGTGCTTGGGGTGGAGAAGCCTTGGCCTTCATGAGTTCTTGTTCCGCCTTGAGAGCACTAATGTAGCTGTCGTCGAGGGACTTGTAGTTCTCGAGGAAGATCGTCTTGGAGATGTCGTTGTGCAATCCCATCATGAAGTGGAACTTCATCGAAATGGGGTCGTCCACACCGTCTTGTCGCAAGGCAATCTTCATCTCCTTGAAGTACGCGTCGATGGACTTGGATCCTTGGGTGGTGTTCTTCAATTGGCGTAGAAGTTGTTACGTGTAGGTTGGAGGCACGAACTCTCGCTGCATAGCTCTCTTCGTCTTGGGCCAAATCATGTTGTAGCTCTCCGAGGGTGTGTGAAGCCACCATGTCGATGCGTAGTCGTGGAACTTCATTGTGGCGCACTTCACTTGATCTTCGGGAGGAACTTGATGTAGCTTGAGGTAGTCGTCCATTAGGCGCTCCCACTTGAGATACTCCTCGGGTTCTTGAGTCCCATAAAAAGGAATCTTGTGGTCGGTGTCGAGGTCATAGTAGCTCGTGGAAGTCGCGGACTTGAGCTTGGGGAGCTTTGCTTGAGCTTAGTCTTGGGGTTCTTGTTGGCGAAGATGTCGTGTCCGTAGGCGAAGATGTCGTATGTCCGTAGGCGAAGATGCCAAGGAAGATGGTGAAGTCGTTGAGCGGTTGTTGGTGTTGATCTCTTGACTTTCACGTTCATGGTGGTGATGGTGTCGATGCCGATGCGACCTTTCCGGAGATGGTAGCTCGAAGGCATGTGCTCTTGAGCGTCTTCTCGAAGATGAGGAAGATCGCTTGTAGGACTTGATGAGGGCTTTGATCTCCTCCATTTGAGCTTGCATCTTGGCGTCGAAGTTGTTATTCGTGGCATCGAACTCGTCGTTGTTGTTGTAGACCGAGGGTGAAATGCCTTGCCTATCCATCACAAGACTCGAGTAGAGGTTAGTAGGAAATCAGATAAACAATATCAAGTTACCTTTTCCCAAGGTTGAGGATGTATCCCGTTTCACTCAATGTGAAATGAAAGAATAGTGGAATTGGTACCAGACTTGTTCACTCACACCTATCAAGTAAAGCTTATGGAGTAGCTCGGTGAGGATAGTGGCACAAAAATTTGATGCAAAATGTTAGCAAGAGTCCATAATGTTGAAAGATATTCAAAAATTCGCAAGTGAAACAAGTAGACCAATAGCAAAGAATGGCCCACGGAAACTCACACATGGATAGATAAATGGGGCCGTGCAACCAAGGAATGAGCACAAAATGTGGAGTCCACGGAAAACGCTCATGTTGCACAACTCAAGAGAGACGCTAGCACGATTGCTCAATAGGCGGATACGACACTTGTGCACAACCTATAAGATGCAAAGATATATCAACTTCTATCCCAAGTATGCTATGATGTATGGTTCCCGGTGTTTCTCTCAAGATGATCAGATATGAAAATCTTATATGCAATGTGGTACGATGCTATGGCTATTGCTTACAAGCTTCTTTGCTCTTTCTCTCTTTTGCTTAAAAGCTTATTCTTTTTTTTGATATGGCCACAATGCGAAGTGCACAAACCAAGATAGCAATTGTGTATATACGGAAACAATCTTGTGACACAAGGGATGATATGATGATACCAATATGATATGGTATGTATGCAATGGAAGGGTGGATCACTAATGTGCATAAGTATCGTTGCCGGCAATACTCAAATGGCTAGTCTCGATAGGCAAGTAACGCAAAATGGGCTAGGGGTTATCAATGCAATGGCAGGGGGAATATACAATGGTGTCGTCGAGGTTACCGTCTTTGTACGATGACGACCTTGTGGCGATGATGAGTGGCGGTGTTCTCGATGTTGAACCGTTCCTAATTAGCCGAAACACCTAAGGAAACGGAAAAACCACAACTCAAAATCTCAAGGACAAAAGTCAAATGGTGGTAGCGGATGCGGTGGTGTTTGCGGAAATGCAATGATGGGTTTTGCGAGTAGGCAATGCGGGGGTGGAGGGCTATTGGGTTATGTGAGTCGGAATTGAAGGTCAACGTCCCTAAGTAGTTGAAACACCTTAGGAGACACAACTCACAACTCAAACAAAATTGGGTTACGTTGAGGTGGTGGAAGTGTATGGTGGGCAATCCTATGCGGAAGTGGTGGTGGTGGTTGATGAAGAAGCAACCGTCCCTAAGTAGCCGAAACACATTAGGAGACTCAAATCACTACTCAAGCAACCACATATGCAATGGGGAACAAAACGAGTTAGGTTGCGGAAGTCGGTGGTGGTAATGCAGATGATATGGTGGAGGGCCTAGGCAAACTTGGAAAAATTCAGAAAATATGATGGAGTCAAATGATGGTGGTGGTATTTTTATGGGATGGGGGTGTCAATAGCTTCAAAACAAGCTAAAGAACGTCAAAAACGGACTCCGGATGAATTAGTTATGGCCGAAACAAGAATTCAGCACAGTCAGTTTCAAGGTTAGCCGGACATCCGGGAGGAGGTTCGGATGATCTGGGAGTACTTTCGGATGATCCGGGTTCGTCAGCTCCGATTCTGTTGTCTGAGTGCGCGGGTTATCCAGACGTCCGGGAGAGGGTCCAGCTGATCCGGGAGAAGGTCCGGATGATTCGGGCATGTCAAACTGCTCGGGATTTCCTCTCGGGGACGAAATTTTGGGCGGAAATGGATGATTTTCAGGAGGAAATTGAGGAGATTTCATGGATGGAAGGTGGGGAAACTTCGGGAGATGCTAGATCCACTCGAAACGAAGCAAATCCATGGATCAAAATCAATAAAACATCATCAAACCAACAAATCACAAAAAAATTGGGGCTATTGTTGGTGGGGATTTTTGAATTTAGGACGAAATCAAGCAAAAGAAGGTTAGAAAACAGTGGGGGAGACTCCAAATTTGTGATAAACATGGCTCATGATACCAAGATGATGTAGGGTGGAACCCTATACGGCCGATCTTTCACGAAAAGGAGCGGATCCCAACTAAGAACACGATGAACACGGGGAAGAACGGAGGGAAATCACAAGGGGAAACACTCAAGAACAAGTCCAATCACACATCCACTAGACAATCAAACACACAAGATCCACAAGGTACATGAACAACAAAGGGAAAGATACAAGGTAAGGTTCATCTCCATGAGGATGTCTTGAATCCACGAGGGGATCTTCCCGCGAGGGGTCTTGAATCCAAGGTCGATCTTCTCTGTAGAGGTTGCGGTCTCTCTCGTAGAGTAGATCCATAATGGATGAGCAAAGCTCTATCTCTAATGAGCTACTACTTTGCTAACCCTAGAAACGAGGTGGAGGAGGTCTATTTATAGCCCAAGGGGCGAAGGGGTAAGTGAGGGGGCGAATGGGTACACGGGCCTTGGCCCAAGTCATGCGCGCAGGCAAGGCCGAATGATCCGGACGGGGTCCTGGATGATCCAGGCGTCGGGGGTCTGGATGATCCGGACGGAGTCCCGGATAATCCGGCTTCAGGTGAAACCTTCGGGTGTCTTTGGCGCAGATAGCCGGATGATCCGGGGATGGGTCCGGATGATCCGGCTGAGCCCGGATGATCCGGACTGGCTCCAGCAGCCGCTCCATCTTCTTCTTCTCCTTTCTTCTGTGTTATCTTCCACGCTTCCCTCGCGGACGGTGTAGTCGTTCCTTGGCGCTTGAACTCCTCCTCGACATCCGTGAAGCTCCGACACTACCTATGCATGCACACAGGAGGAGTGTCAAGTAGTATACCATCCTCGAAGGGGTCAAGTGAGCACGTGTAAAGGAGATGATTCACCTTTGTGTGTGTGTGAAGTAGATGTCGCACGTGTGATGTCCGTAGGATGCTCTACATGACCTACGTCGTTATCATAGCCGTCGGGTCAAAACTAGAATCTTTCAAGAAGGCGACTTAGTGCTCCGGCTCATCCAGGACCAAAAGGATATGCATAAGCTATCGCCGCCTTGGTAAGGACCTTTCGTGGTTAGCAAGAATCTGCATAATGGGTCATACTATCTTATCGACGTTAGAGATCACAAGGACTCACGCAAGTCGGAGGAGGAGACCCGTCGGCCGTGGGATATAGCTCATCTTCGGCCCTACAATACTTGAGCCACCGGCTCTCATGATGTACATAGTCAGATGATGTATATATTATAAACAGTATAATAAAGCCGGCATCCCCGATAATTCAGGGCCTCTGTCGTTTCACTTCCTTCGAAGCTAAGTCTTTATCATCAGCTTACATATTCATATAAGAGGCTCGACGCCCAAACTTCAGGGACCAAAGAGAGTTGGATGCACATCACAACTCAAACATAGTTCCCTGACGAGCATGACTTGTCAGATTGTCACTTGGGGGCTTCTTCCTGTTCAAACATAGGCGTATTCGACCAAAGAGAACATAGCGTTACTACCCTCTTGACCAGGTTATCTGTCCAAACATAGGCGTATTCGACCAAAGAGGATATAACCTTTCCGGGTCATCCTACATGTATACCAGCTGCTTCAACTCCATTGGGTAATCCCGATTGACCCGTCGAACTCTTAACAATCAATCTTTACGGTGTATTCGACCAAAGATCCGAGCTTGTTAAGGTTGAAATGGCAGCTTGTCATGCGAGAGCATGGCTTACAGATAGTCAGGATAGATCCAGGCTTCATAAGCCGCCTTCCTTGAAACTTAGATAAATCGGCCCGTGATGCATGCTGCTACTCTGATTTCTTATTTATATTCTTTATAAGGTTTTTCTTTGCCCTCTGGTTTTTACAAGTCGGGCCTAGCTGCCCTACTTACGGCTCATATTTGAAGCATCTTGTGGGTTTCTGCAACCCGTCAGGAGGGCAGACTCTAAATCGCCAGAGCATAATAAATCTTATGTTTAGAGTTATAGATCTAAACACCTCTAACTGCACGAAGCTGATAAGCCGGCAGTCTAAGCATACACTACAAGTATGACATCTTATTTAACAATTGTCAGGCCGGCCCTGGTTATGGACTATTCGTCCTCAGTGGCTTCAATGGGGTCTCATGACCCGCCCGGCGGTAAGCCGCCAGGGCATTTGTACTTTCTTTGTGTGCATGACAATAATCGATCAGATCGGCATAAATCAAATGTTGTCATAAGCATAAGGTGATGTTTTCTCACAATGGAGATCAACAGTTTTGTGCAAAAAGCAGAAACATGCACGATGGCACAGCAGATTCAAGTTTTTACTACCCTATTACATGGCTCCATGAGCCGAATGAGATCAAGTATTTTTTTTCAAGGATCAAATATATAAGCCGCCAGGCGATTCAATTTTCTTGGCCTTGCTGATTGGAGGCCTCTGGGTCATCTCTTTCCGGTTCTTCGTCCTCCTCCGCCGTCTGAAAATTTGGTGATGACCAATCGATGCCAGATAAAGCTTGAAATTCAGCTTCTTCGTCTATAAGATCAGCTGGCTCAACTTCAGGGGCAAAAGTGTGCTTACGGATTGGGGGGATTAAGTCCATCACTCTATACGCTGGGGTTGGCATCTTCTGATTCTCCTTGTTGTAAGCCGGATGGTATTTTGAAAGGTCCGAATCATTGGCAATCATAGTCGCCATCGGACGTATCTCTTTCACGCAAGCTGAGAAGTCTTTCTGATCAAAAGGCATACCATCTTCTTTCAAGCTTGGGTACCCAGTTGCTACCTCTGACGGGTCAAGCTCTGGTACCCATGCCTTGGCACGGCTCAAAGCCGTCACAGCACCGGCTCTTGCAGACGACCACTTCATTTCATCAATCCTGGCAGGTAGCACGGAAAGTCTTTTCAGGACATCTATCAACAGTGTTGGTGCTTGATTAGTTGGAGAGATTGTAGCCAGTGTACACTGAGATCCAGTGTACAACTGTTTGATAAGGGTATAGACCGCCTTCAGCTTTACAAGCTTGTCTTGGTTCAGGTTGCTGCTCCTAGGACCTGAATAAATCACAGATTGGTTAATGCCGTTTTATATTATCACGAAAACTATTCACTTTTGATGAATAGCAAGGCGACTCACCAAAGATAGCAGAAACCATCTGAGATGCACGGTGTTTTAAGCCGGTGAGCTCAGTGGTCACCTCTTGAAGAGTTGCCTCTGCTTTTTCAGCTCGCTGTGTTAAATTAGTCTTTTCCCCAGCCCAAATGTTTTTCTCAGCCTCAAAACTGGTCTTCAGCTTTTCCGATTTAGCTATGCTAAACTGGAATTTTGATTCAGCCTTCCGGGTCTCAGATTCCTGGTTCGCCAGTCGGGTGTTTGCATCATTTAACTGTGACTCAAGTTCAGCAGTAGCAGCCTATATGAAGCAGAATTACAAATACATTTATATCCGGGTTACAAGAGTATAAGTCCCAAGTCTTTTGCAAGCAACAACAATTGGCACTTGGGGGCTAATGTCTGTCAAAGAATTTCTTCAAGTAATCGGTTCATATAAAGTCCCAAGCACTTTGCAGGCAAGACTACTTGGCACTTGGGGGCTAATGCATATCGCTTGTATCTTCTTGATTATTTTATGATGACCCATTTGTGATGTAAACAATCACAGCCGACTCATGGGGGCTACACAGATAAGCTTTCATTTTTCTACCAATGGTAAACAGGACCACCTCATTCATGCTGATTAAGCCGGCCCTTGGGGACTACGATTGAATGCTAAATTGTTTAAACATCCGGTTTAACTCTAGCTATGACAACTGGCCTTGGAATGATTCTACTACAGATGCTTATGGATTATTCTAAGTCTACAGCCTATTCAATCTTGTCATAACCAGTATACTTGGGGGCTGGCAGGATGTACATAACTTATTAAAGCCGGAAGTCATACCTCATATTTTTGATGCATTTGTTTCACCATGTCGATCTCAAGATCACGGCTAGAGTGTACTTGGTTGAGGTAGCCAGACAGAATTTCACTTCTACTCAGCTGTGCATAGTGGGAGACATCAAACCACACTTTCCGTCTCTCAATAACCTCTTGCTTGGCGGAGTGCTTGGCCAAAATAGTTGGATTTCCCGGTTCTATAAAATCGGTGCCGGTGATCAGAACGTCATCAGCATGAGTCTCTGACGACTTAAGTGAGCTGGATGGTTCAGTGTTCAAAAGGTCAGTATTGGTGTGATCAACAGAAAGGTCAGGGATTTCAGGTGGAGCGTGTGAGGCAGGATCTTCTGGCTGTTTTTCAGAAACTTTAGGTGCATAGACCTGTTGCTCTGATTCAACAACTTTAGGTGCTTCAGTTGGCTTGGTCACCTTTGCCTTCTTATTAGGCTTTGCTTGTCCACTGCAAGGATTGTGATAAGTCAGTATAATTATAAGAGTATAAAGAGGCACAGAATAAAAAGTAATTATCCTTACTCGTAGGCGGTTTTAAAAGCCAGCAGCTCGGTCTGCGATGAGTCGCCAGAAGAAGAACGATAAACCTCCTGGTCAATTGAATCGATAGAGTTAAGTGGCTGGCAAATGGGGCCTACTAGTGAGTAAAAAGGGTCTAAGTTTGCAAGAACCTTGTTTTGATATTTTCATGGAGCGGGAGTGTTCGGTAAGCCGGAGGACAGTTCTTCACCTCCGCTGGTCCGGTTCTGTCGCCGACTCTCGTGTTGCTATTGCTTCAAAAGAAAGTGAGGATCTAAATGAGCCAAGGGGTGTGAAAACCTTACTTTCCGGGTTACTTGTCGAAGTTTCTGTCTTGACAAAGGTTCTGAGCCGGAGGAAATAATAGTTACCTCTTCTTCAGCTGCTTGGCTGGCTCCCGTGTCATCCTGATAATAGTCAGTGTCAATAAGATGATTGAAAAAAGAGCCAAGAGAGTCAAGGGCTACCTTCGACTTAGAGGTGTCATCCAGATTAAGCATATCAGAGGCGCTGGGTTTCTTCTTTCTCTTAGTGGTCTTTTTGGCGGCTTTCTTGACAGCCCTGGCTTTCTTGGCAGCTTCATGATTATACTTCTTTTTCCAAAAGTCATACTTAGCCTATAAAGGTTATTAAATGTTGAGTTAATAAAGTATTTGAATAATGAAGAAAAGGTATGTAAGTTCAGATACTTACATCCAGTGGTGAGTTAAGCTTGCAGAAAGGGGCCAGACCCACTTTAATGCAATCTTCCGAATCTTCATTTAGAAGGGACTTAACCGTTTCGTGAATTGCCTCATCAGTTACTGGCGCAGAATTATGGTGCAGTGGATCCTTTACACCACCAGTGTAAGTACACATTAAGCCGGTGCGGCGACTCAAGGGTATGATCCGCCAAGAAACCCAGCACATGACCAAATCAATGCCAGTTAACCTGTTTCCTAGTAGAGCTTTAACCTTTGCAATGGTAGGAGCAAGTTTTGCCCGTTCGGCAGTGGTAAGTTTCTCAGGAAGATTATGCTTTGGGTCCAGGCACTCGACACGGTAACCCGGCAGTGGATTCTCGTCAGCCGGAGAGGTATCTTTGCAATAAAACCACGTCTGGTTCCAATCCTTGGGGTGACTCGGTAGGCATGCATAAGGGAAGATGGCATCTCTTCTGCGTTGAATCGAGATTTCACCAAGTTCCAAGTTGAGCCCGTTCATGAACTCATTCTGGCGGTTCAAATAAAAATATTCCCTAAAGAGGTCGATGCTGGGCTCCTCTTGAAGGTATACTTCGCAGAAGACTTGAAAGTTGCAGATACTTGACACGGAATTGGGTCCAATGTCTTGAGGATGGAGTTGGAAGAAGTGCAGAACATCTCGAAAAAACTTAGAGCCGGGTGGTGAGAATCCCCGGTTCATGTGATCAGTGAATACAATGACTTCACCATCCTTTGGTTGAGGTCTTTCTTCGCCCGGTTTAGGAGCACGATAATGCATAACACTCTTTGCGGGCAAGTACCCGATTTTGACAAAATATCTGAATGAGCCCTTAGTGACGACGGAGGGGACCCAATTGCATGTATAGACTGTCTTTGGCGGTATTATGAAAAGAGAAAACCTAAAGGAAAGGAACATTTTGCCGGTTCAAGTCAGTTGGTGAAATCACAAGTGAGTATACATTCAGAATGGCGGCTTAAGTGAGGACTAATGATATATGATTAATTGTAAGCCGGACATGTAAGCCGCCATGACACGTACTGGTATTCAAGATCTGACAAGAGCAAAATTTTACTAAGTGTTGGGACAAACAGGTTTCACAGATTGAAGCTATAAGATTAGATCTGCAGCTATTCAGAAAAATGAAATAAAATTTAAACCTAAGGAGGTGGCGGCATAAGAGTGGGGGTGCTCAGATGAGATATATTGCAAGGAAGATATGGTCTGATATCAAAAAATAAATGCTAAAACTGTTACCGCGCGAGATCTGTGTTATTTTCAGATCAAAGCTATGCGATCTAGGATGGAGAAAGGGAGGAACAATGATGAACACCGACGAACAGATAAACCCTAGCACAGATCTATGAAGACGAAAGGGGAAGACTTACCGACACTGATTGACAGCGGAGGAGCGCCGTGGCGTTTTGGTCCGTTCAGGGTGATGCAGTGGCCAGAGTCGACGAAGGGGACGAAGGTCGCCGGCGGTGGAGCTCGGGCGCACTGGAGCTTCGTGAGGAGGAAGAAGAAGGCGAGAAGGCAAAGGGGGAGAATGAGAAGTGAACCCATGGCCCTATTTATAAGGCTGGAAGGATAAGCGGCATGCGCGGGAATCGAGGAGACAGGAAAATGGATATGTGACAGCACGGGCGCGTCGATTTTCGGAGGGTCAGTAAAGGAAAAGATTTGATTTGGGCCATGTGTAGTATTAATCACAGGTGACGTCACGGCGGGTTACCACAATTTTCGGAGATGACGTCATGGCGGGTTATGATACGTCTCCAACGTATCTATAATTTATGAAGTATCCATGCTATTATATTTTCCATCTTGGATGTTTAATGGGCTTTACTATGCACTTTTATACTATTTTTGGGACTAACCTATTGACCCAGAGCCCAGCCTATTTTTTCCCTTGTTTCAATGTTCCGAAGAAAAGGAATATCAAACGGAGTAGAAACGGAATGAAACCTTCTGGAGAAGTTATTTTTGGAAGGAAAGCAACCTGATAAACTTGGAGTGCACGTCAGGAAAGAAACGAGGGATCCACGAGGTAGGGGGCGCGCCCACCTCCCTAGGGCGCGCCCACCCCCCTAGGGCGCGCCCTCCACCCTCATGGGCCCCTCGTGGCTCCCCTGACGTATTTCTTCCGCCTATATATATCCATATACCCTAAAACGATCAGAGAACAGAACAGATCGGGAGTTCCGCCGCCGCAAGCCTCTGTAGCCACCAAAAACCTCTCGGGAGCCCGTTCCGGCACCCTGCCGGAGGGGGGAGCCCTCACCGGTGGCCATCTTCATCATCCCGGCGCTCTCCATGACGAGGAGTGAGTAGTACACCCTCGGGGCTGAGGGTATGTACCAGTAGCTATGTGTTTGATCTCTATCTCTCTCGTGTTCTTGATTTGGCACGATCTTGATGTATCGCGAGCTTTGCTATTATAGTTGGATCTTATGTTTCTTCTCCCCCTCTACTCTCTTGTAATGGATTGAGTTTTCCCTTTGAAGTTATCTTATCGGATTGAGTCTTTAAGGATTTGAGAACACTTGATGTATGTCTTGCCGTGCGTATTTGTGGTGACAATGGGATATCACGTGATTCACTTGATGTATGTTTTGGTGATCAACTTGCGGGTTCCGCCCATGAACCTATGCATAGGGGTTGGCACACGTTTTCGTCTTGATTCTTCGGTAGAAACTTTGGGGCACTCTTTGACGTTCTATGTGTTGGTTGAATAGATGAATCTGAGATTGTGTGACGCATATCATATAGTCATACCCACGGATACTTGAGGTGACATTGGAGTATCTAGGTGACATTAGGGTTTTGGTTGATTTGTGTCTTAAGGTGTTATCCTAGTACGAACTCTAGGGCTGTTTGTGACACTTATAGGAATAGCCCAACGGATTGATTGGAAAGAATAACTTTGAGGTGGTTTCGTACCCTACCATAATCTCTTCGTTTGTTCTCCGCTATTAGTGACTTTGGAGTGACTCTTTGTTGCATGTTGAGGGATAGTTATATGATCCAATTATGTTATTATTGTTGAGAGAACTTGCACTAGTGAAAGTATGAACCCTAGGCCTTGTTTCCTAGCATTGCAATACCGTTTACGCTCACTTTTACCACTTGCTACCTTGCTGTTTTTATATTTTCAGATTACAAAAACCTATATCCACCATCCATATTGCACTTGTATCACCATCTCTTCGCCGAACTAGTGCACCTATACAATTTACCATTGTATTGGGTGTGTTGGTAACACAAGAGACTCTTTATTATTTGGTTGCAGGGTTGTTTGAGAGAGACCATCTTCATCCTACACCTCCCACGGATTGATAAACCTTAGGTCATCCACTTGAGGGAAATTTTCTACTGTCCTACAAACCTCTGCACTTGGAGGCCTAACAACGTCTACAAGAAGAAGGTTGTGTAGTAGACATCAGGTTACAATGTTTCACAGGAAGATGAAGAAGGATTTTTCTAAGTGTTGAAGATTGACATGAACAAGTTCAAATCAACCTGGGGCCTAATGTTGGGGATATGAATATTGGATATGACCCGCCCAGGAGGGGTCGGGTTATCCCAATGGCAGTTCATCTAGATAAAGCCCATCAATATGTGAAGGTGGCGGTTCATGAAGTAGGCATGTTAAAGGTCCCAAACCGAGAGGGGGCTTAAGGCCCATGAGTATAAACTGCCATGTATATGTAAGCTTGTATTATAAGGCATGCAAGATAAGTCACCGAGCCGAACACATTTGTATGATCCGACCGGGACTCTGTAGGCCGTGGGGCGTCAACCCATGTATATAAGGGGACGACCCGGCAACGGCTTAGGGAAAGAAACAACAGATCGAAATCTAGGCAAAGCGGATTCGCTCCCTGGTAATCGAAACCCTAGTAATACCACCTCAAATTGGATTAGGCTTTTACCTTCACCGCAAGGAGCCGACCAGTATAAATTCCTCGTGTCCTTTGTCCCGTTTTTAACCCCTTTAAGTAACCACGTCGCAATGGCTCCGCAACTAAGTCCTTCCATGAGGACATCTGTCGTGACACTTCCACGACACTTGTAATAGGCTTGGAAGCCAGGTGTATAAGGTTAAATGAAGGTTTAACTCAGTGGTTGTGCGGCCCTTTAAAAGCACTTGACTTGAAGGCTTGGCAGCCTGTGAAAGCCTTGTTTTTGTTTTTTGATTTGTATTTGATTTAAACATTGTTTGAGATTTATTTCTTATGACATGTTTATACATGGTGGAAAACCATTGAGGGATAAGTTGCCTTATGGTTTGTATATGAATTTACCCAACGTTTATTAACCCGGCCTGGCTTTGGACTTTAAGTCGCCAGTGTATGATGTACTCAGAGCGTTGTGCTCTAAGTTTTGGGATGTTACCCCTTACTACATATGGTGTTGTAAGCCGGCAATATGAATAAACTAAACCCAGCGTTGTGCTCTAAATTTTCGAGTTGTAACCCTTACTGCACAGGTATGACAAACCGGAAGTGTGAGCAAATATCACAGGTATGGTATCTTGTTATGATTATATAAGGTTATGATTGAACTGGCCCTGGTTATGGACTGTTTTTAGTCACCAGTGGTTTTTATAGGGTATTATGACCTGCCCTGGGGTAAACCGCCAGGGCACTTGTGATCTGGTGTGCGGGTAAAATAATAAATCTGGTACACAATTGATGAAATTGTGAGCATAAGTGGCAAATCTTCAATTGATAGATCAGCAGCGTTATGCAAAACAAAACATGCACGATGGCATGGTAGATCAAGAGTTTAACTAGCCTATTACAAGGCATCCGATGGCCCAACAAGGATAAGTGGTTTGAGATGTCAACACAGCAAAGTACTACGCTTCATAAATCAGCTTATGGCTGTTGGCGGGTTGACGCCTCCGGGTCATCTTGCGCCTCTTCTTCATCTTCAGCTCCTTGATTATCAGTCAGCTGGAAGTCAGGCGTAGCCCAGTTGATACCGGTCAATGCTCTAAACACAACGTCATCATCAATAAGGTTTGATGGATCAATGTCAGGAGCGAAGGTGTGCTTACGAATCGGCGGGATGAGATCCGTCGGCTGGTGAACCGGCGCGCTCACTCTCTTGTTTTCAGCATCATAAGCCGCCTGGTATGTGGATAGATTGGTTTCGTCAGCCACCCTACTTTCTAAGGGACGCATTGCTCTTGCTATTTCTGCAAAATCATCAACACTGAAGGCAGATCCGTCTTCTTTAACACTGGGGCAGCCATTGGCCAAATCCTCCGGGTCAAGATCGGCTTGCTATGCCTTTGCCCGGCTTAAGGCAGTCAAGTCGCCGGCTCTGGCAGCTCCCCGTTGTAAGTCATCAATACTTTTGGGAAGCACGAATAACTTCTCTAGTGTGGATGAGTGTTGAGGGAGATTTCTTGTGCAACATAGCAGCAATGGTTCATTGGGCGTCTGTATATAACTATTCTACAAGAGTATAGACAGCTTTACGCCGGACGCGCATATCTGAGCCCAACTTAGCGCTCTGAGAACCTATATCAGTAAAGTTATGGGTAAGCCAGCAGCCGTTTATAATATGATATTATGTTGGGGAACGTAGTATTTCAAAAAATTTGCCTACGATCACGCAAGATCTATCTAGGAGAAGCATAGCAACGAGCGGGGAGAGTGTGTCTACGTACCCTCGTAGACCGAAAGCGGAAGCGTTTAGTAACGCGGTTGATGTAGTCGAACGTCTTCGCGATCCAACCGATCCAAGTACCGAACGCACGGCACCTCCGCGATCTTCACACGTTCAGCTCGGTGACGTCCCTCGAACTCTTGATCCAGTTGAGGCCGAGGTAGAGTTTTGTTAGCACGACGACATGGTGACGGTGATGAAGAAGTTACCAGCGCAGGGCTTCGCCTAAGCACTACGACAATATGACCGAGGTGTTGAACTGTGGAGAGGGCACCGCACACGGCTAAGAGATTGTCTGTTATCCCTTTGGGGTGCCCCCTGCCCCCGTATATAAAGGAGGTGAGGAGGAGGCCGGCCAACAAGGGGCGCGCCAGGGAGAGGGGAGTCCTACTAGGACTCCAGTCCTGGTAGGATTTGGCCCCTCCCCTTTTTTCCTTCTACCGGAGGGGGAAAAAGGGAAGGAGAGGGAGTAGGAGTAGGAAAGGGTTTTTTTTAGACAAAGTATGAAAGGGGGGTGGCGCCCCCTTCCCAAGTCCAATTCGGCTTCCTCCCTTGTCGGCGGTGCCCCAGCCCCTTGTGGGCTGGTTAGCCTCCCTCCTATGGCCCATAAGGCCCATATCTTTCCCCGGGGGGTTCCGGTAACCTCCCGGTACTCCGAAAAAATGCCCGAATCACTCGGAACCATTCCGATGTCCGAATGCAACCTTCCAATATATGAATCTTTACGTCTCGACCATTTAGAGACTCCTCGTCATGTCTGTGATCTCATCCGGGACTTCAAAAAAACTTCGGTACATCAAATCACATAAATCATAATACAAATCATCATCGAACATTAAGCGTGCGGACCCTACGGGTTCGAGAACAATGTAGACATGACCGAGACACATCTCCAGTCAATAACCAATAGCAGAACTTGGAGGCTCATATTGGCTCCTACATATTCTAGGAAGATCTTTATCGATCAAACCGCATAACAACATACGTTGTTCCCTTTGTCATCGGTATGTTACTTGCCCGAGATTCCATCGTTGGTATCATCATACCTAGTTCAATCTCGTTACCGGCAAGTGTCTTTACTCGTTCCGTAATACTTCATCCCGCAACTAACTCATTAGTCATATTGCTTGCAAGGCTTATAGTGATGAGCATTACCGAGAGGGCCCAGAGATACCTCTCCGATACACAGAGTGACAAATCCTAATCTCGATCTATGCCAACCCAACAAACACCTTCAGAGACACCTGTAGAGCATCTTTATAATCACCCAGTTACGTTGTGACGTTTGATAGCACACAAGGTGTTCCTCCGGTATTCGGGAGTTGCATAATCTCAAAGTCAGAGGAACATGTATAAGTCATGAAGAAAGCAATAGCTATAAAACTCAACGATCATAATCCTAAGCTAATGGATGGGTCTTGTCCATCACATCATTCTCAAATGATGTGATTCCGTTCATCAAATGACAACACATGTCTATGGTCAGGAAACATAACCATCTTTGATTAACGAGCTAATCAAGTAGAGGCATACTAGGGACACTCTGTTTTGTCTATGTATTCACACATGTACTAAGTTTTCGGTTAATACAATTCTAGCATGAATAATAAATATTTATCATGATATAAGTAAATATAAATAACAAATTTATTATTGCCTCTAGGGCATATTTCCTTCAGTCTCCCACTTGCACTAGAGTCAGTAATCTAGTTCACATCGCCATGTGATTTAACACCAATAGTTCACATCGTCATGTGATTTAACATTCTATAGTTCACATCTCCATGTGATCAATACCCAAAGGGTTTACTAGAGTCAATAATCTATTTCACATCGCCATGTGATTAACACGCAAAGAGTACTAAGGTGTGATCATGTTTTGCTTGCGAGAGAGGTTTAGTCAATGGGTCTGCCACATTCAGATCCGTATGTATTTTATAAATTTCTATGTCTACAATGCTCTGCACGGAGCTACTCTAGCTAAATGCTCCCACTTTCAATATGTATCCAGACTGAGACTCAGAGTCTTCCGGATTAGTGTAATAGCTTGCATCTACGTAAGTCTTTACAACAAACTCTTTATCACCTCCATAACCGAGAAATATCGTACCCCCTTGTCAAGTGATCCACTGATGGATCAATATCGTACCCCCTTGCCAAACTCATGGTAAGGTACACCATAGGTATGGTACACATCATAGCATACTTTATAGAACCTATGACTGAGGCATAGGGAATGACTTTCATTCTCTTTCTATTTTCTACCGTGGTCGTGTTTTGAGTCTTACTCAACTTTACACCTTGCAATACATGCAAGAACTCTTTCTTTGACTATTCCATTTTGAACTACTTCAAAAATCTTGTCAAGGTATGTACTCATTGAAAAACTTATCAAGCGCCTTGATCTATCTCTATAGATCTTGATGCCCAATATCTAAGCAGCTTCACTGAGGTCTTTCTTTGAAAAAACCCTTTCAAACACTCCTTTATGCTTTCTAGAAAATTCTACATCATTTCCGATCAACAATATGTCATTCACATATACTTATCAGAAAGGCTGTAGTACTCCCACTCACTTTCTTGTAAATACAGGCTTCACCGCAAGTTTGTATAAAACCATATGCTTTGATCACCTTATCAAAGCGTATATTCCAACTCCGAGATGCTTGCACCAGTCCATAGATGGATCCTTTGGAGCTTGCACACTTTGTTAGCATCTTTAGGATTGACAAAACCTTCTGGTTGCATCATATACAACTCTTCTTTAATAAATCCATTAAGGAATGCAGTTTTGACATCCATTTGCCAGATTTCATAAAATGCGGCAATTGCTAACATGATTCGGGCAGACTTAAGCATCGCTACGAGTGAGCAAAACTCATCGTAGTCAACACCTTTAACTTGTCAAAAACCCTTTGCAACAAGTTGAGCTTTGCAGATGGTAACACTACCATCAGCGTCCGTCTTCCTCTGGAAGATCCATTTATTCTTAATGTCTTGCTGATCATCGGGCAAGTCCACCAAAGTCCACACTTTGTTCTCATACATGGATCCTATCTTAGATTTCATGGCCTCAAGCCACTTATCGGAATCTGGGCTCATCATCGCTTCCTCATAGTTCGTAGGTTCATCATGGTCAAGTACCATGACCTCCAGAACAGGATTGTTGTATCACTCTAGTGCGGACCTTACCCTGGTTGACCTACGAGGTTCGGTAGTAACTTGATCTAAAGTTTCATGATCATCATCATTAGCTTCCTCACTAATTGGTGTAGGCATCACCGGAACTGATTTCTGTGATGAACTACTTTCCAACTCGAGAGAAGGTACAATTACCTCAACAAGTTCTAATTTCCTCCCACTCACTTCTTTCGAGAGAAACTCCTTCTCTAGAAAGGATCCATTCTAAGTAACAAATATCTTGCTTTTGGATCTATGATAGAAGGTGTACCCAATAGTCTTCTTTGGGTATCCTATGAAGACGCATGTCTCCGATTTGGGTTTGAGCTTATCAGGTTGAAGCTTTTTCACATAAGCATCACAGCCCCAAACTTTAAGAAATGATAGCTTACGTTTCTTGCCAAACCACGGTTCATCTGGTGTCGTCTCAACGGATTTAGATGGTGCCCTATTTAACGTGAATGCAGTTGTCTCTAATGCATAACCACAAAATGATAGTGATAAATCGGTAAGACACATCATAGATCGCACTGTATCTAATAAAGTACTGTTATGATGTTCGGACACACCATTACGCTGTGGTGTTCCAGGTGGCGTGAGTTGTGAAACTATTCCACACTGTTTCAAATGAAGACCAAACTCGTAACTCAAATATTCGTCTCCGCGGTCAGATCGTAAAAACTTTATTTTCTTGTTACGATGATTTTCCACTTCACTCTGAAATTCTTTAAACTTTTCAAATGTTTCAGACTTATGTTTCTTCAAGTAGATATACCCATATCTGCTCAAATCATCTGTGAAGGTCGGAAAATAATGATACCTGATACGTCTCCAACGTATCTATAATTTTTGATTGCTCCATGCTACTTTATCTATTGTTTTGGACTATAATGGGCTTTATTTTCCACTTTTAATTACTTTTGGGACTAACCTATTAACCGGAGGCCCAGCCCAGAATTGCTGTTTTTTGCCCTTTTCGATTATTTGAAGAAAGCAGAATATCAAACGGAGTCCAAACGGAATGAAACCTTCTGAAACGTGAATATCTCACCGAACGTGATCAAGGAGACTTGGACCCTACGCCAAGGAACTAGAGAGGCGGTCACGAGGGTGGGCCCCCCTAGGGCGCGCCCCCTGCCTCGTGGGCCCCTCGAAGCTCCACCGACGTACTCCTTCCTCCTATATATACCTACGTACCCCCAAACGATCGTAACAGAGCCAAAAACCTAATTCCACCGCCGCAACTTCCGTATCCACGAGATCCCATCTTGGGGCACATTAGGAGCTCATGGGAGGGGCATCCACCACGGAGGGCTTCTACATCAACACCGTAGCCTCTCCGATGAAGTGTGAGTAGTTTACTTCAGACCTTCGGGTCCATAGCTAGTAGCTAGATGGCTTCTTCTCTCCTTTTGGATCTCAATACAATGTTCTCCCCCTCTCTCATGGAGATCTATTCGATGTAATCTTCTTTTTGCGGTGTGTTTGTTGAGACCGATGAATTGTGGGTTTATGATCCAGCTTATCTATGAATAATATTTGAATCTTCTCTGAATTCTTTTATGTATGATTGAGTTATCTTTGCAAGTCTCTTCGAATTATCCGTTTGGTTTGGCCAACTAGATTGGTAGTTCTTGCAATGGGAGAAGTGCATGGCTTTGGGTTCAATCTTGCGGTGTCCTTACCCAGTGACAGAAGAGGTTGCAAGGCACGTATTGTATTGTTGCCATCAAGGATAACAAGATGGGGTATTTATCATATTGCATGAATTTATTCTTCCTCTACATCATGTCATCTTGCTTAAGGCGTTACTCTGTTTTAACTTAACGAGAAAGCTAAAATCCAGTCGGCAGGAATTCTGCGACAGATCCGCACGACTCGGATCGCGTCCATTTCGGATCGGACGACGCTTATTAATTGAACGACAGTTGTTAATTCCCTTCCGTTTTCTCCACGATCCTGCAATAAATGGTGATTGGATTATGTTTTAACTGCGATCATAATTGTAGGCAACTTTATTATCCCGTAATTAATGAGTTGCCGTTGGCATGATTATCCCGTAATAAATGAGTTGCCCTAATTTGAAACGTAATTAGTGGGTCACCTCCTAATTTGCATGATTTTGTCAGTCCTTTCCTTATCCTAATTTCCCAGGCAAAAAATAGTGTACAAGGTGGGATTCGAACTCTCAACCTTCGCAAGCTAAGACCTCTAAACTAACCACACTAACCAACTAGCCAAGCAATTAGTTGTGTATGTTGCATTTCTTTTTTATGATATAATATGTATAGTTTGCTTTGAATCTTTCTTGTATGTTATAGTTTGAGACACCCTCTGTAATTATCATGTCAGTTTGAGATACCCTCTGTAGTTATCATGTCGTTCATGTATAGTTATCATGTTTTCTCTTTGTTAAAATTATCATGTGTAAAAGGCATTCAAATACACCCTAGTAAATTCTGTGTAAATAGTATGGTAAGATACATACTATGGACCTGATAACTTAGCTATAAATACGTGGTAACTTTGACCCATGAGGATAAAAGTTGTTGAAAACTTATCCCCGATAACTTCTATGTCAATAGCATGGTAATATTTCACACCACATACCTGATAACTCACGCACAAATACCCGTGATTATGTTTTTTACCCGAGGGATCTTTTTTTGAAACATACCTTGTAACTTATGTGTCAATGGCATGATACCGAAGGGTCCGAAGGTAGAACTGTCCATAACTTTTTGCGTGAATAGCATGATAATATAGGATCCCGGACCTAATAACTTAGATATAAACACCACAATAACTTTGACACGTGGAAAATAGTTGTTGAAAACATACCACCGATAACTTTTTGTGTAAAAGCATGATAAGATACGCTCTTAGACCGGATAACTTAGGTACAAACACCACGATAACTTTTGACACATGAAAAAGTGTTATTGAAAACATACTTTGTAAATAACATGGTAATACAGGCTCTCGGGTCTGATAACTTATGTACAAACACTATGATAACTTTATCCATGAAAAAAGTTTTTGAAAATATACTTCAGTAAGAATGTGTGTAAAATACATGGTAATATACGCACAACAGAGTTGATACCTTACTTAGCTCAGGCATGGCAACTTTTGACCCAGAAGAAAAAGTCGTCAGAACATGCCAACATGGGATCTTGTTTCGAAGGTCTCGCCATGGCGGATTTATTTTGTGAAATTGATTTTGAACCGAACAGACCGTTCGAGTTACAAAACATTTTGAAATTTCAAAATAAAGTGAATCTATGATGACATTAGTTTTTCTGAACTTTAAGTGCATTTGCATGTGGGGAGAAATTTGAAAGAAATCATTTTTATGTGCGGAATTTTTATATGTAAACATCGTGGTAACTTATGTACCACAAACATGATAACTTCCATATTCGAGACGTGATAACTTTTTACTCGAAAAAATTAAATACGAACATATCAACATGGGATCTTGTTTGAAGGTCTCGTCGAGACGGTTCTTTTATGTGAAAACATTTTTTCAATCGGACCGATGGTTTGGGCTACAAAACATTTTGCATTTTGAATTTATTTAGAATCTTTGCCGATGTCATCATTTACATTTTTATATGCATGCATGTAGACTTGGAAATGAATTAGGAATTTGCTCGCACACCACACTCGCTCCTGTTACTTTTTGAAATCGTGTGGATGTGTTGCAATCCTCCAGACGTGTGGAAGTTAGTCAAGTCCTTAACTTAATACTCTAGATGCATGCTGGATAGCGGTCGATGAGTGGAGTAATAGTAGTAGATGCAGAATCGTTTCGATCTACTTGTCTCGGACGTGATGCCTATAGACATGATCATACCTAGATAACCTCATAACTATGCTCAGTTCTGTCAATTGCTCAACAGTAATTTGTTCACCCACCGTAGAATACTTATGCTCTTGAGAGAAGCCACTAGTGAAACCTATGGCCCCGGGTCTATTCTCATCATATCAATCTCCATCACTTTTATACTTGCTTTGTTTTTACTTTGCTTTTTACTTTTCACTTTGCATCTTTATACCAAAAATACCAAAAATATTATCTCTATCAGATCTCACTCTCGTAAGTGACCGTGAAGGGATTGACAACCCCTAATCGCGTTGGTTGCGAGTAGCTACCTTTTTTGCAGGTACGAGGGACTTGTGCATGGCCTCCTACTGGATTGATACCTTGGTTCTCAAAAACTGAGGGAAATACTTACGCTACTATGCTGCATCATCCTCTCCTCTTCGGGGAAAAACAAAGCAAGCTCAAGATGTAGCAAGAAGGATTTCTGGCGCCGTTGCCGGGGAGTCTACACAAAAGTCAACATACCAAGTACCCATCACAATCCATATCTCTCGCATTACATTATTTGCCATTTGCCTCTCGTTTTCCTCTCCCCCACTTCACCCTTGCCGTTTTATTCGCCCTCTCTTTCCCAATCTCCTCCTCTTTTTCCGGTTGCCTTTTCCTCGTCTGTTTGTTTGTTCGTGTGTTGGATTGCTTGTTTGTCGCGATGGCTCAAGATGCTACCAAATTGTGTGACTTCACCAATACCTATAATAATGATTTCCTTAGCACTCCGATTCCTCCTCTTGCCAATACTGAATCTTGTGAAATCAATACTGCTTTGTTGAATCTTGTTATGAAAGATCAATTCGCCGGCCTTCCTAGTGAAGATGCCGCTGCTCATCTGAATAGCTTCGTTGATTTATATGATATGCAAAATAAAAAAGATGTCGATAATGATGTCGTTAAATTGAAGCTATTTCCTTTTTCGCTTAGAGATCGTGCTAATGCGTGGTTTTCATCTTTGCCTAAAAATAGTATTGATTCTTGGAACAAGTGCAAAGATGCTTTTATCTCTGAGTATTTTCCTCCCGCTAAGATTATCTCTCTTAGAAACTATATTATGAATTTTAAGCAACTTGATCATGAACATGTTGCACAAGCTTGGGAGAGAATGAAATTAATGATACGTAATTGTCCTACTCATGGTTTGAACTTGTGGATGATTATACAAAAATTTATGCGGATTGAATTTTGTTTCTAGAAATCTTTTAGATTCGGCTCATGGGAGGCACTTTTATGGAAATCACTTTAGGAGATGCTACTAAACTCCTAGATAATATTATGGTTAATTATTCTCAATGGCATCTTGAAAGATCTACTAATAAAAAAGTGCATGCTATAGAAGAAATCAATGTTTTGAGTGGAAAGATGGATGAACTTATGAAATTATTTGCTACTAAGAGTGTTTCTTCCTATCCTAATGATATGCCTTTGTCTACCTTGATTGAGAATAATAATGAATCTATGGATGTGAATTTTGTTGGTAGGAATAATTTTGGTAACAATGCGTATAGAGGGAATTTTAATCCTAGGCCTTATCCTAGTAATCCTTCTAATAATTATGGAAATTCCTACAACAACTCTTATGGAAATTTTAATAAGATGCCCTCTGAATTTGAGATTAGTGTTAAAGATTTTATGAATTCACAAAAGAATTTTAATGCTTTGGTTGAGGAGAAATTGCTTAAAGTTGATGATTTGGCTAGGAACGTTGATAGAATTTCTCTTGAGGTTGATTCTTTAAAGCTTAAATCTATTCCTCTTAAGCATGATATCAATGAGTCTCTCAAAGCTATAAGAATTTCCATTGATGAGTGCAAAGAAAGAACCACTAGGATGCTGCTACAAAAGATGCCTTTATTAAAGTGTGTTCTTCTAATTCCTATGAAAATCAAGATGAGGATCTAAAAGTTATTGATGCGTCCCCTATTAAATCTTTGTTTTGCAATATGAATCTTTATGAAACTGAATATGATCTTCCTTTACCTAGAAGGCGTTCTAAGAATTCGGAGTTTTTAGATCTTGATGATGAAATAGATAAAAGTGGGATTGAAAGAAATAAAAATCTAGATATTGCTAAACCCACTATATTGGATCTCAAGGAATTTAATTATGAAAATTTCTCTTTAATTGATTTTATTTCCATGTTGCAAACCGTGCTAAATTCTCCTCATGCCTATAGTCAAAATAAGGCCTTTACCGAACACATTGTTGATGCCTTGATGCAATCTTATGAAGAAAAACTTGAGTTGAAAGTTTCTATCCCTAGGAAACTCTATGATGAGTGGGAACCTACTATCAAAATTAAAATCAAAGATCATGAGTTTAATGCTTTCTGTGATTTGGGTGCTAGTGTCTCCACTATTCCCAAAACTTTGTGTGATTTGCTAGATTTTCGTGACTTTGATGATTGCTCTCTAAACTTGCATCTTGCGGATCCCACTATTAAAAATCCTATGGGAAGAATTAATGATGTTCTTATTGTTGCAAATAGGAATTATGTGCCCGTAGATTTTATCGTTCTTGATATAGATTGCAATCCTTCATGTCCTATTATTCTTGATAGACCTTTCCTTAGAACGATTGGAGCAATTATTGATATGAAGGAAGGGAATATTAGATTCCAATTTCCACTAAAGAAAAGCATGGAACACTTCACTAGAAAGAAAATAAAATTACCATATGAATCTATTATGAGAGCCACTTATGGATTGCCTACCAAAGATGGCAATACCTAGATCTATCCTTGCTTTTATGCCTAGCTAGGGGCGTTAAACGATAGCGCTTGTTGGGAGGCAACCCAATTTTATTTTTAGTGTTTTGTTTATGTTTCTGTTTAGGAATAAATAATCCATCTAGCCTCTGTTTAGATGTGGTTTTATCTTTTAATTAGTGTTTGTGCCAAGTTAAACCTATTGGATCTTCTTGGATGGTAGTAGTTTGATCTTGCTGTAATTTCCAGAAACTTTGCGCTCAGTGCCCGAATTGTTAAAAATCACCAAAACGTGATAAAATATTGATTCCAATTGCTGCTTATCAATAAACATATTTTCCAGGTCGTCTAATTTTGGTAGAATTGTTTGTGTTCCAGAAGTTTGCGTTAGTTACATATTACTACAGACTGTTCTGTTTTTGATAGATTCTGTTTTGCGTGTGTTGTTTGCTTATTTTGATGAGTCTATGGCTAGTAAAATAGTTTATGATCCATAGAGAAGTTGGAATACAGTAGGTTTAACACCAATATAAATAAAGAATGAGTTCATTACAGTACCTTAAAGTAGTATTTTGTTTTGTTTCTCTAACGGAGCTCACGAGATTTCTATTGAGTTTTGTGTTGTGAAGTTTTCAAGTTTTGGGTGAATTCTTTTGATGGATTATGGAACAATGAGTGGCAAGAGCCTAAGCTTGGGGATGCCCATGGCACCCCCAAGATAATCCAAGGACACCAAAGGTCAAAGCTTGGGGATGCCGGAAGGCATCCCTCTTTAAATCCACTTCCATCGGTAATTTACTTGGAGCTATATTTTTATTCACCACATGATATGTGTTTTGCTTGGAGCGTCTTGTATTATTTGCGTCTTTGCTTGATAGTTTAACACAATCATCCTTGCTGTACACACCTTTTGAGAGAGCCATACATGAATTGGAATTTGATAGAATACTCTATGTGCTTCACTTATATCTTTTGAGCTTGATAGTTTTGCTCATAGTGCTTCACTTATATCTTTTCAGCATGATAATTTTTTGCTCTAGTGCTTCACTTAGATCTTTTAGAGCACGATGGTGGATTTTTTTTAAAGAAACTTGATCTCTCATGCTTCACTTAGATTATTTTGAAAGTCGTTAATAGCATGGTAATTTGCTTAATGTTAATATACTTGGTATTCAAGATATGTGAAACTTTCTTTTGAGTGCGTTGAATACTAAGATAAGTTTGATGCTTGATAATTGTTTTGAGATATGAAGATGATGATATTAGAGTCATGATAGTTGAGTAGTTGTGAATTTAAAGAATACTTGTGTTGAAGTTTGTGATTCCCGTAGCATGCACGTATGGTGAACCGTTATGTGATGAACTCGGAGCATGATTTATTTATTGATTGTCTTCCTTATGGTGGCGGTCGGGGAATGAGCGATGGTCTTTTCCTACCAATCTATCCCCCTAGGAGCATGCGCGTAATACTTTGCTTTGATAACTTCTAGATTTTTGCAGTAAGTATATGAGTTCTTTATGACTAATGTTGAGTCCATGGATTATACGCACTTTTTCCCATCCTTCCACTATTTCTAGCCTCTCTAATACCGCACACTTTTCGCCGGTACCATACACCCACCATATACCTTCCTCAAAATAGCCACCATACCTACCTATCATGGCATTTCCATAGCCATTCCGAGATATATTGCCATGCAACTTTCCACCATTCTGTTTATTATGACACGCTCCATCATTGTCATATTGCTAGCATGATCATGTAGTTGACATCGTATTTGTGGCAAAGCCATCGTCCATAAATCTTTCATACATGTCACTCATGTTTCATTGCATATCCCAGTACACCGCCGGAGGCATTCATATAGAGTCATATTTTTTTCTAAGTATCGAGTTGTAATTTTTGAGTTGTAAGAAAAATAAAAGTGTGATGATCATCATTATTAGAGCATTGCCCCAAGTGAGGAAAGGATGATGGAGACTATGATTCCCCCACAAGTCGGGATGAGACTCCGGACGAAAAATAAAAAAATAAAAAAAGAGGCCATAAAAAAGAGAAAAGGCCCAAATAAAAAAAAGAGAGAAAAAGAGAGAAGGGACAATGTTACTATCCTTTTACCACACTTGTGCTTCAAAGTAGCACCATGATCTTCATGGTAGAGAGTCTCTCATTTTATCACTTTCATATACTAGTGGGAATTTTTCATTATATAACTTGGCTTGTATATTCCAATGATGGGCTTCCTCAAATGCCCTAGGTCTTCGTGAGCAAGCGAGTTGGATGCACACCCACTTAGTTTCTTTTGTTGAGCTTTCATATACTTATAGCTCTAGTGCATCCGTTGCATGGCAATCCCTACTCACTCACATTGATATCTATTGATGGGCATCTAGCCCGTTGATACGCCTAGTTGATATGAGACTATCTTCCCTCCTTTTGTCTTCACCAAAACCACCATTCTATTCCACCTATAGTGCTATATCCATGGCTCACGCTCATGTATTGCATGAAGATTGAAAAACTTTGAGAACATCAAAAGTATGAAACAATTGCTTGTCTTGTCATCGGGGTTGTGCATGATTTAAATACTTTCTGTGGGGAAGATGGAGCATAGCCAGACTATATGATTTTGTAGGGATAACTTTCTTTGGCCATGTTATTTTGAGAAGACATAATTGCTTAGTTAGTATGCTTGAAGTATTATTATTTTTATATCAGTATGAACTTTTGTCTTGAATCTTTCGGATCTGAATATTCATACCATCATTAAGAAGATTTACATTGAAATTATGCCAAAGTATCACTCCGCATCAAAAATTCTCTTTTTATCATTTACCTACTCGAGGCCGAGCAGGAATTAAGCTTGGGGATGCCTGATACGTCTCCAACGTATCTATAATTTTTGATTGCTCCATGCTACTTTATCTATTGTTTTGGACTATAATGGACTTTATTTTCCACTTTTATATTACTTTTGGGACTAACCTATTAACTGGAGGCCGAGCCCAGAATTGCTGTTTTTTGCCTTTTTCAGTATTTCAAAGAAACAAAATATCAAACGGAGTCCAAACGGAATGAAACCTTCGGAAACGTGATTTTCTCATCGAACGTGATCCAGGAGACTTGGACCCTACGCCAAGGAACCAGAGAGGCGGTCACGAGGGTGGGCGCCCCCTAGGCGCGCCCCCGCCTCGTGGGCCCCTCGAAGCTCCGACGTACTCCTTCCTCCTATATATACCTCGTACCCCCAAACGATCGTAACAGGAGCCAAAACCTAATTCCACTTGCAACTTCCTCGTATCCATGAGATCCCATCTTGGGGCCTGTTAGGAGCTTCACGGAGGGGGCATCCACCACGGTGGGCTTCTACATGAACACCATAGCCTCTCCGATGAAGTGTGAGTAGTTTACTTTAGACCTTCGGGTCCATAGCTAGTAGCTAGATGGCTTCTTCTCTCTTTTTGGATCTCAATACAATGTTCTCCCCCTCTCTCGTGGAGATCTATTCGATGTAATCTTCTTTTTGCGGTGTGTTTGTTGAGACGATGAATTATGGGTTTATGATCCAGCTTATCTATGAATAATATTTGAATCTTCTCTGAATTCTTTTATGTATGATTGAGTTATCTTTGCAAGTCTCTTCGAATTATCCGTTTGGTTTGGCCAACTAGATTGGTAGTTCTTGCAATGGGAGAAGTTCAATCTTGCGGTGTCCTTACCCAGTGACAGAAGGGGTTGCAAGGCACGTATTGTATTGTTGCCATCGAGGATAACAAGATGGGGTATTTATCATATTGCATGAATTTATTCCTCTACATCATGTCATCTTGCTTAAGGCGTTACTCTGTTTTAACTTAATACTCCAGATGCATCTTTGGATAGCGGTCGATGAGTGGAGTAATAGTAGTAGATGCAGAATCGTTTCGATCTACTTGTCTCGGACGTGGCGCCTATAGACATGATCATACCTAGATAACCTCATAACTATGCTCAATTACATCAATTGCTCAACAGTAATTTGTTCACCCACCGTAGACTACTTATGCTCTTGAGAGAAGCCACTAGTGAAACCTATGGCCCCCGGGTCTATTCTCATCATATCAATCTCCATCACTTTTATACTTGCTTTGTTTTTATTTTGCTTTTGACTTTTCACTTTGCATATTTATACCAAAAATACAAAAAATATTATCTCTATCAGATCTCACTCTCGTAAGTGAACGTGAAGGGACTGACAACCCCTAATCGCGTTGGTTGCGAGTAGCTATCGTTTTGTGTAGGTACGAGGGACTTGTGCGTGGCCTCCTACTGGATTGATACCTTGGTTCTCAAAAACTGAGGGAAATACTTACGCTACTGTGCTGCATCATTCTCTCCTCTTCAGGGAAAACCAACGCAAGCTCAAGACGTAGCAATACCCGCCGCGAGCCTCAACACTCATCGGACCGCATACATCGGTATGTATTATTTCCAACAAGTATTTTGCTCGCTCCATTGTTTCGGAGAACGGAGTCTTAGTCATCTTGCCCATGGGGCATGGTTCACAAGCATCAAGTGATTCCAAAAGCCCATCAGCATGGAGTTTCTTCATGCGCTTTACACCGATATGACCTAAATGGCAGTGCTACAAATATGTTGCACTATCATTATCAACTTTGCATCTTTTGGCATCAATATTATGAATATGTGTATCACTACGACCGAGATTCAATAAACCATTCACCTTGGGTGTATGACCACATAAGGTTTTATTCACGTAAACGGAATAACAATTATTCTTTGACTTAAATGAATAACTGTATTGCAATAAACATGATCCAGTCATATTATGCTCAACGTAAACACCAAATAACATTTATTTTAGGTTCAACACTAATCCCGAAGGTAGGGAGTATGCGATGGTGATCTTATCAACCTTGGAATCATTTCCAACACACATAGTCACCTTGCCCTCAACTAGTCTTTGTTCATTTTATAACTCATGTTTCGAGTTTATTAATCATCGCAATTGAACCAGTATCAAATACTGTAGGACCTTGAGAAGAGGTGTCTAGAGGGGGGTGATTAGACACTTCGTACCAAAGTTGCAGTTTTTAAGTTTCTTTAAAGTTTGAGTGGAGTTTAGGCACAAGTTTAACATTCACAACATATAGCAAGCAAGCATGCAAAGAGTATATGAGCAGCGGAAAATAAAACATGCAACTTGCAACTATGTAAAGGGAAAGGATTGAAGGATTCAAACGCAATTGGAGACACGGATGTTTTTGGCGTGGTTCCGATAGGTGGTGCTATCGTACTTCCACGTTGGTGGAGACTCCAACCCATGAAGGGTAACGGTTGCGCGAGTCCACGGAGGGCTCCACCCATGAAGGGTCCACAAAGAAGCAACCTTGTCTATCCCACCATGGCCGTCGCCCACGAAGGACTTGCCTCACTAGCGGTAGATCTTCACGAAGTAGGCGATCTCCTTGCCCTTACAAACTCCTTGGTTCAACTCCACAATCTTGTCGGAGGCTCCCAAGTGACACCTAGCCAATCTAGGAGACACCACTCTCCAAGAAGTAACAAATGGTGCGTTGATGATGAACTCCTTGCTCTTGTGCTTCAAATGATAGTCTCCCCAACACTCAACTCTCTCTCATAGGTTTTGGATCTGGTGGAAAGAAGATTTGAGTGGAAAGCAACTTGGGAAGGCTAGAGATCAAGATTCATATGGTAGGAATGGAATATCTTGGCCTCAACACATGAGTAGGTAGTTCTCTCTCGAGAAATAGGATCTTTGGAAGTGTAGGTTCAGTCTGATGGCTCTCTCCACGAATGAAGAGGAGGTGGAGGGGTATATATAGCCTCCACACAAAATCCAACCGTTGCACACAATTTACCAAACTCGGTCAGACCGATTTTGCAAATAATGTGACCGTTAGGGTTTTCGGTGGGACCGAAATGCAACTCGGTGGGACCGATTTGGTTAGGGTTAGGGCGTAACGTAATCTCGGTAAGACCGATTACACAAACTCGGTGGGACCGATTTTGGTAATAAGCTTTCCAGAGAGTTGGTCAGGCAAACTCGGTTTGACCGATTATCAAAATCGGTGGGACCGATTTTGATAATAAGTTAACCAAAGAGTTTGCATTGTAATCTCGGTAGTACCGATTGCTCAAACTCGGTGAGACCGATTTTTATAATGGACATACAGAGAGATTACAATCCCATCTCGGTGAGACCGAGATCCCTATCAGTGAGACCAATTTGCCTAGGGTTTGTGGCGTTGGCTAAGATATCCAAACTTCGGTGGCGCCGGATAGAAATAATCGGTGGGGCGAGTTTGACTTTAGGTTTAGGACATATGTGTGGAAGTGGGAAAGTAGTTGAGGGTATTTGGAGCATATCACTAAGCACATGAAGCAAGAGGCTCATTAAGCAACACCTCATCCCTCCTTGATAGTATTGGCTTTTCCTATAGACTCAATGTGATCTTGGATCACTAAAATGGAACATGAAGAGTCTTGAGCTTGAAGCTTGAGCCAATCCTTTGTCCTTAGCATCTTGAAGGAGTTCCCACATCCTTTAGTCCATGCCACTCCAATGTTGAACTTATCTGAAACATACTAGATAAAAGTGTTAGTCCAACAAGAGATATGTTGTCATTAATTACCAAAACCACTTAGGGAGCACTTGTGCTTTCAATCTCCCCCTTTTTGGTAATTTATGGCAACATACATCAAAGCTTTAGATAAAGATATAAGAATAGCAAGTAAATCTTTGGAAAGACATGTAACAAGCATAGGCTCCCCCTACATGTATGCAATCATGTGAATATGAAATATAGGAGCATGTGATAGCATAACCATGATAGAGCAGGCAATGTGTTACATGTATCTTGGCTATATGCATCAGAGCAAAAAGTATTAAAGAGAATACCTTCATGCCCATGAGTCCTTCTTGCAAACAATATGTACATTAGCAAGAATTCCTCATACACATGATTGTGATGCATATACTTACCTTATAGTCTTGAGTTGGCTTAGGATGGAATGAACCTGCGTAAACAAGGTTAGATAACACAGATGCACCTACTAGCCAGAGCAAACAAAAGAAACCACAAGAATACCAAGACTGGGATGACATGTAGAGAGTGAGTCTTGAGTACCACATTGGATTAGACATGTCCCCAAGAGTAAAGATATGCAATGAATTTAAATGATCTCTTTCCCTTAGATGTCTTTCTCCCCCTGAATCTAACATGGGATACTGGGAGAAGATAGGGAACAGAAAATCAGAGTTGATGGAAAACAGAGCTGAAAGATATGAATGATAATCAGAACTAAAATTCAGAGCTAATGTATGCTAATGCAAAATTTAGCACAACAGATCATATGAACATGTCTCTGCCCTCAAGAAGACATGTGGACATCTCTCCTCTTGAACACAAAGCATCTGGGATCCTTGAGAGATACTTTCTATTAGTATTCTCTCCCCCTAGAGATCTCTCTCTCCCCCCTGAAGGATCTCTCTCTCCTTCTCTGATGTGATCTCTCTCTCTAAATGATAAGCTTTGATGTGATCTCTCTCTCCCCCTTTGACATCAATTTCCAAGAAGGGCTTGATAAAGATGTAATCTCTCTCCCCCCCTCTGGAATTTGTCGTGAATGGGTTTGATCCTTGAGTCACAACATAAAGCAATGATAAAAATGTGATGCTTGTAGAGGACAAGATTCATTGAGTGGAGCTGGAACGGGCGAAACACAAAATATGTGGCAAAGTGTTTTTCCTGCTATGAAATCGGTGGCACCGAGTTGTAGGCTTTGGTTGCACCGAAAGGATTCGGTTGGACCGAAAACAAAAAATCGGCTGAACTGAGTTCATCGCAGAGAAAACACTTGTCACCTCAGCTCACTGGACTAGTAAGATCTCACAAAGATTTGCAAGGAATTAACTGAAAGATATGCAAGGAATTAGATGCAGAAAATGCAGAGAAAACAGAAAGAAATCTAGATGAATTTTTTTTTGAAAGGGGAAACACAAATGCATGAGTCAAATGCAAAAACTCAGAAAAGAACACAGGAGAACTTCATCTAGAGATGATCGGCGACAAAGTCACCTATGTTAGTGTATATTGACTTAGGAGTCAAGTGAGATCACTTGATCATAGGTCATACTCACCGTTTAAGCTCAAAATGGGGTTGCCATTTTTCGTTTAACATCTTGATGTATTCACATCTTGTCGAGTTGCTTTGACTCATGACTTGGAGTAAAGCTTCTCTAAGATGGAATAACATACCTTGGTTGGTGGTGTTGTCCATGTATTTGAACTTGCGTGGGTTGCTTAAGGTTGATGTAGCTCATCAAGAATTTGGAGCACCACTTGGAATTTGAGTCCATCTACCTACATGGGTTAGTTCCTGCAAGGAAGAGCACTTGTATATCCAAAAATGACAATCATGAAATATAGAATTTGTCAAAGGATATGTTTGAATGGTTTCGTGCTTCCTTGTCTTCAACCACCTTGTGTAGAGACTTGGTGATATAGAGATTGCTCAAGATATGAGTAGGTTTCAACCTCATGGAATTTGATTCAACCAAGTACCTACATGGGTTAGATAACATGCAAGATACAAATATATCCAAGACATAAGTTTTTCATCATAAGGGAAATATCAAGGATTGGTCATAAGCTCATGTCTTGCATGTATCCAATGGAGTTTCTACTCCAAGTTTGAAGCATCAATGATGTTCAATTCTCCTCTTAACCTGCAAAACACTTTCTCATCAAGAGGTTTAGTGAATATATCCGCTAATTTCTTTTCGGTGCGAACATGCTTAAGATCAATGTCACCCTTAGCAACATGATCTCGAATGAAATGATGACGAACTTCAATGTGCTTAGTTCGAGAATGTTGCACAGGATTATGACCAATTTTGATAGCACTTTCATTATCACAAAGCAATGGAACATGTCTCACATATATCCCATAATCTTTAAGAGTTTGGGTCATCCAAAGTAATTGAGCACAACATGAACCGGTGACAATATATTCAGCTTCGGCGGTGGATAAGGATACTGAGTTTTGTTTCTTGGAGGACCAAGACACAAGAGATCTACCAAGAAATTGACAAGTACCCGAAGTGGACTTTCTATCAACCTTGTCTCTGGCATAGTCCGAGTCGGAATAGCCAACAAGATAGAAAGAGGCCCTCTTAGGATACCAAATGCCAAAATTTGGTGTATGGATTAAGTATCTCACTATCCTTTTCACGGCCTTAAGATGACATTCTTTAGGGGCAGCTTGATATTGTGCACACATGCACACACTTAGCATAATATCGGGACGTGAAGCACATAGATATAACAATGAACCAATCATTGAGCGATAAACCTTTTGATCAACCGGTTCACCATCTTTGGTTAAGTCAAGATGTCCACTAGTAGGCATGGGTGTAGTCATACCTTTGCATTCTTGCATATTGAACTTCTTGAACAAGTCCTTGGTGTACTTTGTTTGCAAGACAAAAGTACCTTCCTTAGTTTGCTTGATTTGCAAACCAAGAAAGAATTTGAGTTCGCTCATCATAGACATCTCAAATTTCTCCGACATTAGCTTCCCAAACTTTTCACTAAAATGAGGGTTAGTTGAACCAAATATAATATCATCAACATAAATTTGGCACACAAAGAGTTCACCATTAACCCTTTTAGTAAAAGAGTAGAATCAATTTTCCCAATTTCAAAGCCTTTTTCAAGAAGAAACTTGGTCAAGCATTTATTCCATGCTCTAGGAGCTTGTTTAAGACCATAAAGAGCTTTGTGAAGTTTGTAAACATGATTGGGTTTCCTAGGATTGACAAAGCCGGGAGGTTGTTTAACATAAACTTCCTCCTCAATTTCACCATTTAGAAAAGCACTTTTAATGTCCATTTGGTACAAGGTGATATCATGGTGATTAGCATAGGCAAGTAAGATGTGAATGGACTCAAGTCTAGCAACGGGGGTGTAAGTCTCACCATAGTCCATACCTTCGACTTGTGTGTAGCCTTGGGTGACGAGACGTGCTTTGTTGCGAACTACTTGTCCATCTTCATCTTGCTTGTTGCGAAACACCCATTTGGTACCGATGATGTTGTGGTTGTTGTCGGGCTTCTCAACCAATGTCCAAACTTGGTTCCTCTCAAAGTTGTGTAGCTCTTCATGCATAACATTTATCCAATCCGGATCTTCCAATGCTTCTTCGACCTTCATAGGTTCAATGCTAGAGATGAAAGAATAGTTTTCACAAAAGTTAGCTAAGCGAGTTTTAGAGCGAGTGATTCTCCGGTTTGAATATCATTGTAGATTTGCTCGACGGGATGGTCTTTAGCAATTCTTGCTCGAACTCGTGAAAGATTTTGCTTGGGTCTTCGTTGAACATCTTCTTCATCTTGTTCTTCTTCTTGGCCTTCTTCATTGTTGGCGTTGTCGTTCTCTTGTCGTGGTGGAGAAGGAGGTTGTTGACGTTCATCTTGATGCACTTCCTCGTTTTCTTCATCTTGGTGTGTCCCACTTGTGGATGCTTCCGTATCAACTCTTGGTTCACCTTGTCATGAAGTAGAAGCTTCCACTTGGGCCGGACGAGGTACTCTCCTTCACCTCTGTTGGACGGACCTTGCCAATAGACAAGTCTTGGATTGCTTCCGAAGGATCTTTGTCTCCTACATTAATTGGCAATTGCTCTACTTGCGAGCCGTTAGATTCATCAAACTTCACATCTACCGTCTCTTCAACCTTTCGGGTGAAATTATTGTAGACACGGTAAGTGTGAGAGTTTGAGCCATAACCTAGTAGGAAACCTTCATCAGACTTAGGAGCAAATTTAGAACGACGATGCTTATCAAGAATGTAGCACTTTGAGCCGAATACTCGAAAGTATCCAACTTGGGGTTTGTTACATGTGAGTAGCTCATATGCCGTCTTTCCGAGTAGCTTGTGAAGATACAAGCGATTTGTTGCATGACAAGCTGTCTCAACCGCTTACCCAAAAAGTGCTTCGGCGTCTTGTACTCATCAAGCATCGTTCTCGCCATTTCATGAGCGTCCGGTTCTTCCTCTCAACAACTCCATTTTGTTGAGGTGTGTACGTTGCGAGAACTCGTGTGAAATCCCTTCTTCGTCAAGAAAGGTGTCCACATTTGCGTTCTTGAACTCCGTTCCGTTGTCGCTGCGAACCTTCTTGATCTTCACTTCAAATTGGTTTTGGGCCTTCCTAGCGAAGTTTTTGAAGATCTTTTGGACCTGCGATTTATCATCGAGAAAGAACACCCACGTAAATCTGGAAAAAACATCAACTATAACTAGACCAAATGAATTTCCACCGAGACTCTTGTAAGAGTTGGGACCAAAGAGATCCATGTGAAGAAGCTCGAGGGGCCTCTTCGTGGTCATGATGTTCTTCACGGGATGCCTTCCTCAAACCTGTTTACCTGCTTGACAAGCACTGCAAAGTCTATCCTTATCAAATATTACATCATTAACTCCAAGGATACGATTTCCTTTAATAAGCTTGTCAAGGTTTCGCATACCAACATGACCTAATCGTCTATGCCATAACCAGCCTTTTGAGGATTTAGCAATGAAGCAAGTTTTAGGTTGAGCCTTTTTAGTGAAATCAACAATGTATAGATCACCTCTATGCACACCAGTAAAGACCATTTTATGATTATCTCGACGAAACACTTGGCAGTCTACTTCAGTAAATAGAACATTGAAACCGAAATCAGCAAGTGCGGATACGGAAAGTAAGTTGTAGCCAAGAGATTCAACGAGCATGACATTTTGTATGGAGCTATCATGTGAGATGGCCACCTTACCGAGGCCAACCACCTTACCCTTTGAGTTGTCATCGAAAGTGACAAACTTTCGAGGACCATCATTTTCTGCAAGCTCTCGAAGCATGTCTTTATCTCCGGTCATGTGATCGGTACATCCACTATCAAGAACCCATTCCTTTCCTCCTGACATATATCCCCGAAGATTTGCCATAAGACCAAAATGTCTCATTGCATCATCAAGATCGAAGTCACTATCATCATCCTCATCATAGTATCCATGTTCAACATCGTCATGTGGTGGATCAAATCCTCGAGAGGGTGATTCATTAGGATGAGTTTGACACATATCTTGCTTATGAATTCTTATAGCTTCGGAAATAATGTCACTAATAATACCAACATTTCCTTTGGCACGCATAAGGTTTGTAAGCTCAAATAGACGATCACCAAACATAGGATCACTAGTATTCATTTTGCTCAAAGCAATAGACTTACAGAGAATTTCATCAAGATTTTTCAAAGAATAATCAGGAAATCGTTCCTCAAGAAATTTCCATATAGTGTAGGCACACTCAAAAGTAGGCAAGATTCTAATCAAGTTTCTAGGCAAGCCTTTAGTGATAAGATTAACAGTTCTAAGATTCCTACTTATGTCAATAGCTTCATCAAGGGTAGGATGCATAGGATCAACACAAGGTGCACAAGGACTAGCAATGTACTTGTTAAAATGATATTGATTGAAAATAACAAGCATCTCATTTTTCCACTCACGAAAATACTCTCCATCAAGAATAGGCACTCTATGACTAAGACTCCCCAAAGTAGACTCATCCATCTTCCTCTAATGGTGATTAAACCAAAGCAATGGAGACCAAGGCTCTGATACCACTTGTAGGACCTTGAGAAGAGGTGTCTAGAGGGGGGTTGATTAGACACTTCGTACCAAAGTTGCAGTTTTTAAGTTTCTTTAAAGTTTGAGTGGAGTTTAGGCACAAGTTTAACATTCACAACATATAGCAAGCAAGCATGCAAAGAGTATATGAGCAGCGGAAAATAAAGCATGCAACTTGCAAGAATGTAAAGGGAAGGGATTGAAGGATTCAAACGCAATTGGAGACACGGATGTTTTTGGCGTGGTTCCGATAGGTGGTGCTATCGTACTTCCACGTTGGTGGAGACTTCAACCCACGAAGGGTAACGGTTGCATGAGTCCACGGAGGGCTCCACCCACGAAGGGTCTTTCGAAGAAGCAACCTTGTCTATCCCACCATGGCCGTCGCCCACGAAGGACTTGCCTCACTAGCGGTAGATCTTCACGAAGTAGGCGATCTCCTTGCCCTTACAAACTCCTTGGTTCAACTCCGCAATCTTGTCAGAGGCTCCCAAGTGACACCTAGCCAATCTAGGATACACCACTCTCCAAGAAGTAACAAATGGTGCGTTGATGATGAACTCCTTGCTCTTGTGCTTCAAATGATAGTCTCCCCAACGCTCAACTCTCTCTCATAGGTTTTGGATATGGTGGAAAGAAGATTTGAGTGGAAAGCAACTTGGGGAAGGCTAGAAATCAAGATTCATATGGTAGGAATGGAATATCTTGCCCTCAACACATGAGTAGGTAGTTCTCTCTCAGAAATAGGATGCTGGAAGTGTAGGTTCAGTCTGATGGGTGGAGGGGTATATATAGCCTCCACACAAAATCCAACCGTTACACACAATTTACCAAACTCGGCGGGACCGAATAGTTAAACTTGGTCAGACCAATTTTGCAAATAATGTGACCGTTAGGGTTTCCGGTGGGACCGAAATGCAACTCGGTGGGACCGATTCGGTTAGGGTTAGGGCATAATGTAATCTCGGTAAGACCGATTACACAAACTCGGTGGGACCGATTTTTGTAATAAGCTTTCTAGAGAGTTGGTCAGGCAAACTCGGTTTGACCGATTATCAAAATCGGTGGGACCGATTTTGATAATAAGTTAACCAGAGAGTTTGCATTGTAATCTCGATAGTACCGATTGCTCAAACTCGGTGAGACCGATTTTGATAATGGACATACACAGAGAGATTACAATCCCATCTCGGTGAGACCGAGATCCCTATCGGTGAGACCGATTTGCCTAGGGTTTGTGGCAGTGGCTAAGATATCCAAACTCGGTGGCGCCGGATAGAAATAACCCGTGGGGCCGAGTTTGACTTTAGGTTTAGGACATATGTGTGGAAGTGGGAAAGTAGTTGAGGGTATTTGGAGCATATCACTAAGCACATGAAGCAAGAGGCTCATTAAGCAACACCTCATCCCTCCTTGATAGTATTGGCTTTTCCTATAGACTCAATGTGATCTTGGATCACTAAAATGGAAAATGAAGAGTCTTGAGCTTGAAGCTTGAGCCAATCCTTTGTCCTTAGCATCTTGAAGGAGTTCCCACATTGTGACGCCCCAAGACCGACGATCCAGAAGACTTCCATATTTTGTGACCTCCGTGTGTTTTTTTTATTTGTGCTTGCTCTATTTATTTTGCATTGCATCATGTCATCATGCCAGCATGTCATTTAATTTTTAAAACTCAGCTAAATAAATTGCATGGATCTTTGATCCATTTAAATCGAGGAATTCACATGGCGATTCTCTTTAAAACATATCATCTCGATATTTAGAGAGCTTTAGTAAATATTCCAATTGTTTGGATTTACCGCAAACACACTTACAAAATATCCTAATGCCTTTGTTGTCTTAATTCTTGGTTTCCAACCTTGCCATATATTCTTTCATCGCTTTCCCAAGCTCCACCAAAATTCACAACATTTTTGGACCTTCCTTTTATCAAGTCCTAGTTCAAACCCATTTGAATTACAAATGAGTTTGAATTTAAATCTTCGGTCTTGCCCACTTCTATTTTCTTGGAACAAGCATATTTTTCTTGAGTCCGGAAAATTGTCCCCATCTTGTAAATCCTTTTCCTAACCCTCTCTTTCTTTTCTTCTCTTTAATTGTTTTACGCTAAAGAAAATATAAGAGAGAGAGAAGAGAGAGGTAAGCCCAGCCAGGCCTCTGGCCATTTCCTCTCCACCTGGGCCGACCCAACCGGCCTCTCAGGCCCAGCCGCCCCACCAGCTCTAACCCTAGCCCAGCCTCCGCTCGATCTCCATCCCCTCGTTCCCTTCCGCCGCCACCACGCACACCAGATCGCCTCGATCCCCTCGCCTCCGCTCCTTCCTCCCCACAGCGCTTGAACCCTCCTCTCGGGCACGCCTCTCATGGCGCCCGCTTGACCGACCCCCATCTCCCTCCAGCGCCGCACGCATCGAGCTCCCCTCGTCTCGATCCCCTCTACCGCCATGAAACAGGAGGTCCTCGCGCCTCCGCCTCCGCCCAAGGCCTCGCCCTTCCTTCTTCCCCGCGTCCCCATCGCCACCCGCCGCCGTCGGCGACTTGAGGGGCCACCCGCAGATGGCCCCATCCTCTCCGCGCGCCCCTTCCCTCGTTGACCTCGCCGAGGCAAACCGGCAGCGTTGGCGGCGTCGACAACCTCCGCGTCGCCCTTGCCGTCGGCGTCGGCCCTGCCTCCATCTCGGCGCCCTAGAGTCACGGCCTCGCTCCTCCTCGGCAGCGTCCTCGCCGCCAAGCTCGCCGTCCTCCGTCCCGGGCGACCTCGCGTCATCCCGCTGCCCGAAGTCGTCCTCTCCGGCCAACTCCGAGGCCACGGCTCGGCGCCCGCGCCAAGATCTTTGTCGAGGTCCTGCGTCGCTGTCCAAGCCCCTGCCCCGCCTACGCCCGTTCGAGCAGGGAGGAGGATGCGCCTCCGCTTCGCCCGCATCGACCAGCGCCAAGTCCTGCCGCCCGGCCTCTGTCTTGCTTCCTTTGGACCAGCAAGAACGCCGCCAGAAACCGCATACGGACACATCGTCTCCAGGATTTTTCGCCAAGTACCTCTCTGGCCGGACTCGCCAAGTACTCGACCGGATCGCCAAGTTTGACGATGTGCGGCTGCACGTCCGACCGGTATTGAACCTCAAGCGCCAAGTTCCACTACCGATGAGCGTTTTGGAATCGGCAAGTACCACGACTACAGCCGATGCCCCGAGGACACCGAAATGCGACTACACACGACCACTGTATGCGACTACGTGGATTCACCAAGTACCCTTCGGATCGCCAAGTTCGACTACATGGATACGACAAGTTCCTCTCCGGACATGTACGACTACCGTTACCAAGATCGCGAGTACCTCTACCGTCGCCGTGAACGACTACTTCCCTCGGCGATCATCGCGAGAATGTCTACTTCCCTCTCTGAACGCATTCCGCCCGAGCATGCGCTTCAAAGGTATAACCGCCGAGAACGACCGCCGTGGAGCGAATGCATATGTCGTATGAGATGCCCGTTTGCACCGTGTCCGAAATTGTCGCTCGCTTGTTCCTCCTCGTTGCCATGCCATCGTCTTCGTGGGAACCGGTAACCGGGAACACCCCACCATCTTGCTCAACTCGCTTCCGTCACACTTTCTTTTGCACCGATATCTCCATGAGCTACCGGAACCGAAATGTTGCCGTGGCATCATTTTCGTTTCGCCGCCGTGGCACCCTTTCGTTCCGCCATGGTGACCAAATGCTTCATAATGCTCTTGTCAACGTTTTCATAAAAATGCATAAAACCTGCACATGTGATCCGCATCATGATAACAACATTTAAATGTTTATAATTGTTGTTTGCATTAATTTGCTTAAATGCCATGCTAAAATGATTTATTTCATAACTAAATAACCGTAGCTCGGATTTAAATAAATTATATATGTAAATGGGGTGGAAAAATGCATAGATTAACTTGGTGCACTTTATTTTGCTGCTTAATAACATTAAAATTGTGTTTAGGGCAGAACAGTAGCAAATTCGAAATATGCATACGGGGATTTCGAATTGTTGTTTGTTATTTTCGGCCTCATTTAAATTTGCCTAAATAGTTAGTTTACTTATGCTTCACCTCTTGCCATGTTTAACAACATTTAATATTGTTTGGTAGCCTAACCGAGAGTGAACTAAATAATTGATGTGGTGTTTCGTCAATATGCAACTCGTTGCATATTGAGCTCCACTTAACTTGTAGTGTTGTTTGTGCATATTGCCATGCCATGAATCATTAAACCGGACATGCATCATACTTGTTTGTGCATCATGCCATGATTATGCTTGTGTGTTTACCATGTTGTTTTCTTCTTTCCGGTTTGCTTCTTCGTTAGCTTCGGTTTCGTTCCGGAGTTGTGAGGATTAGATTCGACTACATCCGTTTGTCTTCTTCATGGACTCGTTCTTCTTCCTTGCGGGATTTCAGGCAAGATGACCATACCCTCGAAATCACTTCTATCTTTGCTATGCTAGATGCTCGCTCTTTTGCTATGCCTATGCTGCGATGCCTACCACTTGCTATATCATGCCACCCATATTGCCATGTCAGCCCTAACCATCCTTTCCTAGCAAACCGTTGATTGGCTATGTTACCGCTTTGCTCGGCCCCTCTTATAAGCGTTGCTAGTTGCAGGTGAAGTTGAAGTTTGTTCCTTGTTGGAACATGGAGATGTTGTTCCTTTTGGAACATGTTTACTTGTTGGGGATATCACAATATATATCTGCTATAATTAATACATCTATATACTTGGTAAAGGGTGGAAGGCTCGGCCTTATGCAGTGTTTTGTTCCACTCTTGCCACCCTAGTTTCCGTCATACCGGTGTTATGTTCCTTGATTTAGCGTTCCTTACGGTTGGGTGATTTATGGGACCCCTTGACGATTCGCTTTGAATAAGACTCCTCCAAAGAAGGCCCAACTTTGGTTTTACCTTTTGCCACCTAAGCCTTTTTCCCCGGGTTTCGCGAGCCGAGGGTCATCTTTATTTTAACCCCCGGACGGTGCTCCTTCGAGTGCTGGCCCGAACCGGCAGATCAAGGGGCCACCACGGGCAACTCGAGGTCTGGTTTTACTCGTAGGCTGACCTATCCGGATGTGCCACGAGAACGAGATATGTGCAGCTCCTATCGGGATTTGTCGGCACAATCAGGCGGCTTTGCTTTGGTCTTGTTTTATTCTTTGTCGAAATGTCTTGTAGTCCGGGATTCGAGATTGACGGGTCTTCGGTAGAAGGAATATCCTTCGTTGACCGTGAGAGCTTATAATGGGCTAAGTTGGGACACCCTGCAGGTAATATCTTTCGAAAGCCATGCCCGCGGTTATGAGGCGGATGGGAATTTGTTAATGTCGGTTGTAGAAAACCCGAAGTTGACCTCAAATAAAATACACATCAATCAGCGTGTGTAACCGTGATGGTCTCTTCTCGGCGGAGTCCGGAAGTGAACACGGTGTTGGAGTTATGTCTGACGTAAGTAGTTCAGGATCACTTCTTGATCGCTACTAGCTTCACGACCGTGCTTTGCTCCTCTTCTCGCTCTCTTTTGCGAAGTAGCCACCATATATGCTAGTCGCTTGCTGCAGCTCCACTTTGCTACTCAGTCCTTCCTATAAGCTTAAATAGTCTTGATCTACATGGTGTGAGATTGCTGAGTCCCGTGACTCACAGATACTTCAAAAGCGATTCACGAGTTAAGCGATGCGGTCAGGGTGACTCAACCGAGCTCAAGTGGGAGTTCGGCGAGGAACGTGGTCGTTACTATGTGTCTTTTCACGATGATCGGTAGTGGTGCCCGATTGGGACGGTCGGGGATCTGTGTAGCATTTGGGGTATCTTCTTTTTTTTGGTTCCGTAGTCGGACCTTGAGTGTACTTTGAATGATGGATGTTTATTTATGTATTGTGTGAAGTGGCATTTGTAAGCCAACTATGTATCTCTTTCCCTTATTTATTACATGGGTTGTGTGAAGATTACCTCACTTGCGACATTGCTTTCAATGCGGTTATGCCTCTAAGTCGTGCCTCGACACGTGGGAGATATAGCCGCATCGAGCGTTACAAGTTGGTAATCGAGACTTCCGACTTAGGAGCCCCTACTTGATTGTTTCTTTGGCGTTGTTGAGTCTAGAATGGAAAAATGTTTTGAGTCTTAGGATTATATATATCGGAGTAGGATTCTTTTTACTTCCGGTCCCTTCGTGCTCTGCGGTATCTGACGTAGTGTTTTGACTCTTCTCTCCTCAATTTTCACTAAAATTTTTTTAGGATCACGTGGGTATCTTGGAATCGTTCGATGGTTTTCGGCGAGAACATTGTTCTTGGTGCCTCGACATTTAGGGGTTGTGGCGGTGTCCCGGGAGTTGAGCTCCGAGGTGTTGTCGTCACAATTTTATCGTTGCGATTCTGGAATACGAGTTTTGTCGACATCGAAATCTCTTTTGTGCAGTTGTTGGTGAGATAACCACGATAGCCCGATCTTGAGGCGAAAAGTGGAGTATTGCCATGACTTGTATAACGGATGTTTTTGAAGGTCGAGGTACCACGATTTCCGAGGATTTCTTGGTTATGTGTTGACGGATGGATACAATTTGGATCTAGGTATTGTTAGTTTGGGTGATATATTTTGTGTCCCATGTATCCCCAACACCAGATTGCATAACCAGAAAGTTTCGGGAGTTTATAGGTGGGAATTCTAGTAGCTTACATGATATCTTTCCGACAGATGTATGATTTGAGATTGGGGTTCAAAGTTTAGTGGTTCGCCCATTCACGGTCGATTCTGATTAGTCGTGAGACGTCTTAAAGAATCCTTGGCTATGCTGATTCGGGGACGTCTTGTTTGTCATTCATGACGGCCGCTATACGTCGTGTCCGTGTGGGCCCCACCACGAACACTTTGGGCGAAATCTCTATCATGTATTTGTTCCGGCTTATTCTGCAAGCCAAATCCTTTGTTTTGTTTTATTTGTGGTATTCGAGTTGCTTCAAAGTCAAATGTTGAATCCATACCTTATTTTAAACGGTGTTCTCATATTTCTATGAGAGTGCTAATCCTTCTTGTTTATCGAGATCGTCATGTTAATTCTTTTCTACCGGCGTGCTTCTCTTCGAGTGGATCCAATCATTGCAACATTCACAAGATCAATTCTAAGCTTTTTCTCAACGGTGTTCGTTTCATCCGACCCAAGTTGTTTTTGTTTTCCCACCGTCCCACCCCTTTTTCTTCAAGGACTCAGATTTCTTAATCAAGCATTCATTTTACTGCTGTGAAGTTTCTTCATTCTTTTCCTTTAATGTTTTATCCGGTGATTTCTCATGAAGACGCTAAGGAAGCTTCAACCTTATCGTTGTTCCATTCTAATTTTCTTCTCCGGTGGATTCAATTCAAGCTTTGTCGATCATATCATTTTCCCGTTTCAAATGCTTTCTCATACCGGTGCACCTATCAATCACTCACTTCTCGCTATTGATTTGTTCTGGAGTGCTGAAGATATCTCCGAAGGCTCGTCTTTTCATTCAAGATCCGTTCAAGCTATTTGGGGATTATTATCTCATTCAATTCATTTAATTCAACTGGTGCAATCTTTATTTCAAGCAATCGTTCAACGGTGTTTCTTTTGAGTGGGCCCTAACCCACAGGTCTTTTCCCAGGATCTTACCTGACTCTTCTAATTTTCCGGAGTTATTCAAAATTTTTGCAAAGTTTGACGTAAGAATGATTTATCATCAGTCAAATGCTTTTCTCCAAGATCTTTCAAATTATCTTCATCGTTGGTTAAACTTTTCTAATTTTCATCCCGGAGTGCCTCAACAATTCATGGTGGTGTTTCTCGTCGTCATTCTCGGATTTTGAAGACCGAAGAAGAATTTCTCTTTAATCTTGCTCCATTCTCTTCAGGATTCATGGTTCTAGTTTGATGCCGCCCTCTCATAGTTGTTTTCGATTGTGAGAATTCTTTTCACCCATCCGGAGCAATTCAGAAATCTTTTCAGTTTGATTATCCAGAGCCATCATCTTAGAATTATTCATTCTCAACATCTCACTCTCCAAATCTTACGGTGCATCATTCAAGTATTCTCCAATCAGCTCGTCATCTATTCGTTCACTTGTATCTAAATCCCTCAAATATCTTCATTCGTTTTCCAATTCTTCCCGGTGAATTGTGCATTTTCTACTTTCATTCTCAATTCTTACGGTGGTTCGTTCAAGATTTCATTTCTTTTATTATCGTATCAATTCATTCGTTCTTTCCGAATCCTACCGGTGAATTGTTGAAGACCTTCCCAAGTTTGCGCCATATCTATTTTAATCCTTTCTACGGGAATAAGTAGTATGCCAAATCCGTTGCTTGTCATCAATCTAAATTGGTGAAGGATACGCATAACATAATTCTTGTTCTTGTTTCTCCAAGTGATTGATTCATTCTTCAGGAGTTCGTAATGGTATCAATTTCTCAGTTCTAAGTTGTTCGTCTCTTCTTTCCGGAGTTTGTTCATCATATCACATTCTCGGTCCGAGATGCTTCATCCTTTTCTTACCGGAGTTCTTCATGGAGGCTCTACATGGTGGTTCATCAAGGATTCTTTTCATTCTTCAATTGTTCATCAAGATTTCTCTCGAAGTTATGATCCGTCAAGCCATACTTCAAAATAAACATGGTGCTCAACACATGTTTTGTTTTGAGGAGTTCAAGTATTCTTCATCTTGCATTCCAAAGTGCAATTCTTTCTACCTTATCTCTTGAGATGGTGTTATGTCACTCTTGGCAATTTCTCTTCGTGTGTCATGTTTCACTTGTTGTCAAGAATGAGATATTTAAATCCATCAATCCCTTTGTTGGAGTTATCTTGGGTTATATTTCACCTAAAGCTTTCCCTAAGGATTGTTGCTATTTATGGTGCTTATAAATGACCCAAGTTCTTCATTTGTCCTCTCGGTGATATAAGTTTCTCGTCTCCTTGTTGATATAAATCCAATCATTTGTTTCCGTTGGTGGCAGAAACTCACCTCATAATTTTGAGATGTTTGCCATAAGCCCGCAACAAGCTTGTTCCTTTCGTTGTTGGTTTTCCAACAACTCCGTTCTATCCTTCTTTGTAAGGATGCTTCATTCAAATTCATTTGTGGTACAAGTTGTCATTTTATTCTCCGTCCCTTTATCCCAACAATCTAGATTCTATTCTTTCGTTTCGAAGGCATTGTGATGTTGCTCTCTTGACCCATCGTCTCGCTTTTGTCAAGATCATGTTCTTTTCTTGCATTATCCATTTAACCGAGTGTCGTGTTTTCATTCGAGCTCTCTCATCTTATCAAGTTTTGCCCCCTTCTCAACCGGAGTGTTGTCTGAAATCTTTCTTACCCCTGTGCCATTTTTCAATAGTTCCGAGGCGGTGTGTTGTTGATTTCATCAAGTATCATCCCATCTTCTCAAGTTCATGTTCAATTCCTTCCATTCTGAATGGAGTGCTGCCAAAATTATATCATTCTTATTCAGTCTTATCTCGTTTCAACCAGAGTGGTTCCAATTCCTTCTTGTCCATTGTACTCGTCATTCATAGCTTTGGTTTCACTCGTTTGTCAAAGAAGCAACCGTGTCTTATCTCTTTCTCTTCCGCTTCTCTCCGGTGCCATCCTAGATCTCGGGACGAGATCCTCTCGTAGTGGTGGAGTGTTGTGACGCCCCAAGACCGACGATCCAGAAGACTTCCATATTTTGTGACCTCCGTGTGTTTTTTTATTTGTGCTTGCTCTATTTATTTTGCATTGCATCATGTCATCATGCCAGCATGTCATTTAATTTTTAAAACTCAGCTAAATAAATTGCATGGATCTTTGATCCATTTAAATCGAGGAATTCACATGGCGATTCTCTTTAAAACATATCATCTCGATATTTAGAGAGCTTTAGTAAATATTCCAATTGTTTGGATTTACATAAACACACTTACAAAATATCCTAATGCCTTTGTTGTCTTAATTCTTGGTTTCCAACCTTGCCATATATTCTTTCATCGCTTTCCCAAGCTCCACCAAAATTCACAACATTTTTGGACCTTCCTTTTATCAAGTCCTAGTTCAAACCCATTTGAATTACAAATGAGTTTGAATTTAAATCTTTCGGTCTTGCCCACTTCTATTTTCTTGGAACAAGCATATTTTTTGCGAGTCCGGGAAAATTGTCCCCATGCGCAAATCCTTTTCCTAACCCTCTCTTTCTTTTCTTCTCTTTAATTGTTTTACGCTAAAGAAAATATAAGAGAGAGAGAAGAGAGAGTAAGCCAACCAGACCTCTGGCCATTTCCTCTCCACCTGGGCCGACCCAACCGGCCTCTCAGGCCCAGCCGCCCCACCAGCTCTAACCCTAGCCCAGCCTCCGCTCGATCTCCATCCCCTCGTTCCCTTCCGCCGCCACCACGCACACCCGCATCGCCCGATCCCCTCGCCTCCGCTCCTTCCTCCCCACAGCGCCCGAACCCTCCTCTCGAGCACGCCTCTCATGGCGCCCGCTTGACCGAACCCCATCTCCCTCCAGCGCCCGCCGCCTCAGAGCTCCCCTCGTCTCGATCCCTCTACCGCCATGAAGCAGGAGGTCCTCGCGCCTCCGCCTCCGCCCAAGGCCTCGCCCTTCCTTCTTCCCGCGTCCCCATCGCCACCCGCCGCCGTCGGCGACAGAAGGCCACCCGCGCATGGCCCCATCCTCTCCGCGCGCCCCTTCCCTCGTTGACCTCGCCGAGGCAAACCCGGCAGCGTTGGCGTCGACAACCTCCGCGTCGCCCTTGCCGTCGGCGTCCGGCCCTGCCTCCATCTCGGCGCCCTAGGGTCACGGCCTCGCTCCTCCTCGACGACGTCCTCGCCGCCAAGCTCCTTCGTCCTCCGTCCCGGCGACCTCGCGTCATCCCGCTGCCGAAGTCGTCCTCTCCGGCCAACTCCGAGTCCACGGCCTGGCGCCCGCGCCAAGATCTTTGTCGAGTCTGCGTCGCTGTCCAAGCCCCTGCCCGCCTCTGCCCGTTCGAGCGAGGAGGAGGATGCGCCTCCGCTTCGCCCGCATCGACCAGCGCCAAGTCCTGCCGCCCGGCCTCCTGTCTTGCTTCCTTTGGACCAGCAAGAACGCCGCCAAGAACCGTACCACGGACACATCGTCTCCAGGATTTTCGCCAAGTACCTCTCGGCGGACTTCGCCAAGTACTCGACCGGATCGCCAAGTTTGACGATGTCTGGCTGCACGTCCGACCGGTATTGAACCTCAAGCGCCAAGTTCCACTACCGATGAACGTTTTGGAATCGGCAAGTACCACGACTACAGCCGATGCCCCGAGGACACCGAAATACGACTACACACGACCCTGTATGCGACTACGTGGATTCACCAAGTACCCTTCGGATACGCCAAGTTCGACTACATGGATACGACAAGTTCCTCTCCGGACATGTACGACTACCGTTACCAAGATCGCGAGTACCTCTACCGTCGCCGTGAACGACTACTTCCCTCGACGATCATCGCGAGAATGTCTACTTCCCTCTACGAAACGCATTCCGCCCCGAACGCACGCTTCAAAGGTATAACCGCCGAGAACGACCGCCGTGGAACGAATGCATATGTCGTATGAGATGCCCGTTTGCACCGTGTCCGAAATTGTCGCCGCTTGTTCCTCCTCGTTGCCATGCCATCGTCTCGTGGGAACCCGGTAACCGGGAACACCCCACCATCTTGCTCAACTCGCTTCCGTCACACTTTCTTTTGCACCGATATCTCCATGAGCTACCGGAACCGAAATGTTGCCGTGGCATCATTTTCGTTTCGCCGCCGTGGCACCCTTTCGTTCCGCCATGGTGACCAAATGCTTCATAATGCTCTTGTCAACGTTTTCATAAAAAATGCATAAAAACCTGCACATGTGATCCGCATCATGATAACAACATTTAAATGTTTATAATTGTTGTTTGCATTAATTTGCTTAAATGCCATGCTAAAATGATTTATTTCATAACTAAATAACCGTAGCTCGGATTTAAATAAATTATATATGTAAATGGGGTGGAAAAATGCATAGATTAACTTGGTGCACTTTATTTTGCTGCTTAATAACATTAAAATTGTGTTTAGGGCAGAACAGTAGCAAATTCGAAATATGCATATGGGGATTTCCGGAATTGTTGTTTGTTATTTCCGGCCTCATTTAAATTTGCCTAAATAGTTAGTTTACTTATGCTTCACCTCTTGCCATGTTTAACAACATTTAATATTGTTTGGTAGCCTAACCGAGAGTGAACTAAATAATTGATGTGGTGTTTAAATCAATATGCAACTCGTTGCATATTGAGCTCCACTTAACTTGTAGTGTTGTTTGTGCATATTGCCATGCCATGAATCATTAAACGGACATGCATCATACTTGTTTGTGCATCATGCCATGATTATGCTTGTGTGTTTACCATGTTGTTTGCTTCTTTCCGGTTTGCTTCTTCGTTAGCTTTGGTTTCGTTAGGAGTTGTGAGGATTCGTTCGACTACATCCGTTTGTCTTCTTCATGGACTCGTTCTTCTTCCTTGCGGGATTTCAGGCAAGATGACCATACCCTCGAAATCACTTCTATCTTTGCTATGCTAGATGCTCGCTCTTTTGCTATGCCTATGCTGCGATGCCTACCACTTGCTATATCATGCCACCCATATTGCCATGTCAGCCCTAACCATCCTTTCCTAGCAAACCGTTGATTGGCTATGTTACCGCTTTGCTCAGCCCCTCTTATAGCGTTGCTAGTTGGAGGTGAAGTTGAAGTTTGTTCCTTGTTGGAACATGGAGATGTTGTTCCTTTTTGGAACATGTTTACTTGTTGGGGATATCACAATATATATCTGCTATAATTAATACATCTATATACTTGGTAAAGGGTGGAAGGCTCGGCCTTATGCGGTGTTTTGTTCCACTCTTGCCACCTAGTTTCCGTCATACCGGTGTTATGTTCCTTGATTTCGCGTTCCTTACGGTTGGGTGATTTATGGGACCCCTTGACGATTCGCTTTGAATAAGACTCCTCCAAAGAAGGCCCAACTTTGGTTTTACCTTTTGCCACCTAAGCCTTTTCCCCGGGTTTTCGCGAGCCGAGGGTCATCTTTATTTTAACCCCGGACGGTGCTCCTTCGAATGCTGGCCCGAACCGGGTAGACTGCGGGGCCACCACGGGGCAACTCGAGGTCTGGTTTTACTCGTAGGCTGACCTATCCGGATGTGCCCTGAGAACGAGATATGTGCAGCTCCTATCGGGATTTGTCGGCACAATCGGGCGGCTTTGCTGGTCTTGTTTTATTGCTTTGTCGAAATGTCTTGTAGTCCGGGATTCCGAGATTGACCGGGTCTTCCGGTAGAAGGAATATCCTTCGTTGACCGTGAGAGCTTATAATGGGCTAAGTTGGGACACCCTGCAGGTAATATCTTTCAAAGCCGTGCCCGGTTATGAGGCGATGGGAATTTGTTAATGTCGGTTGTAGAAAACCGAAGTTGACCTCAAATAAAATACACATCAACCGCGTGTGTAACCGTGATGGTCTCTTCTCGGCGGAGTCCGGGAAGTGAACACGGTGTTGGAGTTATGTCGGCGTAAGTAGTTCAGGATCACTTCTTGATCGCTACTAGCTTCACGACCGTGCTTTGCTCCTCTTCTCGCTCTCTTTTGTAAGTAGCCACCATATATGCTAGTCGCTTGCTGCAGCTCCACTTTGCTACTCAGTCCTTCCTATAAGCTTAAATAGTCTTGATCTCGCGGGTGTGAGATTGCTTTGAGTCCCGTGACTCACAGATACTTCAAAAGCAGTTGCGAGTTCCGGCGATGCGGTCAGGGTGACTCAACCGAGCTCAAGTGGGAGTTCGACGAGGAACGTGGTCGTTACTATGTGTCTTTTCCTGATGATCAGTAGTGGTGCCCAGTTGGGACGATCGGGGATCTGTGTAGCATTTGGGGTATCTTCTTTTTATTTTTGGTTCCGTAGTCGGACCTTGAGTGTACTCTGAATGATGGATGTTTATTTATGTATTGTGTGAAGTGGCATCGTAAGCCAACTATGTATCTCTTTCCCTTATTTATTACATGGGTTGTGTGAAGATTACCTCACTTGCGACATTGCTTTCAATGCGGTTATGCCTCTAAGTCGTGCCTCGACACGTGGGAGATATAGCCGCATCAGGGGCGTTACACACATCCTTTAGTCCATGCCACTCCAGTGTTGAACTTATCTTAAACATACTAGATAAAAGTGTTAGTCCAACAAGAGATATGTTGTCATTAATTACCAAAACCACTTAGGGAGCACTTGTGCTTTCAAATACCCAGGGGCTACTATGAACACTAGTAAAGTACACATCAATAACATGTATATTATATATACTTTTGTTCACTTTGCTATCCTTCTTATCCGCCAAGTATTTGGGGTAGTTCCGCTTCTAGTGACCATTTCCTTCGCGGTAGAATCACTTAGTTTTAGGCTTGGGTCTCAATGTTTGATGCTTTTCTTGATTTCTACCTTCGTCGATTTCAGCATCACGAAGAGCTCGGGAATCGTTTTCGTCATCCCTTGCGAAATATAGTTCATCACAAAGTCTAGTAACTTGGTGATAGTGACTAGAGAACTCTGTCAATCACTATTTTATCTGGAAGATTAACTCCCACTTGATTCAAGCGATTGTAGTACTCAGACAATCTGAGCACATGCTCACTGGTTGAGCTATTCTCTTCCATCTTGTAGGCAAAGTACTTGTCAGAGGTCTCATACCTCTCGACTCGGGCATGAGTCTGAAATACCAATTTCAGCTCTTGGAATATCTTATATGCTCCGTGGCATTCAAAACATTTTTTAAGTCCCGGTTCTAAGTCGTAAAGCATGGCGCACTAAACTATCAAGTAGTTATCATACCGAGCTTGCCAAACGTTCATAACGTCTATATCTGCTCCTGCAATAGGTTCGTCACCTAGTGGTGCATCAAGGACATAATTATTCTATGCAGCAATGAGGATAATCCTCATATCACAGACCTAGTCCGCATCATTGCTACTATCATCTTCAACATAGTTTTTCTCTAGGAACATATCAAAAATAAACGGGGAGCTACATCGCGAGCTATTGATCTACAACATAGTTATGCAAATACTATCAGGACTAAGTTCATGCCTCTAATCATCTAAGTGATCATGTGATCCATATCAACTAAACCATGTTCGATCATCGCGTGAGATGGAGTAGTTTTCAATGGTGAACATCTCACAATGTTGATCATATCTACTATATGATTCATGCTCGACCCTTCGGTCTCAGTGTTCCGAGGCCATATCTGCATATGCTAGGCTCGTCAAGTTTAACCCAAGTATTCTGTGTGTGCAAAACTCGCTTGCACCCGTTGTATGTGAACATAGAGCTTATCACACCCGATCATCACGTGGTGTCTCAGCACGAAGAACTGTCGCAACGGTGCATACTCAGCGAGAACACTTATACCTTGAAATTTTAGTGAGGGATCATCCTATAATGCTACCGCCATACTAAGCAAAATAAGATGCATAAAAGGATAAACATCACATGCAATCAAATAAGTGATATGATATGGCCATCATCATCTTGTGCCTTTGATCTCCATCTCCAAAGCACCGTCATGATCACCATCGTCACCGGCTTGAAACATTGATCTCCATTGAAGCATCGTTGTCGTCTCACCAACTATTGCTTCTACGAGTATCGCTACTGCTTAGTGATAAAGTAAAGCAATTACATGCCGATTGCATTTCATACAATAAAGCGACAACCATATGGCTCATGCCAGTTGTCGATAACTGTTACAAAACATGATCATCTCATACAACAAATTATATATCATCATGTCTTGACCATATCACATCACAACAAGCCCTGCAAAAACAAGTTAGACGTCCTCTACTTGTTGTTGCAAATTTTACGTGGCTGCTATGGGCTTACCAAGAACCATTCTTACCTACGCATCAAAAACCACAATGATTTTTCGTCAAGTGTGATGTTTTAACATTCAATAAGGACCGGGCGTAGTCACACTCGATTCAACTAAAGTTGAAGAAACATACACCCACTAGCCACCTATGTGCGAAGCACGACGGTATGTCGGTTTGGGCTGCTTCATCCAACAATATCGCTGAATCAAAGTATGACATGTTGGTAAAAAGTATGACTATTATCACCCACAACTCTTTGTGTTCTACTCGTGCATATAATATCTACGCATAGACCTGGCTCGGATGCCACTGTTGGGGAACGTAGTATTTCAAAAAAATTGCTTACGATCACGCAAGATCTATCTAGGAGAAGCATATCAACGAGCGGGGAGAGTGTGTCTACGTACCCTCGTAGACCGAAAGAAGAAGCGTTTAGTAACGCGGTTGATGTAGGTGAACGTCTTCGTGATCCAACCGATCCAAGTACCGAACGCACGACACCTCCGAGATCTGCTCACGTTCAGCTCGGTGACGTCCCTCGAACTCTTGATCCAGTTGAGGCCGAGGGAGAGTTTCATCAGCACGACGCTGTGGTGACAGTGATGATGAAGTTACCGGCGCAGGGCTTTGCCTAAGCACTACGATGATATGATCGAGGTGTTGAACTGTGGAGGGGGGCACCGCACACGGCTAAAAGATTGTTTGTTGTCCCTTTGGGGTGCCCCCTGCCCCCATATATAAAGGATGGGGGAGGAGGCAGGTCAACGAGGGGCGTGCCAGGGAGAGGGGAGTCCTACTAGGACTCCAGTCCTAGTAGGATTCGGCCCCTCCCTTTTTTCCTTGTACCGGAGGGGGAAAAAGGGAAGGAGAGGGAGTAAGAGTAGGAAAGGGGGGGTGGCGCCCCCTTCCCAAGTCCAAGTCGGCCTCCTCCCTTGTGGGGGGCGCACCAGCCCCTTGTGGGCTGTTTAGCCTCCCTCCTATGGCCCATAAGGCCCATATCTTTCCCCGGGGGGTTCCGGTAACCTCCCAGTACTCCGAAAAAATGCCCGAATCACTCGGAACCATTCTGATGTCCGAATGCAACCATCCAATATATGAATGTTTACCTCTCGACCATTTTGAGACTCCTCGTCATGTCCATGATCTCATCCGGGACTTCGAACAAACTTCAGTACATCAAATCACATAACTCATAATACAAATCGTCATCGAACGTTAAGCATGCGGACCCTACGGGTTCGAGAACTATGTAGACATGACCGATACACATCTCCAGTCAATAACCAAAAGCGGAACCTAGATGCTTATATTGGCTCCTATATATTCTACGAAGATCTTTATCGGTCAAAGTGCATAACAACATACATTGTTCCCTTTGTCATCGGTATGTTACTTGCCCGTGATTCGATCGTCGGTATCATCATACCTAGTTCAATCTCGTTACTGGCAAGTCTCTTTACATGTTCTGTAATACTTCATCCCGCAACTAACTCATTAGTCACATTGCTCGCAAGGCTTACAGTGATGAGCATTACCAAGAGGGCCCAGAGATACCTCTCCGATACACAGAGTGACAAATCCTAATCTCGATCTATGCCAACCCAACAAACACCTTCGGAGACACCTATAGAGCATCTTTATAATCACCCAGTTACGTTGTGATGTTTGATAGCACACAAGGTGTTCCTCCGGTATTCGGGAGTTGCATAATCTCATAGTCAGAGGAACATGTATAAGTCATGAAGAAAGCAATAGCAATAAAATCAGTGATCATAATGCTAAGCTAACGGATGGGTCTTGTCCATCACATCATTCTCTAATTATGTGATCCCATTCATCAAATGAAAACACATGTCTATGGTTAGGAAACATAACCATCTTTGATTAACGAGCTAGTCAAGTAGAGGCATACTAGGGACACTCTATTTTGTCTATGTATTCACACATGTACTAAGTTTCCGGTTAATACAATTCTAGCATGAATAATAAACAATAATCATGATATAAGGAAATATAAATAACAACTTTATTATTGCCTCTAGGGCATATTTCCTTCATATTAAGGTGCAAGGGAGACATGTTTTTCTACTTATCGAAGATGGTTGACGACATGATATTGATCTGTTGCTTTAAGCCGGATAACTCATCAGTCACCGGCTTAAGTGCGGCTTCAGCATCCTCTGCTCTCTTTAGTAGAGCCGCCTTTTCAGTCTCCCAGCCATCTTTTTCAGCATTAAAATTTTGCTTCAGCTGTTCAATGTTCTCTAAAGCCGTTTTAACTCTGATTTGGCTTTGGATGTCTCGGGTTGCTGAGTTTTAACGTTAGCCTTCAGATCATTCAGCTGTGCATCCTTCTCAACCAGTTCAGCCTGTGACATAAGCAAACAGGGAAGGCATTATGATCATGATTATTTGCAAAGTCCCTCGCACAATACAAGTATTATCCTTGGTACTTGGAGGCTAATGTCTATTACTTTTTAGAACTTTTTTAAGTCCCAAGAACAATACAAGTATTATACTTGGCACTTGGGGGCTAATGCCTATTGCTCTTTTTAAAAAAGAATTTATCTGCTGACCCAGACAAATGATATGATCTGGTTTTAAAAGATTACAAGTTGGAATATTGGTTTCAAACAGGATGATTAGTTCCGGTTCATTCATGACTGATTAAACCGGCCCTTGGGGGCTACGGATGCAAAGTTTTTTAATGCTGATTCAAGTCCCGACTTAATATGATGATTTAAGCCGGCCCTTGGGGGATACTAGTGATACTATGCAGTTTTTTATGGCAATGGGAAAGTCTACAACATATTCAAAGTTTTATCATATCCTATAGACTTGGCGGATGATAGACAGATAATTATGAAAGAGAATGGTGATTGAATTACCTCATAGCATTCCTTCATCAAATTGACCAAGTCGGCTTCAAAGTCACGGCTGGTGTACAGACGGTTCAAATAACCAGAGTGGATGTCTTGGGCACTGAACTGGGCCTAGCTCTCTAAGTCTACCTTCCACTTGACTTTATCTTTAGCAGAAATTTCTTCCTTGGCGATGTGCTTAGGTAAGACAGGAGGGTGACCCGGGGCTATGAAACCAAACCCAGTGACGACAACATCATCAGTCTTTTCCTCAACAGGCTTATTCGGGCTTGGTGGCTTAGAAATGGCCGGCTCAACGTCCATATGATCTATGGAGACTTCATGGTCTTGTGGTGGCGGATCATCAAGGGTGGCCTCAGCAATTGGGTTAGAAGGTTCTGACTGTTGTTTTTCCGGCTCAGATGGGTTGGAGTCGTTGACCGGCTTATTTAGTTTTGCCTTCTTTGCTGGGTTTGGCCTGGCCCCTGAAAATAAGAAGAATAAAAAGTCAGTATAATGATCAGGCATAAGGTTTGAATGAATATACTTTTACCCAGGTACAATCTTGAAAGTTGGGATTTGAGTTCCGTTGACTCACCAGAGGAGTAATGAGAAGTCCCCTGATAGTTTGAATCAGACGGGTTAAGAGGTTGTTGGAAATGACCCTCCTTGGGATAACGTATATCAGAAAAATGTAAGACCTCTGGGCGGCGTTTGCAAACCGGTGTGTTTGGTAAGCCGGAAGAAGTAATCACACCACCACTATGGCGGGTGGTGCGGCGAGCTTCGTGTTGCTGTTTCTTCAAAAGAAAGTTGGTATCCAAGTGAGCTAGAGGGTGAGAAAAGCTTACTTTCCGGCTTTCTTGTCGGGTATTCTGTGTTGGCACAGGTTCTGAGCCGGAGGAAAGAATAATTACCTCTGTGTCATCCGCACGGTTGGCTTCTGTGTCATCCTGATAACAATCATTGTCAATGAGATGTATAAAAAATGAGCCAAGAGAGTCAAGTTCTACCTCTGAATCATCATCATCACCGTCATCATCAATGTTTAACCCGGCGAGCTCGGTGGTCTTTTTCATGGCAGGTTTTTTGGTGATCTTGGTCTTGGAACGAGCCGGTTTGGCTAGCTTTTCTTGTGGTTTCTTCTTCCAAAATGGAGAATCGGCCCGTTGAGGTCAAAAATATCGTAAGTGAGCATAATTACTGAAAAACGTTGTTGAGCAGAAGGTGTGCAACACTTATGGCTGGCGGCTTGTTGAAGGTGCAGAAAGGACAAAGTCATGTTTTACTGCATTCTTTTAAAGTTTTGCTCAGCAATTTCTTGGTGGCTTCAATGATTTCTGCGTCAGACAGTTGAATGTCACAGTGGCACTGGGGATCTTTTAAATCTCCAGTATATTCACACATTAAGCCGGGGCGACGACTTAATGGCAAGATACTCCAGTACACCCAGCATTGGACAAGGTCGACGCCGGTTAAGCCATTGGCCATAAAGGCTCTGAGCTTTGAAAAAGTTGGTGCATATTTGGCCCGCTCCTTCGTGTTAATCAGTGGCGGCAGTGGATGTGTGTTGCTCAACCGGTGGTCGCGATAACCCGGCAAGGGGTTTTCATCTGCTGGAGATGTGTTTTGACAATAGAACCAAGTTTGGTTCCAATCTTTGGGATGACTCGGCGGCTTGGCGTAGGGAAAGTTGGCTAATTTCCTCTTTTGAATTGAAACCCCGCCGAGTTCCAAGATGGGTCCATCAGTAAACTCTGTCTGATGGTTTAAATAGTATAATTCCATGAATAATTCAACTGTGGGCTCCTCTTGAAGATAAGCTTCACAGAATACTTGGAAATTGCAAATGTTGGACACGGAGTTGGATCCGATATCTTGAGGGTGAAGTTGGAAAAAATGAAGCACATCGTGGAAAAACTTTGAGCCGGGTGGGCTGAACCCCCGACTCAGGTGGTCAGTAAAAACAATCACTTCTCCTTCCTTGGGTTTAGGACGATTTTCTTCACTAGGGGCCCTCTAGTTGATGTCCTCTTTCTTGGCTGGGGCGCCAGTTGCAACGAAGTTGTTCAGCTCTTCTTTAGTGACCCGGGATTAGACCCAGTTGCAAGCAGTGTATGTCTTAGCCATTTTTCGATGATCTGAAAGAAAGACTATGCCGGTTTAAGATTATATGGCTAAGCCGGCTGTTGGTTTAATGGCAAATAATAGTGAAGCATGCATGCAAAGGAGTTAAGCCGGAGGATGGAATTGAAGTTATAAAGATGAGCTATTAGCGGCTTAAGAGGGGACTAATGGTACCTGGAAGTTTACGGTTTCTGAGTTAAGCCGCCCACATAGTTATTTATTTACAGATCTGCGAGAGGAAAAATTGCTAAGTGTTGGAAAAACAGATTTCACATATTGATGCTATGATTTTAGATCTACGCCACTTTAGATAATGGAAAATATCTAGACCTAAATTGCAGTACTTGAGCAGTTCGTGTGTCCAGATTGGATTTCTTACACAAAAGGATATGCTCTAATAGCAAAAATGAGTACCACGACTACCGCCGCGCAGGAGGGGTACCAAGTTTGAATCAAAAATCACAAGCTACAGTGAAGAGCGAGGATGAACTCCGACGAACTCGCGGAAACCCTAATGGGATCCATGGGAAAAGGAAAGAGGAAAACTCACCAGAGCTGTTGAATAGCGGAGGCGCGCGGACGAACTTTGATCAATTCAGGTTGATGCAGCGGCCGTTGTCGAGGCAGTGGCAAAAGTCGACGGCGGCGGCAAAGCTCAGGCGCTGAGGCATCGTGAGGTAGAAGTAGAGACGAGGAGGCAAGGGGGGAAAGTGAAAAGGGACCCCTGGCCCTATTTATAAGTTTGGAAGGATAAATGGCATGCGCGGGAATCGAGGAGGCTAAAAAATAGATATGTGACAGCACAGACACCTTGATTTTCGGAGGTTCATTAAAAGAGAAGATATATTGAGATTTGGGCCTTGTGTAATATTAATGACAGGTTACGTCACGGCAGGTTACCACAATCCCAGGGGATGACCTCATGGCGGGTTACAAGATCTCGCAAGAGTGGATGAGGAAGGATTTTTTCTAAGTGATGAAGATTGATATGAACAAGTTCACATCAACCTGAGGCCTAATGTTGGGGATATAACTATTGGGTATGACCCTCCCAGGAGGGGCCGGGTCATACCACTGGCGGTTCATAATGACAAAGCCCATGAAGATGTTGAAGATGGCGGTTCGCAAAGCATGCTTATTGAAGGCCCAAGACCCAAAGGCGACTTGAGACTCACGGGTGTAAACCGCCATATGTTAACTTGTACATTAAGGAAAGTATATGTTTGGTCACCGAGCCAGACACTTGTGTATGAGCCGGACGGGACTTTGTAGGCCGCCTGGCATCAGCCTATGTATATAAAGGGGTGACCCGGCGGCGGTTTAGGGAAACAAACAAGAGATCGAGAACGAGGTCAAGCGTATTCGCTCCCTGGTAATCGAAACCCAAGCAACACCACCTCAAACTGGATTAGGCTTTTACCTTCACCGCAAGGGGCCGAACCAGTATAAACTCTCTGTGTCATTTGTCCTGTTTAACCCCTTTAAGCTAACCTAGTTGCGATGGCTCCACGACTAAGTCCTTCTGCTAGGACATCTGCCGTGATAATTCCACGACAGAGGCGAAGGGCCGCAGCAAATTTTTCCAAATTGAGAACGCCCAGTCCACCATGTACTTTGGATTTGCACACCTGCTCCCAGTTGATCTTGCATTTCTCACCCGCAACCTTATCACAACCCGCCCAAAGGTTGATCTTCTTCATGACCTCAGCAGGTAGGTTTAGCGCCGTCAACTAATATATTGCAATTACCGTGATGACCGACTTGTGCTTACCCATCCAAGGCGTAAGTTGGGCAGCAATCTTATCCTCAAGGGGCTGAAAATGGATTCTTTTTAGTCTCTTGGTTAACAACGGCAGTCCAAGATATTTCATTGGCAAGGAGGTGTGGTTCGATGGAGGATATGATCAAGATCCAAAGAATCACATCGGATGGGGGAAACAAGGCTTTTAGAGCAGTTCTTGGTCAGCCCTGAGACCTCCCGAAGCTTGCAAGAGTATCCGCAAAGAAGTTGACCTCATCTTTGATGGGCACAAGGAAAACCGCCGTGTCATCCTCATAAAGTCATGCTCTGATTGGCATTGCATCGCCACCAAGCGGGTGCAACTTTCCTTGCGCAGTGGCTTTCTTGAGAATTGATGAAGAGGGTCGATAGCCAACACGAAGAGGGGGGAGAGGATCGCCTTGCCTCAAGCCCCTTCCTAGCTTGATTGGAATGCCAGGGATCCCGTTGAGCAAGACATGCAAAGAGGCTGACGACAAGAGAGTCGTTATCCATCCTCTGAAGCGCGAACGAAATCCTAGGTGAGGAAGGAGGTCAAGAAGATAGTCCCAGCGGACTGAATCAAATGCTTTCTTGTTATCTAGCTTAAAGAGCAGCGCCGGTTTTTTTTGCTGATGAAAGCACTTTGGGCCTGGGAAACGATGTCATTCATGTGAGGGGCTAACCGGTTGGACATCACTTTGGCAATAATCTTCGCGATGACATGAATCAGGCTGATAGGGCAAAAGTCAGAAATATCTTCAGCGCCATCTTTCTTTGGAATGAGGGTCACATCAGCTGAATTAAGCCAGTGGAAATGAGCGGAATGTAGATCATAGAATCGGTAGATGTCTCACATAAGGTCTCCCTTGATTGTGTTCCACCATGCTTTAAAGAAAGCACGAGTGAAGCCATCCGGCCCCGGAGCTTTGTCATTGGTGATAGCAAAAACCGCACTTCACCTCCTCCTCCGTGATAGGCACGTCCAAAACCTGAAGGTCACAATTGGGAGTGGGAATGATACCCCAATTGATGTCAGTGTTGCGTGAAGGGACCTTCTTACAATGTTTTCAAAGTGATGGTGCATCACCTTCTCCTTCAGATTGTGCTCCATAGTCCCGCCACTGTTATGCTTGTGACGATGGATAAAGTTCTTCCTCCTTCGGTGGTTAACACGAAGGTGGAAGTAGCGGGTATTAGCATCACCCTCTTTCAGCTTGGTAATTCTTGAATTTCGTCTCCCCCTATATTTCTTGAGTATAGACCATGCAATGATCTTTCTTTTCAATCGTTTCCGAAGGTCATGTTCTTGTTGGGAGAGCTCTCTTTGTTCCTAGGCCAGATCAAGGTGGATAATGACCTCAAGAGCCATATGGAGCTGCACCTTAGCTTTAGATAGAAGTGGTTTGCTCCAGGAATGTAATCTTCGAATAGTATTTTTTTAGCTTGTGGAAAATCCTTTGGTAAGGTTCAAAGTGGCTACAATTTTCATTCCAAGCATCATTGGCCGTCTTTTGCAATCCCTGCATCTTTGTCCATCGGTTCTCAAACCGGAAGGACTTGGGTTTCTTGGGTCCATCTTCAGAAGCAAGTAAGAGAGGACAATGATCCGATAGCGATGAGGAAAGGGCGTTCAGAATGTTGTTCGCAAATTCGATGTCTCATTCCTCATTGCAGATATGGGGCTGCTACGCTGTTCGTCATGTTTACCTATTTTTCTGAGAAATTTCCAGACATCCATGCTACTACACTTGAGAGTTGTACCCATCCTATATTTTAGGTTTATTTTTTCAAGGAGGCAACAAACTGCCTCATTCATTAATTAAGAAGGAAAATACAGAGCTCAGTCTCGACAGAGAGCACATCAAGAAATAGAAAATACAAAAGGTGATTACTCTCATGGCATGCTGGTACTCCAATGCCTAGCTCCGATAGTGACTGAGAGTTTAGTTTTGTCGTGAATTAGTTATAAGGATGTAGTCCTGGTGTCGACCTCTTCCTAAAGATCCTGACTTTTTCCTCATTCCGAAGGACCCGGTTGATAAGCCTAGTAAGGGAGGCTATCACCTTCCAGTTAACGGCCTTTGGGCCCGACATGGTAGTCTACCAGTATTTGCATCCATATTCAAGCTTCCTAGACCAAGCCACTCCTTGATTAGTCTCCAAAGCTTTGTGGATATATGAACATTTGAAAAATAGATGTGGGCAGACTTATTCTCTTACAAAGGGTGCATAGGCCAAAGTTTTCCCATCCCTTTTCTCCAAGTGATTGGTTGTTCATAACCTATTTTGAAGCGCTAACCAAGCAAAGAACTTCACCTTTAGAGGGGCCCAGGCCTTCCAAAGAGTCTTATTCAAAGTGGTGAGCGTAGCGCCCATAAATTGAGTTGTGTATGTTAACTTTGCTGAGTATTCAACTTTCATTGTGAGTTTCCTAGTAATATCATTTTCAGCATCATCGCAAAGTCGGATGTGATCAAGGTGAGCCCAAAGGTCCACATACTCGATGATGTGCTCCATGGTGAGCCCAATGGAAGTGTAAAATTTGTAAACCCATGTGTTGTCGAGTAGTGCTTACCTCACCGTCCTCTTGGAAGCAACATAGATGAGGGGGAGACATTCTTTGGCTTCTTCCTTTGCATCCACAGCGAGTCCCAAAAAGGCACCCCCCCCCATTCTGATGATAATTGTGGTGGACACCTAGAATTGGTTCATATCCACCTCACTGCATGGGTTTCCATTCCGACCCACATTTTTGTAGGATCTTTCCATTCAAGCAATGGTTGTATCAATCTAAGACCTCGAGCAAATTTCTCCAAACGTAGGGTTCCCAGTCCTACATGATCAGTGGGAGAACGAACTCTTTCGTCCAAAATGGGAAAATGTTGAATGGTCGACTTCACCCAACATCAAAAAGATCACTAACATAAAAATATAAAGAAGATCTCAGTTCTTATTATCAAAGTATCATAAACATACTAGGGTTCCTCCATATCCCGGAGAACTAGGGAAACTACTCACACATCGAGAGTACAGACGACATGGGGTGAATCATGGCAAAAATGGTGGTGACTTCAAAGTAGTACAAAAGTGAATCCACACCGGCTAATGTATTATTGTTGGTGTATAGGAACCAGATGCTGGGATGTGTGCAAACAACCCTTTGCACTACAAAATTTGCTCTATTTTGCGATGTTTCACTTGTGTCACGTATAACCCTGTTTCGTCGCTGAAAATACCCCTGTTACGTTTTTCGGTCGTCGCCTCCACCGCCACTGAAGCGTCGTCATGGAAAAAAAATCTTGATGGTACCACTTTTTTCGTCTCGTAAGATCAGGTGATGAACCCAAAAACGTCACAGAACTTTTCTTTTGCGACGGGCAAAAAATGTCACTAGAACTGTCACCGTATACTAACAACCGTCCCTCATCGTAGTTTTCGCTGACGATACATCCGACACTAACCATAGAACAACCATGTTTGACCGGTCAATGTTTTTGACATACGGGCCTATAATCTGCTGACATGGCATCTTACAGTTGGGCCCTGTCGAGGTTTTATCACCGATGGTGCCCGTTAGTAATAAGTCGGGCGTCAGTTTTGACAGGTCAACACCACTGACTTATGGGCCCATAAATTGTTGACGTGGCTGCTTACATGTTGGACCGGAGGTGGGAGACGTGGTTGCTTACATGTGGGCCCATACGCTAGTGACGATATCCATATTTGTCACAGTTTGTAGACTCCGACAATTTTTTTACATTTAAATTTGCTGCCAAAATGGAAAAAATCATTATTTGCTCTATGGGACAAAATATCGCACAATTGGCGACAATACAATTGAGCACCATCGGACAAAATATTGCACAACAAAATATGACACTTGTCAGTTTCAACAGCAACCTGCTGCTGTCGAATTACCTTGATGACAACTTTACTTAGTTTAATAGGGCATTACACCGTCTTCATTGTAGTCTACCAGGGCCAGTTCAAAACCTTCAAGTTCATCCTTGTGCACTGGCAGGGTCTTCTTGAAAAATTCAAGTTCTCGCTGCTGCTCTGCAAGGGTCGTCTTGATAGCTTCAAGTTATTCCTACTGCTTTGCTAGGGCCTTCTTGACAACCTCAAGGTCTCCGGTTGCTCTGGTAGGGCCTCCTTGCCAGCTTCTGGCTCTTTATGCTGCTCGTCCATGGCCTCCGTGCTAGTTACTGCCTCCTCATGAAACTCTGCTCAGGCCTCCTTGGCAGGTTCAGCCTCTTCATGGTGATTTGTTATGCAACCCTTGACAGCTTCAGTCTCTTCATGTTGATCTGCTAGGGCCTCCTTGACAGCAATAGGCTCATGTTCCTCTGCCAAAGCATTCTTGATTGTTTTAGGTTGTTTTTGCTGCATCTCCATAGGTCTAACTTCTTCATGGTGGCCTCCTGGACATGCATTCAGCATATGTGAAATCCAATTGTCCCTACCGAAATCATATATCAAGGTTGTCGATCTGGTTTAATATTTAGCTATTGCACAGTTCCAAAATATTAATGCATTTGCGCAATATGCAGTGGTAAAGCAAACAAAGATAACATATTAAATATCCTCATGAAATAAGTGTTTATAGGGTAAAAAGTATGTTGGCTAACCGGTTCATCCCTCTTTCTCTTGGACATGCCTGAGCTTCACTTAACAGTCATCTCTCCTTCCTTAATGTTATAGAGAAATGCCTCCTAAGATGTAATTGAACATATAAGATTATAATCTACATTTAGTAGTACCTTTTTGAATGTCAAAAAATATCAACATATTGTTACCAGCCGCAGGATTTTCCTTCCCGCTTTTTTCTAGACATCTAATCATATTTGCAACATAGGCCAGCTACTCAACCGTTGGTTCATTATCATCGTCCTCGCAGTTCATCACTTCTTCGGTTTGTGACCCATTATACTGGTTGGGGACTACTTGAATAATCTCCAATCTTGTTGGTGAGCTTTTATCAGCTGCTGACAACAATTAAGACAATTAAACATGTATTTAGTTGCTCAACACAATTTACTCCAGAGGAAAAGCAATACGAAAGGGCATCATCATTGAACCAGAACAAGATAGGATCAAAGTTTGGAGAAACAATTTCCATGGAAAAAAGTTTAGACAAATTGGAAGCTCATCAATAAAGTAAAATGAGTAATTCCAAGTGAGTCAGAGAATAGAGCTATGCCCCCAGCAATGGCGCCAGAAAAAGGTCTTGATAACCCACAAGTATAGGGGATCGCAACTGTTTTCAAGGTAGAGTATTCAACCCAAATTTATTGATTCGACACAAGGGGAGCCAAAGAATATTCTCAAGTATTAGCAGCTGAGTTGTCAATTCAAGCATACCTGGAAGACTTAATATCTGTAGCAAAGTATTTAGTAGCAAAGTAGTATGGAAGTAATGATATGATGGCAAAAGTAACAGTAGCAGTTTTGTAGCAATCGTAACAGTGGCAACGGAAAAGTAACAAAGCAAATATCAATATCAAACGAGCTCATAGGCAATGGATCAGTGATGGATAATTATGTTGGATGGCATCATCATGCAACGGTTATAACATAGGGTGACACAGAACTTCCTCCAATTCATCAATATAATGTAGGCATGTATTCCGTATATAATCATACGTGCTTATGGAAAAGAACTTGCATGACAACTTTTGTCCTACCCTCCCGTGGCAGCGGGGTCCTATTGGAAACTAAGGGATATTAAGGCCTCCTTTTATTAGAGAGCCGGAACAAAGCATTAGCACTTAGTGAATACATGAATTCCTCAAACTACGGCCATCACCGGGAGTGGTCCCGACTATTGTCACTCCGGGGTTGCCGGATCATAACACGTAGTAGGTGACTATTGACTTGCAAGATAGGATCAAGAACGTAAATATATTCATGAAAACATAATAGGTTCAGATCTGAAATCATGGCACTCGGGCCCTAGTGACAAGCATTAAGCATAGCAAAGTCATAACAACATCAATCTTAGAACGTAGTGGACACTAGGGACCAAACCCTAACAAAACTAACTCGATTACATGGTAAATCTCATCCAAACCATCATGGTCCAGCAATCCTACAATGGGATTACTCACACATGTCGGTGACCACCATGAAATTGGTGATGGAGGATGGTTGATGATGACGATTGTCGGTGTCAAAACCGGCGGATCTCGGGTAGGGGGTCCCGAACTGTGCGTCTAGGATCGATGGTAATAGGAGACGAGGGACACAATGTTTACCCAGGTTCGGGCCCTCTCAATGGAGGTAATACCCTACTTACTGCTTGATTGATCTTGATGAATATGAGTGTTACAAGAGTTGATCTACCACGAGATCGTAATGGCTAAACCCTAGAAGTCTAGCCTATGAGTATATGGTAATGAATCTGTCCTATCCGGACTATGCCCTCCGGTTTATATAGACGCCGGAGAGATCTAGGGTTACATGGAGTCGGTTACATAGGAGGAAATCTTCATAATCGATGGCCTAGCTTGCCTTCCACGCAAGTAGAGTCAACAGGCCGGACGCCCGAGGACCCCTTAGTCCAGGACTCCCTCAGTAGCCCCTGAACCTGGCTTCAATGACGAAGAGTCCGACACGCAGATTGTCTTCGGCATTGCAAGGCGGGTTCCCCTCCTTCCGAACTCCAAGATAGTCTTCGAATGTGATGATTGTATTCGGACCTGTTACACACCATGCACAACCGCAGAGAGTATATATATCTTACACGAGTTCCATCCGCTGACAGCTTCCTGTAACGTGATATCACGCCCGTCCTTTCACAATTTCGAACCGTTTTTCTCCTGCCATCCCACGTTTCAAAATGCGGTTGCTACTGGCACGCCTTGTCGAAGCAGAGACCATGCCCCCTATTGCGGGATTCTCATCAATGCGGGCATGGGTAACCCAACCGTGTCGTTTACACGGCCCTTGGGAATAGGCGAGTTTAAGGCGAGCAGGGAGGCGTTTGACATTCGCGGCCTCTATAAGGGGGTATGGACTCCCTTCTTCCACCCACGCCCTTTCTCTTCCTCAGCCTTTCCATCCCTAAGCTCCAGCGCCCAAGCCTTAGCTTCTCTCTTGTTTGAGAAAATACTCCAAAGATGTCCGGATCCGGAGCTGGAGGCAAGTGGATGGCCTCTTCTGTTAAGAAGAAGGACATCAAGGAGCTCCGGGAGGCCGGATATCTAGCCAAAGAGATCACACATTGTCTTCTGGCCAAGGGACAGATCATCCCCACTCCCGAGCCCCACGAGAGGGTTGTGTTCCTTACACATTTCGTCCGCGGGCTTGGGTTCCCTCTTCACCCATTCGTCCGCGGGTTGATGTTTTACTATGGGCTGGATTTTCATGAACTAGCCCCCAACTTCATCCTCAATATTTCGGTGTTATCGTCGTCTGTGAGGCTTTTCTCCGCCGAATGTGAGGCCGAAAGTTGTGCGCGGCCAGCAAGCAGAGTGCGGAGGAGCTATGGTGGGCAAGATGCCCAACGTCACCTGGCCCGAAGGTTCGTTTGCGGAGATGGTGAAGGGGTGGAAATCGGGGTGGTTCTACATCACTGAGCCGCGCGATGCTAACTGGTTGGCGGCCCCCGAATTCTGATCCGGAATCCCGATGCAGCTCACCTCCTGGCAAGAGAGGGGCCTGACGTGGGGTCCTTCGGAGGAGCTAACTGGGCTCCAGACGTGCATCCAGAACATGATAGAAAGGAAAATCAAGCTCGTCAACGTGGTACAGGTCATGCTTGTTCGTTGGGTCCTTCCGTGCCAACGTCAATCTTGTAATTTGTGGGAGTTCGAGCCGGCCAAGCACCAGACGCTACTGGGGCTCTTCGGCATGACGCACGAAGAAATCTGGAAGGTGCTCTTCAAGGCCGGCGAGACGCCACCGCCTACGACCGAAGACCGCGGGCTTAGTTTAAAGCGCCAGCCCAATCCGGTCAGTTCCTTTAATGTTTTCAAGGAGCATCCCCTACTAGCATATTTTGAGAGGAAATTTAAGCTTCCTCCCCCTATTTTCAGGCCTGGATTAAGTTGGCCGAGGAGATCAGCTGTCTGGCCCCACTGCCCGAGGACCAGGAATTTCCATTATTGGAGAAGATGTTGTTTCCTGCACCTTATGAGGTGCCGGAGAAGACGGCTAAAAAGGCGGCCCAAGGGGCCAAGAAGGGCCTTTGCCGGAGAAGCACTCTGGACGAGACGTCCGAAAGCGAGACTTCCTCTTCGTCCGCTGAAGACAGCGATGAAGAGGAAGAGGAAAATGACTCCCCACCTGAAGCGGGGAGGAAGAAGAGAGCGGCTCCCACAAGCCCGGAGGCGGAAGCGCCTAAAAGGGTTAAAGGCTCCCTCGCGGATAACTCCGCGTGGGACGTCGACAACAGTCTAGAATGACCTCGCCGGACCAAGCCTCGGGCTGCTTCGTAAGTACCAGAATTCACAAAAGTCTGGTCTTCCTGGTTTGTAATATTGACATATCGTAAACGTTTGTCATTACAGTCCGGCGCGCGGTGACTCCCCGCGATCCTCAATAGAGCATTCGCTGGACACAGAGGAGATGGCTAGCATATCTCCGCCACCTGCTCATTCTGTTTCACTCAGGGGTGATGACGAGGTGCTGTCCAAAAAGGCCTTCCCAGGCGGGGGGAAGGTTCCGGAGATCATCGGGGTGACGCCCCAGGATGACTCCTCGGACGCCGGACATACGGGGGAAAAAGCCCCCATGGAGACTAGTGACGGGGTCTGAGTTCCCTTCGGACCTCAGCCGGATACCATTCCGGAAATCTATACGGCTCCGGGGTCCAGCGAACGGCATTCCCCCCTAGGAGGGAGCGTGCCTGTCCCACCGGTGACCTCTGTCCAACCCGAGGCACCGGATAATCTGCTGGAGGCGCTGTGAGGCGCCTCTATCGTGGATGAACATTGTGTCCTTACGGACACTATAATAGACAAGGTTCAGTTTGCTAAAAGCAGACTGACCGAAGCCTGCACTAGCCTTCTAACAGGCTTTGAGGTAAGTAATGTGATTATAGGAAAAATATCACAGTATAGACAGTAGCCCCTGATACTCTGTTTGGTGTTCGGGAAGAAAAGCCTAACAGAGGATCAAAAAATCGCAGGAGTCTAACTTGAGTTGTCTATGTGAATAAGCAGGTATCGCTGCAGGCTGCCACTGCTCATGCTGCGGAGGTCTCCGGACTGAAGCAGAAATTGGAGCGGGCCGAGGAGGAGCTCGGCCGCGTGCAGAAGCAGTTGGAGGATAGCCAAGGTATGCAGTAACCCGTGCGTACATTTCGAAAAAATGAATCGACCGGACTGAAAGTGTCACAAACTTTATTAGGGGCCACAACCGAGGTGGCAACCCTTAAGAAGGCGCTAGTCGAGGCCGAGGACAAAGCGGCCAAGGAACGCGCTTTGTGCGAGAAGCACGAGGCCCAGGTTGGCGAGGCACATCATCAGCTCCAGGGCATGATAGAGAAATTTGAGTCCTTGGAGCGCGATTTTAAGGCGCAGGAGTTCGAATTGATGAAGGCTCGCCAGAGCACTCAGGATGCTTGAGCCGAAGCCCAGAGCACCCTCCAGGAAGTCGAGATGGCCAAGAAGATTGTGGCGGGTAAGTTCTTCACCATGCAGAGCGGGCGTGTAGAAGCAACGTCCCCTGTACTTATCTTTAATTTTGGTTTTCTAGGGGCATTGACAGGTCTTCTGCACAGAGCGTCGGATGCGGCCGAGCATGATAGAGCCGAGGAAGGGATGTCTATGGAGAAGCTGTTCTGGTCCCAATATCTGGGATCCGAACATCCGGTGCCCTTCAGCGACCAGCTAAAACAGTAGGTCGAGCTGCATAGGTTGGCAGAGCTAGCCATAAGGGACTTTGTAGTCCGGTTGTGGCCTGCCGATCCAATGTCTGGCAGCTACTTCGGACTTGTGCAGCGGCTTGTGAGTGCCTGTCCGTGGCTCGAAGCCGTAAAGCGGTCGGTCTGCATTGAAGGTGCGCGCATGGCCTTTGCCCGCGTCAAGACGCATTGGGCAAAGCTGGATGCCAAGAAGCTGATGACCGAGGGACCGCAGGAGGGCAAGGAACATTGTCGACCCGAGCATTATTTTGATGGTGTCCTGGAGGGGTCCCGCCTTGCGGCGGAGCAATGTTCGAAGGATATTATATTCCCATAAGAACATGTGTATTATCTTGCCCTGTAATATGGAACAAAGATGTTATGTAGTATAATGTTTATGATTTTAAATTTTACCTCCAATGCCGTTTATTAACTGGGGATGACCGGTCATCGGCTTACCTTTACGTAGATAGTACGGGGGTGTTCGGGATAAATCTAAACACTCTTTACTCCACATTCTGGTTCTTAAAGGAGGTCTTTAGCGCAGCGAACAAGGCAATCAGACTATGCGGTCTTTACCTCCCCCACCTAGCCATAGGAGTTTGACAATTAATAAAGTCGGCGAAGCCCCTGGTGTTCGGAAGGCCGAATTAGGGGCGCTATACACGCCTAATCAGAAGAACCGATTCTTCGCAAGAAGCGGGAAAAATCTCCAACGATTTGGAACCTCACGAACAGCTGACCGGCTCTCGCCGCATCATGACAGTCAGTTTTTGGCTTTCTCTACTGAGGTGCTCGTCCGGAAAAAACTGGACACAATCGCAGTAGTTCTCCCTTTACTACCCTAGATGATATAGCGGAACGTAAGGTAGTAAGCACAAGAGCCGGGCAACCCAACTGTTGACCAAAGACATGATTCAGAGCCGATGCATATAATGCTATAAGTTCGGGGTGCCGAACTGTACTGTAAAAGTGTTCAGACTTTTATTGCCGTGATGCAGGGTGTGATTAAGCCCCTGGCGTATTAGTACGTACCATGGTGTACGTGTGCAGTGAGTAATAAATACTAAGGTGAGTGAACGGAAAAATGAAGTAAAAGGCTAACGCCACTATTTATTCACCGTTGTTATGTAATCGGTACGTCAAGGCATACTTTGTACCAGTAATGCGATAAGCAAGTAAGGCCATTGAAAATGCCGTAACCAAGGGCGAGCTGCATGCAGGTATGTAAAACAAGTAGATGAACCCTTTATTAGAAACCACCTGGGGGTTCTTGTGTACGTCGGAGCCCCTTGCTTCCTTGGAGTGTTCTGCAGGCAGGTCGTCCGTATAGCCCTTGAAAAGAGAAGAAGACCTGTACAAAGAAAAAGCAGAAGCGTGTGAATCCCAGGGTCTATCAAGCCGTACTGTGGATTGCGAGCGAGTTGTGCCTCCGTCAGTACCCATGAGTGCGTAGCTTATGTGCTCGCGGTACTAATACCATTGCCTCGTCTGGGCTTGGACGGAGGGCGAATTTTGCTAGTTTGGCCCGTGACGAGCCGGGTTGTCCTGCTGCAGTATAGTCCGGACCCTCTTAATGGTGTCCAGGGGCTCGGCAACCGGATTGTAGTGCTGCTTGAGAAGGCCATGTTGTACTTCTGCTACTAGGGCGATAGTGTGCTCCTCTGTATGGAGGGAGCGTTCCATGTTTTCATTTACTGTAATGACGCCACGTGGACCGGGCATCTTGAGCTTGAGATAAGCATAATGTGGCACCGTGTTGAATCTAGCAAATGCAGTTCGTCCAAGCAGTGTGTGATAGCCGCTGCGAAATGGGACGATATCGAAGGTTAGCTCTTCGCTTCGGAAGTTATCCGGGGAACGGAATACTACTTCTAGCGTTATTGAGCCCGTACAACGGGCCTCTACGCCTGGTATGAATCCTTTAAAGGTAGTATTCGTGGGCTTGACTTGTGAAGGGTAAATGCTCATTTTACGTATTGGGTCCTGATAGAGCAGGTTGAGACTGCTACCGCCGTCCATTAGGACTCGAGTCAGGTGAAATCCGTCGATAATTGGATCGAGGATCAGTGCGGCTGAAACGCCGTGCCGGATGCTAGTCGGATGGTCTCGGCGGTCGAAGGCGATCGGGAATGATGACCACGGATTAAACTTCAGGACGGCGAGCTCTACCGCGTAGACATCCCTGAGTGCGCATTTGCGCTCCTTTTTGGGGATACGTGTAGCGTATATCACGTTCACCATTTTGACTTCAGGTGGAAATTTCTTCTGCCCCCCAGCGTTCGGCTGCCGGGGCTCTTCGTCATCGTCCTCGCTCTGCGATTCCCCTTCTTTGTTTCTGCTATTTACCTTGCTGGCTTGTTTAAATACCCGGCAATCTTTGTTAGTATGGTTGGCCGGTTTGTCTTGGGTGCCATGTATTTGGCAAGGACGATCGAGTATGCGGTCCAAGCTGGATGGTTTTCCACTTCTCGTTTTATAGGGCTTCTTTCGTTGGCCGGACTTGGAAGCACTGAACCCGGCATGAAATGTTGTGTCATCGGTGTTATCGCTGTTGCTTCACGTTTGTTTCTGTTGCGCCATAACTTGTCGGTGCTGTTTTTTACCTTGGAGGGGCTTGTTTCATTGGCCGTGTTTGTACTGCGAGCCAGGCAACTATCCTCTCCCGCGCAAAAGCGGGTCATGAGTGCTGTGAGGGCTGCCATGGACCTCGGCTTTTCTTGGCCGAGGTGGCAGGCGAGCCATTCGTCCTAGATGCTATGCTTAAAGGCCGCCAAGGCCTCGGCATCCGGGCAGTCAACGATCTGGTTCTTTTTGGTTAGGAACCTAGTCCAGCATTTTCTGGCTGATTCTCCAGATTGTTGAACTATGTGGCGTAGATCGTCGGCGTCTGGTGGCCGTACATACGTTCCTTGGAAGTTGTCTAGGAAAGCTTCTTCCAAGTCCTCCCAGCTGCCAATAGAATTTTCAGGCAGGCTGTTAAGCCAGTGCCGAGCTAGCCCTTTGAGCTTGAGTGGGAGGTATTTAATAGCGTGGAGGTCATCTCCTCGAGCCATATGAATATGGAGAATGAAATCCTCAATCCATACTGCGGGATCGGTTCTGCCGTCGTATGATTCGATGTTGATGGGCTTGAATCCCTCGGGGAATTCATGATCCAGTACCTCGTCTGTAAAGCAGAGAGGGTGTGCGGCACCTCTGTACTGTGCCGTGTCGCGGCGTAGCTCTGATGGAGTCCGTTTGCGGCATTCGGACCGGGCGTGGTTAGGTTTGTTACGTCCGGATAGGTAGCCGTCTTCGTGCCTCGAGGCACGTTCTCGCGATCCGTAGATCGATCTTGTATGTCCTGCTCTACTGTCCAGGGTCTGCCGGAGGTCATACGTGTGACCCCGAATTCTTCCGTCTTTATTTTTGCGGGGCGGTTGGGCAGGCTGCTGTTCGGCCTGAGTTGCCGCTTTATCCCGACCGCGTGGTGGCCGGTCAGCCGCCCTATCTCGACCACATGGTGGTCGTTCCGCATTGCGCGAGGGAGATGTGTGCTCCGGTGCCTCCTCATTGAATTGAGGTAGCAGTCTGCGTTTCAGGTAGCTCTTGGCTGGGCGCTAGAGGTCGTATTCTTCCGTTGTCAGGACGTCAGTCCATCTGTCGACTAGCAGATCTTGTTCAGCTTGAAGCTACTCCTGCTTCTTTTTCAGGCTCCTTGCAGTGGCTATGAGTTGAAGCTTAAAGCGCTCCTGCTCTAGAGGGTCCTCAGGCACGATGAAATCTTCGTTGCCGAGGCTTGTCTACTCTTCGGAGGGTGGAAGGTAACTATCGTCCCCCGAGTCATCTTCTATGGCCTGCTCGTCAGGGTTGTCTTGCCTGTCGTCGTGTTCCTCCTGTTCGGATGCAGCTCCGATAGGGTCTTCATTGTTTTCGGTGTCGCCCGGAGTGCTATTTTCTCCGGTACCAGTATTGCTATCCTTTGAGCGGCGAGGCTTAGAACGGCGTTTGGGGCGCCGGCGCTTGGACTGCGTCTCGGAAGTTTTATTCTTATCTGGCTCTACTTTGTCGTCGCCAGATCCCTTGGGTGTATCAACCATGTATACATCGTACAAAGAGGTGGCCGTCCAACGTCCAGTGAATGGCGGGTCTTGGCCTTGCTCATCGTCGGCATCGTCGTCCATACCGGTGATGTCTTCAGAACCATAGTCAAGCACGTCAGTTAAGTCGTCGACGGTGGCTATGAAGTGGGTGGCGGGTGGGAAGCAAAATTCCTCATCGTCCGCCTCTAGCTCGAACCGAACATAGTTCGGCTGTGAGTCTTCCTCCAAGGACAAGTTTTTCAAAGAATTTAGTACGTCACCCAAAGGCGAATGCTGGAAGACGTCTGCGACGCTAAATTCGAAAATTGACAACCGATCCAGCTCGGTGTCCGCAGGTGTATCCGGTCCGGAACGTGCAGCCATAAACGAGTCTGGGGTTCCGTTGACGCACACATTGCAGGATGTCGAGTCCGTGTGCGGCTCCAACGCCGCGGATTTTATGGCCTCGGAGGGCACGATCTGCTTTGGTACTGAGGCCGTTGCAGCAACAGGATCCATCTCCTGGGTGTACTCCGATGACAGATTTAGGTCATGTTCATCGGAGAGAAGGAGAGCGATCGCCGCGGTCTCAAATCCATCAAAGATCAAGTCTCCACGGATATCCGCGACGTAGTTCAAGCTTCCAAATCTGACCTGATGGCTAGGGGCGTAGCTATCGACCTGCTCCAGATGGCCAAGCGAGTTGGCCCGCAGTACGAAGCCGCCGGACACAAAGATTTGTCGGGGGAGAAAAGTCTCTCCCTGAACGACGCTGTTACCGATGATCGAAGGGGCCATCGAGCCTTTCGTTAACGGCACAGTGGAACTCTCAATGAAAGCACCAATGTAGGTGTCAAAACCGGCGGATCTCTGGTAGGGGGTCCCGAACTGTGCGTCTAGGATCAATGGTAACAGGAGACGGGGGACACAATGTTTACCCAGGTTCGGGGCCTCTCTATGGAGGTAATACCCGACTTCCTACTTGATTGATATTGATGAATATGAGTGTTACAAGAGTTGATCTACCACGAGATCGTAATGGCTAAACCCTAGAAGTCTAGCCTATGAGTATATGGTAATGAATCTGTCCTATCCGGACTATGCCCTCCGGTTTATATAGACACCGGAGAGATCTAGGGTTACATGGAGTCGGTTACATAGGAGGAAATCTTCATAATCGATCGCCTAGCTTGCCTTCCATGCCAAGTAGATTCCAATCCGGACACGGGTATAGTCTTCGGCCTTCATGTCTTCATAGCCCATCAGTCTGGCCCAACAGATAACAGGCCGGACTCCCGAGGACCCCTTAGTCCAGGACTCCCTCAACGATGGCAATGGGTTCCCCTCTCCGGAGCCCCGAGCGGACTCCAGATCTGCCCTCCCAAGGAAGAACAGGGCTTGGCGGTGGCTCTGTATTGTAAAACACGATGAATCCTTCTCTCTGATTTTTTTTCTCCCCGAACGTGAATATATGGAGTTGGAGTTGAGGTCGGCGGAGGTCCAGGGGGCCCATAAGGTCAGGTGGCACGCCCCCACCCTTATGGCCAGGGTGTGGGCCCCTTCACTTGATTCTTTCGCCAATATTTTTTATTAATTCCAAAACTTATCTCCGTGAAGTTTCAGGTCATTCCGAGAACTTTTTATTCCGCACAACAATAATACAATGGCAATTTTGCTGAAAACAACATCAGTTCGGTTAAGTTCCATTCAAATCATGAAATTAGAGTCCAAAACAAGGGCAAAAGAGTTTGGAGAAGTAGATACGATGGAGACGTATCAAGATGCATCTGTCTATGTACCGTCTATGATGCTAATTTTGAAAGGTTCTAGATGTTGCATGTGAAACTTGGTGCTGGTGCAGTTGTGTAATGGGGTAGCTAAGTGCTGAAGCTATATCATATTGTACTCGGATGTATTTCAATTATGGAATCCTGCTTCCTTAATATGGAAATGAAATATATTATGTGCTTAATATGAATGTCAATTAGATTAATACAAGGATTATTAATAATAGGGCAATTAGCCTGCTAATTGGGTTTTTCTTTGCAAACAGTTATTTAGAAAACACCATGGGCGATGACCTCAGGCAACGCACACAGTTTCTAGGAATAAACCGTGTTGGATCAATGAACAATCACACACGACATTCCCTTGAAAACTGTTTGCGTTAGGCCATCTTGCGCAAACGTTTTCCTTCGAGCGACTGTGTGGGATGTATATATGAACGGAAACGTTTAGCGGGGACTGACTATGTGGGATGTACTTAGGACCGGAAACGATTTCACCTGTATAATTGTATCATTTAGCACGACTGTATGTATAACCGTATTTTGTCACTCGTCGGTCGCACGCGACATCTTTTTGCCGAGCGTGTGTGCCAGGAGGGCATATCCTCGACGGTTTCTGGGTCGTGTGGGAAGGACCCCCTATTGCAGTCACTCACTAGGTGACGGTTCCGAACACCGTCGCAGAAAGGGGTTAAAAACCGTTTGTATAGCACCTCGATGTACCAGTGTTAGGTCTAGCTTTTGGCTTCTTCACGGGAGAGGCAACTTTCTTGTCATTCTTCTTGAAGTTCCCCTTTTTTTTCTTTGCCCTTTTTCTTGAAACAAGTGGTGTTGTTAACCAACAACACTTGATGCTCTTTCTTGATTTCTACCTTCGCCGATTTCAGCATCGCGAAGAGCTCATGAATCTTTTCCGTTATCCCTTGCACATTATAGATCATCACGAAGTTCTAGTAGCTTGGTGATAGTGAGAACTCTGTCAATCACTATCTTATCTGGAAGATTAACTCCCACTTGATTCAAGTGATTGTAGTACCCAGACATTCTGAGCACATGCTCACTGGTTGAGCTATTCTCCTCCATCTTGTAGGCAAAGTACTTGTGAGAGGTCTCATACCTCTTGACACGGGCATGAGTCTGAAATACCATTTTCAGCTCTTGGAACATCTCATATGCTCCATGGTGTTCAAAACGTTTTTGAAGTCCCGATTCTAAGCCGTAAAGCATGGCACACTAAACTATCAAGTAGTCATCATACCAAGCTTGTCAAACATTCATAACGTCTCCATCAGCTCCTGCAATAGGTCTATCACCTAGCGGTGCATCAAGGACATAATTCTTCTGTGCAGCAACGAGGATAATCCTCAAATCAGGACCCAGTCCGCATCATTGCTACTATCATCTTTCAACTTTTCTCTAGGAACATATCAAAAATATATAGGAGCTATATCGCAAGCTATTGATCTACAACATAGATATGCAAATACTATCAGGACTAAATTCATGATAAATTAAGTTCAATTAATCAAATTACTCAAGAACTCCCACTTAGATAGACATCCCTCAGGTCATCTAAATGATACGTGATCCAAATCAACTAAACCATGTCTGATCATCACGTGAGATGGAGTAGTCAACAATGGTGAACATCTTTATGTTGATCATATCTACTATATGATTCACGTTCGACCTTTCGGTCTCCAGTGTTCCGAGGCCATATATGTACATGCCAGGCTTGTCAAGTTTAACCCGAGTATTCCGCATGTGCAAAACTATCTTGCACCCGTTGTATGTGAACGTAGAGTCTATCACACCCGATCATCATGTGGTGTCTCAACACGACGAACTCTCGCAATGGTGCATACTCAGGGAGAACACTTGTACCTTGAAATTTTAGTTAAGGGGTCATCTTATAATTCTACCGATGTACGAAGCAAAATAAGATGAATAAAAGACAAACATCAAATGCAATCAAAATATGTGACATGATATGTCCATCATCATCTTGTGCTTTTGATCTCCATCTTCAAAGCATCGTCATGATCTCCATTGTCACCGGCTTGACACCTTGATCTCCATCGTAGCGTCGTGGTCATCTTGCCAACTATTGCTTCTACAACTATCGCTAACGCATAGTGATAAAGTAATGCAATTACATGGCATTTGCATTTCATACAATAAAGAGACAACCATAAGGCTCCTGCCGGTTGCCGATAACTTTTACAAAACATGATCATCTCACCCAAAAACGTTCGAAGATACCTGTAGAGCATCTTTATACCGGTTGCCGATAACTTTTACTCGAAGTGACAAATCCTAATCTTGATCTATGTCAACCCAGCAAACACCTTCGAAGATACCTGTAGAGCATCTTTATAATCACCCAGTTACGTTGTGACATTTGATAGCACACAAGGTATTCCTCCGGTATCAGGGAGTTACATAATCTCATAGCAAAGGAATATATATTTGACATGAAGAAAGCAATAGCAGTAAAACTGAACGATCAATATGCTAAGCTAAGGATGGGTCTTGCCCATCACATCATTCTCCTCATGATGTGATCCCGTTCATCAAATGACAACACATGTCTATGGTTAGGAAACTTAACCATCTTTGATTAACGAGCTAGTCTAGTAGAGGCTTACTAGGGACTTTATTATTGCCTCTAGGGCATATTTAGCATGAATAATAAACATTTATCATGATATAAGGAAATTTAAAACAACAACTTTATTATTGCCTCTAGGGCATATTTCCTTCAGGCACAACAACCCCCCAAAATCGATGCCTTGTGGCGCCGATCCCCTTTCTGGAGGCTTTGGGGTGGACCGCATCCCTCCCGCCTCCTTTTTGAGCTTCGGCAAAAGCTGGTATTTCCATGATTTGGGCCTCGAAGATACCCTGGTGTCGTGCTCCTTCCTGAAGGTGGCGGATGGGAATTGCTCTTCATGGTGGAGCGGTTCGTGTCTTGGATTCGTAGCATAACGACATGGTATTCCTGCTATATCCTGCTTGGTTTTGCCCGGCGCATAGTAGTGCTCTTTCTGGTCTACTTCTTGGTCGTGTGTCTTCGTTCAACAACTCGCAACCCATGCTTCATTCTACAGCTGTCGACGATGGTTCTCGCCTTGTTGGTCTTCCGTTGTTCATGTGTCAGCTCCGCCTGCTTCTCCTATGGTAACTCGGACACCTTGAGTTGGGCTCTTGTGGTAGCCACTCTACCGGCTGCCTGTGCGGCACCCACTGAGCCTCGGTGAAAGGGTAGTGGCCCTATGCAATGGTGGAGGTAGCTCAAGTATTGCCCAAGTTCGGCATGTGGATGAAACCGGCGCTTGATTCATGCATGAAGCAACCCTCCTCCCGTGCCCTTAGTTGGTTAGTTGTTGTAGGTGTAGTGCTGGTCGTCGGCAACAGTGTTCTGTGCTTTGGCTCCTGTTGTTGTCATTGTGTTGTTCTACCTAGTGCCTTGTATCTTCATTTCCGCTGTGCTTTGCATTCATATCCTCTCTAATGTGGTGCCCCTGTACTCCTGGCCGGTTGATGGCCTTGTTAATTCAAAGTCGGGCTAAGTATGAGCTCTTCTCGGTCTCGATTGGCGCATTTCTCTAAAAAGTAGGAGGTTTGACAGCTGATGAATATATTTCTAAAACTATAAAGATGTTAATTATGAAAAAAAATCTAAAATAACACTCAACCCCAAACCCTAAGATGGTTTCAGAACGAGTTTTATGGAACGTGTTAGATAACCCGCAAGCGGCCCGACATTGGAACATCTCTAGCAGATCCCGCAGAAGAGGCCATCTGGTAAAATACCTGCCGAATTAGCGGATGAGTGCTTTTTTTTCCGCCCCGGCCAAATCCTGTAAAATCGGTCGTCCTATAAATTTGGGATCCTTCAAAGTCCGAGCCAATTTCGCCATATTTGCGGGATCCCTCCCTCTTTTTGCCAGTTTCCCTATTTCTCCCATGACTTGGCGAGAAGGAATTTTCAGCTCGTGCGCCCTTCCCCGCCGCCGCTGCATCTCCCTGCCATCTCTTGCTGCCCCCAGCCACATTGCACCATGCAGTAGCTCCCCCTCCCCCCTGTCGCACCTATTCCACCAAGTTTGGACACTGATGTGCCCATTTTTCTCCACGGGCGAGCAGTCGCCGCCGCCGCCATGGATCCGCCTTGGAGCTTGTTGCGCTGCCTTATAGCGGGCGGATCTGGATGGTTTTGACGCCGGTGAGCCTAGGAATCGCCCGAGGGATAGACGCACCATGAATTTGGGCTGCGGTGAAGAAGGAGTTTGGTTCATTTGCTTCGGTCGGCATTGGGAAGAAAGGGTGGCTCACTTGGTTCCGACCGGCGATATTGCATCTGGTAAGGTAAGTACAAAGCCCGGGGATTTGTTCATTCATTTCGACCGGCGAGATTTCAAAAAAAAATCACTGGCCTGCAATTTTTTGTTAAATGGATTGGAGTTCGTTGTCGTCCTCTTTATTGGATGATTCTGACATAGAGGAGATGATTTTGGAAGACGATATCGATAACCTACTATTGAACATTTGTTGTAATGAAGGCGATTGTTGTATTGTGAATTGCCTTTCGAACCATTTATATTCATATGTTTAATTTATATTATGATTCTACTGGGTTCATATTGCTGATAATCTAGACTTTACAAAGCTCCATAAAATTTGCGGTACCGCGAGGCCTCTGGCGTGAAACAGATCATGTAAACTTGTCCGGCAAATGTTTTGTGGGACCAGTTTACGGGATCTGTTCCGTCGGAGGCCTGCGGTACCACAATTTTTTTGGCAGGCGTCCCATAAACGAATTTTGTGGGAAGGGGATATAACGGACCTGCTATAGATACTCTTAGGCCAACACGCGGCTGCAAATGGAAGTTTGATTTTTTTGGATTATGTCTATTTGTGTCGGGAAAATGGCCACCGTCTGACCACTTTTGTGGATGCGGTTCTAGTGCGTCCAACGCGGCCCCCGCAAATGATCCGCCCGGTCGGCGACCAAACATAGACAATTTTTCACTCAAAAGAAACATTGCATATAGTTTACAACCAAATAAATCAGATCATACCATAATAACAAATAGTTTCACAACCAAATAAAAAACACAAAGATTACAACCAATCTTAAATTGTGATGAATACATCGAAATAAAATGAACCGATACATCTACTAGTTGCAAATGTGATTCCACATTTGTTCAACCAAGTTATTTTGGAGTTGCATATCAGTATGCCAATCAGGCATTTCATGATGAAATTGGGTGAGCTGTCCAAACGTTGATGGTCCTTGCTGCTCAGGCGCAACATTTTCACCCTTATATTCAAACCCTTGGTCGTAAATGCTCACGCTCATCCTCCATGATCATGTTGTGCATGATCACATAAGCAGTCATCATCTCCCAGAGCTTGTCGGTGCTCCATGTAAGTGCAGGGGATCAAACGATAGCCCATCAAGATTGAAGCACACCAGAAGAACGCTCCATGTCCTTCCTAGCACTCTCTTGTGCTTGGGCTAATCTCTATTTCTTCTCTCCTTCCATATTGAATAATGTATTCACAAGATTTGACCACTCAGGATAAATATCATAGCTAGGTACTATCCCTTGTTGTACTGGTGGCCATTAATCTCAAAGTTGCCTCTGGGCAGTGGCCTTCTGCAAGCCTTGGGAACATTGGGGAATGCTGAAGCACGTTGATGTCATTATGAGAACCAGCCGTGCCAAAAAAAGAGTGACATCTCCAAAGATCTTGTGAAGCCACAACTTCTAGTATGGCACTGCAACCTTTCACATGTCCCTTGTACCGCCTGTTGGTGTCGAAATCGGCGGATCTTGGGTAGGGGGTCCCGAGCTGTGGATCTAGGATCGATGGGGAACAAGGGACGAAGAATACGGTGTTTACCCAGGTTCAGGCCCTCTCTAAGAGGTAAAACCCTATGTCCTGCTTGATTGTATTTGATGTGTATGGTATGATTACAGAGTCGATCTACCTCGAGATCAGGCGAGCGAAACCCTAGGTTGACGAGGGATTGGATGTTGCTCTAGCCCTAAAGACTAAAACCCTCTAGTTTATATAGATACTAGTAGGGTTAGGGTTACATACGATCGGTTACAACAAAGGAAAGATCACACTAAATCTTGACTTGGAGGGCACACAATGGCTCCGAAGATATCCTATCCGATCACGGGTCCACGCCCTAGCTTGGCTCCACAGTAGCCCATCAGTCCGGCCCATAAACAACGGTCCGGCGGCCCGAGGACCCCTTAATCTAGGACTCCCTTAGTATCCGCCGAACTAGCCTCCAATGCCAGGGTTTGAGATCAGCATCCGCATATCCCGTTGTCTTCGGCTTGCGAGGCGAGTTCTGCATCCTGTCATGTGCATACTCGGAGTTGAGTGGTGTCTGGAATCCGGAGTATTGGCTTTGCTTAGACCTGAAGGAAAAAGTGCCCCAATGTGAACAGTGTCCTTGTGTGACAACTTTTTGGCGAAGGGTCATGTCCAGTCATAACACAGAACAGCTGGAAGTTCTTGATACGCGACTCGAGGCCGCCCCTCCATTGGCATGTCTCATCAAGGTAGAGATCGTGCCCCACTATTTGGGCGATATGATCAATGATTTCGATTGTCCCACCCGCGCATAATGTCGCGAGTATATCGGGAAGTGGAAAGGCCCACGGCAGGGGAAAAGGAACCCTTGGCTTCTCCGCGGCTATAAAAAGGGGACCAGCTACAGTTACCATCTTACGCCTTGTTCCACCTCCCGCTATTGCCTTTCCAATCTCCAGAGCTCCAGCGCCCTGCCTTACTCCTCTACAGCGAATCCCTTCCCAGCTCTTCCCTAGCTTCGGCCATGGCCAGATCTGGCGCCAACGGCAAGTGGGACGCCTCCATTGTCACCAACAACGGCATCAAGGAGCTGAATCGAGTTGGCTACTTGTCGGCCGACATCGCCCACCAGGCGCCGAGGAGGGTAAAGTCATCCCCACCACTACAAGAAATATGTCAACTTGTGACCCTCACTATTGGTCTCTGAAAGGTCATAGTTTTTCATTTGCGACCTTTTTGTGACCAAAACCATAAGGTCAAAAGCTGGCGGTCGTAAACTGAAATTATTGACCTTCTGTAAAAGGTCGTTGGTTCCACGACCAAATTTTTGGTCACTAGCGACCTCTTCAGGCTACGTAGGCATCCAGCGTGGCAAGCTGATGTGGCACAAGATTCAGCCCGGTCCAATTCAGTGTCTATATGGGCCGAGCCCATTAATTCAGCCTTTTTAGTTATCATTTTTTTGTCATTCCGGTCTGCTACATGGGCCTGGCCTAATATTTCAGCCTTTTTTGTTTTTGGGTCGAGGCCTTTCTGGCTCAACGGTTCGTATTTTTTTAGGAGATGGGTCCAGTACTCAAATGGGTCCCGATTGTCATGTTCTAATATGTGGGTCCATGTTTTCAATTCACCGGTAAATACATAACCAATATTCAAATCAAAACAACCAGAAAGCATAGATAATACTTCAAATAAGATAATACTTCAAATAACAGCCAAAATAAGTCTGTTACATCATATAACTTAGATACAATGGTAATCACAGCCACAAGCTCTACAAGTCTCTACAAGTGTAATCACAACCACAAGCTCTACAAGTGCCCTTTGACAGCTTCGAGTGGCCCTTCGGGTTCTATCAGTCCCGATTTGAGGAACACACTGTGCTTGTGGTCTTCTCCATAGTGTCGACCAAGATCTCACCCTTCACCGGCATCAGAGTGATGCACCTGAACATGGCAGGGAAAAGGATTACCTGCCAAAAGCCAAATTTATACAAGATATCAGCCTTTCAATGGTGCAGAATATCAGAGAACCATGTTTCAGCATTACAAGGCATGGAAACGTAAAATGCAATTTTTTTCACAAAGGGCATACAATCGCAAATTTACTATCCACAAAATTAAATTGGAAAAAACGAATGAAACAGTGAAGTGCATGCCAGCCTTAGTGTTTCTACTTCCTACAAATGACTGAGACCATGGTGTTCCAACCTTTTGTAGAACACTATTCTATAACAATATATATTGAGCATGCTACAGCAGAAGCTTGAATTTATGATTTCTATACTTCTACATTATACATCCTCAGTAATATAGACCTTTTTGCTACATATTGTACACGGCAATAGGAGAAAAATTCTAATAAATTCATTACACGCTTGCCAATAAAAATGACAAGTTAACTACACACCAGGGAACATAAACTTGAGAGGTTGAGATCAAGGCCCATCAACTACATCATATATATGCATTAAAAAGAAGGCCATATGGACGATGTTTTACCCAGGTTCGGGCCCTCTTGATGGAGGTAAAACCCTACGTCCTGCTTGATTAATATTGATGATGTGTGTTACAAGAGTGGATCTACCACGAGATCAAAGAGGCTAAACCCTAGAAGCTAGCCTATGGTATGATTGTTGTTCGTCCTATGGACTAAAGCCATCCGGTTTATATAGACACCGGAGAGGGCTAGGGTTACACAGAGTCGGTTACAATGGTAGGAGATCTACATATCCAGATCGCCAAGCTTGCCTTCCACGCCAAGGAAAGTCCCATCCGGACACGGGACGAAGTCTTCAATCTTGTATCTTCATAGTCTTGGAGTCCGGCCGATTATGATAGTTTGGCTATCTGGACACCCCCTAGTCCGGAACTCCCTCACCGCTATTTTGACCGCATTTTGAAACGGGCATAAAAAATTCAAAAAACATCAAAAAATTGGGAAACCCTTGCATTGTGTCATTATATGTGGCCAAGTTCACAGGAAAAATAACAAACTTGTAATACGGCAATTATTTTTAAAAAGTGTTCTCAGAAACGAGCTATCACGTATGGAGATCAATGGCTTTCAAGCCAAATGATCAATCTTATAGCCACATTCATGGCATAGTTTGTTCAAATGATCTCATATTGTGCACAAGGGTGCATATTGGAATGGCAAACAATGTTGCCTAAGGAAGTTTTCATTTTCTCTGGACGAAAAAACCATTTTCCATTTTTCGAGTGCCCAAAAGGAGTTTTTTGTGAAGGACCTCCCAAATGATTGTTGCAAAATTGGACCAAATCAATTTTCTAAAATACTAGGACATATTTAATGCACAATTGACAAAATGGTTGGGTGTAAAAAGTTTTGATCCACCTATCGTGAAAAAGACAAATTTCCGTTGATTCAGGTGGAAGCGGGTCAAATTTGAATTGCAGCTGCCTCATAGTTTGCTATTTATTTTTTCCAAAAATCATTTTTAGTTACATAAGTACCTATTTAATCATAAATACATGGTTTGGTGGCGATACGTCGAGGTTTGGGCGGTGGCTGAGGGCCCCAACTCTAGAGCGCGTAAACTCGCATGCCCGTCGCGTGGTCACCGCGTGACCGTGGCATTGCCATGTGTTCTGGGTGGCCTAGGCATGTCTAGTGGGTTGGGCATTCCCCAGGTAGGTGCTAGGAAGAAAATTACAACATAAGATTCTCACGAGGAAACCGATCGATGCTCAAACATGAATTAGCAGCCAAGTGTTTGATTAGCGGTACGGAAAATGTACATGGCTAATGGGCGTGAGTTTTAGCTGAGGATGATCACTTACTAAGAAGACCGTCTTCACAAATTTTCAGCTCAAAAGGAGGAGCCTAGGTGGTACTTGCTTTGCAAAGTACCACACCGGACATAAATCTGAATGTTGAAGCTGGACTCAAAATAATGAATGGATTGAGCTGGCATTTGGTGTAGGATGGTTATTTGGGCATAGGAAAGCAATCAGAAAATGGATACTATTTGGACATGCCAAAGTGGTACTTCCTTCACAAAGTGCTGCTATGAACAGAATAGGAAAATGAATATTTTTGAATTATTTTTTAACTAGGCAAGGAAGGTTTTTGACATATTTGATGAAGATATGATCCAAACAATTTATGAGAATTTTTTGGGAATTTTCGGAATAACAGAAATATAGGTTGCTTCACAACCTAGGGCCAAAATTGACACATGGACATGACACATAGGCAAACCGATGAGATGGCGCCTAGTCATCGCAACCCACCACAATTTACAAGGCTATGACCATCTATATTGGTCGTTAACAACTAGAAATAAGGCAGCGGACTAGCGCTGTTTGCTTTATGACCATTTCGTGTAAGGAAATTACGACCTTTCACCAAAAATGGTCGCAATGGTTTAGGGTTTGGAGCCCCCTGAACAGCTTTTGACCAATTGGTCTCAAATGGTCATAGATCTATGACCAATTCTTCCAGGGTCACTGACAGAAGGTCACTAGTTGACATATTTCTTGTAGTGCACGCCCAACCCAGGCTAGAGGGTAGTGTTCCTCCCCCACTTTATCGGGGGGCTGGGATTGCCTCTGCACCCCTTCATTCGGGGTTTGATGTTCTTTTATGCACTGGACTTCCATGATCTAGCCCCCAACTCCCTTCGCATCTCAGCCTTCATCATCGTTTGCAAGGGCCTTCTGCGAGTCGAGCCGCATTTCGGCCTGTGGCTGAAGGTGTTCAACGTCAAGCCGAAGGTAGTCGCGGCGCCTAGGCGGACTGGCGATGGAGCGATGATCAGCAAGCTCGCCCGAGTTCAATGGCCAGAGGGCACATTCATCGACACCGTCAAGGTATGCCTGTCGGTGTCAAAACCGACAGATCTTGGGTAGGGGGTCCTGAACTATGCGTCTAAGGATCAAAGGTAATAGGAGGCAGGGGACACGATGTTTACCCAGGTTCGGGCCCTCTTAATGGAGGTAATACCCTACTTCCTGCTTGATTGACTTTGATGAGTATAGGGATTACAAGAGTTGATCTACCTCGAGGTCGTAATGGCTAAACCCTAGATGTCTAGCCTGTATGATTCTGGTCGCCTCTATGGACTAAACCCTCTGATTTATATAGACACTGGAGGGGCCTAGGGTTGTACAGAGTCGGTTTACAGAGAAAGTTAAATACATATCTGAATGCCTAGCTTGCCATCCACGCAAAGGAGAGTCCCATCCGGACACGGGGGAAGGCCCTCTGTCTTATATCTTCACGGCCCATTAGTTCGGCCCAGGTCACATAGCCCGGACGCCTGAGGACCCCATGATCCAGGACTCCCTCAGTAGCCCCTGAACTAGGCTTCAACGACGATGTGTCCAGCGTGCAGATTGTCTTCGACATTGCAAGGCGGGTTCCTCCTCCGAATACTCCAAAGTAGTCTTCCGAACACGAGAACTGTCTCCGGCTCTGTTTAATAATCACAACCCTGGATCGTAAGGGAAAAAGTACTTAAAAAAGTAAGTCGTGTTCACCGGTAACTTTTTTGGCGAGACGTTATGTTCTGGCCTTATTATTATTCTGAACCGTTTCGCGGCCTCCCGCTTCATGTTTCGAGGCACGGCCATTGACACGTCTAGTCAAAGCAGAGATTGTGCCCCCTTATCATGGGATTCTCATCAATACGGGTTTGGGTATTCCAATCATGTCGTTCGCACGACCCCTTGGGAATAGGCGAGCTTTAAGACTTATGAGGGGGCGCTTGATATTCACTACCTTTATAAGAGGATAAGGACCCATCTTTTCACCTCACGCCTTCTTCCTCCTCTGCCCTTCCGTCCCCGAGCTCCAGCGCCCAAGTTTCGATCCTTTTCCCTCGCCACCAAATACTCCAGCCATGTCCGGATCTGGAGCGCAGGGCATGTGGATGGCTTCCTCCGTTACAGAGGGGAACGTCAAGGAACTCCGAGAAGCGGGGTACTTGGTCGTGGACATAGCCCACCGACTTCCTGCCAAAAAGCAGGTCATTCTCACCCCGGAGCCTGATGAGAGGGTAGTGTTTATCCCCCATTTCCTTCGTGGACTAGGGTTTCCCCTCCATCCTTTCGTCCTCGGTCTCATGTTTTACTATGGGTTAGATTTCCATGATCTAGCCCCAAATTCCTTCCTCAACATTTCGGCGTTCATCGTCGTGTGCGACGCATTCCTCCGCATCCCCCCCCCCCCCCCCACTTCGGCCTATGGCTCAAGGTCTTCAATGTGAAGCCGAAAGTGGCTGATGGTCAGCACGCGGAGTGCAGCGGCGTCATGGTGAGCAAGCTTCCCAACGTCACCTGGCCCAAGGGTACCTTCGTCGAGACCGTGAAGGGATGGCAACAGGAGTGGTTCTATATCATGGAACCCCATGACGCCACATGGGCCGCCCCTCCCGAGTTCAAGTCCGGGCCTCCAATGCGGCTTACATCATGGCTCAACAAGGGCCTGGATTGTGCGTCATCCGACGAGGTGATGACGCTATAGAAGCGCGTCAAGAGTATGATAGACAAGAACACCAGTCTTGCCAGCGTGATTCAGGTGATGCTTTTTCGCCGGATTCTACCCTGCCAACGCCGGACTCTGTATATGTGGGAGTTTGATCCGGCCAGTCCCTGGACCCTACAGCGGTTCTTCGGCACAACGCACGAAGACATATGGAAGCTGCTTTTCAAGGCCCAAAAGTCATGGCCGAAAATGACCGAAGACCTCAGCCTCGAGTGTGCTCATTCGGCCACTCCCGTAAGTTTTCTGATAACCTTAATTTGTAGATCCAAGGAGTATACTGAGCTTTCCATTCTTCCCACAGGGTTGGACGAAGAAGGCAGAGTGGATCCAATGTCCGGCTCCACAACCTGAGGATCCAGTCATTCCTATGTTAACGAGGATGCTGGTTCCAGCGCCGTAACAGGCGCCGGAAAATAAGGCCAAGAAGAAGGGCAAGGAGACCAAAGGTGGCCTCCGCCGTAAAGGCGCTTCGGACATAGTGTCCGAAGATACCAAAACTCTCTCCTCTCATGACGAAGATGAAGAGGAGGAGGAAGAGAGCAATTCTCCCCTTAAGGGCGGAAAGAAGAAAAGAGCGGCTTCCGTGGATCTAGAGGTGGAGGCGTCCAAGAAGAGGAGAGTCTCCCTTTTGGATGATTCTGAATCAGACGCCAATGACATCCCCGAGTGGCGCCCCAGGCCGAAGCCCCTGCTCGGATCATAAGTATTCAAGGACACTGTACATATATCTGGTTTTACGCCTTGCGACTCTAACACATTGAACCGCATGCTGCAGTCCGGCGCGCTATCTCCCCCAACGGTCATCGTCTTCTGGGAATTCGCTGGGTCCAAACATGATGGAGAGCGAGTCTCCTCCGCCGGCCTCCTCGCCCACTGCTATGGACAACACCGAAGTGTTGTCCCGAAGGACCCTTCCAGGCCATGGAGAGGTGCGGGAAGCCGTCAAGGTGGCGCCAGAGGGTAATACATCTGCTGCCGAAAACATGGGGGAACCAACCCCCATGGAGACTGGCGACGGGGGCCATGCCCAATTCGGCCCCCGACCGAATGTCATTCCGGAGACCCTCACGGCTCCAGAACCAGGCGAGCGGCCTCCTTTGAAAGAAGCGGGCGCGTCAACTCCACCGGCGACCTCTGTCAATCTGGAGGCGTCGGACACTCTAGTGGAAGCGCTTCAGAGCGCTTCCATTGTGGAGGAACATTGTACCCTTATGGGTACGGTGGTTGAAAGGGTTCGGTCCACTAAAACGGATTGAACGATGCCTATATCAGCCTTCTAACAGGCTTTTAGGTATGGGATGTAATACTTTTTAGCTATATAAAAGGAATGCATGTGTATAGATAGTAGCCCCTGAGACTTTGTTCAGCGTTCGCAAAGAAAGGCCGAACAGAGGATCAAATAGTTCTCGCAGGAGATTAACATACATGTCTATTTGAACAAACAGGCTTCGATGTTAGTGACAACCTCCCATGCCGCCGAAGTGTCTGAACTAAAGCAGAGGTTGGAGTGGGCCAATGAAGAGCTCATCCGTGCCAACAAACGATTGGAGGAGAAGCAAGGTATGCGATACCTATTCATATCTGAAATGATATGATTTGTTATTTTGTTATCTTGTTGAGTTTTGTAATTATGCTCACAGTTGACGCGTCTGAGGTCAAGACCCTCAAGAATGTGATGGCCGAAGCCAAGAAGGAGGTGGAGGAGGAACGAGCCGCCCGCCGAAAACATGAATCAAGGGTGGAGGAAGTCCAGCAAGAGCTCAAGGATGCCATAAGCAAATGTGAGTCCTTGGAGCGCAAGATTTCAGATCAAGATTCCGAACTGGCTAAGGCCCTCCAAAGCGCGAAGGAGGCCCGGGTTGAAGCCCAAAGCGCCTGCCGGGAGATCCAAGAGGCAAAGCAGATCGCGGCGGGTAAGGCCTTTAATATGCAGAGCAAATTTGTGAGGAGAAGGTACATCTTACTGACACAGGTTTGGAGTTCTACAGGAGCATTTGTGGATCTGCCCCGAAGTATTGTTGATGCTACGGAGTTCTTCCGAGCTGAAGAGGGGAGCTCGGCGGAGAAGCTGTTCTAGTCGCAGTACCTTGCGCCAGAGCATCCAGTGCCCCTCAGCGATCAGCTGAAACAGTTGACCGAACTGCATAGGGTGGCCAGATTAGCTATGAAGGATATTATAGTCCGTCTCTGGTCCGCCAAACCCATACCCAACAGCTACTTCGGGCTCGTGAAGCAGCTAGTCGATGTCTGCCCCCGGCTTGATGCCATAAAGCGGTCGGTCTGTATCGAAGATGCCCGGATGGCCTTCACCCGTGTCAAAGTGCAGTGGGCGAAGATGAATGCCATCAAGCTCACAACCGAGGGACCGCCGCAGGCAAGGAGCACCGCACGCTGGAGCGGTATTTTGATGAAGTCCTGGAAGGATCCCGCATTGTAGAGGGCCAGTGTTCGAAGGACATTATTTTTGAATGAATGTATCCGTGCTGCCTGAACTTTGTATTATGAAACAAGGCTTATGTATAATATGTTGCTTGTTTTACCTCAAATTATTTTCCTCCTGTGCGGCCGTTTACGGTATCTGAGAGTTGGCCATTCGTCGGCTTCAGCCCCCACGTAGGTAGTACGGGGGTGTTCGGAATAGCACCTGAACACACTTGACACAACGGCTTGGTCCTTGAAGGAGGTGTTAGTGTGGCGAACCAGGCAATCAGACTATGTGGCTTTATCGCTCTCACTTAGCCATAGGAGTTTGACAATGGGATTGTAGGCGCAGCCCCTAGTATTATTCGATTATCCAAACTTGGGTGCTGTAGACGCTTGACCGGGTGAAGACCGGTCCTTCCCGTAATATGAAAAAAATTGCAAGAGATTTATACTTAGTCACCGAATAGCTGACCAGCTCTCGCCGCACCATGACGGTCAGTTTTCGGCTTTCTCTACTGAGGTGTTTATCCTGATGATTCAGAAACACAATCGCAGTAGTTCTCCCTTTACTACCTTAGCCGAACAAGCAGAACGTAGGGCAGTAACCACAGGACCCGGGCAACCCAACTATTGACCAAAGACATGATTCGGGGTCGATGCATATAATGCTATATTCGGGATGCCGAATTGTACTATAAAAGTGTTTGGACTTATTTTATTTTTAAGAGATGTACGTGGCTGAATGGAGCCCCTGGCGATTTAAGTCATACCGAGGTGTACATGACAATCGGATGAAAAAGAGGGAATACAGATTAGGAAATAAGCCTGTACCGAATAGGTTGAGCAAAAAAATGTTTCCATTATAGTTTGATTGATACGTCAAAACGTATTTGTACAAATAATGCGATAAGCATCGAGGTTATTTTACATGCCGAGCACAAGGGAAAGCTGTGTACAGGTCCTAAAAAGGAAGAGGTGTTCTCTAAAGATCCTTTAGATACTCCATCGCATCTCTGCGCTGCTTTTCTCCTTGGTGTATTATCCTTTGAGAGGATCAACGGTCGGGTTTTCATAAGGGGCCTGGAAAAAGGGCCCTTGGTACCATCGAAAGGTGATTTGGGTTGTAAGGAACCTGAAAAAAATAAGAAAAAAGAGGATATGAGGGTCCAGATAGGGTTGAGCCGTATTGTGGACTTTATCTTTAATATCTTTGCCCATGGTATCTTTAGTGCGTAGTTATGTACGCGCGGTACATATGCCGCAATTCGGTTGGGGCTGAGACGGAGGCCGCATTGCTAATCGAGCTCCCTGTTTGACATTGTTCAGGGGCTTGACTGCTGATGTAGTATTTGGCTTGATAAGGCCGCCCTGTACTTCCGCTGCAAGGGCCGTGGTGTGCTCCTCAGTACGAAGGGAGCGCTCCATGTTTCCATTGATTGTTATAACACCGCGTGGTTGGGGCATCTTGAGTTTGAGATAGGCATAGTGCGGGATCGCATTGAAGCGAGCAAACGCGGTTCGTCCGAGCAGTGCATGATAGCCACTGCGGAAAGGGACAACGTCGAAGATCAAGTCTTCGCTTCGGAAGTTGTTCGGCGAACCGAAGACGACTTCCAATGTGATTGAGTCCGTGCAGCGGGCCTCTACACCAGGTATTACTCCTTTAAAGGTAGTTTTGGTGGGCTTGATTCTTGACGAATCAATACCCATTTTGCGGACCGTGTCCTGATAGAGCAGGTTAAGACTGTTGTCGCCGTCCATGAGGACTCGCGTGAGGTGGAATCCATCGATAATTGGGTCGAGGACCAACACGGCCGAACCTCCATGACGGATACTGGTCGAATGGTCTCTGCGATTGAAAGTGATCGGACAGGCTAACCATGGGTTGAATTTTGGGGCGACTGGCTCTATCGCATAGACGTCCCTTAACGCGCGCTTGCGCTCCCGCTTGGGGATGTGAGTAATGTATATCATATTCACCGTTTTGACCTCGGGGGAAATTTCTTATGTCCCCTGTGTTCGGTGGGCGAGGCTCCTCATCGTCGTCCTTGCTGGGCGACCCTTTATCCATATGTTCAGTGTTTAACTTACAGGCCTGTTTAAAGACCAAACAACTTCTATTGGTATGGTTGGCAGGCTTGTCGGGGGTGCCGTGAATCTGGCAAGGTCGATCGAGTATTCGGTCCAAGCTAGATGAACCGTCTTTGTTTCTTTTGAATGGCTTCTTCCGCTGACCGGATTTGCAGCCACTGAATCCGGTGTTGACTGCTGTGTCTTCGGTATTGTCATTGTTGCTTCGACGCTTGTGTTTGTTGCATCGGGGCCTGCCATTGCCGTTTCTGGCTTCAGAAGTGCCAGGGCGCTGGTACTGTTGTTGCTACGGGCTAGCCAGCTATCTTCGCCCATGCAAAAGCGGGTCATGAGTGTTGTAAGGGCTGCCATGGACTTCGGCTTCTCTTGGCCGGGGTGTCAGGCGAGCTATTTTTTGTGGATACTGTGTTAAAAGGCCGCTAGGGCTTCGGCGTCCGGACGGTCGACAATCTGGTTCTTTTTAATTAGGAACCTGGTCCAGAATTTTTTGGCTGACTCTCCGGGCTGCTGGACTATGTGACTGAGGTCATCGGCATCCGGAGGCCGGATATAAGTGCCTTGGAAGTTGTCTCTAAAGGCATCTTCCAAGTCTTCCCAGCTTCCAACAGAGTTTTCTGAGAGGCTATTTAACCAGTGCCGAGCTGGTCCCTTAAGTTTTAGGGGGAGGTATTTTATGGCATGTAGATCATCACCGCGAGCCATCTGAATGTGGAGAAGAAAATCTTCAATCCATACTGCGGGATCTGTTGTACCATCATATGATTCAATGTTCACGAGTTTAAACCCTTCTGGGAACTGGTGCTCCATTACCTCATCGGTGAAGCATAGGGGGTGTGCGGCGCCTCTGTATCGGGCCACGTCACGATGCAGTTCGGATGAAGTCCGTATGCGGTTTACGGCCCGGGTGAGGTTATGCTTGTCACGCCGGGCGTGATAGCCATCTTCTCACGCCGGGGCATGGCCCCATGATCCGTAGATTGATCTGGTCTGACCGACTCCATTGTCCAGGTCCTGTCGTAGGTCATAGGTGTATCCTAGAGCCGTTGTTTCTCTGCCTCTATGGCGAGGTGGTGCAGGCTGGTGTTCGGCTTGAGTTGTCGCTCTGTCCCGGCCACATGGTGGTCGGTCAGGTCTGTCAGCAGCGTCACGCGTTGGCGGTATGGGCTCCAGGTCCTCATCGTCGAATTGGGGTAGCAGCTTGCGCTTCGGGTAGCTCTTTGTTGGGCGTTTGAGGCCGTACTCTTTGGCTGCCAGGACTTTAGTCCATCTGCCGTTGAGCGTATCTTGTTCTGATTGGAGCTGTTGTTGCTTCTTTTTTAGGCTTTTTGCAGTTGCGATTAGCTGGCGCTTAAATCGTTCTTGTTTGAGGGGTTCCTATGGCATGATGAAATCTTCGTTGCCGAGGCTCACATCATCTTCGGAGAGTGGTAGATAGTTGCTATCCTCCGAGTCCTCATTCCCTACCGGTTCGTTAGGGTTAACTTGCCCTTCCTCCCAATCATCCTGTTCGGATGTTGGTTCGGTGGGGGCTTCTTGGTCTTCGGTGTTCTCCGGAGTATTATTGTCTCTGGTGCCGGTATTGCTATCTTTTTCGCGACGCGATCTAGAGCGGCGCCGCTGACGTCAACGCTTTGGTGGTATCTCAGAAGGTTTGTCCTCGACTGGATCATTCTCAGCATCGCCGTCATCCTCTTTGGGTGTGTCCACCATGTACACGTCATATGAGGAAGTGGTCATCCAGCGTCCGGTGAATGGCGGGTTTTGGCCTTGCTCATCTCCGGCATCGTCGTCCATACCGTCGATGTCTTCGGAGGCGTAGTCGAGCATGTTGGTTAAATCCTCGACAGTGGCTATGAAGTGGGTGGTGAGTGGGACGTAAAATTCCTCGCTCTCAGCCCCTAGCATGGGCTGGGCGTAGTTCGGCAGTGATTCATCTGCAATGGCGAGGGATCACATTAGGTCCAGGGCCTCGCTTAAAGGCGAGGATTGGACACGGAGACAAGAGTCTTTGGCGCTAAGTGAGAAAAAGGCCTCTTGGTCGCGCCTGCTTGCCGCGGACCTCGAGAGTCCAAAATTAGGATCCGGGGACGAGTCCGACCCTTCAATGACAAGGGGCGTCCAGCTAGGCTCCAGGCTTGCTGATGACACAGTCCTACCTGGATCTGCGGTAGTGAGCTCCATAATTTTGGAGAGTCCGGTGGGTTCCAAAATCCCATCTTCGGACCTAGCAGTTTGCTCCGGATCTAAGGCCAGAGCAACGGTCGGCATCGCGAACCCTTCAAAGACTAAGTCTCCTCGGATACCAGCGACGTAGTTCAGATTTCCAAAACTGATTTGATGATCAGGGGCGTAGCTGTCGATTTGCTTCAAGTAGCCAATCGAGTTGGCGCACAATGTGAAGCCGCCGAATACGAAAACTTGGCCAGGGAGAAACGTCTCCCTCAAGGAGGCATTGTTGTATATGATCAATGGAGCCATCGAGCCTTCTACCGATGACACAGTGGAACTCTCAATGAAAGCACCAATGTCGGTGTCAAAACCGGCAGATCTCGGGTAGGGCGTCCTGAACTGTGTGTCTAAGGATCGAAGGTAACAGGAGGCAGGGGACATCATGTTTACCCAGGTTCGGGCCCTCTTAATGGAGGTAATACCCTACTTCCTGCTTGATTGACTTTGATGAGTATAGGGGTTACAAGAGTTCATCTACCTCGAGATCGTAATGGCTAAACCCTAGATGTCTAGCATGTATGATTGTGGTCGCCTCTACGGACTAAACCCTCCAGTTTATATAGACACCGGAGGGGCCTAGGGTTGTACAGAGTCGGTTTACAGAGAAAGGAAAATACATATCATGACACCTAGCTTGCCATCCACGCAAAGGAGAGTCCCATCCGGACACGGGGGGAGGCCCTCTGGCTTATATCTTCATGACCCATTAGTTCGGCCCAGGTCACATAGCCCGTACACCTGAGGACCCCATGATCCAGGACTTCCTAAATGGCAGAAGGAGTGGCTCTACATTACGGAATCACGGGATGCGGCCTGGACGGTGGCTCCGAAACTCAGATCCAGACCCCCAGCGAGATTGACCTCGTGGACCAAGAAGGGGCTTGACTGGGGATCCATCGACGAGGTGAAGATGCTGCAAAAACGCATCTCCAATGTGATGGAGACCAGCGCCAATCTGACCAACGTGGTCCAGATAATGCTTGGTCGCCGCCTCCTTCCTTGCGAGCAGAGGGCCACTCCAACATGGTCTTTCAAGTCGGAGGACCCGGCCACTGTGCAGTACTTCTTCGGCAGTACCCACGACAAGGTGTGGAAGCTGTTGTTCAAGCCTCAGGACGAGTAGCCGGCCGAGAAGGAAGACATCGGCCTCGACGCCGCCAATCCCCCGAAGAAGGTAACTGATCTTTTGCCCGATTTGTATTCGGACGCTCGTGTTGCGCAAAGTCCCTCCTAAGTTTCTTTTTGTTGCCTCCACGGAGCTGGCTTGAGAAGGCCAAGAAGATTAGCAGCCCGGCTCCGCTGCCCGAAAAGCCTCGAACAGCCCAACTGGAGGAGCTGCCAGTTGTGGCGCCTTACAAGGCGCCAGAGAAAAAAGGAAAGAAGTAGAAAGATCAACCGGAGGCCAGGGAAGGCCTCCGTCGAAGAGTGATTGTATTAAGTTTTCAACTGGACCTTTTGCTTTATAATGCAGCCTGTTTGTATGTTATATACTATCGTGTTTTTACTGTGTGCAGCCGTTTATTATTCTGATAGTTACCAGTGGTTGGCTTTAGCCCCCAAGTGAATATTACGAGGGGTGTTTCGTCTCCGCACCGTTACCCTTAGCCGTCGTCTCGGTGCCCGAAGGTGGTAGTGCATGAGAGAGACTAGGCAATCAGACTATGCGGCTTTATTACTTTCAGTTAGCCATAGGAGTTTGACTGCGGGGCTAATGACTAGCCCCCAATGCTTTGTGATGTACGGGGAAGCCGAGGCATGCCTTTTAGAATCATAGGGTTTGTGCTAGACCAAACCCTGTGTATGACACGGATCAATCGCCAACAATTTTTATGTTTAACACTTGTCATCAGATCGCCGACCAATTCATGCTTACTATGACGGTCAGTTTTCGGCTTTCTCCCCTGAGGTGCTTAACTGAGCTAGCCATAAGTACAATCGCATGGGTTCTCCCTTTACCTTCTTAGTCGAACGTGCGGAACGTAAGAAGGCAAACACAGGACCCGGGCAACCCAACTATTGACCCAAGACATAGTTCGAAACTAATGCATATAGTTCAATATCCGAGACGCCGAAACTGGTGCTGGACTTAGTACGTAGAGCTGATGAAAATATAAAGCCCTTGATCAATTAACCGATTTGTATTTGCTACACAATGTGTGCATGCCAAGTTGTTCGAAGAGCAGAAAAAAGAAGAAGAAAGACCCCACAATACAAATGCCCGAACACCATAAAAGGTGTTTTTATTTTCCATAAACTCGGGACGTCTATCAGTACAATTCGAACTACCGAGGCGTTTATTACGAGTAAGAAAAGAAAATTTTACAGATAAAGGTTTACACAGAGCCTTGATTCGTGGGTCGAAGCCTCAACTGTGCCCTGCTACACATCTGCGCCTTTGCTTCTGCTGGGTGGGTGGGCGTCCGTGTAGAAGAACGCATGCTCGTGAGGGGGGGATTAAATAGGAACCTTGAGAGGTGGCCATGTTGTCACAGCTTGATGTTGGGCGAATCCGGGGCCGTACTCGTTGCTTGTCCGAGGATGTGGTGATGCCATAGTTCGGTTGAGCCGAACACATGGTGTTATTGTTTGATATAAGCCCCCACGGCCGCCCATGGTATCTTGACCGCAAAGTTGTGTTGGCGAGGCACGTAGAGCGCAATGATGGTGGGTGTGCCGTGGGGAGTGTATCCCTATTTGCGGCGTACGCAAGCCAGCTCGCATGACGGGGATCGGTTCTAGCATGTTTGCTTGCATCTATGGCCTTTACGGCGGTCTGGTATCTAGGCCCGTTGGCGCCGGCTTGGTCTTCGGCTGCTAGGGCTGCGGTATGTTCCTCGGTCCGGAGTGAGCGCTCTGTATTGCCGTTGATTGTTATGACACCTGAAGGGCCAGTCATCTTCAGCTTGAGGTATGCATAATGCGGGACGGTGTTGAATTTAGCAAACGTCGTTCGTATGAGGAGGGCATGGTAGCCTCTGCGAAAAGGGGCAATATCGAAGATCAAGTCTTCACTGCGAAAGTTGCCTGGTGAGCCGAATACTACTTCCAGAGTCATTGTGCCTGAGCAGCGGGCCTCTACGCCCAGAATAACCCCCTTAAAGGTGGTGTTACTGGGTTTGATCCTTGACGGATCGATCCCATTTTCTCACTATGTCAGCATAGATCGGATTGAGGCTACTGCCTCCATCCATAAGGACTCTTGTGAGGTGGTACCCATCGACGATGGGGTCGAGAACCAGGGCCGCCGATCCTCCATGACGGATACTGGCCGGATGGTCCCTGCGATCGAAAGTGATCGGGCAAGCCGACCATGGGTCAAACTTTGGCGCTATGCGCTCAACGGCATAAACATCTTATAGCACGTTCTTCCTCTCCTTTCTTGGTATATGGGTGGCGTAGATCATGTTCACCGTGTTGACCGTGTTGACCTCGGGAGGGAAGGGCTTTTGGCCTCCACTGTTCAGCCTGCGGGGCTCCTCATCGTCCTTGCTCCGAGGGCTTTTGCCAGAGTCCACGGCTGTGAGCTTGTCGGCTTGTTTTATCACCCAACAGTTACAGTTGGTGTGGTTGGCGGGCTTCTCAGGGGTGCCATGGATCTGGCAGGGCCTGTCCAGGATCGCATCCAACTTGGTTGGTCCGTCTGGTTGCCTTTAGAAGGACTTATCCATGACCCGGACTACGGATTACGGAACCCGACATTTACTGCCGTCTCGTCGACTTCTCCATCGCTGTGGCGACACTTGTTTCGTGTTGAGCCATGCCTTTCCGTTCCCGTCCCGGACTTCAGAGGTGCCGGGGGCTTCTGGGTTGGTGCTTCTACGAGCCAGCCAACTATCCTCTCCGGCGCAGAAGCGGGTCATCAAGGAGGTAAGCGCTGCCATTGTCCTCGGCTTGTCCTGGCCTAGCTGACGTGCTAGCCATTCGTCTCGAATATTGTGCTTCAAGGCGGCTATAGCTTCGGCATCTGGACAATCGACGATCTGATTTTTCTTGGTCAAGAACCGGTTCCAAAATTGTCGAGCTGACTCTCCGGGTTGTTGGATTACGTGGCTCAGGTTATCAGCGTCCGCGGGCCGGACATAAGTGCCTTGAAAGTTAGCTCGGAAGGCGTCCTCGAGCTCCTCCCAGCACCATATGGAGTCTTTGAGGAGGCTATTTAACCAGTGTCTGGTTGGACCTTTGAGCTTCAACGGTAGGTACTTGATGGCGTGGAGTCATCTCCTCGTGCCATATGAATGTGCAGCAGAAAGCCTTTGGTCCACACAGCCGGATCTGCTTTCCTGTCGTATGGCTCGATATTTACGGGTTTGAATCCTTCCGGAAATTGGTGGTGCATCACCCTGTCCGTGAAACACAGGGGGTGAGCGGCGCCTCTGACTCGGGCTACGTCGCGCCGGAGATCGTCTGTCATCCAGGCTCGTTGTTGTTTCTGAGCTCTATCATTTTTGTCTAGCCAGGCTTGGTAACTATCCCGTCTAACGGGAGGATCATCTTTGGGTCCGTAAATGGACCTCGTGAAACCCGCCCGAGCGTCCAAGTCGCGTCGTAGGTCATACTCATAAACTGGCCGTAATGGCTCCTTGCCTTGATGGCGAGGTGGGGTAGGGGGCTGTTCGGATTTATCAGCTATCCTGTCCCGTCCTCGACGGGGGTGGTCCGGCTGTTCCGCCTGAGTGTGCCTTGGAGGTGCTTGCTCTATTGCTTCGTCATCGAATTGCGGCAATAGTTTTGGCATTGGGTAGCTTTTGGTCTGTCGCATGTGGCCGTACTCCTTCTCGGCTGCTAGGACCTTGGTCCATCTTTCATTAAGGGTATCCTGTTCGGCCTTTTTTGTCGCAGTTTATTCAGGCTACGCGCGGTGGCAATGAGCTGCCATTCGAACCGCTCTTGATCCAGCGGGTCTTCGGGGACGATGAAATCGTCGTCACCCAAACTGACCTCCTCTTCAGAATGGGGGATGTAGTTGCTGTCTTCGGAGTCATTGAGGTCCTCGAGATTGAGCGGGTCCTCATGCTCTCCGTGGTCATCTTGTGGTTGTTCATCGGCACCGTGGTCGCCGAGGTTGTCTGTATTGTCTGGAGTGTCATTCTCCCCGGTGTCTGTGTTGCTAGCATGGCTTCGACGTGCCCTGGAGCGGAGACGCTGTCTGTGGCATTTTGGCAGCTCGTCGCTGGGCTTGCCATTATCCTTCCTGGGGGTGTCGCCGTCATCTTTCGGAGTGTCCACCATATAGACGTCGTAAGTGGACATGGTCGTCCAGCGGCCGGTGACGGGGGGAGCGGCATCGGCATTGGCCGTGGCTCCATTGTCTTTGCCAATGGAATCAACATTTTCCGAGGTGTAGTCCAAAATGTCGGTTAAGTCCTCGATTATGGCCACTAGGTGGGTGCTGGGTGGGATGTAAAATTCCCTGTAATTTACCTCGAGGGGTTGCTGGACGCGGGCCGAGGGCGGGTTATCTCAAATAGCCATCATCTGGATTCGGTCAAGCACCTCGTTTAGCAAGACGAGGCTTGCCAAGCCGGTACGTGGTGGCCGCTCGGGACCGGTCTCTGTTGTGGCAAGGTGAGGGGCGATCCAGGTCCGGACCGAATCCTGGGTTTCCGGGGCCGATTTGACCTCGAGGCCCGGGGTCGGACTCGTGACCGGACAGTCAGGAGAGACCGAGGGTAACGCCTGGTCTTCGGATGCCACCTCCGTATTGGTGCTTGCAGCCGGATTAGTCTGGGGGGTTCGGCCGAGAGTGATTCTTGGTTTCCGTACGATGACCTGTCATTGGGGCTTAAGGCCAGATCTATCTTGTGAGGAGAGGGTTCGGGCGAGAGTGACTCCTGGCATCCGAACACCGCTTCTGCGCAGAGGCCTGAAGCTGGGTCTTTGGCGGGTATCGCTGGCATGGTTGAAGGGGATTCTTGGCCTCCGGACAGGGCGGAGCCGTCCGAGCTCGAGGCCGGCTGAGGGGTTGAGGCCGATTCGTAGATCGGATCGGGAGAAAGCTCCGGAGCAGGTACTGCGGGGCCCATAGGGGTACCCGGTGAGGTTGCGAGTCCGGCGAAGACCAGATCGCCTCGGGGGTCCATGATGTACTCCAGGTTGCCGAATCTAATCCGGTGCTCGGGGCGAAATTGTTGATTTGGTCTAGATGAACAGTTGGGTTGGCGTGTAGCACGATGCTGCTGAACGCGAAGAGCTAGCCAGGGACAAAGAGGTCCCCGGAGCTGACGCCATCTCCGATGATCAGGCGAGCCATCGATCCTTAGGTGACCCAACAACGGAACTCTTAATGAAAGCACCAATGTGGATGTCAAAATCGGCGGATCTCGGGTTAGGGTTCCGAGCTATGGATCTAGGATCAATGGGGATTAAGGGATCAACATCACGGTGTTTACCCAGGTTCGGGCCCTCTCTAAGAGGTAAAACCCTACATCCTGCTTGATTGTATTTGATGTGTATGGTATGATTACACAGTCGATCTACCTCGAGATCAGGCGAGCTAAATCCTAGGTTGACGAGGGATTGGATGTTGCTCTAGCCCTAAAGACTAAAACCCTTTGGTTTATATAGACACCAGTAGGGTTAGGGTTACATACGGTTGGTTACAACAAAGGAAAGATCACGCTAAATCTTGACTTGGAGGGCACACCACGGCTCCGAAGATCTCCTATCCGGTCACGGGTCCACGCCCTAGCTTGGCTCCACAGTAGCCCATCAGTCCGGCCCATAAGCAACGGTCCGGCGGCCCGAGGACCCCTTAATCCAAGACTCCCTCACTGCCCCTGCCATGCGAATGGAAAGTTTTTCCACTTATAGTGCACACGACCTATGCTGCCAAGCATCCCCAAAAAGCCTCTATCTGCGTAGGTCGCCAACAATCTGGCTGTATCTGCAGCATTTGGCTCTCGCGGGTACTCATGGCCAAACAATGCGACAACGGCCTTGAAGAACCTATACATTGATACGAGACATGTGGACCCACTCATGCGGGCGTACTCATCCACCAGACCACCGGGAATTCTGTATGCAAGCATACAAATAGCCGCAGTGCATTTTTATAAGAGGAGAAGCCAACCTTTCCAAGGGCATCTACCTTGCACTCGAAATAATTATCATGTGCTACCACTCCCTCCCGAATACGATTGAACACATGCCTCGCCATCCAGAAGCGGCTCCGGAATAGATGGAGTATGAAGAGGGGGTTGCTCTAAAAGTAATCGACGTAGAGCAGGGTATGACCGCTCTCTCTGTTGCGATTCAACGCCGGAGCATGGCCCGGGATTAAACCCCTGAACCTCGGGTGTTGCGTACCAATGTGGTCATTGACAACCAATGTAGCAACCACAAACTCCTCGTTGCCCGACAACGAATCATCCGACGAACAAAAGAAGTTGTGAAAAAAACCCGTCCCTACTATCCATGGTTCCTTGGGAGCAAAGTGTCGAAACCTTGCGGTTGTGGTGGAGACGCGACCGGTGAAGAGCACCCCGGCCTCCACCATACAGGCAGCGGCGTGTAGGAGCGGAGACAAGGGCGGCAGGCGGCCTTGCAACACGAGGCTGACGGTGTTGGGGCCGACGGACATCGCCGACGGTCGTGTCCATGCTAGCACCGGCGGTGGCGAAGAAAAGCCCACAAACGGCGACAAAGTTCTCTGAAAAGCGGAAGGGGGCAGGAGTAGATGCGGTGGGGCTGTTAGGCGACCGGCCTGGACAACGACGGAGCGGCTGGAAAATGGGCGGCGATGGGGGAGAGCTGTAGGCCGCGTAGGGAAAGGGAAAAGAAGTTTGTATCACCGACAAGCAGGCCATGGTAAGGATAAGGTTGTGCGTCCCGTCCATCTATGCTCTGTTCGTTTCGACACAAACACGGCCTAAATTAAAAAGCGAAAATAGGTCTGAGTGTGGATAAAAAATAGACTTCCATCCATTTGCAGTCGCTCATTAGGCCGCGATTTATATCCGTTTCCTAGACGGACAAGGACGGATGATGTAGGGTCGCGCGTTGTAGTTGGCACGATTTTCAAAAGACCTCAACTCCGATCGATGTCTCCGTTCCATTTTTCCTCTGCCATGATCAGATCAGGCTGGCGCCCAGGCGGTACATTGATGGCTACACCGATCGATCCGCGTGCCCCGTACGTACGTCAGATCCAGCTTAAGCATATCTTTCTAGTGGAGTCCGGCGCAAGCATTTACGGGTAACAACATGCAGGCCGGACAGGTGTACACGCCGACGCGCGCGTGCGTCGTCGGTGGTTGGGGGTCCGGCCGGTCCGGTGCGTTCTGCGTGCGCCTGCTCACTCCGCGCCGTGACGCACCCAGGTCGGCGGGCCTTTCCACGTCCCGCAGAGCCACAGACGGACGCCGCCGCGGGCGGCGAACCGTGCGGGCGCCCGCCCACGCGCGCCGCCGTCCCGGCAAAGTTTGCTGACGGGCGCCGCGGCCGACGACGGAAGTGCGTGACACCAGCGCGCGCGCGCGCGCACGCGCGAGGCGTGCGTCGCGTGCTGCACGTATGCTTCAGCCAACTTTCCCCCCCTGCCGGTGACGACACACGGGGCACGGGGACCAAAGCCGGCCGGCCGGTGTCCAAAGCCAAGCCGGCAGCGTACGTCACAGGCGGGGCCTAGCGCGAGCACCGGCCGGGCATCCCGTTGGCAGCCGAGAAAATGCGCCCGCGCTGCCCGTTTTATCAGGAGCCACCTGGTTAAAAATGGCCTCTCCGGCACTGAAGTGGAAGTGGACTCATCAGGGAATCGGCGGTGGTGGTGGTTCCGGCTTGTCGTGGTCACCATCCGGAACGGCTTCTAGATCGACCGTGACGTGCAGCCTTTTTTTCTCCTCTCTATCTATCTAATATCCATCTCTGCGTCTTCTTCGGCGACGTGACGGATTCTCGTGCGCCGAAACGGAACTTTCGCTTGGGGGATTACGCTAGCCACAGGCTACTATAGCAGTGGGTGGTGACGTCTAGGACACCTCTTACTGCTAAGGTCCTGCCCCGGAAATATATTCAGGATATATATAGAGATATATTGCATGGGTCAACAATTTCTGCCAGCATCACTCGTGGTGTGATGGCTGACGGCCGTTGAGTCTGTTCATCTTTGCATAGGTGGGCAGTCTATCGTAGAGGTGGACGGACGGAACGGAACGGGGGCAGACCGGTCAGCAGTACTGGACTGCTGGGGCTGCACAGGGGGCTTTCTGGATCCAGCAAAATAAATATCTATCCTGGCGAGATCTGAATCGTGAAGAAACCAGCGACCGATCCCTGCCAGGCGCCAGCTGCCGAGTTTCCTGTTGGAAGGTGCGCGGTTCCTGAAGTGGTAAATTCGCACTAGTCGAAAGAGACGCCAAATGCTGGCGATGCCAGGCTTGCAAGGCAAACAAATCGAGATGCGAACGCAGCTTTCTGCACTCTGTAGCCAGCAGCAGAAGCAAGCGAGGTCTCCTGTTAAAAATAGCGGCTGTCTCCTCGACCGGTCAAAAGACCCGGGAGATCGGACTCGGACCGCATCATTCGGCCCGGCCCGAAGATCGCGCCTTTGCGGCCACATGCTGCTCGCCCGCCCGCGTGCTTCGCCTGCGACACCGAAAGCAACGGATGTTACTTCAGATCCACCGGCTGATTAATAATAATCAAATACTTAAACTGACGACTGAATCATACTGCTGCGGCCTACGGACGGACGGAGCATCGTGATCGGCGAGCCCGCCGTAGGGGGAGGGAGGAAGGACCGGAGGAATATACTAGCATCAGAATATGCGCTGCGCGCACCGATCCCGACGGGCGACGACGCGGTCAGTGGCCAGTGGGATGCAGTGCAGTACACGCCCCCGTCGACATGTCCAGGGAGGGAGCCGCACGATAAAAAGAACAGAACAGAACAGTGTCCCCGTCGACGTCCAACAGGGTGCGACACCGACGCGACGCACGCTTGTTGAGCAGGCAGCACGCACCCAGATCGGGACGCGACGCGAGGCGGGGACCGACCCTACGTAGGCTCGGGTCCGTCCGTCCGAGGTACTACGTGGCCACGCCACGCGCGGGCCGGTGGGTCGGCCGGTCGCGTCTCGATTTGACCCGCCCGCCGCGGAAACGGCCCGCGCCGCGCCGGGCCGCCGGGCCAGCCGGAAAACGGTAGGGAAAAAGAGGCGGGGACGGGGCGCCTAATCCGTTGTCTCTATCGCATAAACTCCATGGATCTCGGGCCGGCGCCGAGCTGCTACCGCCGTGGTGGCGTGGGGACGGTGGAGTCACGCCCCGCCAGCCTATGGCTCCGGGTCAAATGCGGCTCGCGTATTCTTTCTTTCCCGACGAGTTGCGCCAGCATCGCGAACTGCCCCGGAGGCCCCGGTCAAAAGAGGGAAACGCATCCGGGTCCGCGGAGATCTACCGCGCCTTTACGGTACGGTGACGCGAGATCTACCGTGCGCGCCGTGGAGTACCTACCTACCTGTTGCGGTAGATCAAACGGGTCGTGGCCCGTCTATCTGCCCTGGACCCGCTCGTACAGACGCGCCCGGCACGCGTTCAAATTTTTCTCCAGATAAAACTGGTTTTTTAGGGGTGATAAAACTGGGTTTATACCGAGTTTTCAGGTTTTCGGGACGTTTGTCATCGTGGTCCAGAGACTCCTCTGGATTTCAACGTGGCACGCATGATGAAAATAGCGGTCCATAGCCCAGACCCGTCAACAAGTAGGCCGCCAGGAAGTTTCTCCTGTGCATCGGGGCCCACAGCTCAGCAAAAAATTACAGGCTGTGCAATATACTACTACTATCGTCACCGTATAATGAGAAAAATCTTAGAATATCTTGCAAAAATGGCCATCATTTATTCGCTTGCACCAAGGAAATCCAGCAATCAATTTTTCCTCCTTCGGCCAATCGTGGTCTAAAATAGCAGCGCAAAAGAGGGAGTGCTTTACCATCCTTTTTCAGGAACAAATTAATGGCACGGTCTAAAATTGGAAGAAGTTAAACAAGTTCTATCAACGGGGTTTCCATGCCAGGAAGAATATAACTGGGTGCCAGTAGTACATCATCAATCTTGGGAAGAAGATAAATGAGTCATAGCAATGCAATCTCAATACAAGTCCATACATTATATAGTGCATATCTTTTAGCAAAAAAATTAATGACATATTTCAGTGTTAGGAAGAAATTAAATGGGTACTAACAATGTTAGTATTTCAATACCAGGAAGATGATAGATGTGTATTAGTTTCCCAAATCTTGTGATTAAACTTTAGGTGTTGCTCATATTTCTGGAATCCTTTTACGCAGAATGTTAATGAAATGTTTTAATTTTAGATACGGAGTAGATCATAAATGCATTTATATCCTCCCTATAATTACAAAAATGTTCCAAATATACAAGCAACACCATACTTATCAAGATTTTTTCTTTAACCATAAGATTTGGAAATTTAGTGTGCATTCATCATCTTCCTACTATTGAATTAATAGTGTTAATACCTGTTTAATTTCTCTCTAAATTTGAAATATGCCATTAATTTTTTGCAAAAAAAAATCAAAATTATGGGTGAATAGGTTTATATTTTTATTTAATTGAAATATTTGGAAAATATTATGCATTAAAAAGTCAGAATTAATGAATATTTTTTCTTGAAAACGCTTGATTAAAGGAGTACTTGATTTGTGGTCCCCAATATTTTTAGAAATTGCTACCTAGTGGGTCGGGTTGCCCTAGAAGCTTCCAAACACAATAGAAAAAATAGGGCGTGACACAACTTTAACAAGTATAACCCTGAAACATAACAAAATGCATATACACCCTTGATTTTTGTTTTTATAGAAAACCCTTGAAATTTTGCAATGTCCTCCTCCAAGGAAGTTGATGGTGTCAACGTAAAATGACTTAATATATGGCGGTAATCCTTGAATGATCCGCCATGCCTACCATCGGTAACACAAGGAGAGGGCCTTTGATTCATGTCGGCTAAGGAGGGACTCCATTGAGATCAACGTTGCCACATAACACCACAGTCCTTCTGGATTGCGATCCTAAGGAAGCTAGGAACATATGATGTATTTTCGACTTTGGGTCTGCAGTAACACCAACGAGCATCTTATATTCTTACGGAGGGAGTATATAGTAACCCTTTAGAAAACGGAAGCAAGTGACAAATTGGGGGGGGGGGACTTGCAACACAAAAGGATAACATGACGAGTGAAGGGAGATGAAATGTGGGGTCAATGCGAAGATTATTGACCCAAAGTGCCACAAGGAAAGTTTATACAAGCACATACATGATAAATCACTAACGAACCTCGCAATAATGTTGATCCAATCTTTCCACCTATAACATGGCAATGAACATTAGGGAAGGAGTTTGATGGGTGCAAACCTACAGTAGAGGATACTCGATAGGAGGAAGCATGTAGATCTACTACTATATAACTGCAACACTGCACAATGTTGGGAGTAGGGAATTTGAACTACCTCGCGGCAAGCGTTGAGCCATTAAAGAGCGAAGAAGGGTATGCGGAGGACAAATTGGTGTCGTCTCTTGTTGTGGGATCTGAAGTCTCATGTCGTTGTTTATAGAACTTCTCTCATGCGCTAGTTACCGTCACATGGGTGTGCGTGTCACACATGTGATCGTAAAAAACCCAACAATTAAAGTTTAAGATCACCAGACTTATGCAACACTCGGAATAGTATAAATTTTTAGAATTCAATTCGTATATCCAAGAATGAAATGTTCCCGATCCTTGCGATCATGGTCCTATATTTGGAAGAGTTTTGGTGTAGCCTTATTTGGGGAGGACATAGATTGTCGGGGATAATTACGAAGCCTGGTTATGGATATCTCTTGAGAGATGTAGCTCCCATATTAAATGCTAGTGAAGAAATCTCGCTCTTTGGATCAACATACTTTGACGGTTGAGACCGGATAGATGTTTAGAACTAAATGCACTTGGTGGCAAACAAACCAACGTGGATGCAGGATTGGAGATATGTATGGGTAAGATGGATTGGATTCTTTGCTCTTCGTGCTTTTAGAGGGGTGGTAGATGATAGGCCACTCTCATGGATGAGACGATTATATGACATGTGGACCACTTCGATATTTCCATTATTTCGTCCACTATGTCATTATGTTTCCTTTTTTTCTATTATCTTTCACCCCTGAATTCAATGTACACGTATTCCATGGATGTCGTGAGACGAAGATATCCCTTAGGTTTGTGTTATACAAAGTCGAGTCGAACACAAACACCTGGATGTAACATTATAATTTTTGCACCATGACTCAACTACCATATTATGCATGCATAACTAACATTGTTGTTTTCTGAAAATGCAATTTCTTAGATAACAAGTTTGAATTGCTTATACAACATACCATCTCACTATATCTGATAGCGCAAAAGAAAAAAACCTTCTAAGAACACCATTGTCTTCCAAATACTCAGAATGACACGTGTTGCAAACAGGCAAGGGGGAGGGGGTGCAGGAAAAGAATAGGAGAAGCACGAGGCCATGTGGTCGGCATGATGCCTTTTTAAATTCAAATTCGAGAGTAACCATTGGTTAGATTCGCGTGCTTAACTAGTGGTCATTGTTTTTTCGAAAGTATCTTCGTTTGAGCAAGTGAGCTGTCATCTTATGAAAATGCGTTTGTTGTGGCTTGGAAGTCGAGCCATCTTACTCTATCGATAACAGAAAAGAGAGTTCTACACACACCAGTAGGATCCAGAATGCTCAGCACCATCATGGGCTCCGAAACTTCTTTTGTTGTATCTTGGATGATGTGTCATCATACTCTATCGATACCGCCAAATGGACTCTTCTACACACTCCGTTGGGCTCCAAAATACTTAGGACCGACATGGGCTCCAAAGCAGGCCGAAAGAGGAAATGAGGGGAGGGCGTGGAAACCGAGTAGAAGAAGCGCGCGACCACGTGGCAGGCATTGATGGCTTTTCAAATTCAAATAAAAAAGTAACCGTTGATTAAATTCACATGCTTAACTTATGAAAATGCAACCGTTTATAGTTAAAAACTTTCCTGTGGCTTGGATGATGTATCATCTTACTATGTATGATAAAGTAAAAAAACAACGACCTTCTAAGAACACTGTTGGACTCCGAAATCCCCAAAACCTACATGACCTGCTAACAAGCCTAAAGAGGAAACGATGGGAAGGCGCGGGAAAGGAGTTCGAGAAGCGCGGGACCACGTGGCGAACGTTGGTGAGTTTCCAAATTCAAATCAGGGATAACCGTTGATTACATTCGCGCGCTTATCTAACGGTCATCCTTTTTTATATTGCAATTTCTTCCGACCATATGCTAACGATCATCTTTTCAAAGGCTTTAGCATATCTCTGGACGATGTATCATCTTACATTATTTGATACTTCAAAAGGGACGCTCTTCTAAGAACACCTCTATAGTCCAAATACCTAACACCGACACATGCTTCAGAAAAAGGCGAAAGAGGAAATGGGGGGAATGTGGGGGAAGGAATAGGGGGTGAGACGACGTGGCATGCATTTGTGACCCTTTAAAATTAAGAGTAACCGTTGATTGAATTCCCGCGCTTAACCAACGGTCATCATTTTTTAAATGGACCATCTCTTAAGAAACTTTTATCATGGCATGGAGATGTATGGTATTACTCTGCCTAATAATGCAAAAGAAAAGAACTCAGAATATCGATGGAATCCGGAATACCTAGCATGGTACCACCTGTACGGGCTATCAAACAGCCGAACGAGGAAATGAGTGGACGTCGCGGAAAATAATAGGAGAAGCACGGGGCTACATGGCGGGAGTTTGCCACCTTTTTCAAACTTAAGAGTAACCGTTGATTTGGATTCGCACGCTTAACCAACGGTCGTCGTTTTTCAAAATTTTGAAAATGACCATCTCTTCAAAAACCTTTTATCATAAAGGGGACGCATAACATCCTACTCCGGGATAACCCAAAAGGGATGATCTTCTAAGAATATCGATGGAGTCTGAAGCACCTAGCACCAAAAGAGGAAACGAGCGGAAAGCGCGGGAAAAGAGTAGGAGAAGCGCAAAACCACGTGGCGGGCGTTCGCGGCCTTCCGAGCTTAAGACCCACCGTTGATTGGATTCACGCGCTTAACCAACGGTAGCCGAATCGTTTTTCAAAAATTCCAATTTCTTTTGATGGGCATAACCTAAAAGACCACCTCCTCACAAAACCCTACCACTCCTTGGATGGCACTGCCATATTTGCTCTACCCTACTGTTCAACACAATTACAAATTTAGTCTCCTAGAAATACACCTCAAAGACCACACATTTATGCAAGGAGACCTCCCTGCAGGTTTACGAGGAGGACCCCGCAGAGCACACGGAATCGCGAGAGGAGGCCGTGTGAAGCCAGCCAGAGGCCAGAGTTTGTTTCCAACAAAACCAAAAAAAGAAGACCCGTAGGGGAGGCAGTTTGTTGGCGGATCGGGTCCATATCCGAACCACTTTTCGGCTGGCCGCAGGCAGCAGGCCGCACCACGCCTCCTCCTCCCTCCGTCTCTCACTACAAGTAGCCGCGGCCAGCGCCCGCAGGAAGAGAGAGATCTGAGCAGGAGAGTCGAGTCCTCGGAATAAATCACGCCAAAACCCAACCCGAAGCGCACAACAGAAACACACAGAACGGAGGCCGACGCCGCGAGAGAGGGACACAGATCCGTCTCGCCGACCGATCGCGCACGCGCCCGGATCGATCTCGCTCGTCCCGTCCCGCCGCGCCCGGAGCGGAGCGGGTCGACGGCGGAGGAGAGGTGCTGCCCGGATCCGCGGCCTGAGTTGTAAGTGCTCCCCTGCTTCGAGATCTTCTGCCTTTTGTTTTTGTCAATCTATCTGTGCGTGATGGGGCCTCGGTTTCGTGCCGGGTTTCGTTCGTCGTTGGCGGATTGCGTGTTTGATCTGTGATCCGGGCGAGGCGGGGGCTGACGGGGCGGTGTTGTTTTTGGCTCTGGCGTGCAGGATCGGGGCGTGATCCGCGGTTGTGCGGCAATGACGGCCGAGGGGACGGCGCGCGGCGGCGCCGGCGAGGCGCCCAAGGCGGAATTGGCGGCGGCCAAGGCGGTCTCCCCCACGGGGGAGGAGCGCGAGGGGGTGGGCGGCCCCTTCGTGATCGTCAACGGCGACTCGGACGGCCACTCGGACCCGGGCTCGGACACGGGCGCCGGGGCCGACCTGGATTCCCGCCCGGAGGAGGAGGATCTGCCCCGGGCCAATGCAGCCCCGGCTGCTGGCGCGGGCGGAGATCACCCCACCGCCGGTGGGGAATTGGCCGCTCCCGACGGCGCCGTTGGCCTTCCATCTTCCAACGGGCATGCTAGCCCCGCTGTAGTGGTGGAGTCTGAGGTTGACGGTGTGGGCGAAGTAGAAGGTGAGGGAGGCCACAATTCTGAAGCTGGACCGGGGGACCAGGGCACTGCTGCCGCTGGAGAGCTTGATGGTCAAGATGCAGCAACAGAACTTAAGATTGACCATGCTGACGCTGGTGATGATTCTGCTCCACCTGCCGTGGAATCCGTGCTTAATGTCAAGGATGGAGAAAGTGAAAAAGGTGCTGCCACTGAGGTTGTTGCTCCTGAAGAACAGCAGGATGGAGAGAAGAATGCTCCAGCAGAGTCCAGTGGTTCAGATAACCCGCCCACACATGCTGAGTCTGGTTCCATTGTCTTGGAGTCTCAGGGCAGTGGCGAGCAGAGCAAAGGAGAAGAGATTGCTGCTGAGATCATGGAGCCAGGTACAGATGGATCAGGTGTCTCGGGGTTGACTGGACAACATGATGCTGACACAAGTGTGACTGTCACTGATCCTGTGATTCACGTCGATGAGGGCAAACATGAGCATGCTGCAGTCACAGAGCTGGTTGAGCAGGATGGGAGCAACGGGCTTGACCATGTTGAGCAGATTGCTGATTCTGGAACATCTGCTCCTGAGATAGAAGCTGATGTGAGCAAAGGGGAGCAAATAGAAGCACTGATGACTGAGCCTGAAGTATTGGATGGAGGTGATTGTGAAGCGGCTTCTAAGGGACCTTCAGAAGAGGAAGTTGTTGCAAACGGGCTTGGCTGTGCCAAGGACACTGCTGACACTTCTTTGGAGCTTGAGGGAGAGAGCGAAGTTGCCTCTGGTGTGGTTGAAGTGGAGGACGTAGGAGGAAAGGATGGTGAGGGGGATTTGCATGATGGTCATACGGTTGTTGTCCCCTCATCTGACGAGGAAGCAAAACCTCCCGCAAAGGAGGGTACAAATGAGGCCATTCCTGCTGAAGTTGTGAAGGAGGGAATAAGCGAACAAATTGTGCAAGATAATGAATCCGTTAAGGATGATGTCTCTTCTGTCACACTTCAGTCAGTAAATTCAGAAGCTCCAGTGGTTGAACCTAAAGGGGATCACATACTCCAGGTAGAAGATGCTGCAGGTGATGGAAACACTGCAGTTTCTGATGTGAAGGCTGTCATGTTAGAATTGAACACAGCAGATAGCGTTCAAACACCAGATCTCAAGTCCGCATCTGAAGACAGGAGTGTACCATCGCATGTGAATTCGTCCGACCAAGTTGAGGAGGAGGTAAACAAAGAAGTTTCCCCTGAGGACGCACATTTAGCCCAGAATGAATATTCTTCTGTACAGACTGGAAAGCATGAGCAGTTGGAATTACCTGGCACTGGTGCAGCCGCAGCTGATAAAAGTGACAATGCTGTGGTAGAGGCAGAACCAGGTAAAGAGATGGAGGTTGTTGAAGACGTTGCGTTGCATGCTGCTGCAGCATCTACTTTCCATAATGAGCCAAGGTCCATTGATTTCATTGATAACAATTACGTAAAACCGGATACTGAGTTGGAAAGTTGTGATCATGTACAAGCAGAGGAGTGTAATTCTGATGAAATATCTAGCACCGCTGTCGATGAAGTTATATCTGGTGTTTCCATGGAACATGGAACTGCTGTGACAGATGACGCTGAACTCAGATGTGATACAGGAGGTGCATCTCTTAGCGAAACCGCTGTTGATCAAGGTGAAGCTGTTGCATTGACTGATAATAAAGCTTCTGTTGTAGATGAAGTTAAGCCATCTTCTGCCCCAGGAAGTGAATCTGATGTGGCTCCTGAAGCTGGTGATGTTTCGCAAATAGGCGAATCACGTGATTTGGTTACAGATTGCCAATCTAATAATGACCAGCCGGACATTCTTGACGCGTCAACTACGCGTGAAGAGCTAGTTTCTCTGACTGAATATCCTTGCCTGCCAGTTGTTACATTGGAATCTGGAGTTAAGGCTCCTCATACGGACAAGGCGATCGCCACGTCAGATGAGACATCCAAAGATACTGAAAATATAAATGTATGCAATATATCTTCTACTGAGGTTGAAACCAAATCTTTGGAAGGTATGCATTATTTTTGTTTGGCTATACTATTAGTTTTTCAAATTTATATATTTTCTCCTTGAAGTTGGTGCTGAATATAGTTGTTTGTGAAAGTACAAATGCTGACCCTAGTTATTGCATAACAGTAGTGGAACCTTCATCTGTTGACGGGGTAGTCCCAGTGGAACATGAGAATGATGATGAACATGCACACAAAGGCAAGGAGAAGATTGCTGAGGACTCCAGTGAGTCGCCTGTTGAACAGCCTGTTGATCTTGAGAGTGACAAGGGAAATATACAGCTCATGAGGCCACACAAGTTCTTCATCGTAAAGGTTCCTAAACTTGCGGGCGATGATGTCTGGGCAAAGGTACAAGATGCTCAAGTTCATCTGGATCGCCTGACTCAGGAAAGAGATGCAATTAATGCTCGCAAGAAAAAGCAAAAGGTAACAGGCCTCCAAATGTTCAAGTCCCCTTTTCCTTCCTTAGCATGTTTCTGACTTTTGTATTTATATATTGCAGGCTGCCTTTGACGAGTATCGGGAAAAGTTAGAGGCAGCACGGAAAGAAGAGGGTGAAGCGAGAGCTGCACATGCTGGCAAGAGGAATGTTCTTGATGGTGTACGGTCAACTATTGGGAAGTTGAATCAAGCAACTTCAGTTGAAGAAATTGATGAGTTGGTAAGAATTCTGTGCTGGTGTATTGACCTTATTACCATTTCTCATGTTATATTATTGCGATTTTTTATCTGCCATCTTATGTTCAAAATTCTGATGATTTAGATCGTGAGGAAACAGAGGACTATGGAACATGAAACAATTTCTTTGAAAGAAGAGAAGCTATTCATTAAAGAGATTAATGATCTGAAAGCCCAAAGGAAGCAAGCATGCTCCAATATGGGCTCAGAGGCTGAAATGAGTGAAGCATTCCATCAAAAGGATCACATTCATGAGCAACATAAGGTATTTTCTTAAGCCACACCTTGTTCTTTTCAATTCATATTTCATTAATTTTTCTACTGACCTATGTTCTTTTCTCTAGACTTTGAAGAAGGAGGCAGATTTACTTTTCAAAAATCTGAAGTCCCTTGAGGAGAACAGAAAAAAGATTCAAAAATCTTTCGAGGATGAAAGAGCTGCTCTCAGAAAGTTAAATGATGACTTGTATGCTGCCAATGAACTACGTCAACAGGCCTACGAGAATTGGGTTGAGCTGAGAGGGGAACCGGGCAAGAAGGTGAGAAGCTTCTTGTAGGCTTGTAGTGTTCATTTTGTAGTGCAATATTTTAATGCTAAATAAACAAAGTCAACATGGCGTTATAGATTATTATTTAGGAGAAATACTACTGTGCTAGTGACTAATAATGCAGAGTCTATTCTGTAGTATTTCTGGTTAGCTTTGTATAAGAAACTGAAAATCCTTGTCTATATCTTTGGCACGGCAGAACAAGTACTTCTTCATGTACAAGAAGGACCGCGATGCTGCGGGCAAGCTCTTATCAAGTGGTGACATTGATGGACTTCAGTCATATTGTAATAATCAGGTAAATCAGACAACCCCCTCTCTGTTATTATCTTAGTTATGCATTTGGTAGGATGGATATTTGGCCTTGGTTTTGATGTTTCAATTGCTTGAGCCGGTCAACTTACAAGCGCTTTTGAGCCAATTGGCCAACAGAACAGATACAATCCACTAGCATTTGCAATTTTTAATCTCTGTACAAAACATGGGTTGCAGTGTCAGTGCTATAATAATAATACATATTTGAATGTACTAGCCTACTAGTGTTATGATCTACCTTTGGCTGAGAAGTTCCTACAACTAAGTAATATGCTAATTCGTCATATTCATAGTCCCTCCTATGACTGATCAGTACTAAATTGTTATTAAACTATGACAGTTGTTTTTTCTTGATCCTCATATAATCTGATGATATTTTACTTTGATCAGTAATTCACTAATTTTTGAACGTTCTTCCTCTTTCAGGTTGAGGGTTTTATGGAGATGTGGAACAAAGATGATGACTTCCGCAGGCTGTACGTTGAAGCAAACCAGATTAGCACTCTGAGGAGATTAGGTACCCATGATGGAAGATCACTTGGTCCTGATGAGGAGCCTCCCGTCATTCCCAGTAACAATTACAGTAGAAGACCCAACAATCCATCTCAACTCACTGTTTCAAGCCCAAACGTTCCCATTACAACTAAAGAAGCAGCACCTGAAAAGTCTACTGCAGTTGTTGTCCCTGTAGAAGAGGATTCCTTTCCTGTTTTACCACCAACCCAGACCCATAAGCAGGCCAAACCAAAGGCAGCTGGTAGTGGTTCATCCCAGAAAGAAATAACCCCAGCTCCAGCTCCAGCTCCAGCTCCAGCTCCAGAGGTGGTAGATGTCAAACAGATTGAAAAGGAAAAGGCTCGTCTGGCGGAGGAGTTGGAGTTAGCAAGGAAGGCGGAGGAGTTGGCACGCAAGGAGGAGGAACTAAGAGCGCAGAGGGCTGCAGCTGAAAAGGAACGACTCCGCTTGGAGCAAATAGCCAAAGCTAAGGAAGCTGAGGAAAGAAAGAAAAGAAGGCAGAGAAGGCTCAGGAAAGGGCGGAGTTCAAAGCGCGCAAGGAAGCTGAGATGAAGGAAAAGGTATGTTTTCACAATTTTCTGCCTTCATGTTAGAGCTCATTCCTTCTTGATATACTGTACTGCCCACACATCAAATTATTAATTCTGATCCTATTGCCAACATCTGCAGAAGAAAGCAAAGAAATCTAAAAAGGTTGGCACTACACCAGCAGACTTGGCAAGTGGCCAGAGCAACTCTGCAGTTATAGCTACAGTAGACGCTGAGAGCAACACACCCGAAAATGTCAAGGGTCCTGTGGTTCCTCAACCACAACCCATAATCATAAAGAGGATCCCTAAACCAACTGTAAGGCAGCTGCAGCCCATGCCTGCACCCCTGCGTAACAAGTTCAAAAGGAGAACGCGGCAGTACATCTTCATCGGAGTCGCAGTTGCCCTAGCTGTCGTCGCGTTGATCCTGGCCGGCAGAACCTTAGACCTCCCTGGTCTAAGTTCTATTCGCTTCTGAATTAGTTAGTACTACCCCCTATGGATGGCGAGGCGTTCTGCGCACATATTCTTGATCCACAGCCGTAGGGAGGTGGAGGTGTCTTCTGATACAGGCCGGCATAGTTGTTTTGCGGGAAACTTGGGTGCTCTGGCTAGACATGGCTTATTTTTTCTGTTTGAACCGTGGATGTTGTTTTACTGTACGTATTTACCTCATAGATCGTGTTGTGAGTGCATTGTGGTAGACTTATCAGATGGTGGCGACATATATTCGTTAAAGTGAACATATAATAATCTATATAGATTTATTTTGGACATGTCTTGTGGCCTGGTGGTTATGGTTATCTGTTGTTATACCTCCGTGTTTTATATTACTGCATGTTATGGTTATCTGTGTTATACCTCTGTGTTTTATATTACTGCATCATGTTCAGTTGGTGTTCACTCACATTTTGCTGGAATCACATGCTCCTTGGTAGCCGGAGAAACCATCATGGAGATTGGAAATAAGGTGAGTCTCCCTTACTCCTTTATATAGAACCCTATTTGATTCAAAAAGATTTTCAGAGAACTTCTGGAGGATCAAAACCTTTAGCAATTTTTCTTATACATGTTTTTTGATTGGTAGGATTGATTCTTTTAAGAAGTTCCCTAGGCCTTGTTCGGTTACCCCGCAAGGGGATTGTGGTAGACTTATCCCTGCCAACCGAACAGGGCCAAAAGGTTCTTTTGCACTCATAGCATCTGCTCAAACCTCTTGGAAGAAAAATCTTTTGTTTTTTCTCAAACTACATTTCATAGGCAATTTAGTATCCATTCAATCTGAAGTTCAAAAAATAAGAGTATCCATTCAAACTTTTTAGAAAAGTTCTCTGTTTTTCCTCGAACAAAGCAAAAGGCCCTGACATACATTTACGAGGTACATTTTTGCAAAGATAAACATCACTCGCCATCAGACACATACACATTATGTTTTAGCCTCTTGATTCATCTGAAGCTTCTGCCTCTGCTCCTGCCGATGTTCTCCACGAAGCCCTCCCCGATCCCCTCGCCGATGCCCTCGATGAGGCCGCCGATGACGCTGAAGAGGGCGTTGATGGTGACCTTGGCCACGGCGACGAGCGGGTTGCTCTTCTCCGGCGGCACCACGCCGTGCTCGTAGAGCCCGTTCACCATGTCCTTTGCGCACTTGGCGTGCAGGTAGTACCCGCATGGCATGCACTGGTAGACGCGCCCCGACCGCCGCCTCCGGCACACCTGGCACACGAAGCTCGTGGCCACGCCGGCGCCCGCGCCCGCGTCCGGCGCCAGCAGCAGCGGGTGGCCGTGCGCCGGCAGCTCCATCCGGCGCGTCATGGCCGCGCAGCACGGGTGCACGTCGAAGCTGCAGCACGCGCACCGGAACGAGAAGCCCTTCACCGGCTTGCCGCAGATGTCGCACTTGCACCGGAGGAACCCGCCTGATCAAAACGCATGCATCCTCATCGTGAGTAGAGTTGGCGTGCCTGCGTGCGTGCTCGGTGTGTGATGGATGGTTCGTCTCCATTACCTGGCTTCTCGAAGAAGAGGAGGTGCTGGTGCTTGGGGTGGAAGGGGTGGTCGTGGAGGGAGGGGGGAGCCATGGCGCAGAACTCGTGCAGCTGGAAGCCGCAGATCTGGCACATGAACCGCTTGCCGGCGCCGTACTCCTTGCAGCCCATGCAGAGGAACAGGTACGGGAAGTCGAACCGCGCCAGCCGGTGCTCCGGGTGGCTGAAATGCACCATCTCGCCGTCGCCGCCGCCGTGCTCCGGCTCGTGCTGCTGCGGCTGGCTCTGGCCCGTCTCAGGAAGAACGCCATCTTCCGCCGGCAGCTTGCCGCTGAGGTTTCTCGGGTTCATGGACACGCACCTGCTCATGTCGCCCGCTCCAGAGTACATGCATATTTTGGGCATTGTGGCTGAGGCCATATAAGGAAGGGCTCCTGAAAGCTTGAGCAGGAAGGCCTGCGATCCTCTCCATGGTGTTAACTCTTCCACTAAAACTAATGGTTAGTTCGACCCACTCCATTCACAGCTAGCACTGCAGCAGCAGCAGCAGCAGCCTTGTTACACCCTGCAGTAAAGCCACGTTTTGATGCTTGTGTGAGGGACAAGTCTTATCTCCTGTGAGACTGAACGAGGAAGTTACAGCATCAAGAAATCTCGTTTTGCTTTCGCAGCATCCAGTTCCTGATCGGGGTTCAGAGTGCCAACCAGGCTATGTATGTAAGATCAGAAACTACCGGGCGAGGTTATGGCATATGCTGGCTGGCTGCTTTTGCTTGACGCGAAAAGATCTTCTTGTGCCTGACTCTGATGAACCAGACATACACTTCAACCTCATGTCATTCTATTTTCACAGAGATGATAATTGCATCAGGGGTGACGAGGTGAAGTTTGGATATTTTCGACTATTCATATTTTGCTGGGAATTTTGTTTCACTAAGATCTAAACGAAAAGAAAATATGGAAATGGAAACAGAAATTTACGGACGGAAGCGAAACCGGAAATGAGAACGGAAACCGAACGATGATTTTCCGACAATACTTCGTTTCCTCTTCTTCTAAGAAACACATAAACAAATGTGGCAACACTCAGCTCCGCCATTTTCTCCTCCGTTTTCACCCCTTTCCATATTTATTCGCTAAACTCCGCCTGCGCTCTGTCATTCGGTCAAGCAGTACGACCGATTAGGCAGTGCAGTTTTACACATACGGTTACCTAGTCTACACATAATTTGTTGGAAAAATAGGGAAAATAATGAGGAAAAATGTAGAAAAACATTTTTTTTAATAAAAACTGTAGATTTGGAATTTGCTGGAATTAACATTATGAAAATTGAAAAGAATTGAAAATACTGCAAGTAATGAATAAATGTTTTTTGTGGGAAGTAGAAAAAGGTTATTCAAGAAAGTCATGAAAGCTTTAAAAGAATTACTGGAAAAATAGCATTATTTTCATTTTTTTAAATATTTGTGATTTTGTTCCCATCCTTTGTTTGAAATTCACTTCTTAAGTTTTTTTGTTGAATTTTGTTTTCACCAACTTTCCCATATTGGGCTCTTCTGAGCTTGTTAGGTTCCCGCGTGCAGTGGCGGATCTAGAGGTTGATCACCGAGGATGCCAAGTACGGTCATATGGTGAACCATACCACTTTGGGTGGGGTCAGAAACATATTTGGCCAATTTTCAAAGCTTGGGGGTACGAAATGTGACTAAGAAGTTCTAGTTGGACGCCTAAAAGAGTTTTCTTTTGTGTGGAAAATCTTCCACTCCCTTTGTTCACTTTTGTAAGACTTTTAAGACAACTAAAATTGAATTGTTTTGGGTATTTTCTTAAATGTCTAAAACGTCTTATAAAAGTGAACGTAGGGAGTACAAAAGATTCCACTTTAGCTATATGTAAGTTACCTGATTTTTAAATTTAGGTAAGTCCATTTTCTGACCGCTGATTTTTTGTTGTCAAGAATCATGTTGTTTATTTTTCTTGTTATTTTCATGGCTTCTTGGGTTGAATTTTTGACTTGCCCTTTGTAGGGGTCAGACGATTTTCGTATTGGGCTTGAAGCCCGTTACCCACCGCCTGTTTTTAAAAATATTTTTATGCATTTTTCCTTTCCTTTTTAGTCAATTCTTATTTTTCTCTATATGCTTATTTTGGGTTGTTGGATGAGTGTAAACGTACATACAAAACTACGATGTAATATGTGTGTAAATTATATGAGAGTGTAAATTTGCACTATTACACGCTTATTCTTTGCATATTACAAAAAGTGCAATTACAATGCAAAAGCGCAAAGTTGTGTGCAAGTTTTTTTCTTTCTTCTTAAAAGGTAATACCAATATCACTAATTCATTCTTCCTTAGAAAACTTTATTATTTTGATTTAGTTTTCGTTTCTATTCCATTTTCTTTCTTTTTAATGGTAGTAGCAATGCCACTTATTCATTACTTCTTAAGAAACTTCTTGTTTGTGAAAAGTCTACTATTATAAGTTTCTTCCTGTATATCATAAGAAAACATAATTTATGTGCTTTTATTTATTTCTTAGTTTTTTATTTTGTTTTTCTTAATGGGTAATATCAATGCCACTAATTCTTTTTCTTAGAGAACTTCATTATTATGATTTCCTTTTTGTTTTTATTTTCTTCTTCTTAAAAGGCAATACAATGTCACTTATTCATTCTTTCTTAAGAACATTTTTTGTGAAAATTCTATTATTATATGCTTATTCTTGTATATTATATAAGGAGCACTTTTTTGTGTAAATTATTTGAAATTTTGTATTTTTTTTCTTTTCTTTCTTCTTAAAGTGCAAATTATGTAGTTGCTTGGAGTGGATGGGGTGATCTAGCTGTTCTTATACACCCTTGTATCTTTGTCTTGAGTGTGTGTGTTGTGGGGGTGAGTTGTATGTGTTGGTTTGTATGGTGATCATTGCTTTATATATAAAGCGGGGCGCGAGCCTTTTTCGGTAAAGGGTACTACCAAAGCCACTAATTCATTCTTCTTTTAGAAAACTTTATTGTTTTGATTTCATTTTAGTTGATATTTCATCTTGTTTCCTTTTTAAGGGTAATACTAATGCCACTAATTAAATCCTTTTTCAAAAGTCTGTTTACGAAAATTCCTCCGTTATATGCTTATTTTGGCATATTGTAAAAATCACATTTTTATGTAAAATATGTGCAATTTTTCCATTATTTGTTTTAACCCTTTTCATTTCTTTTCTTCTTAAAGGGTCATACAAATGCTAACATTATTTCTTAACAAACTTCCACTTTGATTTTGTTTTAATTTTTATTTCATTTATTTTTTCTTCGTGAGTAATACCAATGCCACTAATTCATTCATTCTCAGGAAACTTCTTCTTTTGGTAAAAATAACTATTATATGTGTGTTCTTGCATATTATAAAAAACATAATCTATGTGTAAATTGTGTGCAGTTTTTTCTTCTAATTATTATTATAATATTGTTTTTCTTAAAGGGTAATACTAATGTCACTATGCTTTCTTAGAAAACTTCATTTTTTATTTTCTTTTATTTCTGTTCATTTACTTTCATTCTTGCCTTCTGTCTTACCAGGTATCGGGTCAGTTTTAGCTATGTTTCAGATGAAGGCCAAGTATCTGATGGGCTTCTGTTTTGTGTTGTAAAGGACCGCGTTTGTCTTTTATTTTAGTACATGTTTTTGTTCATTGATGCTTACTTGTTTTTCCCGTTGAATTTTCTCCAATAGTTGTTTGTGCTCGTTGTCACGTCTTGACTATAATGTCTACTGTACGCGTGCTTTTGCGCTAGACAATGGTTATTTTGGTGCTTGATGATATTCAATTGCAAGATCTGCCAAAAAGTACGATAGACTATATGATTTTATTTATTCCACTTTCACCAAGCTAATTGAATCTAAAGCATAGAAATCAGATTGTCCCTAGACTGTGAATAATGAGGGACCAACATATTGTTTGGATGAGACATTTTTTTGGCAGTAGCGGCTTAAAGGAGAAAAACATTAGTGCAATGCCTTTAGCAGAATGACTAATTCCCCAATTGGGATCCGAAGTTGTCCGCCTTCAAATAATAATCCACATACAAACACATAATCTCCTCAAGACAATTTTTTTGACTGATACAAATACTAAGAGCATCTACAGTTGGACTTAACAAATCTAGCCTTCTAAATGTCCACGGAAGCGCCCGGACGCGACCCTGTATGACGCCGACCGACCCCTCAAATGTCCTGTTGTACAACCACACTCTTCATATCAAAACCTTAAATCCACGCACATTGATTAGTCACGATTCAACTATTCAACAAAGCAATATAAATCACAATTCAACATTCTAGACATGCCAAAATAAAATTCAACGCCTGGTCCATGGCTGGCCAACGTGATGAATCACTCGTCGGATGACATCTATGCTGAGTGCTCTGCCACGGCCGCTATCCACGTTGAGCTCGGTGGCTTGGCTGCCACTCTCCCCACCTCATACTCCCTATGTAGGTTGATCTCTTTTTTTCCCTCAAGTCACTTCTTGCCTTCCGTATCCAATGACATATGGAACTAATTGATCCAATGCCATATGCAACAAATTTATCCAATGACATAGCGAATAAGAATGAAGCGATACAAAATGGAGCAAAACTGCATCGTTTCCTGCTATGAAATTTCGTCGAACATGCCCTGGCCAGTCCGGGCATCAGCGCTGGCCGTGCTTGCCCGCGCCTGTTGGAGTTGCGGCGAGTCACACACGGTCGTTGACCCCTCGAATTACATAAATCCGTCTGAAATCAGCCATTGGATCGTTGGATCATCATCGGCCGCGATGATTTGGATGGCGGCTTCCTTGTCAGCGGCCGGGTTGACGCATGCGGTGTCCGAGCACAACCGAGGGGACACATCCTCCTCGACGCCCACAATCTCCTTGGCCGGAACTTCTTTCGCTGCCGCTTCCTTCGTCGCTCCCTTCGGACAATGTTGTCCGCCTTGCAGCATATCCCACCGACAGGATCCCCATTAACGGTGCAAAGGCGGTGGGGGACGGGGTACTCGGCGGCGACATCTAGGGTGGCGGACGGGGTCGGTGGCGCGGATGAGGTAGCAAGGGTGGAGGACGGTGACGACTCAGACGCGGGAAATGGAGGATGGACGCGAGAGGACGGTGAATTTGATGGATTTGATCAATTTGATGAAATTTGAGGTGGTTCTGGTCTGTCTCGCAACATGGTGGGCGCGCCTGGGTGTGTTCTGGCCTCTCCATATCCACCACATATATGGATTGGATACGAGGAGTATTGGTCAACCTAGACATATTTGAACGGTTTGGAGGGTCCCACCGAATGATGATTTTGTGACTGTCTGCCCGGATGTATAAAGGGCATTTGAAGAGTCCGGCTGGAGATGCTCTACATTCAGTCACCTGGCTTCCAGTCAAATTGAAAAGAAATCATCTAAAAATTACCCCGGCGAGAGTCAAACTGAAAAGAAATCATCCAAAAATTACCCCGGCGATGTATTGGTGTGGGAAGTCCGCGCAGCACATACGTACGGACGAGTGAAAAGAACGACCATTTTGGTCACGAGCTCGGCCACGCACAGGGAATGGTGGAACACGCGCGGACGCAGTCACCACGCACGGCGTCGTGCTCGAAACCGGACGCCCGCGCGTGCCCTTTCCAGCGCCCGCGTCGCCATCCACGGCACGACCGGCCATGTCCCCATGCCACCTCGGTTCTCTTCACTCCTTGCACCGGACGGAAGACGGAGGAGGGGATGAGGAGAGGGCCCCACGTTATCCCAGCCCGGGGACGCAGCCGCGCCACGTCGGACACCACAGATCGCTCCTCGACGCGATACGAGGCCACGAGCAGCCGCCGCGGGGGTCGGAGATCAGGGGAATCCGAGTGACATCCAGGGAGTAGTTGGAGCGGCGGAGAGCTACGTACAACGGTTCGATCGACATGGAGGGCAAGGCCGCCGCCGTGTCCCTCTCGGCGCCGCTGCCCCGGTGCCGCGTCGCCGGCGGCAACGGCCCGCTCGCGTGCTCTGCCTCTGCGCGGAGGTCGCGCAGGTGCGGGTACCACCATGGCGCCCCCCTCAGATCGCTCGCTCGCCCCTCCTCCTCTGCTCGCTCCTTCCCCGCCGGCCGCGTCTACGCGATGGCCGCGGCCGTAACGACGCCGGTGAAGGAGCAGGACCTCGTCTTCGTCGCCGGCGCCACGGGGAAGGTCGGCTCCCGGACCGTAAGGTGGGTACTCTTCGACTCTGCTCGATCACCGGCGGCAGTTTGCAGTTCATTCCATCTGTTGCTGCATTGCATTGAGATTTGAGAATTGACGCGACGCGGGTCTGTGCAGGGAGCTCATCAAGCTGGGTTTCCGCGTCCGCGCCGCCGTCCGGAGCAAGGAGAGGGCGTCGCCCCTCGTGCAGAGCGTGGAGCGGCTGGAGCTCGGCGAAGGGAGCGCCGCGGCCTCGAGGCTGGAGCTGGTCGAGTGCGACCTGGAGAAGCAGGGCGAGGCGGGCATCAAGGCGGCCATCGGCGACGCGGCGCTCGTGGTGTGCTCCATCGGCGCCAGCGAGAAGGAGATCCTCGACGTCACGGGCCCCTACCGCATCGACTACGTGGCCACCGCCAACCTCGTGCGCGCCGCGGCCAAGGCCGGCGTCGAGCACTTCGTCCTCGTCACCTCCCTCGGCACCACCAGATTCGGCTTCCCCGCCGCCCTCCTCAAGTAAACACGCCGACAGATCATCGCCACTTCTTTCTTTCGAACCAGACTTTGTTTTGGCCAAGGACTAATGGAGTTTTCACACGATTGAGCAGCTTATTTTGGGGCGTTCTGTGCTGGAAGAAGATGGCGGAGGAGGCGCTGGTGGCCAGCGGCGTCCCGTACACGATCGTGCGGCCGGGCGGCATGGAGAGGCCGACGGACGCGTACAAGGAGACGCACAACCTGGTGGTGTCGCCGCGGGACACGTACGTCGGCGGCCTGGTGTCCAACCTGCAGGTCGCGGAGCTGATCGCGTGCGTGGCCAAGAACAGGGGGGCGGCCTACTGCAAGGTGGTGGAGCTCGTGGCCGAGACCACCGCGCCGCTGCTGCCCACGGAGGACCTCCTCGCTAGGGTCCCCTCCGACCCCGGCAGGGCACCGCCTCCGGCTCCCGCGCCTCCGGCCGTCGTTGCCGAGGCGCCGAAGGAGTCGCCTCCAGCAGCGGCGGCGGCACCACCACCAGCTGCAGCACCTCCAGCACCGGCACCGGTAGCGGCGGTGGCCCCAACACCAACTGCAGCACCTCCAGCACCGGCACCGGCAGCGGCGGCGGCACCACCAGCAGCTGCAACACCTCCAGCACCGGCACCAGCTGCAGCAGCAAAAGCAGAGCGGCCGCTCTCGCCCTACGCGGCGTAAGTGAACCGACTGAACTGATATCCTGATGATGGACTCATGGTAATGGATGATCATTTGCTGATGCATTTTGTTGCATTGCAGGTACGAAGATTTGAAGCCGCCATCGTCCCCAACACCCAGCTTTAGCACCGGCACCACCGGTCAGGCAGTGAAGGAGTCGCCTCCTGCACCGGCACCGGCACCAGCACCAGCTGCTCCGGCTCCTCCTCCTCCTCCTCCGGCCGCCCCCTCTGCTTCTGCAAAGCCACGGCCGCTCTCACCCTACGCGGCGTAAGCAAACCAACTGATGTTACATCCTTGGCATTTGAGTGAAGAATTCGGCCTCTGATGGATCCATTAATTTCCTGACGGCATTGCAGGTACGAGGGGCTGAAGCCACCGTCTTCCCCGACACCCAGCAGGCGCAGCAGCAAGAAAAAGGACGACGCCGACGGTGATTCTCCTTCGCCACCGCCCACTGCCGCCTCTCCGGATGCAGCAACGAGCACCACCGCCGAGGCTGCAGCCGAGCCGTCGTCACCGCTCTTGGATTCCAACGCCAACGGCGCTCCTGCAACCACCGCCGCCACTGCTGATCCAGGGCGCCCGCTTTCACCATACGCCAGGTACTAATTTCTCCCCGTCTCCCTGCTCATCTAGCTCATGGCAATGGCATGAATTCACACGTATAATCCATTCGTCTCTCTCTCTGATCAATTGTAACTTTGCAAGGTACGAAGACCTGAAACCTCCAACCACGCCAACTCCATCCACGCCCAAAGTATAGAGCGGCCGGCCGGCGGTTACTTCCATTTACCTTTTCTTTTCCTGCTCGATCGGCGGCCTCTGTCCGAGTGCGAGCTCAAGGCACGCGTATATGCCAATTTTCCTTCATCGAGAAATACAAATGTACACGACGATGACAAGATGCATATGTATATGAGAACACCCGCAAACAGCCGACGCCATGCGACATGAACTAACCTTTGGCTTGCACCAAAGAACGTACTCCCTCCGTTCCATATTACTCGTCGCTGATTTAGTATAGAGTTGTACTAAATCAGCGACGAGTAATATGAAACGGAAGGAGTACAATTTAGGCTGTGTACAGTGCAAGGTGCTTGAATTCTCCATTTGACTTCTTCACTTGCCCCTTTAGCTTCCGCAGGCGGCAGTTGGGCGAAGCCCTAGTGCTGGCCGCCTCCCTCCTCTACCACCCTCCTCCCTCGTCTTCACCGCAGGGTACCGCCGGGTGAAGCCCGGGTGGGGGAGAGCCCCCCTCCTTGCTTGATGTCTGCAATGTGGGTTGTCACCACCGCCACAAAGCTCCTCCCTAGTCATCTTGTCGCTCCGGACACTGTCGCCGACCCGGACGCCACTGCAGTACATCTTGCTATTCTCGGACTGCGCCTTGCCCTCCATGTGTTCGACAAATTGCTCGAGCATTTTTTTTGTGATTCGTTTGTAGGGAAAACAATGGATTCGGATGGTTTATCAGATGAGGAGTAGGGAGCTTGATGAATTAATGCAAAAGGAGTTCTTTGATTCATCAGAGTCGAACGAAGATGTCGAGATGATGATGATCATGAGCATCCAAAAGGAAATGGACACGGAGGTGGAACACATCCCAAACTTCAAGGGTTGGATCAAAGGGAGGAGTTTCAAACCGGGATAGGGCACTGGAGCACGGCTACTCTACAAGTATTACTTTGATCCCAAACGAACATTCCCTGATACATTCGTCGACGCTTCGATATGCGCAAACCCTTGTTCTTGCGCATGGTGGAGGGAGTGGAGGCACACGCTCCCTACTTTAGGCTCATTAGGGATTGTTGTGGACAACTCTCGTTCTCTGTTAGGCAGAAATGCACGACTGCTATGAGAATGCTTGCATTAGGTTGTTGGGGAACGTAGTAATTTCAAAAAATTTCCTACGCACACCAAGATCATGGTGATGCATAACAACGAGAGGGGAGAGTGTCGTCCACGTACCCTCGTAGACCGTAAGCGGAAGCGTTATGACAACGCGGTTGATGTAGTCGTGCGTCTTCACGATCGACCGATCCAAGTACCGAACGTACGACACCTCTGTGATCTGCACACGTTCAGCTCGGTGACGTCCCATGAACTCACGATCCAGTAGAGCTTCGAGGGATAGTTCCGTCAGCACGACGGCGTGATGACGGTGTTGATGAAGCTACCGACGCAGGGCTTCGCCTAAGCACCGCTACAATATGACCGAGGTGGATTATGGTGGAGGGGGGCACCGCACACGGCTAAAGATCAATAATCAACTTGTGTGTATTGGGGTGCCCCCCGCCCCCGTATATAAAGGAGCTAGGGGGAGGCGGCCGACCAAGAGGAGGGCACGCCAAGGGGGGAGTCCTGCTCCCACCGGGAGCAGGACTCCTCCTTTCCTAGTAGGAGTAGGAGAACGGGGAAGGATGAGAGGGGGAGGAAGGAAAGGGGGCGCCGCCCCCTCCTTGTCCAATTCAGATGAGAGGGGGTGGGGGCGCGCGGCCCTGCCTTGGCCGCCCCTCCTCTTCTCCACTAAGGCCCATAAGGCCCATTATACTCCCCGGGGGTTCCGGTAACCCCCCGGTACTCCGGTATATGCCTGAACTTGCCCGGAACAGTTTCGAAGTCCAAACATAGTCATCCAATATATCGATCTTTATGTCTCGACCATTTCGAGACTCCTCGTCATGTCCGTGATCATATTCGGGACTCCAAACTACCTTCGGTACATCAAAACACATAAACTCATAATACCGATCGTCACCAACCGTTAAGCATGCGGACCCTACGGGTTCGAGAACTATGTAGACATGACCGAGACACGTCTCTGGTCAGTAACCAATAGCGGAACCTGGATGCTCATATTGTCTCCTACATATTCTATGAAGATCTTTTATCGGTCAAACCGCATAACAACATACGTTGTTCCCTTTGTCATCGGTACGTTACTTGAAGAAAATATGCCCTAGAGGCAATAATAAAGTTATTATTTATTTCCTTATATCATGATAAATGTTTATTATTCATGCTAGAATTGTATTAACCGGAAACATAATACATGTGTGAATATATAGACAAACAGAGTGTCACTAGTATGCCTTTACTAGACTAGCTCGTTGATCAAAGATGGTTATGTTTCCTAGACATAGACATGAGTTGTCATTTGATTAACGGGATCACATCATTAAGAGAATGATGTGATTGACATGACCCATTCCGTTAGCTTAGCACACGATCGTTTATTATGTTGCTATTGCTTTCTTCATGACTTATACATGTTCCTATGACTATGAGATTATGCAACTTCCGTTTACCGGAGGAACACTTTGTGTGCTACCAAACGTCACAACGAATCGGGTGATTATAAAGGTGCTCTACAGGTGTCTCCGAAGGTACTTGTTGGGTTGGCGTATTTCGAGATTAGGATTTGTCACTCCGATCGTCGGAGAGGTATCTCTGGGCCCTCTCGGTAATGCACATCACTTAAGCCTTGCAAGCATTGCAACTAATGAGTTAGTTGCGAGATGATGTATTACGGAACGAGTAAAGAGACTTGCCGGTAACGAGATTGAACTAGGTATTGAGATACAGACGATCGAATCTCGGGCAAGTAACATACCGATGACAAAGGGAACAACGTATGTTGTTATGCGGTCTGACCGAGAAAGATGTTTCTAGAATATGTGGGAGCCAATATGAGCATCCAGGTTCCGCTATTGGTTATTGACCGGAGACGTGTCTCGGTCATGTCTACATAGTTCTCGAACCCGTAGGGTCCGCACGCTTAACGTTACGATGACAGTTATATTATGAGTTTATATGTTTTGATGTACCGCAGGTTGTTCGGAGTCCCGGATGTGATCACGGACATGACGAGGAATCTCGAAATGGTCGATACATGAAGATTGATATATTGGAAGCCTATGTTTGGATATCGGAAGTGTTCCGGGTAAAATCGGGATTTTACCGGAGTACAGGGAGGTTACCGGAACCCCCCGGTGACTTAATGGGCCGTATTGGGCCTTGGTGGAAGAGAGGAGAGGCGGACAGGGTAGGGCCGCGCGCCCCTCCCCCCTAGTCCGAATAGGACAAGGAGAGGGGGGCGGCGCCCCCCTTTCCTTCCTCCCCTCCACCTCTCCCCCCTCTCTTTCCTTGTCCAACATGGAAAAGGGGGGGAGTCCTACTCGATGGGAGTAGGACTCCTCTGGCCGCGCCTCCTCCTGGCCAGGCGCACCTCCCCTTGCTCCTTTATATCACGGGGCGGGGGCACCCTAGAGACACAACAATTGATCATTGATCTCTTAGCCGTGTGCGGTGCCCCTCCACCATAGTCCACCTCGATATCTTGTGGCGGTGCTTAGGCGAAGCCTGCGTCGGTAGAACATCAACATCGTCACCACGCCGTTGTCTTGTGAAACTCTCCTCAACACTCGGCTGGATCGGAGTTCGAGGGGCGCCATCGGGCTGAACGTGCTGAACTCGGAGGTGCCGTGACGTTCGGTACTTGATCGGTCGGATCGTGAAGACGACGACTACATCAACCGTTGTGCTAAAGCTTCCGCTTTCGGTCTACAAGGGTACGTAGACAACACTCTCCCCTCTCGTTGCTATGCATCACCATGATCTTGCGTGTGCGTAGGAATTTTTTTGAAATTACTACGTTCCCCAAAAGTGGCATCCGAGCCTGGTTTTATGCGTAGATGTCATATGCACGAGTAGAACACAAGTGAGTTGTGGGCGATATAAGTCATACTGCTTACCAGCATGTCATACTTTGGTTCGGCGGTATTGTTGGATGAAGCGGCCGGACCGACATTACGCCAGACGCTTACGCGAGGCTGGATCTACCGACGTGCTTTGCACAATTGGTGGCGGTGTCGGTTTCTCCAACTTTAGTTGAACCGAGTGTGGCTACGCCGGTCCTTAAGAAGGTTAAAACAGCATCAACTTGACAAACTATCGTTGTGGTTTTGATGCGTAGGTAAGAACGGTTCTTGCTAAGCCCGTAGCAGCCACGTAAAACTTGCAACAACAAAGTAGAGGACGTCTAACTTGTTTTTGCAGGGCATGTTGTGATGTGATATGGTCAAGACATGATGCTAAATTTTATTGTATGAGATGATCATGTTTTGTAACCAAGTTATCGGCAATGGCAGGAGCCATATGGTTGTCGCTTTATTGTATGCAATGCAATCGCCCTGTAATGCTTTACTTTATCACTAAGCGGTAGCGATAGTCGTAGAAGCATAAGATTGGCGAGACGACAACAATGCTACGATGGAGATCAAGGTGTCGCGCTGGTGACGATGGCGATCATGGAGGTGCTTCGGAGATGGAGATCACAAGCACAAGATGATGATGGCCATATCATATCACTTATATTGATTGTATGTGATGTTTATCTTTTATGCATCTTATCTTGCTTTGACTGACGGTAACATTATAAGATGATCTCTCACTAAATTTCAAGATAAAAGTGTTCTCCCTGAGTATGCACCGTTGCCAAAGTTCGTCGTGCCCAGACACCACGTGATGGTCGGGTGTGATAAGCTCTACGTCCATCTACAACGGGTGCAAGCCAGTTTTGCACATGCAGAATACTCAGGTTAAACTTGACGAGCCTAGCATATGCAGATATGGCCTCGAAACACTGAGACCGAAAGGTCGAGCGTGAATCATATAGTAGATATGATCAACATATTGATGTTCACCATTGAAAGATACTCCATTTCACGTGATGATCGGTTACGGTTTAGTTGATTTGGATCACGTGATCACTTAGAGGATTAGAGGGATGTATTTCTAAGTGGGAGTTCTTAAGTAATATGATTAATTGAACTTAAATTTATCGTGAACTTAGTACCTGATAGTATCTTGCTTGCCTATGTAGATTGTAGATAGATGGCCCGTGCTGATGTTCCGTTGAATTTTAATGCATTCCTTGAGAAAGCAAAGTTGAAAGATGATGGTAGCAATTACACGGACTGGGTCTGTAACTTGAGGATTATCCTCATTGCTGCACAGAAGAATTACGTCCTGGAAGCACCGCTAGGTGCCAGACCTGCTGCAGGAGCAACACCAGATGTTATGAACGTCTTGCAGGGCAAAGCTGATGACTACTCAATAGTTCAGTGTGCCATGCTTTACGGCTTAGAACCGGGTCTTCAACGATGTTTTGAACGTCATGGAGCATATGAGATGTTCCAGGAGTTGAAGTTAATATTTCAAGCAAATGCCCGTATTGAGAGATATGAAGTCTCCAATAAGTTCTATAGCTGCAAGATGGAGGAGAATAGTTACAAGTGAGCATATACTCAAAATGTCTGGGTATAATAATCACTTGATTCAACTGGGAGTTAATCTTCCGAATGATAGCGTCATTGAAAGAATTCTCCAATCACTGCCACCAAGCTACAAGAGCTTCGTGATGAACTATAACATGCAAGGGATGGATAAGACGATTCCCGAGCTCTTCGCAATGCTAAAGGCTGCGGAGGTAGAAATCAAGAAGGAGCATCAAGTGTTGATGGTCAACAAGACCACTAGTTTCAAGAAAAAGGGCAAAGGGAAGAAGAAGGGGAACTTCAAGAAGAACAGCAAGCAAGTTGCTTCTCAGGAGAAGAAACCCAAGTCTGGACCTAAGCCTGAAACTGAGTGCTTCTACTGCAAGCAGACTGGTCACTGGAAGCGGAACTACCCCAAGTATTTGGCGAATAAGAAGGATGGCAAGGTGAACAAAGGTATTTGTGATATACATGTTATTGATGTGTACCTTACTAGAGCTCGCAGTAGCACCTGGGTATTTGATACTGGTTCTGTTGCTAATATTTGCAACTCGAAACAGGGACTACGGATTAAGCGAACACTGGCCAAGGACGAGATGACGATGCGCGTGGAAAATGGTTCCAAAGTCGATGTGATCGCGGTCGGCACGCTACCTCTACATCTACCTTCGGGATTAGTTTTAGACCTAAATAACTGTTATTTGGTGCCAGCGTTGAGCATGAACATTATATCTGGATCTTGTTTTATGCGAGACTGTTATTCATTTAAATCAGAGAATAATGGTTGTTCTATTTATATGAGTAATATCTTTTATGGTCATGCACCCTTGAAGAGTGGTCTATTTTTGATGAATCTCGATAGTAGTGATACACATATTCATAATATTGAAGCCAAAAGATGCAGAGTTGATAATGATAGTGCAACTTATTTGTGGCACTGCCGTTTAGGTCATATCGGTGTAAAGCGCATGAAGAAACTCCATACTGATGGACTTTTGGAACCACTTGATTATGAATCACTTGGTACTTGCAAACCGTTCCTCATGGGCAAGATGACTAAAACGCCGTTCTCCGGTACTATGGAGAGAGCAACAGATTTGTTGGAAATCATACATACAGATGTATGTGGTCCGATGAATGTTGAGGCTCATGGCGGATATCGTTATTTTCTCACCTTCACAGATGATTTAAGCAGATATGGGTATATCTACTTAATAAAACATAAGTCTGAAACATTTGAAAAGTTCAAAGAATTTCAGAGTGAAGTTAAAAATCATCGTAACAAGAAAATATAGTTTCTACGATCTGATCGTGGAGGAGAATATTTGAGTTACGAGTTTGGTCTACATTTCAAACAATGCGGAATAGTTTCGCAACTCACACCACCTGGAACACCACAGCGTAATGGTGTGTCCGAACGTCGTAATCGTACTTTACTAGATATGGTGCGATCTATGATGTCTCTTACTGATTTACCGCTATCGTTTTGGGGTTATGCTTTAGAGACAACCGCATTCATGTTAAATAGGGCACCATCAAAATCCGTTGAGACGACGCCTTATGAACTATGGTTTGGCAAGAAACCAAAGTTGTCATTTCTAAAAGTATGGGGCTGCGATGCTTATGTGAAAAAGCTTCAACCTGATAAGCTCGAACCCAAATCGGAGAAATGTGTCTTCATAGGATACCCAAAGGAGACTGTTTGGTACACCTTCTATCACAGATCCTAAGGCAAGACATTCGTTGCTAAGAATGGATCCTTTCTAGAGAAGGAGTTTCTCTCGTAAGTGAGTGGGAGGAAAGTAGAACTTGATGAGGTAACTGTACCAGCTCCCTTATTGGAAAGTAGTTCATCACAGAAACCGGTTTCTGTGACACCTACACCAATTAGTGAGGAAGTCAATGATGATGATCATGAAACTTCATATCAAGTTATTACTGAACCTCGTAGATCAACTAGAGTAAGATCAGCACCAGAGTGGTACGGTAATCCTGTTCTGGAAGTCATGCTACTAGATCATGATGAACCTACGAACTATGAAGAAGCGATGGTGAGCCCAGATTCCGCAAAATGGCTTGAAGCCATGAAATCTGAGATGGGATCCATGTATGAGAACAAAGTGTGGACTTTGGTTGACTTGCCCGATGATCGGCGAGCAAATGAGAATAAATGGATCTTCGAGAAGAAGACTGACGCCGACGGTAATGTTACTTTCTACAAAGCTCGACTTGTTGCAAAAGGTTTTCGACAAGTTAAAGGGATTGACTACGATGAGACCTTCTCACCCGTAGCGCTGCTTAAATCTGTCCGAATCATGTTAGCAATTGCCGCATTTTATGATTATGAAATATGGCAGATGGATGTCAAAACCACATTCCTGAATGGATTTCTGGAAGAAGAATTGTATATGATGCAACCGGAAGGCTTTGTCAATCCAAAGGGATCTAACAAAGTGTGCAAGCTCCAGCGATCCATTTATGGACTGGTGCAAGCCTCTCGGAGTTGGAATAAACGCTTTGATAGTGTGATCAAAGCATTTGGTTTTGTACATACTTTTGGAGAAGCCTGTATTTACAAGAAAGTGAGTGGGAGGTCTGTAGCATTTTTGATATTATATGTGGATGACATATTACTGACTGGAAATCATATAGAATTTCTGGATGGCATAAAGGGATACTTGAATAAGAGTTTTTCATTGAAAGACCTCGGTGAAGCTGCTTACATATTGGGCATTAAGATCTATAGAGATAGATCAAGACGCTTAATTGGACTTTCACAAAGCACATACCTTGACAAAGATTTGAAGAAGTTCAAAATGGATCAAGCAAAGAAAGGGTTCTTGCCTGTGTTACAAGGTGTGAAGTTGAGTAAGACTCAATGCCCGACCACTGTAGAAGATAGAGAGAAAATGAAAGATGTTCCCTATGCTTCAGCCATAGGCTCTATCATGTATGCAATGCTGTGTACCAGACCTGATGTGTGCCTTGCTATAAGTATGGCAGGGAGGTACCAAAGTAATCCAGGAGAGGATCACTGGACAGCGGTCAAGAACATCCTAAAGTACCTGAAAAGGACGAAGGATATGTTTCTCGTTTATGGAGGTGACAAAGAGCTAATCATAAATGGTTACGTTGATGCAAGCTTTGACACTGATCCAGACGATTCTAAATCGCAAACTGGATACATGTTTACATTGAACGGTGGAGCTGTCAGTTCGTGCAGTTCTAAACAAAGCGTCGTGGCGGGATCTACGTGTGAAGCGGAGTACATAGCTGCTTCGGAAGCAACAAATCAAGGAGTCTGGATGAAGGAGTACATATCCGATCTAGGTGTCATACCTAGTGCATCAGGTCCAATGAAAATCTTTTGTGACAATACTGGAGCAATTGCCTTGGCGAAGGAATCCAGATTTCACAAGAGAACCAAGCACATCAAGAGACGCTTCAACTCCATCCGGGATCTAGTCCAGGTGGGAGACATAGAAATTTGCAAGATACATACGGATCTGAATGTTGCAGACCCGTTGACTAAGCCTCTTCCACGAGCATAACATGATCAACACCAAGGCTCCATGGGTGTTAGAATCATTACAATGTAATCTAGATTATTGACTCTAGTGCAAGTGGGACACTAAAGGAAATATGACCTAGAGGCAATAATAAAGTTATTATTTATTTCCTTATATCATTATAAATATTTATTATTCATGCTAGAATTGTATTAACCGAAACATAATACATGTGTGAATATATAGACAAACAGAGTGTCACTAGTATGCCTCTACTAGACTAGCTCATTGATCAAAGATGGTTATGTTTCCTAGCCATAGACATGAGTTGTCATTTGATTAATGGGATCACATCATTAAGAGAATGATGTGATTGACATGACCCATTCCGTTAGCTTAGCACACGATCGTTTAGTATGTTGCTATTGCTTTCTTCATGACTTATACATGTTCCTATGACTTTGAGATTATGCAACTCCCGTTTACCGGAGGAACACTTTGTGTGCTATCAAACGTCACAACGTATCTGGGTGATTATAAAGGTGCTCTACAGGTGTCTCCGAAGGTACTTGTTGGGTTGGCGTATTTTGAGATTAGGATTTGTCACTCCGATCGTCGGAGAGGTATCTCTGGGCCCTCTCTGTAATGCACATCACTTAAGCCTTGCAAGCATTGCAACTAATGAGTTAGTTGCGAGATGATGTATTACGGAACGAGTAAAGAGACTTGCCAGTAATGAGATTGAACTAGGTATTGAGATACAGACGATCGAATCTCGGGCAAGTAACATACCGATGACAAAGGGAACAACGTATGTTGTTATGCGGTCTGACCGATAAAGATGTTCCTAGAATATGTGGGAGCCAATATGAGCATCCAGGTTCCGCTATTGGTTATTGACCGGAGACGTGTCTCGGTCATGTCTACATAGTTCTCGAACCCGTAGGGTCCGCACGCTTAACGTTACGATGACAGTTATATTATGAGTTTATATGTTTTGATGTACCGAAGGTTGTTCGGAGTCCCGGATGTGATCACGGACCTGACGTGGAATCTCGAAATGGTCGTTACATGAAGATTGATATATTGGAAGCCTATGTTTGGATATCGGAAGTGTTCCGGGTAAAATCGGGATTTTACCGGAGTACCGGGAGGTTACCGGAACCCCCCGGTGACTTAATGGGCCTTATTGGGCCTTGGTGGAAGAGAGGAGGCGGCGGGGCAGGGCCGCGCGCCCCTCCCCCCTAGTCCGAATAGGACAAGGAGAGGGGGGCGGCGCCCCCCTTTCCTTCCTCCCCTCCACCTCTCCCCCCTCTCTTTCCTTGTCCAACATGGAAAAGGGGGGGAGTCCTACTCCCAGTAGGAGTAGGACTCCTCCTGGCGCGCCTCCTCCCTGGCCGGGCGCACCTCCCCCTTGCTCCTTTATATACGGGGGCAGGGGGGCACCCTAGAGACACAATAATTGATCATTGATCTCTTAGCCATGTGCGGTGCCCCCCTCCACCATAGTCCACCTCGATAATACTGTAGCGGTGCTTAGGTGAAGCCCTGCGTCGGTAGAACATCAACATCATCACCACGCCGTCGTCTTGTGAAACTCTCCCTCAACACTCGGCTGGATCGGAGTTCGAGGGATGTCACCGGGCTGAACGTGTGCTGAACTCAGAGGTGCCGTACGTTCGGTACTTGATCGGTCGGATCGTGAAGACGTACGACTACATCAACCACGTTGTGCTAACGGTCTCTCTTTCGGTCTACGAGGGTACGTAGACAACACTCCCCCCTCTCATTGCTATGCATCACCATGATCTTGCGTGTGCGTAGGAATTTTTTGGAAATTACTACGTTCCCCAACATTACTTGCCCGAGATTCGATCATCGGTATCTCAATACCTAGCTCAATCTCATTACTGGCAAGTCTCTTTACTCATTCCGTAATACATCATCCCGCAACTAACTCATTAGTCACATTGCTTGCAAGGCTTATAGTGATGTGCATTACCGATAGGGCCCAGAGATACCTCTCCGACAATCGGTGTGACAAATCCTAATCTTGATCTATGCCAACTCAACAAGTACCATCGGAGACACATGTAGAGCACCTTTATAATCACCCAGTTGCATTGTGATGTTTGGTAGCACACAAAGTGTTCCTCCAGTAATAGGGAGTTGCATATTCTCATAGTCATAGGAACATGTATAAGTCATGAAGAAAACAATAGCAGTAAACTAAAACGAACAAGTGCTAAGCTAACGGAATGGGTCAGATCAATCACATCATTCTCCTAATGATGTGATCCCGTTTATCAAATGACAACTCATGTCTATGGTTAGGAAACCTTAACCATCTTTGATCAACGAGCTAGTCAAGTAGAGACATTCTAGTGACACTATATTGTCTATGTATTCACACATGTATTATGTTTCTGGTTAATACAATTCTAGCATGGATAATAAACATTTATCATGAAATAAGAAAATAAATAATAACTTTATTATTGCCTCTAGGGCATATTTCCATCAGTCTCCCACTTGCACTAGAGTTAATAATCTAGATTACATAGTAATGATTCTAACACCCATGGAGTCTCGGTGCTGATCATGTTTCGCTCATGAGAGAGGCTTAGTCAACGGGTCTGCAACATTAAGATCCGTGTGTATCTTGCAAATCTCTATGTCTCCCACCTAGACTTGGTCACGGATGGAATTGAAGCGTCTCTTGATGTGCTTGGTTCTCTTGTGAAACCTGGATTCCTTTGCCAAGGCAATTGCACCAGTATTGTCACAAAAGCTTTCCTTCTTTTATTTTGTTTTCTAGTTACTCCTTGTAATCAACCTGTTGTAATTGTTCTTTATTTTAATAAAGTTTTGATCTGCTATGGGGGTTTTGCCCCACAGTTCCCAGTAAAAAAAAGATTTTCATTGGACCCGATGCACTAGGTATGACACCTAGATCGGATATGAACTCTATCATCCAGACTCCTTCATTTGCTGCTTCCGAAGGAGCTATGTACTCCGCTTCACACGTAGATCCCGCCACGACGCTTTGTTTAGAACTGCACCAACTAACAGCTCCACCGTTTAATATAAACACGTATCCGGTTTGCGATTTAGAATCGTCCGGATCAGTGTCAAAGCTTGCATCGACGTAACCATTTACGACGAGCTCTTTGTCACCTCCATAAACGAGAAACATATCCTTAGTCCTTTTCAGGTATTTCAGGATGTTCTTGACCATTGTCCAGTGATCCACTCCTGGATTACTTTGGACCTCCCTGCTAAACTGATAGCAAGGCACACATCAGGTCTGGTACACAACATTGCATACATGATAGAGCCTATGGCTGAAGCATAGGGAACATATTTCATTTTCTCTCTATCTTCTACAGTTGTCGGACATTGAGTCTGACTCAACTTCACACCTTGTAACACAGGCAAGAACCCTTTCTTTGCTTGATCCATTTTGAACTTTTTCAAAACTTTGTCAAGGTATGTGCTTTGTGAAAGTCCAATTAAGCGTCTTGATCTATCTCTATAGATCTTGATGCCCAATATATAAGCAGATTCACCGAGGTCTTTCATTGAAAAACTCTTATTCAAGTATCCTTTTATCCTATCCAGAAATTATATATCATTTCCAGTTAATAATATGTCATCTACATATAGTATTAGAAATGCTACAGAGCTCCGACTCACTTTCTTGTAAATACAGGCTTCTCCAAAAGTCTGTATAAAACCATATGCTTTGATCACACTATCTAAACGTTTATTCCAACTCCGAGAGGCTTGCACCCGTCCATAAATGGATCGCTGGAGCTTGCACACTTTGTTAGCACCTTTTGGATCGACAAAACCTTCCGCTTGCATCATATACAACTCTTCTTCCAGAAATCCATTCAGGAATGCAGTTTTGACATCCATTTGCCAAATTTCATAATCATAAAATGCGGCAATGGCTATCATGATTCGGACAGACTTAAGCATCGCTACGGGTGAGAAAGTCTCATCGTAGTCAACCCCTTGAACTTGTCGAAAACCTTTTGCAACAAGTCGAGCTTTGTAGACAGTAACATTACCGTCAGCGTCAGTCTTCTTCTTAAAGATCCATTTATTCTCTATGGCTTGCCGATCATCGGGCAAGTCAACCAAAGTCCACACTTTGTTCTCATACATGCATCCCATCTCAGATTTCATGGCCTTAAGCCATTTTGTGGAATCTGGGCTCATCATCGCTTCCTCATAGTTCGTAGGTTCGCCATGGTCAAGTAACATGACCTCCAAAATAGGATTACCGTACCACTATGGTGCGGATCTTATTCTGTTTGACCTACGAGGTTTGGTAGTAACTTGATCTGAAGTTTCTTGATCAATATCATTAACTTCCTCACTAATTGGTGTAGGCGTCACAGGAACCGTTTTATGTGATGAACTACTTTCTAATAAGGGAGCAGGTACAATTACCTCATCAAGTTCTACTTTCCTCCCACTCACTTCTTTTGAAAGAAACTCCTTCTCTAGAAAGGATCCATTCTTAGCAACGAATGTTTTCCTTCATATCTGTGATAGAAGGTGTACCCAACAGTCTCCTTTGGGTATCCTATGAAGACACATTTCTCCGATTTGGGTTCGAGCTTATCAGGTTGAAGCTTTTTCACATAAGCATCGCAGCCCCAAACTTTAAGAAACGACAACTTTGGTTTCTTGCCAAACCATAGTTCATAAGGCATCGTCTCAACGGATTTCGATGGTGCCCTGTTTAACGTGAATGCAGCCGTCTCTAAAGCATAACCCCAAACTCTAGCGGTAAATCAGTAAGAGACATCATAGATCGCACCATATCTAGTAAAGTACGATTACGATGTCCGGACACACCATTACGCTGTGGTGTTCCGGGTGGCGTGAGTTGCGAAACTATTCCGCATTGTTTCAAATGTAGACCAAACTCGTAACTTAAATATTCTCCTCCACGATCAGATCGTAGAAACTTTATTTTCTTGTTACGATGATTTTCCACTTCACTCTGAAATTCTTTGAACTTTTCAAATGTTTCAGACTTATGTTTCATTAAGTAGATATACCCATATCTGCTCAAATCATCTGTGAAGGTGAGAAAATAACGATATCTGCCGCGAGCCTCAATATTCATTGGACCACACACATCAGTATGTATGATTTCCAACAAATTTGTTGCTCGCTCCATTGTTCCGGAGAACGGCGTTTTAGTCTTCTTGCCCATGAGGCATGGTTCGCAAGTACCAAGTGATTCATAATCAAGTGATTCTAGAAGTCCATCATTATGGAGTTTCTTCATGCGCTTTACACCAATATGACCCAAACGGTAGTGCCACAAATAAGTTGCACTATTATTATCAACTCTGCATCTTTTGGCTTCAACATTATGAATATGTGTATCACTACTATCGAGATTCAAGACAAATAGACCACTCTTTAAGGGTGCATGACCATAAAAGATATTACTCATATAAAGAGAACAACCATTATTCTTAGATTTAAATGAATAACCGTCTCGCATCAGACAAGATCCAGATATAATGTTCATGCTTAACGCTGTCACCAAATAACAATTATTCAGGTCCTAAACTAATCCCGAAGGTAGATGTAGAGGTAGCGTGCCGATGGCGATCACATCAACTTTGGAACCATTTCCCATGCGCATCGTCACCTTGTCCTTAGCCAATCTTCGCTCAATCTGTAGTCCCTGTTTCGAGTTGCAAAATTCAGCAACAGAACCAGTATCAAATACCCAGGTGCTGCTGCGAGCTCTAGTAAGGTACACATCAATAACATGTATATCACATATACCTTTGTTCACCTTGCCATCCTTCTTATCCGCCAAATACTTGGGGCAGTTCTGCTTCCAGTGGCCAGTCCCTTTGTAGTAGAAGCACTCAGTCTCAGGCTTAGGTCCAGACTTGGGTTTCTTCTCCTGAGCGGCAACTTGTTTGCCGTTCTTCTTGAAGTTCCCCTTCTTCTTCCCTTTACCCTTTTTCTTGAAAATGGTGGTCTTGTTGACCATCAACACTTGATGCTCCTTCTTGATTTCTACCTTCGCAGCCTTTAGCATTGCGAAGAGCTCGGGAATAGTCTTTTCCATCCCTTGCATATTATAGTTCATCATGAAGCTCTTGTAGCTTGGTGGCAGTGATTGAAGAATTCTGTCAATGACACTATCATCGGGAAGATTAACTCCCAGTTGAATCAAGTGATTGTAGTACCCAGACATTCTGAGTATATGTTCACTGATAGAACTATTCTCCTCCATCTTGCAGCTATAGAACTTATTGGAGACTTCATATCTCTCAATCCGGGCATTTGCTTGAAATATTAACTTTAACTCCTGGAACATCTCATATGCTCCATGACATTCAAAACATCGTTGAAGTCCCGGTTCTAAGCCGTAAAGCATGGCACACTGAACTATCGAGTAGTCAACAACACACGACTGCCAGTCATTCACAATGTTTGCAGTTGCCGGCGCGGGTGGTACACCTAGCGGTGCTTCCAGGACGTAATTCTTCTGTGCAGCAATGAGGATAATCCTGAAGTTACGAACCCAGCCGTGTAATTGCTACCATCATCTTTCAACTTAGCTTTCTCAAGGAACGCATTAAAATTCAATGGAACAACAACACATGCCTTCTGTCTACAACAACATAGACAAGCAAAATACTATCAGGTACTAAGTTCATGATAAATCTAAGTTCAACTAATCATATTACTTAAGAACTCCCACTTAGATAGATATCCCTCTAATCATCTAAGTGATCACGTGATCTAAATCAACTAAACCAAAACCGATCATCACGTGAGATGGAGTAGTTTTCAATGGTGAACATCAGTATGTTGATCATATCTACTATATGATTCATGTTCGACCTTTCGGTCTCAGTGTTCTGAGGCCATATCTGCATATGCTAGGCTCGTCAAGTTTAACCCAAGTATTTCTGCGTGTGCAAAACTGTCTTGCACCCATTTTAGGTGAACGTTGAGCTTATCACACCCGATCATCACGTGGTGTCTCGGCACAATGAACTTTGGCAACAGTGCATACTCAGGGAGAACACTTATACCTTGAAACTTAGTGAGAGATCATCTTATAATGCTACCGTCAATCAAAGCAGAATAAGATGCATAAAGGATAAACATCACATGCAATCAATATAAGTGATATGATATGGCCATCATCATCTTGTGCCTTTGATTTCCATCTCCAAAGCACCGTCATGATCACCATCGTTACCGGCGCGACACCTTGATCTCCATCGTAGCATCGTTGTCGTCTCGCCAACTATTGCTTCTACGACTATCGCTGCCGCTTAGTGATAAAGTAAAGCAATTACATGGCGATTGCATTGCATACAATAAAGCGACAACTATATGGCTCCTGCTTGTTGCCGATAACTCTGTTACAAAACATGATCATCTCATACAATAAAATTTAGCATCATGTCTTGACCATATCACATCACAACATGCCCTGCAAAAACAAGTTAGACGTCCTCTACTTTGTTGTTGCAAGTTTTACGTGGCTGCTACGGGCTGAGCAAGAACCATTCTTTCCTACGCATCAAAACCACAACGATATTTCATCAAGTTAGTGCTGTTTTAACCTTCAACAAGGACCGGGCGTAGCCACACTCGATTCAACTAAAGTTGGAGAAACTAACACCCGCCAGCCATCTATGTGCAAAGCACGTCGGTAGAACCAGTCCCGCGTAAGCGTACGCGTAATATCGGTCCGGGCCGCTTCATCCAACAATACTGTTGAATCAAAGTGTGACATGCTAGTAAGCAGTATGACTTGTATCGCCCACAACTCACCTATGTTATACTTGTGCATATAACATCTACGCATAAACCTGGCTCGGATGCCACTGTTGGGGAACGTAGTAATTTCAAAAAATTTCCTACGCACACGCAAGATCATGGGTGATGCATAGCAACGAGAGGGGAGAGTGTCATCCACGTACCCTCGTAGACCGTAAGCGGAAGCGTTATGACAACGCGGTTGATGTAGTCGTACGTCTTCACGATCGACCGATCCAAGTACCGAACGTACGACACCTCCGCGATCTGCACACGTTCAGCTCGGTGACGTCCCACGAACTTACGATCTAGTAGAGCTTTGATGGAGAGTTCCGTCAGCACGACGGCGTGATGACGGTGTTGATGAAGCTACCGATGCAGGGCTTCGCCTTAGCACCGCTACAATATGACCGAAGTGGATTATGGTGGATGGGGGCACCGCACACGGCTAAAGATCAATGATCAACTTGTGTGTATTGGGGTGCCCCCCCCGCCCCCGTATATAAAGGAGCTAGGGGGGAGGCGGCCGGCCAGGAGGAGGGCGTGCCAAGGGGGGAGTCCTACTCCCACCAGGAGTAGGACTCCTCCTTTCCTAGTTAAGAACAGTAAAACTGAGCCTAATCCCTACCACCTAACGAATTAGGAAGTTCTGGCCGTTTGATTTCGTTTGTTAAACGTTCCTGGCCGTCCGATCTAAAGTTGATACTACGTTCGCCGTGAACTGGGCCTAACGTTGTAAGGGCAGCTACTCCGATAGCTATTTTGAAGCCATGTGGTTAATTGGGCCATTTTTTCTTGTTCGGCCCAAGGAAGCGGAGGCCCTCTCCTACAAGCGCTCCCTTCTGTGAAAGAAAAAAAAACTCGCTCCACACGAGAATGAATCAGGGGCGGTTGAGAGGATGCGACGGGCGGTCAAACGAGAGCGGATGCGGCGGCCGCTCGATTCAGGCGAAGCAGGCGACCTGCGGTGGGTCGAGCCGACGCGCAAGCGAATCCACTCACAAGCGAATCTAGCGTGAGGGGATCGAGCAGAAATGCTGGATAGGGGTGAACCAAGGCTAGTCGATCTAGCCGTCGGCCGATCCGCCTGCAATGCATGAAGGTGTGGGGGACGCAGCGATGATTGCGCATTATCTCCTGGAAACTGCTCCACCCAGCCTTAATTAACACAATCATACTTTAGTTTTCAAGCAGGCATTCATGCCTGGGGGCGACGTCTCGTCTGCACACTTCAGTTACCAACTGATGCGTGTATATATGCTTCCTCCCTAGCCACTCTTCGCTCACCCTCTCTACTGCAGAGCACAAAATATTCAGCATCATGCTTTGGTAGATCTCCCTGTGTTCTTCCTTATGCGTATGTGTCGTGGAGATTGATGCCCCAAGGTGAGCAGATTAAATCTTATTTTGTAGTATCCGATCAGTTCTTATTATATATGATAAAGATGGTGAATACCAATTCTTCGGTTTTGATCAAGATCTAAGAATGGCATATGTTCCAGCCTCCATGTGAAAAGTTGTTTAACTTTCAACTTATTCAGTTTGGTACTTTTGTCCGTTCAAAGCTTATGTGTTAAGCTATGTATAAGTAAATGTTTACTTGTACTACAACCAATGTTAATTAATCTAAAGAATTTATGAGTCGGTAGCAGAGGTAGAATTGTTTTGTGAAAAGGGGTAGTAGGTAGATATGAACTCATGGAACATTTTTACAAGTATGATTTCATCCTCTCCGATGACTAACGAATATTAAGATATTTAGTCATATATAAAAGAGCTATGAAATCTTAACTGAAACAAGTAGATAGGATACTATTTTCTGCCCTTCATCTATATCATCCTAAAGTCTGTTCAGGACATCGTGTTACTAAATAACTAACATATATATTTTGAAAGAATGTAGGATGCATTTCCATTTCTCCCGATGGTGCATTTTTTTACTGTCTTAAATTTCTTCCGAGTTAGCTTCATGTAATTTAAGCCTGACATATTCAAGGTTTTCTGTTAATATTATCGATTATTAATTTCAAGCAACTATTTGTATACTTCACACGCACAAAAAATGGATGATCATGCCAAAACTTGATGATATTCAGAACCTAATTAGATTGGGCTTGTACAAGAACAACACTTAGGAACTTGGAATGTCGGTTGTAAGCGCTCTTCCTCACGTGTTTGATCCACATGGCCCCAATCACCTGAAATTGTTGTTGCTTCCAGATAACGATTTGTTGGCTTGACTGCATGGTTTAAGCTTACCCACCCACGTTTGATCCACAAGGGTGCATCTTCTACCTAATAATGTACACTTAAGGGAGGGAACTTTCCCCTTTAACCACGTTTTTTGTGTGTGTTTCCAGTCACTTGCGTGAATGAAGTTTGCCTTGGTGAAAATATGGTACTGCTTTTTGTGTAATGTGCTTTGTTGCTTATGAAGGGGAGCTTCATGGGTTCTGAAAGGTTCCAAATTATACAACTACATTTATGCACCTTTAACCCTGTTACCAAGGTTCACATGGATTTAATTTTTTTCCTCTCTTTGAACAGACTGAAAAAATCAAGTTCATCTTGGAGCAGAAGTTGATGTTTTTGGCTTGAGAAAAATTTGTGGTGGTAGATGATATAACTCCAATCAAGACTGAACTTCAAATGATCTGCTTAAGAACAAATCCAGCAGCAGTTGACATATATTAAAGCTTACGATATTACTGGTGGTGTGGCAGGGGGCTAGATCAAAGTTTTGTTGATGTATGATTGTTTACGTTTTAAAGGTCCCTTTGCGTCCTTGATTTGGCAGTAGGGACTGTAAAAAAGACATGTGAAATGTTTGATGTCTTTTGAAGCCTCGCACTTCAGCAAGCTAATGGCAGATCTTTATTTTGCATAAAGGCCAGAGTGAGCTTTGTATTTATGAGATTTTGCATGATACATATTTGACATGGAAAATTTGTAGCATTAATTCATCTTCAAGGAGTGTTACAATAATGTATAATTAATACTTTTCACTTGAATATCTTGCCTCCAAATTTTGATATTTACTTTCTCAGTAATTGTAACCTCATTGTTACGTGTCCTATCTTATTTCTACAATTCTTATAAGTATAGTCCCCAAGCTTCCGGTTCTTGTTAATAATACACCGAGAATTTGGTACTAAGTACACACTATCATTATATTGTAACAATGGATGGGCGCGGCAATGCGCGCCTTCGATGATCTAGTAGGAGTAGGAGAAGGGGGAAGGAGGAGAGAGGGGGGAAGGAAAGGGGGGCGCCGCCCCCTCCTTGTCCAATTCAGACTAGAGGGGGAGGGGGCGTGCAGCCCTACCTTGGGCGCCCCTCCTCTTCTCCACTAAGGCCCATAAGGCCCATTATACTCCCCAGGTGCTCCGGTAACCCCCCGGCACTCTGATATATGCCCGAACTTGCCAGGAACACTTCCGAAGTCCAAACATAGTCATCCTATATATCGATCTTTATGTCTCGACCATTTCGATCGTCCTCGTCATGTCCGTGATCATATTCGGGACTCCAAACTATCTTTGGTACATCAAAACACATAAACTCATAATACCGATCATCACCGAATGTTAAGCGTGCGGACCCTACGGGTTCGAGAACTATGTAGACATGACCGAGACACGTCTCCGGTCAATAACCAATAGCGGAACCTGGATTCTCATATTGGCTCCTACATATTCTACGAAGATCTTTTATCGGGCAAACCGCATAACAACATACGTTGTTCCCTTTGTCATCGGTATGTTACTTGCTCGGGATTCGATCGTCGGTATCTCAATACCTAGCTCAATCTCGTTACCGGCAAGTCTCTTTACTCGTTCTGTAATACATCATCCATAACTAACTCATTAGTCACATTGCTTGCAAGGCTTATAGTGATGTGCATTACCGAGAGGGCGAGAGATACCTCTCCGACTATCGGAGTGACAAATCCTAATCTCGATCTATGCCGACTCAACAAGTACCATCGGAGACACCTGTAGAGCACCTTTATAATCACCTAGTTACGTTGTGATGTTTCGTAGCACACAAAGTGTTCCTCCGGTAATCGGGAGTTGCATAATCTGATAGTCATAGGAACATGTATAAGTCATGAAGAAAGCAATAGCAGTAGACTAAAATGATCAAGTGCTAAGCTAACGGAATGGGTCAGGTCAATCACATCATTCTCCTAATGATGTGATCCCGTTTATCAAATGACAACTCATGTCTATGGTTAGGAAACCTTAACTATCTTTGATCAACGAGCTAGTCAAGTAGAGGCGTACTAGTGACACTATATTGTCTATGTATTCATACATGTATTATGTTTCCGTTTAATACAATTCTAGCATGAATAATAAACATTTATCATGAAATAAGGAAATAAATAATAACTTTATTATTGCCTCTAGGGCATATTCCTTCATAGGTACCGTCGTCGATGGCGTTAGTGGGATGGTCCAGATGAGAAAGAGCACATGCCTGACCAGTGTGAAATTTGCCGCGACGTGATGCAGGCGTTTGAAACAGAGTAGATGAGATAACCAAATTTCCAAACAGAAAAATTGATGGCTATTGGAGCGACAAGAGGCTTTTCAGGTTTTCTTAGTTTTATTGATTGCATGCATTGGCAAATGGAAGAACTGCCCCAAAGATTTGTGCGGGACGTACCAATGTCACGCCAAAGAGGCCACCATCATACTCAAAGCAGTGTCATCAAATGACTTTCACATGCTTTCTTTGGCACGCCTGGTTTTCAAACCGACATCAATGTGCTCCAGCGATCTCCCGTGTTCGGGAGACTTTGCAATAGGGAAGCACCGCACTACAACTACACTGTCATTGGACACCTACAACATGGGGTACTACCTTGCAGATGGTATCTATCCTCAATGGACGATCTTTGTGAAGATCATATCAAATCCCCATGGCATCAAACAAATACAGTTTGCAACAATGCAATAAACAAGTAGGAAGAATATGGAGAGGGCATTCAAGTGCTCCAAGCTCATTGGGGAATTTTTGATGGAGCTACAATGATGTGGAAATCAGAGACTTTGTGGCAGCTGATGACATGTTGTGTCATTTTACACAATATGATTGCAGACATGCTTTTGAGAAGTACGGAGAACAAGTTCACATCCTGGAACAAGATGCATATCCAATTATGAAGTTTCTGATATGCAACGAACCTTCGAGATGAACAGGTGCATGTGCACTACTCTATGATCTTATGAACCCACAATGAAAACCAAAGAGTTTAATGTTTGGATTTACTTCAAATAAATTTTATGTTTGAATCGTGGAACTACTCAATAATCTTCTGATATTCATGTGTATAATGGACGTGCATGGATTTGGTGGATTTGAGAGCTTAGAGATGAGGAGTGTGGTTGTCCGGCAGTAGATGTGAGGGACCGCCCGACGCTGTCTGGGGTCACGTTCGGGCGCGTCCGCGGATGTTTAGGGGAGCGGATTTGTCAGGATCCCGATTCCATGCCACACCGATCTAGCATGTAACACCGCATATCACTTTTGCGGCCTCACACACGGTATTCCCACGGGTGTCGCCTTACCATGCCCGGGACCGTTTGCGCCTTTTGGCACACGTATATGATGGTGTCGCTAGCATCCATATGACAAAGAACCCGGGCTGACATGGCTAGTCATGAACCCAAAGTGGCACTAACTTACAGGGACATGCATACATGACCCAGCAACGAACATGTCGGTAATATTTCTCTTGATCCGGGTAATCTCCGTATCATGCTTCTGGGCTTCTATGATATGATCCACAAGAGTAGGTTTCGCCACCAAGGTAGAAAGGAGTCTATGAGGAGCAATGTGAAGGTTAAGCTTGCTGAATTCCTCATGGAGAAGTGGTTGGCCCTGCTGCAACATGAGGTTGTTGCAATAGGATTTACGGCTTAGAGCATCAACCATGACATTGGCTTTGCCTGGGGTGTAGGTAATCCCTAGATCATAATCTGAGATCAACTCCAACCAACGTCTTTGCCTAAGGTTCAGATCTGGTTGTGTGAAGATATACTTGAGACTCTGGTGATCGGTGTAGATCTCGCAACGTTTACCAAGAAGGTAATGTCGCCAGTTCTTGAGTGCATAGACTACAGCTGCAAGCTCTAGCTCATGTGTAGGGTAATTCTCCTCATGTGGATGCAACTGTCGAGATGCATAGGCAATCACATGACGATCCTGCATAAGAATGCAACCTAGTCCCTGTCGTGAGGCATCACAATAGATAACAAAGTCCTTAGTGAAATCCGGTGGCACAAGTATGGGAGCAGAAGTCAGGCGTCTTTTCAGTTCCTGAAAACTGTACTCACACTGTGGGGACCACTCAAACTTTTTATCTTTCTTGAGAAGTTCCGTGAGAGGTTTGGCCACTTTAGAGAAGTTTTCAACAAAGCGGCGACAATAGCTGGCTAGACCAAGGAAACTCCTAACTTGTTTAATAGTTTCAGGTGGAGTCCAATCGAGAACGGCCTTAACTCTCTCAGGATTGACAGCAATGCCCTTACCAGAGATCACGTGGCCCAGGTAGGTCACTTCTGGCATCCAAAATTCACACTTGGAGAACTTGGCATAAAGGCGGTGCTCTCTGAGTTTTTCTAACACAAGTCTAAGATGTTCGACATGCTCTTCCTCGTTCTTTGAGTAAATAAGAATATCATCGAGGTAAACCACGACGAACTTATCTAAGTACTCCATGAAGATCGAGTTCATCAAGCGAGAGAATGTAGCTGGGGCGTTGGTTAGACCGAAGGACATGATGGTGTACTCGTACTGGCCATAACGAGTGACAAAGGCTGTCTTGGGAATGTCCATGTTTCTGATCTTGATTTGGTGGTAGCCTAACCTCAAATCCATCTTGGAGAAGACTGAGGATCCAGCGAGCTGATCATACAGGTCGTTGATCCTGGGAAGCGGATATTTGTTCTTTATCGTGACCATATTAATGGGACGATAATCTACAACCATCCGGTCCGTACCATCCTTCTTCTTGACGAAGAGGAAAGGGCAAGCCCAAGGAGAAGAACTAGGACGGATGAAACCCTTTTGCAAGGACTCATCAAGTTGTTTCTTAAGCTCGACTAGTTCTAAGGGTGCCATTTTGTAAGGTCTCCTAGAGATTGGAGCGGTTCCTGGGATAAGATCTATGACAAACTCTACATCTCTGTCAGGTGGAACACCTGGCAGTTCCTCTGGAAAGAAATCCGGAAAGTCACGGACTACCGGGATATCTTCAAGGTCCGGAAGAGGGCTGGCATTAAGAGAATAGAGCCGACGCTTTGCAACTCTAGTGGATATGATGACTATCTTGCGGATGGGTGTGTAAGCTGAGCAGACCTGGTATAACAATCAATCTTGGCATGATGAGCTATCATCCAGTCCATACCCAAGATGATGTTGATATCTGAGGACTTGAGGGCTACAAGTGATGCAAGGAATACAAGTCTGTCAACAAGGATTTCATTACCATAGCTTATTCTGGTGGTTTGCCATCTAGACCCTGGGGTCTGGATTTCAAGCGGAGTTAGCATATCACAAAATGACATGTCGTGCAAATGAGCATAGCCTTCAGAAATGAAAGAATGAGATGCTCCAATATCGAACAGAACAGATGCTGGGTGACAATTGACAAGGAGTGTACCAAGAACGACATCCGGATCATCATGAGCGTCTTTAGCTGAGACGTGATGCACACGTCCATGTTTAGTGCGAGCTGGCTTGGCACTGATCGTCTTACTTGATGGCTTAACACAGCCAACAGACTTCTCGGGCTGGGATGGAGCATAACTGGTCTGAGAGCAGTCACGTGCATAGTGTCCCGGCTTCCCGCATGTGAAGCAAGTCCCTGAAGTTGGACGTGGACCCGCACTGGCAAGTGGTATACTAATAGACCTGGGTGGAACATACGACTGAGCTGGGTGGGGCACCACATAGGATGGCCTCGGTGTATATCCAGAAGGAAGAGCGGAGTTTGGAACCCAAATCCGGCGCTTTTGAGAACTAGAACCGGAGGAAGAACCCAAATCACGGGTGTGATTATGAGACTCCTCATAAGTGAGCTGAGATGTCTCCGCATTAATGGCCTTGTTCACAAGAGCTTGGAATGTATCACAATGATGCAGGTGAAGATCACGACGCAACTTGGGGTTGAGACCCTTCCGGAACCTAGCCTGCTTCTTGGCGTCCGTGGACACTTCTTCTGTGGCATAGCGGGCGAGGTTCTCAAACTCTCTACTGTAAGCATCAACAACCATATTACTCTGGGTGAAACTACAGAACTCTTCTCTCTTGCGATCGATCAGGCCCTGAGGAATGTGATGCTCGCGGAAAGCCTCAGTGAAATCTCTCCAGGTAGGAATCTGGCCAGCTGGAAGCATGGCCTCATAGTTTTGCCACCAAAGACTAGCAGGACCTTCCATGTGATATGTGGCATAGGTGACCTTGTCATTTTCAGCTACATTCACGGAACGCAGCTTATGAGTGATGCTACGGAGCCAGTCATCTGCATCGAGTGGCTCAATAGAATGATGAAAGGTGGGTGGGTGCAAGCGAATGAAGTCATGAATGGTTGCAGACCCTTTGAACCGATGTGCGGTGTTCTCCTCGATACGTGCCAACAGGCGGTTAGACTCACGCTTGTTCCTCTCCATCTCTAACATGAACTCTGTCAACGAAGGCGGGTCGAGAGGATCCTCATCTCTACCATCTTCGTGGTTCCAGTTACGAGCAACAAAACTTCGCTTAACTGATGACATCCTGAGAAACGAAACCAAGGACGGAATCAACATCAACTATAGGCTGTAGAATGTAGGACAGGGAAATTAGTATCTCTCGAACTCCTAGGGCAAGTCTGGCAGCATAACGACAGTAGAAAGCTGAAATTGGGACATCCTGCCAAGAATGGGGTAGTACATCAACTCAACATCACCACTCTAAGTTCTGAGATCATACTAAGCAGGCTACACCGGAAGTACTCGAAACTAGGATATGACTCTGATCAACCAATCCTATGGGACTACGGAGTAGTAACACGTGATCCTCATAGACGGAAGAGAAAGCCTAGTTCCTTAACCCCGTAGGAAAGATAGGATGACTCATATCAGAAGACCATGAGGTATAAGGAGTAAAAAGAGCCTTACGTTCCTTCCCACAATCAATTCCCTTACATAACTAGAGAATTTCTAGACTCAACTTCGACTAGTTTGGCTTGGTAATCCTATAAGCAGTCAGGCTCTGATACCAAAGCTGCCAGGACCCCGATTCCATGCCACACCGATCTAGCATGTAACACCTCATATCACTTTGCGTCCTCACGCACGGTATTCCTACGGGTGTCGCCTTACCATGCCCGGGACCGTTTGCGCCTTTTGGCACACGTATATGATGGTGTCGCTAGCATCCATATGACAAAGAACCCGGCCTGACATGGCTAGTCGTGAACCCAAAGTGGCACTAACTTACAGGGACATGCATACATGACCCAGCAACGAACGTGTCGGTCATCAGCGAGTGAATCCGGGCTGTAACAGCTGGGCTAGCAGGACTCCAGAGAATCCGGGCTGTAGCAGGTTAACAGGACTCCGGTAGACACCGCATGACATTTCCCTAAAGGGACAGACACAGGAACAAAGAAGGACACATGCTGGCCAGCCTAAGTGTTACGAGCGGTAGCAAGCTACCGAGGCTCGGTGGAAGCACTAGGAGACATTTCCGGTAAGAGAGGCTACTAAGGATAAACAACTAGATAGTCAGATCCCACACATAGCAATACACATTACACGTACGCATAACATGCAGGTATGTGCTGTACAACATGGCATCACAGCATAACTCAACAACTCATATAGATAAGGCTCAAAGAGCCATCATAGCATTTATTGCAAACAGGGGTCACATGACCCAGCATTCAGAGCATACAAGCAACAAGCGGAAGCATTACATGTCTGAGTACATACATCTACAAATGAAAAAGGCTGAAGAGCCTGACTATCTACAACGTCCGATCAAGATCGTAGTTGAGGTACAAGCTACTTGTCGAAGTCCACGAGAACACTAGTAAGACCGAAGTCTCCGCTACAAAAACATGAATAAAGCAACATGAGTACAAAGGTACTCAACAAGACTTACATGAGATCCTATCATACATGCATTTGTATCAAGAAGGTAATGTGGGGTTTAGTTGCAGCAAGCCAGCTTTGACTCAGTGGCTATCCTGTTCTACGACTACGAGAAACTCTTTGACGTGAGATGGCGCACACGAGTCCACTGGCCACCACACAATACACTACTATGGATTCATCCCCGTCTCCCTATGAGAAGGCCATCCATATCACTCACACTTGTCTTGAGCATTTTAGAGTATCCACTTCAAGTTGTCTATGTACCACGTAAGCATCCAAGAAGTCCATAACTGCGGACCCGGCTATTCGAATAGATCATGTTAACCCTGCAGGGGTGTACTTCTTCACACACGCTCTCACCACTTACCGCAATGTACACGTCATGTATCTTGGCAACCTTCAAGCGGAAGCCTGGCGAGGGTGTCGGCCACAACCTGACTATCCACACAAGACTCTAGTCCAGGTTTATCGCCTATTTGGGTTCTATCCACAAGGGAGTCCGACCGAGGTTTCCATCACGACCCCAAACAATGTGTGCAGGGTTCCCGAGCCCACCATCCGGGTGCCACTCGGTACACTAGGCCACGTGTGCCTAGTCTGTCCAAGCCCACCCTGCCGGGTGCCACTTGGTAGAAAAATAACACTACCTACAAACACCAGAAACTAGTTGTGACTCCTGGACAGAGATCAAGTTGGTTAATAAGTCGAGAGGGGTCGAGCTATCGGAACCCAATGTGTGGTAGTATCAAGTCATTGGACAACATACATAGAACTCAGTGCTTAAGGACAGTTCTAGTGAGATAACCCACCATGTACTCCTACATGGCCTCTCACCGCCACCTTTACCAAATCGTGTTCACACACTTCACTCTCAGCACCAGAACATATCGTAACACTCCAATTCATTCCCAATGAATTATACCTGACACAACTCTAAGCAATAGCAGGCATGGCATGGTAGGAACACAAAATGGCTCAATCAACTCCTACACATGCTAGTGGGTTTCAACTATTTACTATGGCAATGACAGGTCATGCAGAGGAATGGGTTCAAGTACCGCAGCACAAAGTAGCAATTGAACCATTGTTGTCCTAATGCAATAACAGAGAGCAGGAGCGAGAGAGTAGTTTTGTATCGAAATGAACAAGGGGGTTTGCTTGCCTGGTAGATCAACAGGGGGGCACTGCTCCTTAGACAGGTACTCTGGAGCACTCTCCGGAGCAGGACCTATCGAGAAGGAACGGTGTCGGCAATCAATACACAAGCATATGCAACAATATGATGTATGAACATGGCATGAAGATGTGATGCTGTTTGAGCTAATGCAGCTAGCATTCATTAGGTTGAAGTCCATTTGAACCAGAGGTTCAAATGCAACTCCAAAATAAGATCTTATAAATGCCATTTACATGTTTTCACTTATACAGCAGGTATAAGTTGGTTTGTCATGCATAAAACTGGTACAGAGGGATAGGTTGAATTTGTCTGATAATTTTTCATATGTAAATTATTTCATTCTGAGCTACGGTTGAATTTCTATGATTTTTTGAAGTTTTGCTAACTTTCTGGAATTTCCTGATTTAATTTAAATCCAGAAAATAAATAACTGCGTCAGCACTGCGTCATGCTTGCGTCAGCAAGTCAACAACGCTGACTGGGGTTAAACCTACGTGTGGGTCCCATGTGTCAGTGTCTGTGGCTAATCCTAATTTAAATTAAACCTAAACTGGTTTAATTAACAGGGCTGGCCCCACGCGTCAGTGGCCCAGGGTGGTCAAACCCTAGTCAGACGGGGTCAAACCCAGTCAACCGGGGCTAATCCCACCGGCGACTCGATGCCGGCGAGGCCAGACGCGGCGACAGACTACGGGATTGTCGCTCCGGCGACCAAACGCGCGGCAGAGAACACCTACGCGAAGCCCGGGCTCGCCCGCATCCAGTGGTGCCCTCCGTTTCACCGAAGACGGCCTAGATCGACGGCGGCGACCACTTGGGCAGCGGTTGGAGTTCGGAGGGGAGGGAGAAGGGGCTATGGTGCACGGCAGGGGCCGGGGTTGGTCGCGTTCCTCTCCTGGAGACGTGCTGACCATGGTGGCGTGCTCTGTTGCAGGTGCCCGTAGGTGTGGCTGCGGTGGCGACATGGCCGGCGGCGAGGTGCTACGGCTGTGGTGGGGGAAGGGAGCTGCGGAGCGAGAACGGAGGAACGGAGAAAGGAGGACGGGGCAGGAGCTCACGGCAGTTCTGATGGAGTCTTCGGCGAGCTCGGGGGAGGCCGGACGCGAGTGGAACGGCGAGGGCGATCTCCGGCGATCGAAGATGAAGACGGCGGCGACAGAGGCTCTCCAGGGCTTCCCGCTTCGCGTGGCTCGACGAAGAGGTAGATGGAGACGTGGCGGAGCTCCTGGGATTGTCGGAGAGGCGAGGCCGTGGTGGTGGGCGCGGCAACGGCGAGCGGCGGCGACGATGGCGCTCGGGCGGGTGAGAGAAAGCGAGTTGGAAGAGGGAATGGGCACGGGAGAGAGCAAGAGAGGCTTGGGGGGTGCGTGGCGACGCGCCGGCGATCCAGGGAAACGAAGAGGACGCCAGGCAGACAGGGAGGAGGTGGTGGCGCGGTTGCGGCATGCCGGCCACGCACCTGCTTTGGGCAAGTGGGAGGAAGACGACAAAGGGGCCAGTGGGCTGGGCTGCTGTTGGGCTGGCCACTTGGTCCGTCAGGTGGCTGCCCAGGTGACTTGGCCCAGGTAGGTTTTCCTATTTTGTTTTCTTTTCTATTTTTCTGACATTTTTTGATTTAATAAAAATAATAAACCATTTTATTTTCTTATGCCAATTTTTGTAGGGGCTAGTGGTATTATTCCAGAGCTCCTCAACAACTGGCATAATTTTTGGACAATATTATATATATATATATATATATATAACAATATATATCTAAAGAAAATAATTACTGCATTAATTCCAAATGCCCAAAATAAATACTTATGAGCTCCTAAAAATATTGGTTTGATTTTTATCTCTGTCCAATATTTTCAGAGAGCAACATGATCATTTTCTTGGACCTTTTTGGAGCAATTTTTATCTGGGTCATTTCCAGAAATGATTCTGAGGGTTCCACAAATCCCCATTTCAAATTTAAATGGAATTTAAACATTATGCACACATGACTAGCTAGTCTAGGTCATACCAGAACTAGGGATGTGACAGGATTTGTCAAATCTGGTTGTAGATGCTCTTACTCTTGCAGTAATTCAAGTCTTATCCCAGACTCATCTACATGCTCATCTACATCCGATGAACGTAAGCTCCTAAAAAGTAACCTTTTCTAGAAAATTCTTATTTATTTTGGCATCAAAGATGATTGAGTGTGCAAGCAGCATGGAATTTTTCATGATGTTTGGACATTGGAGGAGCTCTAGGCAAAAAGACAAGCCCATACAATGTATTTTTTCAAAGTTTCTTTCACAGCCAAATTTTGTGCTTTTTGCCACAACCACCTCGAATGTCCAAACGTCACAAATTTTTGCATGCACATCACACATTGAAACATATTGAATTATTTTTTCTATTTGATTTGATTTTACTGTTTACACCCAGGTGCACATGCACCTGGGCACCGAATCACTGCTTCCCTTGCTCTTGGTGCTACTTTTTTCTTTCCAGAATGTGCACAAGTGTGCATATCATATATAAAGAAGGGGCTTGCTCTTGGTGCTATGCATTCTTTCCATTTGCTGAAAAGTTTATATGGTTGGTTTGGCAGCTGTTTGCTGGGGGTATATGGTTAGCCCGCAACAAGGCAGCAATTGAAAAAAATAGCTTCCTAAATGCCTCTTTGAAGTAGTGTTCACCACTTGCTGTGTTGTTGTTAATTGGGCAAGTCCGCAACAAGGTAAATGTGCAGCTAAATTGAAGACTGGAGTGGAGATGCTTAGAGCCAATGCGACTAATATGCTGAAGATTTGCCGGGGCTCCATCCAAGGCACATCTGGCTTTGCTGATGTTGGTGGCTATTAGTCAACGGTTGACCCCTGTTCTACGTGCCTAATTGATTGTTTGGCTGTTTACCTTTTTGGTACTGGGCTATCTTGAACAGCTCGTAGTTAGGTTATGTGTGTTATTTGGTTTTTGCCCCGTATTGCACGGTACCGATTGTGGACATGCATAGCGGGTTTCCTGATAATGCATCGAACTCGCTTTTATCCTTTCTCTCCTCCCGCATCCCTTATTGTTTGATAGACTTTGAGTTTTCATTATGCAATTATGCAAGTAATGAAAAGGAGTAAGCCTGGTTTAGAAAAGAAAATTATGGGGTAAGGCCATCTCCAACGCTGACCACCAAAACAGATAGGATATTCATTTGCGGACTAGTCTGGCCCAGACCAGTCTATGGACAGTGATACGGGAGCCGGTCATCCAACCGTGGCCGCATCCAATTTAATACATATTTGAATAAACTGGACATATTTCATCAAACATGATGGAAATCAGTAAAGTTTGGACCTAAGTTACTTAAAACGGATGATATTTTGTCTGTTTAACTAAAAAATTTAAAACAAAAACTAGGAGGCTAACTTGTAGTGGACGGTGATCTTGTACGCCTGGCGCTTGCGGAGGTGCAACAATGGCTTGGTGGGTGGCCGGCTGGTATAACGGTGGCGTCGATGAGGAAAGAAGAGGATGTAGATAAAGAAGGAAGTGATGAAGACGCGGGGTTCGGGTGTTGTTTTCGGTAGGCAAGGGGTCTCGGAGTCCTATCTGGGACTCCTACAAAGCCCCTCCGAGTTTTTTTTTGGTTTGCGGGATTTCGTATAGTCAGACCGGTCGATAAAGAGATACAGAACATCGTTGGATGTCAAACTGCGTCCAGACCACTCGGTCTGGGAAATTGCGTGCAATTTGAGGTTCCGCTTTTGAGATGCCCTAGGAACCATTAACCATGCGATATTACATACGTGATCCAGAGGCCATACATATTCTAGGAGAAAACGAAGTTTCACTCTGCCTAAGGGCTTCTCCAACACTGACCCCAAACCGAACATGATGTCCATGCGTGGACCGGGGGGACCAGCTCATGGACACTGGTGTGGGAGTTGGCTATCCAACCATAGCCCCGTATGTCCGGTTACATTTCAGACAAAATTTAATGAAAATGAACTAATTTGTTCGATATTTATACAAACTGAACAATACTCATTCATACTTAGATAATTTTTACATAAAACAGATGCTTTCATCTAAACTGGAGCAAACTCATTACATTTTAACATATTTCAACTAAACTGTACTTTAAACCTAGTCTAAATGACCTCCGGCACCCGTTCCCATGTCCGACTGACCATGAGCCTCAAAAAATGAAGCTCTGTCTCCGTAGCCTGCAAGCGGCTAATCAGCCGATGATGATGAACCCGCCAGTCTTGGCTTCAACGAGAGGGAAAGAGTGGTGGCTTTCTTGGGACCCGAGCATCGGCGACCTCCCAAGCTCTATTGTTCCTCGCTGGCGGCGGCGCCCGCCGGCGTGTCGGCTTTGTGGTCGTGGCGGCGGGGCGCACCCATTGAGGAGCTGGCGACATCGCCCTCATCCTCGCTTGTACACTTCTTCAGCCGCCTCGTTGATCTCCTTGAAGGTGGCTGATACATCTCCAACGTATCTACAATTTTTTGTTGTTCCATGCTATTATATTATCCATCTTGGATGTTTTATATGCATTTATATGCTATTTTATATGATTTTTGGGACTAACATATTAACCTAGAACCCAATGCCAGTTTTTGTTTTTTTTCCTTGTTTTTGAGTTTTACAGAAAAGGAATACCAAATGGAGTCCAATTGACATGCCAATTTACAGAGATTTTTTATGGACCAGAAGAAGCCCCCGAAGCAAAAGAGTTGGGCCAGAAGTGTCCCGAGCCAACCACGAGGGTGGAGGGCACGCCCCTACCTTGTGGCTGACTCGGGGACCCCCCTGACTTGTCCCCGATGCCAAAAATTCCTATAAATACAGAAACCCCCGAAAAGAAACCTAGATCGGGAGTTCCGCCGCCACAAGCCTCTGTAGCCACCAAAAACCAATCGGGACCCTGTTCCGGCACCCTGCTGGAGGGGTATCCATCACCGATGGCCATCTTCATCATCCCGACGCTCTCCATGACGAGGAGGGAGTAGTTCACCCTCGGGGCTGAAGGTATGTACCAGTAGCTATGTGTTTGATCTCTCTCTCTCTCTCTCTCTCTCTCTCTCTCTCTCTCGTGTTCTTGATTTGGCACGATCTTGATGTACCACGAGCTTTGCTATTATAGTTGGATCTTATGATGTTTCTCCCCCTCTACGTTCTTGTAATGGATTGAGTTTTCCCTTTGAAGTTATCTTATCGGATTGAGTCTTTAAGGATCTGACAACACTTGATGTATGTCTTGCGTGGGATACCAGTGGTGACAATGGGGTATTCTATTGATCCACTTGATGTATGTTTTGGTGATCAACTTGTGGGTTCCGCGACCTTGGGAATCTATGCATAGGGGTTGGCACACGTTTTCGTCTTGACTCTCCGATAGAAACTTTGGGGCACTCTTTGAAGTTCATTATGTTGGTTTGAATAGATGAATCTGAGATTGTGTGATGCATATCATATAATCATATCCAAGGATACTTGAGGTGACATTGGAGTATCTAGGTGACATTAGGGTTTTGGCTGATGTGTGTCTTAAGGTGTTATTTTACTACGAACTCTAGGGCTGTTTGTGACACTTATAGGAATAGCCCAATGGATTGATCGGAAAGAATAACTTTGAGGTGGTTTCGTAGCCTACAATAATCTCTTCGTTTGTTCTCTGCTATTAGTAACTTTGGAGTGACTCTTTGTTGCATGTTGAAAGATAGTTATATGATCCAATTATGTTATTATTGTTGAGAGAACTTGCACTAGTGAAAGTATGAACCCTAGGCCTTCTTTCGAAGAATTGCAATATCATTTTCACTCACTTTTACCACTTGCTACCTTGCTGTTTTTATAGTTTCATATTACAAAAACTATATCTACCATCCATATTGCACTTGTATCACCATCTCCTCGCCGAACTAGTGCACCTATGCAATTTACCATTGTATTGGGTGTGTTGGGGACACTGTTGGGGAACGCGGTAATTTCAAAAAATTTCATACGATCACGCAAGATATATCTAGGTGATGTATAGCAAAGGGGAGAGTGTGTCCACATACCCTCATATACCGAAAGCGTAAGCGTTTCAATAACGCGGTTGATGTAGTCGAACTTCTTCGCGATCCAACCGATCAAGTACCAAACGTACGACACCTCCGCATTTAGCACACGTTCAGCTCGATGACGTCCCTTGTGCTCTTGATCCAGTTGAAGACGAGGGTGAGTTCTGTCAGCACGACGGCGTGGCGACGGTGATTGTCGGTGTCAAAACCGGCGGATCTCGGGTAGGGGGTCCCGAACTGTGCGTCTAGGCGGATGGTAACAGGAGACAAGGGACACGATGTTTTTACCCAGGTTCGGTCCCTCTCGATGGAGGTAATACCCTACTCCTGCTTGATTAATATTGATGATATGGGTAGTACAAGAGTAGATCTACCACGAGATCGTAGAGGCTAAACCCTAGAAGCTAGCCTATGGTATGATTGTTGTTCGTCCTACGGACTAAAACCCTTCGGTTTATATAGACACCGAATAGGGTTAGGGTTACACAGAGTCGGTTACAATGGTAGGAAATCTACATATCCGTATCGCCAAGCTTGCCTTCCACGCCAAGGAAAGTCCCATCCGGACACGGGACGAAGTCTTCAATCTTGTATCTTCATAGTCCAGGAGTCCGGCCAATGGTGATAGTTCGGCTATCCGGACACCCCCTAATCCAGGACTCCCTCAGTAGCCCCTGAACCAGGCTTCAATGACGACGAGTCCGGCACACATATTGTCTTCGGCATTGCAAGGCGGGTTCCTCCTCCGAATACTTCATAGAAGATTTTGAACACAAGGATAGTGTCCGGCTCTGCAAAACAAGTTCCACATACTACCGTAGAGAGAATAATTTTTGCACAGATCTAGTGACGTATTCCACAACGTGACATCACACCAGGCCAGGCCTTTATACGAATCGTTTTTACTGTTCCACCTCAGTGCGTTTAGCGAGGCGGCCTCCTTGGCACGTCTTATCAAAGCGGAGATCGTGCCCCCTTATTCCGGGATCCTCATTAATACGGACGTGGGTAACCCGACCACGCCATTGATTGCGGCGCTTGGGAGATAAGCGAGTTTTATCAGGCTGGTGGGGGACGCATAGCCTCGTCCGTCCATTTAAGGGGATAAGGATCCACCATTTTCACCTACGCCTTCCTCCTCCCTTGCTCATCCATTTCCGCGCACTCTGAGCTCCAGCGCCCAAGTCCGCACATCCTTCCTCAACCATCTCCAGCCATGTCCAGAGCGGGAGGCAGGTGGATGGTCTCCTCCGTCACAGAGGCCAAGTAAAAGATGCGGAAGGCCGGATACTTGTCCGTGACGTCGCACATCGGCTGCCCGACGAAGGGCAGCTCATCCCCATCCCTGAGCCCCATGAGCGGGTCGTATTTCTTGCCCACTTCCTCCGCGGACTAGGTTTTCCACTTCACCCATTCGTCCGGGGGCTCATGTTCTAGTACGGCCTGGATTTCCATGATCTGGCCCCGAACTTCATCCTCAACATCTCGGCGTTTATAAATGGGTATGCGAGGCCTTCCTCTGCATCCAGCCCCACTTTGGCTTATGGCTGAAGATCTTCAATGTCAAGCCGAAGGTAGTGGGCGGCCGCCAGGCGGAGTGCGGAGGCGCCATGGTCGGCAGGATCACCAACGTCTTATGGCTCGATGGCTCCTTTGTGGAGACCATAAAGGGGTGACAATCGGGGTGGTTCTACATCACCGAGCCGCGCGACTCTCAATGGGCGGCGGCCCCCGAATTCCGATCTAGCTTACCCACACGGCTCACATCATGGAAAGAGATGGGCCTGACGTGGGAGGATTCGGACGAGCTGTTCGGACTCCAAACCTGTGTCCGGAACCTGGTGGACAAGAATCTCAGGCTTGTCAACGTAATCGAGGTGATGCTCATCCGCCGGATTCTCCCATGCCAACAACGGGCCTTCAAATTGTGGGAGTTCGATCTGGCACAACACCCAACTCTAAAAAGGCTCTTCGACACTACGTACGAAGACGCCTGGAAGGTGTTGTTCAAGGGCGCCGAGGCTCCCACATCCGCTACCGAAGATCGCGGATTCAGCTCGCAGTGTCAAGCCAGCGAGGTAAGCTATTTTGCCCTTCACGGGAATCTTGCTTTTCATAGTTTGACTCTATGCGGGATCTATACTCCCTTGCCTTTGATAGGACTGGCGGAGCACATCCGGGCAGGTTAACTGTCCGGCTCCTTTGCCAGAAGACCCAGTAGATGCCCGCTTGGTGGGGCTGCTGGCTCCGGCGCCTTACATGGTGCTGGAGAAGAAGGCCAAGAAGAAGGCTACGAGGACTCGAAGGAGTGCCCGGCGCCACGAAGATTCGGAGGCGGACTCCTCCCGTGAAAACGAGGAGGAGGAAACAGAAGCCTCTCCCCCAGCGGGGGGAGAGAAGAAAAGAAAGGCCGCCCGGTGGGAGGCCGGAGGGTTCAAGAAGGAAGAACCCTTCCTCCGATGTCTCCACCAACGCCAACGACGGCGAGGAGGAGGTGGCCCTCGAGGCCAAGCCCTAGCGAGATCGTAAGTGTCCAGGATACCCATGGCTTTTTTCATTGCATAGTGTTCTCTAATGCCGAACAATCATGCAGCCCGCCCAAGGACGAGCTCGCCGCCGTCCGAGCAGGTCCCTGAATCGTCGGAAGTGGAGAGTACTTCACTTCGGCCGCCTCCTCACCTCACGCTCTTGGCCTTGAGGTGGGGCCCAAAGGGGCCCTGGTCAAGAGGAGGTGGCGCGGGAGGCGCCGCAAGGCAGCCTCCCGGACTCAAGCGAGGGGAGCGAGACCCCAGGGCTCTAAGCCCGACCCTTGTCACGGACTCCATACCGGAACCTTCAGCGGTTCCAAAGTCCGTGAGCGCCCTTCGTAGGAAGGGTAAGGCCGTGTCCTCCGTCCAACCGGAGGCACCGGATAACTCTTGAGGCGCTTAACAGGCGCCTCCATCGAGGAGGAGCACCGAACTGTTATGAGTGTGGTGATCCAGAAAGTTCGAGTCCGCCAAGAGCGGGCCGATCAAGCTTCTGTGACCTTCTAACAGGCTTTGAGGTAAGTTTTCAATATATGTAAGAAGATTACTGCATAGACAGTAGCCCCTGATGCTTAGTTTGGTGTTCGGAAAGAAAAGCTGGACTAAGGATCTAAAAAGATATACGCAGGAGTGTAACATAATTATGTCAATATGGGAATGCAGGCTGCCCTGCTGACCTCTGCCGCACTGACTGCGGAGGTCAATGCATTGAAGGAGAGCCTCGAGTGGTCCGAGAACGAGCTCGGCCAAGCCAAGAAGCAGCTCGAGGACAAGGAAGGTAAGTAATACCTTATGGAATTGTTAAAAATGTGGTTGCAAAAGATAACAGGAATAACATGGGTACTGCAGGGGCCACGAGCGAGGTGGCGACCCTGAAGGAGGCGGTGTCCGCGGCCGAAAACAAAGCATCCGCGGAGTGCACCGAACGAGAGAAGGGGGAGGCGCAGCTGGCGGAGGTACGGCAAGAGCTCCAGGCTCTCGTGGAAAAACACGAGGGTTTGGAACGTTACTCGAAGACCCGAGAGTCCGAGCTTGCCTCGGCTCTTGAGAGTGCCAAAGCTGCTAAGGCCGAGGCCCAAAAATCCCTCCAGGAGATTGAGGCAATAAAGAAGATCGCGGTGGGTAAGGCATTCTTTATGCAGAGCAAGAATGTAAAAGTCAATTATCTAGTACTTACCCAAATCCGGAGCTCTCCAGGAGCGTTCGCAGATCTGCCGCGGAGTGTCTCCGATGCCGCCGCTTTCTACCGAGCGAAGAAGGGAGCTCGACGGAAAAGGTGTTTTGGTCTCGATATCTTTGAGGCCGAACACCAGTGCCCTTGAGCGACCAACTGAAGCAATTGGTCGAGCTCCACAAGGTCACCGAGCAGGCCATGAAGGGCCTTATAGCTCGGCTGTGGCCAAATGAGGCCATGCCTGGGAGCTACTTCGGGCTAGTGCGGCGGCTGGTGGATGTCTGTCCATGGATCAAAGTCATCAAACGCTCCATCTGTATTGAAGGTGCCCGTAGGGCCCTTGCCCATGCCAAGGTGCACTGGGGCAAGCTAGACGCGGAGAAGCTGGTGACGGACAGGCCGCCGCCGGGCAAAGAACATCGCAAGCCCAAGAAGTATTATGAGGGCGTCCTGAAGGGTGCCCGTCTTATAGCGGGTGAATGCTCCAAAGATGTAATATTTGAGTAGACTCGCATTTGTTATCCTGTACGCTGAAAACTTTTTCATATGCGCTAAGCAACGCTTTTGAATTTAAAATATTACCTTCTGTGCGGCCGTTTATCAAATTTGAGAGATGGCGAGTCGTTGGCTTCAGCCCCCATGCCACGAAAGTCTTTGGGGTGTTCGGATAAATTTGAGCTCTTGTTCCCATTCTTGGGTCCTTCGAGGAGGCGCTCAACGTAACGAACCAGGTAACCGGACTATAATGCTTGAACACTCTCACTTAGCCATAGAATTCTATAATTTTAAATTTGGTGAAGCCCCTAGTATTCGGAAGACCAAGTTCGGGGCGCTATCCACGCCTTGGCCGGACAATGCCAGTCCCTCGCTCTAAGCGGCATAAGTCTTTAGGGACTCGAAGAAACCTCTCGAACAGCGACCGGCTCTCACCTTATCATGACGGTCAGTTTTAGCTTTCTCCACTGAGGTGCTCAACCCAGCTCAACCGGGGCACAATCGCAGTGGTTCTCCTAGCGCTACCTTAGCCGATATAACAGAACGTAAGGTACCAAAACATGGGAGCCGGGCAAACCCAACTATTGACCCAAGACATGATTCGGAGCCGATGCATATAATGCTATAAGTTCGGGTGCCGCACTTGTGAAAGTGTTCGGACTTGTCACACCATGTTTTTGGGGTACATAACCCTCGGTGTATTGGCCGTACCAAATTGTACAGTTGCGCAATGTCATAAATGAACATATATAATGGGAAAGAATGCAATAATAGGCAAGAGCTATATATTGGTTATTCAAAAGAAACTGCAAATAAAAGCAGAACGATACAAATTGTGCGATAAGCAAGGTACGGGACTTTTGACATGTCCCCTTCCAGGGATAAGTTTGCGGTGTGGTATGTAAAACAGGTATACTGCTCGTAATAGAGACCACCTGGACACTCGACGCAGTTTCTGCTTCCTGGCTGTTGCATCGTGTATTGGCGCGAATGCCGGACAGGGGCTTCACGGAGAACGAGTCACGAAAGTAAGAGGAAGAAAAGAAAAAAAGGAATGACACAAGCGGGGGCCCCTAGTGCGGTCTAGCCGCGTGCAGGCGTGCCGTGGTCGTGGCCCGTCCCCTATGCCCATGGTGCTTCAGAGCGCAATTACGTGCGCGTAGTACTGGCTTCGCGAGTTCGCGAGGGCTGTGGTTGGGGCTGCATTACTACGCTTGTTCGGAACATGCCAGGCGGTCTTGCTGTAGGTTACTCCGGGCGCGCTTGACAGTGTCCGACTGTTTATTGGCCGGACTGGAGAATTGCCTTAAGAGGCTGTTCTGCACTTCTGCGGCAAGGGCCGCCGTATGCTCCTCCGTTTGGAGGGAGCGTTCGGTGTTTCCATCGACCGTGATTATGCCTCAAGGGCCTGGCATCTTGAGTTTGAGGTACGTGTAGTGCGGCACCGCATTGAATTTTGCGAATGCGGTTCGTCCGAGCAGTGCGTGATAGCCGCTGCGGAACGGGGCCATGTCGAAGATTAACTCCTCACTCCGGAAGTTATCCGGGGATCCGAAGACCACTTCAAGTGTAATGGAGCCTGTGCAGTTGGCCTCTACTCCTGGAATTACGCCTTTAAAGGTCGTCTTTGTGGGTTTGATCCTTGACGGGTCTATGCCCATTTTGCGCCGTATCCCGATAAATCAGGTTCAGGCTTTGCCGCCGTCCATCGAGGACTACGGTGAGGTGAAATCCGCCAATAATTGGGTCAAGAACCAATGCGGCGAAACCGCCGTGGCGGATGCTAGTGGGGTGGTCCTTCGATCGAAGGTGATCGGGCAGGAAGACCATGGGTTGAACTTGGCGGCTGGCTCCATCGCGTATACGTCCCTTAGTGCGCGCTTCCGCTCCCTTTTGGGTATGTGGGTTGCGTATATCATGTTCACCGTCTACACTTGTGTGGGAAAGCCCTTCTGTCCTCTATTGTTCGGTGGCCGAGGCTCTACCTCGTCATCGCTATGCAGCCCCTTGTCGTTGTTTTCGGCGCTTAGCTTGCCTGCTTGCTTGAACACCCAACAATCCCTGTTGGTGTGGTTGGCTGGTTTTTCGGGGGTGCCATGTATCTGGCACAAGCGATCGAGTATTCGGTCCAAGTTGGACGGGCCCTGAGTATTTCTTTTGAATGGCTTCTTCCGCTGACCGGGCTTAGAGCCTCTGAATCCAGCATTTACTGTCGTATCTTTAGTATTATCACCGTTAATGCAGCGTTTATGCTTGTTGCGATGCGACCTGCCATTGCTGTCCTTGGTATCCGAACTACCAGGGTGTTTGGCCAAGTTGTTGCTTCGAGCTAGCCAGCTGTCCTCTCCCGCGCAAAAGCGGGTCATGATTGTGGTGAGGGCTGCCATGGATTTCGACTTTTCCTGTCCTAGGTGCCGGGCTAGCCACTCGTCGCAGATGTTGTGTTTGAAGGCTGCTAGCGCCTCTGCATCCGGACAGTCGACGATCTGATTTTTTCTTTGTTAGGAACCGCGTCGTAATTGTCTGGCCAATTCTTCTGGCTGCTGAATTATATGGCTAAGGTCATCGGCGTCCGGTGGTCGCAAATATGTGCCCTGAAAGTTATCAAGGAATGTGGCTTCCAGGTCCTCCCAACAACCGATTGACTCTGCTGGCAAGCTGTTGAGCCAATGCCGAGCTGGTCTTTTAAGCTTGAGTGGGAGGTATTTGATGGCATGTAGATCATCACCGCGGGCCATGTGGATATGGAGGAGATAGTCCTCGATCCAGACCGCAGGATCTGTGGTACCATCGTATGATTCAATGTTTACGGGTTTGAAGCCCTCAGGGATTTGATGATCCATTACTTCATCTGTGAAGCATAGTGGGTGTGCGGCACCTCTGTATTGGGCTATATCACGACGTAGCTCATATGAGCTTTGTCTATGTTCAGCCCGGCCGGGTTTGCTGTATCCGGCGTGACGGTAATCATCTCGAGTCGTTGGGCGCCCACGCAATCTGTAGATCGATCTTGTATGCTTTGCCTTATCCTCCAATATATCTCACAAGTACGGCGCGTTTTCCGGTGCCTTGGTACTTTTTGAGCGGCATCGGGGCGTGGCTTGAGTGGAGGGCCGATAGGCTTCTCTGTCGCGGCCACGGGGTGGCCGGTCTGCCATGTCGTGCGCTGGTGACGTGGGTGCTTCCTCCTCTGATCGAGGCAATGGCCTACGTTTGGGGTAGCTTATGGAGGGGCGTTCGAGTTCATATTCTTCGGCTGCAAGGACTTCAGTCCATCATCCGACTAGCAGGTCTTGGTCAGCTCTAACCTGTTGCTGCTTTTTCTTGAGGCTGCTTGCCGTGGCCATGAGCCTGCGTTTAAAACGCTCTTGTTCGACGGGGTCCTCTGGTACGGCGAATTCGTCGTCGTCGAGGCTCGCCTCGTCTTCGGAGGGGGGCGCATAATTATCGTCCTCTACCTCTCTTTCTGCCCGCCTTTGTCGTGCGGACTTGCTTCTCCCTCCTCCTGCGCTGAGTCCTGCTGGAGGGGGTCATCTTTGGCACTGTCCGGGGTATTATTGTCTCCCGTGCCGGAATCGTCGTTTTTACTGTGGCGGGATTTAGAGCGGCGCCGCTGACGTCGGCGCTTTGGTTGTTTCTTGGAGGGGTCATCCTCGGCCGTTCCATCGCCATTCCCATCTTTTGGGATGTCCACCATGTATATGTCATATGATGAGGTGGCCTTCGAGTGCCCCGTGGGCGCTGGCTCTTGATCGTCTCTGGCGCCGTCGTCCATACCGTCGATGTCTTCGGAGTCGAAGTCGAGTATGTCGGTTAAATCATCGACAGTGGCTACAAAGTGGGTGGTGGGTGGGTGTTGAATTTCTTCGTCGTCCGAATCCCAACCTTCCTGACCGTAGTTCGGCCAGGGCTCCCCTGACAAAGAGAGAGATTTTAATGAGTTCAGGATATCGCCAAAGGGCGAGTGCGGAAAGATGTCCGCAGCGGTGAACTCCATAACCGGCGCCCGTTCGGATTCGACTGGCAGGGGCGCGGGTGGTTCGTAGTCCGGAAAGGAGTCCGGCACCTGGGAGTCACAAGCTTTGCAAAGGACAGAGATGGTGTTCGGCTCAATCGCCGTAGAGATTTCAGCCCCCGAGGCGGTGTCCAACCAACCGTCCTCGATCGGCGAAACCGCCTCCGGAGTAAGGGTCGGAGCGGCATCGTGCGGCCTCGTGGCACTGCTCGGGCAGAGCTAGATCGTACCCATCGAGACAGTGCGGCACGCTCGGCTGTGGCTCGAATCCGTCGAATATCAAGTCTCCGCGGACATCAGCCGTATAGTTCAAGCTTCCAAATCTGACATGATGGCCAGGGGCGTAGCTTTCGATCTGCTCCAGATGGCCTAGCGAATTGGCCCGCAGCGCAAAGCCGCGAATCTGAAGATCTGTCCGGGAGAAAAGTCTCACCACGGACTGCGTCGTTCTTGATGATTGAAGGAGCCATCAGGCCTATAGGTGACGCATACGAGGAACTCTCAATGAAAGCACCAATGTCGGTGTCAAAATCGGCGGATCTCGGGTAGGGGGTCCCGAATCGTGCGTCTAGGCGGATGGTAACAGGAGACAAGGGACACGATGTTTTTACCCAGGTTCGGGCCCTCTCGATGGAGGTAATACCCTACTCACTGCTTGATTAATATTGATGATATGGGTAGTACAAGAGTAGATCTACCACGAGATCGAGAGGCTAAACCCTAGAAGCTAGCCTATGGTATGATTGTTGTTCGTCCTCACGGACTAAAACCCTTCGGTTTATATAGACACCGAATAGGGTTAGGGTTACAGAGTCGGTTACAATGGTAGGAAATCTACATATCCGTATCGCCAAGCTTGCCTTCCACGCCAAAGAAAGTCCCATCCGGACACGAGACGAAGTCTTCAATCTTGTATCTTCATAGTCCAGGAGTCCGGCCAACGGTGATAGTTCGGCTATCCGGACACCCCCTAATCCAGGACTCCCTCAGTGATGGTGATGTTACCGGCGCAGGGCTTCGCCTAAGCTCTACGATGGGATGATCAAGGTGTGTAACTGTGGAGGGGGGCACCGCACACGGTTAAGAGAAACTTCTGTGTTCTAGGGTGCCCCCTGCCCCCGTATATAAAGGAGGGAGGGGGAGGCCGGCGGCCCTATGGAGCGCCCTAAGAGGAGGAGTCATACTAGGACTACCTAGTCCTAGTAGGATTCCCGTCCAAGGAAGAGGGGGAAGGAAGGAGAGGGAGAGGGAGCAGGAAAGGGGGGCGCCGCCCCCCTTCCCTTGTCCAATTCAGACTAAGGTGGGGGGGGGGGGGCTGCCCTGGCTGCCCTCCTCTCTCTCCACTAAGGCCCATGGTGGCCCATTAGTTCCCCCGGGGGGTTCCGGTAACCCCTCCAGCACTCCGGTTTTACCCGAAACTTTCCGGAACACTTCCGGTGTCCGAATAACATGGTCCAAATATGTCTTGACCATTTCAAGACTCCTCATCATGTCCGTGATCTCATCCGGGACTCCGAACAAACTTCGGTCATCAAAAACACATAACTCATAATACATATCGTCATCGAACGTTAGGCGTGCGGACCCTATGGGTTCGAGAACTATGTAGACATGACCGAGACACATCTCCGGTCAATAACCAATAGCAGAACCTGGATGCTCATATTGGCTCCTACATATTCTACGAAGATCATTATCGATCAAACCGCATAACAACATACGTTGTTCCCTTTGTCATTGGTATGTTACTTGCCCGAGATTCGATCGTCGGTATCATCATACCTAGTTCAATCTCGTTACCGGCAAGTCTCTTTACTCGTTCCATAATACTTCATCCCGCAATTAACTCATTAGTCACAATGCTTGCAAGGTTTATAGTGATGAGCATTACCAAGAGGGCCCAGAGATACCTCTCCGAAGCACGGGAGTGACCAATCCTAATCTCGATCTATGCCAACCCAACAAACACCTTCGGAGACACCTGTAGAGCATCTTTACAATCACCCATTTACGTCGTGACGTTTGGTAGCACACAAAGTGTTCCTCCGGTATTCGGGAGTTGCATAATCTTATAGTCCGAGGAACGTGTATAAGTCATGAAGAAAGCAGTAGCAATGAAACTGTAACGATCATAATGCTAAGCTAACGGATGGGTCATATACATCACATCATTCTCCTAATGATGTGATCCCGTTCATCAAACGACAACACATGTCTATGTTTAGGAAACATAACCATCTTTTATTAACGAGCTAGTCAAGTAGAGGCATACTAGGGATACTATGTTTTATCTATGTATTCACACATGTACTAAGTTTCCGGTTAATACAATTCTAGCATGAATAATAAACATTTATCATGAAATAAGGAAATAAATAATAACTTTATTATTGTCTCTAGGGCATATTTCCTTCAGTCTCCCACTTGCACTAGAGTCAATAATCTAGATTACAAAGTAATGATTCTAACACCCATGGAGTTTTGGTGCTGATCATGTTTTGCTCGTGGAAGAGGCTTAGTCAACGGGTTTGCAACATTCAGATCCGTATGTATCTTGCAAATCTCCATGTCCCCTTCCGACACTTGATGACAGATGGAATTGAAGTGTCTCTTGATGTGCTTGGTTCTCTTGTGAAATCTGGATTCCTTTGCCAAGGCAATTGCACCAGTATTGTCACAAAAGATTTTCATTGGACCCGATGCACTAGGTATGACACCTAGATCGGATATGAACTCCTTCATCAAGACTCCTTCATTTGCTGCTTCCGAAGCAGCAATTTACTCTGCTTCACATGTAGATCCCGCCACGACGCTTTGCTTGGAACTGCACCAACTGACAGCTCCTCCATTCAATAAAAATACGTATCCGGATTGCGCCTTAGAGTCATCCTGATCAGTGTCAAAGCTTGCATCGACGTAACCATTTACGACAAGCTCTTTGTCACCTGCATAAACGAGAAACATATCCTTAGTCCTTTGCAGGTATTTCAGGATGTTCTTGACCGCTATCTAGTGCTCCAATCCGGGATTACTTTGGTACCTCCCTGCTATGCTTATAGCAAGGCACACATCAGGTCTGGTACACAATATTGCATACATGATAGAACCTATGGCTGAAGCATAGGGAATGACTTTCATTTTCTCTCTATATTTTGCAGTGATCGGGCATGGAGTCTGACTCAACTTCACACCTTGTAACACATGCAAGAACCTTTTCTTTGACTGATCCATTTTGAACTTCTTCAAAACTTTATCAAGGTATGTGCTTTGTGAAAGTCCAATTAAGCGTCTTGATCTATCTCTATAGAACTTGATGCCCATATGTAAGCAGCTTCACCGAGGTCTTTCATCGAAAAACTCTTATTCAAATATCCTTTTATGCTATCTAGAAATTCTATATCATTTCCAATCAACAATATGTCATAAACATATAATATTAGAAATGCTACAGAGCTCCCACTCACTTTCTTGTAAATGCAGGCTTCTCCAAAAGTATGTATAAAACCATATGCTTTGATCACACTATCAAAGTGTTTATTCCAACTCCAAGAGGCTTGCACCAGTCCATAAATGCATCGCTGGAGCTTGTACACTTTGTTAGCATCATTTGGATCGACAAAACCTTTTGGTTGCATCATATACAGCTCTTCTTCCAGAAATCCATTCAGGTATGCAGTTTTTACATCAATCTGCGAAATTTCATAATCATAAAATGCAGCAATGGCTAACATGATTCGGACAGACTTAAGCATCGCTATGGGTGAGAAAGTCTCATCGTAGTCAACTCCTTGAACTTGTTGAAAGCCTTTTTGCGACAAGTCGAGCTTTGTAGACAGAAACATTACCGTCAGCGTCAGTCTTCTTCTTGAAGATCCATTTATTTTCTATGGCTTGCCAATCATCGGGCAAATCCACAAAAGTCCACACTTTGTTCTCATACATGGATCCCATCTCAGATTTCATGGCCTCAAGCCATTTCGCAAAATCTGGGCTCATCATCGCTTCTTCATAGTTCGTAGGTTCACCATGGTCTAGTAACGTGACTTCCAGAACATGATTACCGTACCACTCTGGTGCGGATCTCACTCTGGAAGACCTACGAGGTTTGGTAGTAACTTGATCTGAAGTTTCGTGATCATCATCATTAGCTTCCTCACTAATTGGTGTAGGATTCACTGGAACTGATTTATGTGATGAACTACTTTCCAATAAGGGAGAAGGTACAATTACCTCATCAAGTTCTACTTTCCTCCACTTCTTTCGAGAGAAACTCCTTCTCTAGAAAGGATCCATTCTTAGCAACAAAGATTTTTCCTTCGGATCTATGATAGAAGGTGTACCCAACAGTTTTATTTGGGTATCCTATGAGGACGCACTTCTCCGATTTGGGTTCGAGCTTATCAGGTTGAAGCTTTTTCACATAAGCATCACAACCCCAAACTTTAAGAAACGACAACTTTGGTTTCTTGCCAAACCACAGTTCATAAGGCGTCGTCTCAACGGATTTTGATGGTGCCCTATTTAAAGTGAATGCAGCCGTATCTAAAGCATAACCCTAAAAACAATAGCGGTAAATCTGTAAGAGACATCATAGATCACACCATATCCAATAAAGTACGGTTACGATGTTCGGACACACCATTTTGCTGTGGTGTTCCAGGTGGCGTAAGTTGTCAAACTATTCCACATTGTTTCAAATGAAGACCAAACTCGTAACTCAGATATTCACCTCCACGATCAGATCGTAGAAACTTTATTTTCTTGTTACGATGATTTTCCACTTCACTCTGAAATTCGTTGAACTTTTCAAATGTTTCAGACTTATGCTTCATTAATTAGATATAACCATATCTGCTCAAATCATCTGTGATGGTAAAAAAATAACGATACCCGCCACGAGCCTCAACACTCATTGGACCGCATATATCAGTATGTATTATTTCCAATAAATCAGTAGCTTGTTCCATTGTTCTGGAGAACAGAGTTTTAGTCATCTTGCCCATGAGGCACGGTTCGCAAGCACCAAGTGATTCATAATCAAGTGATTCCAAAAGTCCATCAGCATGGAGTTTCTTCATGCGCTTTACACTGATATGACCCAAACTGCAGTGCCACAAATAAGTTGCACTATCATTATCAACTTTGCGTCTTTTGGCTTCAATATAATGAATATGTGTATCATCACGATCGGGATTCAACAAAAATAGACCACTCAGCAAGGGTGCATGACCATAAAAGATATTACATATAAATAGAACAACCATTATTCTCTGATTTAAATGAATAACCATCTCGCATCAAACAAGATCCAGATATAATGTTCATGCTCAACGCTGGCTCCAAATAACAATTATTCAGGTCTAAAACTAATCCCGAAGGTAGATGTAGAGGTAGCGTGCCGACGGTGATCACATCGACCTTGGAACCATTTCCCACGCGCATCGTCACCTCGTCCTTAGCCAATCTTCGTTTAATCTGTAGCCCCTGTTTCAAGTTGCAAATATCAGCAACAGAACCAGTATCAAATACCTAGGCTCTAATACGAGCATTAGTAAGGTACACATCAATAACATGTATATCAAATATACCTTTGACTTTGCCATCATTCTTATCCACCAAATACTTGGGGCAGTTCCGCTTCTAGTGACCAATCCCTTTGGAGTAGAAGCACTCAGTTTCAGGCTTTGGTCCAGACTTGGGCTTCTTCTCCTGAGCAGCAACTTTCTTGCCGTTCTTCTTGAAGTTCCCCTTCTTCGCTTTGCCCTTTTTCTCGAAACTAGTAGTCTTGTTGACCATCAACACTTGATTCTCCTTTTTGATTTCTACCTCCGTTGCCTTTAGCATTGCGAAGAGCTCGGGAATAGTATTGTTCATACCTTGCATATTATAGTTCATCACGAAGCCTTTATAGCTTGGTGGCAGTGATTGAAGAACTCTGTCAAAGACACTATCATCAGGAAGATTAACTCCCAGCTGAGTCAAGTGGTTATGGTACCCAGACATTCTGAGTATGTGTTCACTGACAGAACTATTCTCCTCCATTTTGCAGCTGTAGAACTTGTTGGAGACTTCATATCTCTCAACTCGGGCATTTGCTTGAAATATTAACTTCAACTCTTGGAACATCTCATACGCTCCATGACGTTCAAAACGTCTTTGAAGTCCCGATTCTAAGCCGTAAAGCATGGCACACTGAACCATTGAGTAGTCATCTACACGCGTATGCCAGGCATTCACAATGTCCGCAGTGGCTAGCGCGGGTGGTACACCTAACGGTGCTTCCAGGATGTAATTCTTCTATGCAGCAATGAGGATAATCCTCAAGTTATGGACCCAGTCCGTGTAGTTGCTGCCATCATCTTTCAACTAAGCTTTCTCTAGGAACACATTAAAATTCAAAGGAATGGTAGCACGGGCGATTGATCTACAATAACATAGACATGCAAAATAACTATCAGGACTAAGTTCATGATAAATTAAAGTTCAATTAATCATATTACTTAAGAACTCCCACTTAGATAGACATCCCTCTAGTCATCTAAATGATCATGTGATCTAAATCAACTAAACCATGTCCGATCATCACGTGAGACGGAGTAGCTTTCAATGGTGAACATCACTATGTTGATCATATCTACTATATGATTCATGTTTGACCATTCGATCTCAGTGTTCCGAGGCCATATCTGCATATGCTAGGCTCATCAAGTTTTAACCGGAGTATTTTGCGTGTGCAAAATTGGCTTGCACCCGTTGTATGTGAACGTAGAGCTTATCACACCCAATCATCACGTGGTGTCTCGGCACGACAAACTGTAGCAATGGTGCATACTCAGGGAGAACACTTATACCTTGAAATTTAGCAAGGGATCATCGTATAATGCTACCGCCGTACTAAGCAAAATAAGATGCATAAAATATAAACATCACATGCAATCAAAATATGTGACATGATATGGCCATCATCATCTTGTGCTCATGATCTCCATCACCGAAGCATCGTCATGATCTCCATCGTCACCGACGTGACACCTTGATCTTCATCGTAGCATCGTTGTCGTCTCGCCAACTATTGCTTCTACGACTGTTGCTACTGCTTAGTGATAAAGTAAAACAATTACATGGCGATTGCATTGCATACAATAAAGTGACAACCATATGGCTCCTCCTGTTGCCGATAACTTTGTTACATAACATGATCATCTCATACAACAATTTATATCACGTCATGTCTTGACCATATCACATCACAACAAGCCCTACAAAAACAAGTTAGACATCCTGTACTCTGTTGTTGCAAGTTTTATGTGGCTGCTATGGGCTTCAAGCAAGAACCGTTCTTACCTACGCATAAAAACCACAACGATTTTTCGTCAAGTGTGTTGTTTTAACCTTCAACAAGGACCGGCCATAGTCAAACTCGATTCAACTAAAGTTGGAGAAACAGACACCCGCCAGCCACCTATGTGCAAAAGCACGTTGGTAGAACCATTCTCATGAACACGGTGATGTAATGTCGGCTCGGGCCACTTCATCCAACAATACCGCCGAATCAAAGTAAGACGTTGGTGGTAAGCAGTATGACTATTATCGCCCACAACTCTTTGTGTTCTAATCATGCATAAAACATCTACGCATAGACCTGGCTCTGATGCCACTGTTGGGGAACGCAGTAATTTTAAAAAAATCCTACGATCACGCAAGATCTATCTAGGTGATGTATAGAGGGGAGAGTGTGTCCATGTACCCTCGTAGACTGAAAGCGGAAGCGTTTCAAGAACACGGTTGATGTAGTCGAACTTCTTCGCGATCCAACCGATCAAGTACCGAACATACGACACCTCCGCGTTCAGCACATGTTCAGCTCGATGACGTCCCTTTTGCTCTTGATCCATTCAAGGACGAGGGTGAGTTCCGTCAGCACGACGGCGTGGCGACGGTGATGATGATGTTACCAGCGCAGGGTTTCGCCTAAGCTCTACGATGGTATGATCAAGGTGTGTAACTATGGACGGGGCACCGCACATGGTTAAGAGAAACTTCTGTGTTCTAGAGTGCCCCCTGCCCCCGTATATAAAGGAGGGAGGGGGAGGCCGGCCGGCCCTATGGTGTGCCCCAAGCAGAGTCGTCCAACAAGGAAATCCAAATCCGAGTAGGATTCCTCTCCAAGGAAGAGGGGGAAGGAAGGAGAGGGAGAGGGAGCAGGAAAGGGGGGCGCCGGCCCCCTTCCCTTGTACAATTCAGACTCCAAGGGGGGGGGGGTGATACGTCTCCAACGTATCTATAATTTTTGATTGTCCCATGCTATTATATTACCCATTTTGGATGTTTATGGGCTTTACTTTACACTTTTATATCATTTTTGGGACTAACCTACTAACCGGAGGCTCAGCCCGAATTGCTATATTTTTTTTTTGCCTATTTCAGTGTTTCAAAGAAAAGGAATATCAAACGGAGTCCAAACGGAATGAAACCTTCGGGAGCGATCTTTTTGGAACAAACGCAATCCAGGAGACTTGGAGTGGACGTCAAGCAGCAAACGAAGCGGCCACGAGGGTGCCCGGCACGCCCTAAGGGGGTGGGCGCGCCCCCACCCTCGTGGGCCCCTCATGGCTCAACCGACCTACTTCTTCCTCCTATATATATCCACGTACCCGAGAACATCCAGTAGCACCACGAATAACTATTTCCACCGCCGCAACCTTCTGTATCCGCGAGATCCCATCTTGGAGCATTCGCCGGCGCTCCGCCGGAGTGGGAATCGACCACGGAGGGCCTCTACATCATCTCCAAGGACTTACTATTTTTGTAGGATTTTTAGAGATCCAGAAGTATTCGTAAGTTACAGATTTCTACACACCGTTCTGTTTTTGACAGATTCTGTTTTTCGTGTGTTGTTTGCTTATTTTGATGCATCTATGGCTAGTATCGGGGGGTATGAACCATAGAGAAGTTGGAATATAGTGGGTTTAACACCAATATGAATAAAGAATGAGTTCATTACAGTACCTTATGTGGTGGTTTTTCTTTCTTGCACTAACGTAGCTTATGAGATTTCTTGTTGAGTTTTGTGTTGTGAAGTTTTCAAGTTTTGGGTAAAGATTTGATGGACTATGGAGTAAGGAGTGGCAAGAGCCTAAGCTTGGGGACGCCCATGGCACCCCATGATAATCCAAGGACAACCAAAAGCCTAAGCTTGGGGATGCCCCGGAAGGCATCCCCTCTTTCATCTTCATCTATCGGTAACTTTACTTGGAGCTATATTTTTATTCGCCACATGATATGTGTTTTGCTTGGAGCGTCTTGTATGATATGAGTCTTTGCTTTTTAGATTACCACAATCATCCTTGCTGTACACACCTCTTGGGAGAAACCCACATGATTTGGAATCTATTAGAATACTCTGCTTCACTTATATGTTTTGAGCTAGATAATTTTGCTCTAGAGCTTCACTTATATCTTTTAGAGCACGACCATTGTAACCGACTCTGTAACCCTAACCCTATTCGGTGTCTATATAAACCGAAGGGTTTTAGTCCGTAGGACGAACAACAATCATACCATAGGCTAGCTTCTAGGGTTTAGCCTCTCTGATCTCGTGGTAGATCTACTCTTGTACTACCCATATCATCAATATTAATCAAGCGGGAGTAAGGTATTACCTCCATTGAGAGGGCCCGAACCTGGGTAAAACATCGTGTCCCTTGTCTCCTGTTACCATCCGCCTAGACGCACAGATTCGGGACCCCCTACCCGAGATCCGCGGTTTGACAACGACATTGGTGCTTTCATTGAGAGTTCCTCCGTATGTCGTCACCGATAGGCCCGATGGCTCCTTCGATCATCAACAACGACGCAGTCCAGGGTGAGACTTTTCTCCCCGGACAGATCTTCGTATTCGGCGACTTTGCACTGCGGGCCAATTCGCTTGGCCATTTGGAGCAGATCGAAAGCTACACCCCTGGCCATCAGGTCAGATTTGGAAGCTTGAACTATACGGACGATGTCCGTGGAGACTTGATCTTCGACGGATTCGAGCCACAGCCGAGCGCGCCGCACTGTCTCGATGGGTACGATTTAGCTCTGCCACCGAACAGTGCCCTGGAGGCCGCACCAGTGCCCGCTCCGACCCTTAATCCGAAGCCGGTTTCCCTAATCGAGGACGAGTGGTTGGACACCGCCTCGGGGGCTACGATCTCAACGGCGATTGAGCCGAACTCCATCCCTGTCCTTTACAAAGACCGTGACTCCAAGGTGCCGGACTCCTCTCCGGACTCCGAACCCCCCGCGCCCCTGCCAATTGAATCTGATTGGGCGCCGGTCATGGAGTTCACCGCCGCGGACATCTTCGGCCTTTCGCCCTTTGGCGACATCCTGAATTCACTAAAGTCTCTCTCTTTATCCGGAGAGCCTGCGGACTACGGTCGGGAAGGTTGGGATGCAGACGATGAAGAAATTCAATGCCCACCCACCACCCACTTTGTAGCCACTGCCGATGATTTAACCGACATGCTCGACTTCGACTCAAGACATCGACGGTATGGACGGCGATGCTGGAGAGAACCAAGAACCAGCGCCTACTGTGGGCATGGAAGGCCACCTCGTCATACGACATATACATGGTGGACATCCCAAAAGATGGGAACGACGATGGAACAGCGGAGGATGACCCCTCCAAGAAACAGCCCAAGCGCCGATGTCAGCGGCGCCGCTCTAAATCCCACCACAGTAAAAACGGCAATTCCGGCACGGGAGACAATAATACCCCGGACAGTGCCGAAGACGACCCCCTCCAGCAGGACTCGGTAGCGGGAGGAGGGAGAAGCAAGTCCGCACGACGGTCGGCGTAAAGAGAGGTAGAGGACGATCATTATGCGCCTCCCTCCGAAGATGAGGCAAGCCTCGACAACGACAAATTTGTCGTGCCTGAGGATCCCGCCGAACAGGAGCGTTTCAAACGCAGGCTTATGATCACGGCAAGCAGCCTCAAGAAAAAGCAGCAACAACTTAGAGCTGACCAAGACCTGCTAGGCGGCGGATGGATGAAGTCCTTGCAGCCGAAGAGTATGAACTCGAACGCCCCTCCCTAAGCTACCCCAAACGCAGGCCGTTGCCTCGATTAGAGGAGGAAGCACCCAAGTCAGCAGCGCACGACATGACAGACCAGCCACCCCGTGGCCGCGACAGAGAAGTCTATCGGCCCTCCGCTCAAGCCACGCCCCGACGCCGCTCAAAAAGTTCCAAGGCACGGGAAAATGCGCCGGACTTGCGAGATATATTAGAGGATAAGGCAAAACATACAAGATCGATCTATAGATCACGTGGGCACCCCACAACTCGGGATGATTACCGTCACGCCGGATACAGCAAACCCGGCCGGGCCGAACACAATAGACAAAGCTCATATGAGCTACGTCGTGATATAGCCCAATACAGAGGCGCCGCACACCCACTATGCTTCACGGATGAAGTAATGGATCATCAAATCCCGAGGGCTTCAAACCCGTAAACATCAAATCATACGATGGTACCACAGATCCTGCGGTGCGGATCGAGGACTATCTCCTCCATATCCACATGGCCCTGGTGATGATCTACATGCCATCAAATACCTCCCACTCAAGCTTAAAGGACCAACTCGGCATTGGCTCAACAGCTTGCCGCCAGAGTCAATCGGTTGTTGGGAAGACACGGAAGCCGCATTCCTTGATAACTTCCGAGAACGCGTAATGCGACCATCAGATGCCGATGACCTTAGCCATATAATTCAGCAGCCAGAAGAATCGGCCAGACAATTCTGGATGCGGTTCCTAACAAAGAAAAAATCAGATCGTCGACTGTCCGGATGCAGAGGCGCTAGTAGCCTTCAAACACAACATCGGCGACGAGTGGCTAGCCCGGCACCTAGGACAGGAAAAGCCAAAATCCATGGCAGCCCTCACCACACTCATGACCCGCTTTATGCGGAGAGGACAGCTGGCTAGCTCGAAGCAACAACTTGGCCAAACACCCTGGTAGTTCGGATACCAAGGACAGCAATGGCAGGTCACGTCGCAACAAGCATAAATGCCGCATTAACGGTGATAATGCTGAAGATACGGCAGTAAATGCCGGATTCAGAGGCTCTAAACCAGGTCAGCGGAAGAAGCCATTCAAAAGAAATACCCAGGGCCCGTCCAACTTGGACCGAATACTCGATCGTTTGTGCCAGATACATGGCACCCCCGAAAAACCAGCCAACCACACCAACAGGGATTGTTGGCTGTTCAAGCAAGCTGGCAAGCTAATCGCCGAAAACAACGACAAGGGGCTGCATAGCGATGACGAGGAAGAGCCCCGGCCACCGAACAATAGAGGACAGAAGGGCTTTCCCACGCAAGTGCGGACGGTGAACATGATATACGCAACCCACATACCCAAAAGGGAGCGGAAGCGTGCGCTAAGGGACGTATATGCAATGGATCCAGTCGCCCCGAAGTTCAACCCATGGTCTGCCTGCCCGACCACCTTCGATCGAAGGGACCACCCCACTAGCATCCGTCACGGCGGTTTCGCCACATTGGTTCTCGACCCAATTATTGACGGATTTCACCTCTCCAGAGTCCTAATGGACGGCGGTAGCAGCCTGAACCTGCTTTATCAGGATACAGTGTGCAAAATGGGCATAGACCCCTCAAGGATTAAACCCACAAAAACGACCTTTAAAGGCGTCATACCAGGTGTAGAGGCCAATTGTGCAGGCTCAGTTACACTCGAAGTGGTCTTCGGATCCCCGGATAACTTCCGAAGCGAAGAGTTAATCTTCGACATAGTCCCGTTCTGCAGCGGCTTTCACGCACTGCTCGGACGAACAACATTCGCAAAATTCAATGCGGTGCCGCACTACGCATACCTCAAGCTAAAGATGCCAGGCCCTCGACGCGTAATCACGGTCAATGGAAACACCGAACGCTCTCTCCGAAAGGAGGAGCATACGGCCGCCCTTGCGGCAGAAGTGCAGAACAACCTCTTAAGGCAATTCTCCAGTCCGGCCAATAAACAACCGGACACTGTCAAGCGCGCCCGGAGTAACCTACAACAAGACCGCCTGGCACGATCCGAGCACGCGTAGCAATCCGGCCCCAACCCCAGCCCTCGCGAAGTTGCAAAGCCAGTACTAGGCGTACATAACTACGCTCTGGAGATACCATGGGCATAAGGGGAGGGGCACGACCACGGCACGCCCAGAATGCGGCTCAACCGCACCAGGGGCTCCCGATGGTGTCATTCTTTTTCTTTTTCCTTTTTTTCTTACTTTCAGGACTCTGTTCTCCAGAAGCCCTGTCCGGCGTTCGCGCCGAACTCACGATGCAACAGCCAGGGAAGCAGAAAACTGCGTCGAGTGTCCAGGTGGTCTCTACTACAAGCATTATACCTGTTTTACATACCATCCCGCAGCTTACCCCTGGAGGGGGACATGTTAAATAGTCCCATCCCTTGCTTATCGCACTATTTGTATCGTTCTGCTCTCACTGCAGTTCCTTTTTGAATAGACAATACATAGCTTTTGCCTATTATTGCACTCCTTTCTTTATTTATATATATGTTCATTTCATGACATGTTGCACCCGTACACTTTGGTACGGCCAATACACCAGGGGCTTAAGTTCCCGAATATGGTGTTAGAAGTCCGAACACTTTCACAAGTGCGGCACCCCGAACTTATAGCATTATATGCATCGGCTCCGAATCATGTCTTGGGTCATTAGTTGGGTTTGCCCGGCTCCCATGTTTTGGTACCTTACGTTCCGCTATATCGGCTAAGTTAGCGCTGGGAGAACCACTGCGATTGTGCCCGGTTGAGCTGGGTTGAGCACCTCGGTGGAAAGCTAAAACTGACCGTCATGATAGGGCGAGAGCCAGTCGCTGTTCGAGAGGTTTTTTCGGGTCCCTAAAGACTTATGCCGCTTAGAGCGAGGAGTCGGCATTGTCCGGCCAAGGCGTGGATAGCGCCCCAAACTCGGTCTTCCGAATACTAGGGGCTTCGCCGAAATTTAAAATTATAGAATTCTATGGCTAAGTGAGAGTGTTCAAGCATTATAAGTCCAGTTGCCTTGTTCGTTGCGTTGAGCGCCTCCCTCGATGGACCCAAGAATGGGAACAAGAGTGCTCAAATTTATCCCGAACACCCCAGCACTCGTGGCATGGGGGCTGAAGCCAACGACTTGCCATCTCTCAAATTTGATAAACGGCCGAACAGAAGGTAATATTTTAAATTAACAAGCATTGCTTAGCGCATATGAACAAGTTTTCAGCGCACAGGATAACAAATGCGAGTCTATTAAAAAATTACATCTTTGGAGCACTCATCCGCTATACGGCGGGCACCCTTCAGGACGCCTCATAGTACATTTCGGGCGTGCGATGCTCCTTGCCCTTCGGTGGCCCGTCCGTCACAAGCTTCTCCCCATCCAGCTTGCCCCAATGCACTTTAGCACGGGCAAGGGCCCGACGGGCACCTTCAATGCAGATGGAGCGCTTGATGACTTCAATCCATGGACAGGCGTCCACCAGCCACCGTGACTAGCCCAAAGTAGCTCCTGTGCATGGCTTCCAATGGCCACAGCCGAACTATAAGGCCCTTCATGGCCTGTTCGGCGACCTTGTGGAGCTCGACCAGCTGCTTCAGCTCGTCGCTTAGGGGCACCGGATGTCCGACCTCAGCATACTGAGACCAGAATACCTTCTCCGCCGAGCTCCCCTCCTGGGCGCGGTAGAATGCGGCAGCATCGGACGCACTACGGGGCAGATCTACGAATGCTCCTGGAGAGCTCCGAATCCGGGTAAGTAATAGGTAATCGACTTTTACATTCTTGCTTTGCATAAAGAATGCCTTACCCGCCGGTATCTTCTTTAATGATTCAATTTCTTGGAGGGCTTTTTGGGATTCGGCCTTAGCAGCTTTGGCACTCTCAAGAGCCGAGGCAAACTCGGACTCTCGAATCTTCGAGTCACGCTCCAAACTCTCGTGTTTTTCCATGAGAGCCTGGAGCTCTTGCCGCACCTCCGCCAACCGCTCCTCCTGCTTTTCTCGCTCGGTGCGCTCCGCGGCCGCTTTGCTTTCGGCCGCAGACACCGCTTCCTTCAGAGTCGCCACCTCGTTCGTGGCCCCTACAATCCCACGTTATTGCTGTCATTTTTTGCAACCGAATCCTTTCTATAAGGTATTTCTTTAATAAGGTATTACTTACCTTCCTTGTCCTCGAGCTGCTTCTTGGCTTGGCCGAGCTCGTTCTCGGACCTTCGAGGCTCTCCTTCAATGCATTGACCTCCATGATCGGTCGGTAGAGGTCAGCAGGGCAGCCTGCATTACCATATTGACATAATTATGTTAGACTCCTGTGTATATCTTTTTAGATCCTCAGTACGGCTTTTCCTTCCGAACACCGAACTAAGCATCAGGGGCTACTGTCTATGCGGTAATATTTTTACATATTCTAAACTTACCTCAAAGCCTGTTAGAAGGTCGGTAGTGCTTCACCAGCCTGCTCTTGGCGGACTGAACTTTCTGGATCACCGCACTCATGATAGTGCGGTGCTCCTCGTCGATGGAGGCGCCGTTAAGCGCCTCCAACAAGCTATCCGGTGCCTCCGGTTGGACGGAGGTCACCGGTGTCGTAGTCTCGCCCTTCTTACGAAGGGGCCGCTTGCCGGCCTTCAGAACCATTGCTGGTTCAGACGGAGTCGACGCGATGCGGACTTAGAGCCCTCTGGGGTTTTGCCCCCTTTGCGCCCGGAGTCCGGGAGGTCGCCTTGCGGCGCCTCCAGGACCACCTCCTCCTGGTTGGGCCCCCTTTGGGACTCCACCGCGGTGTCATCTGAGTCGTGAGGAGAGGAGGCGGTCGGAAGTGAAGTGCTATTCACATCCGATGTATTCAGGGAGCCGCTCGACGAAGTGGAAAGATCTTCCCTGGGCGGGCTACATGGTTATATTCGGCGTTAGAAGACACTATGCGGCAAATGAAAATCCATGAGTTATTCTGGAATCCGGACACTTATGATCTCGCCAGGGGCTTGGCCCTTGTTGGCCACTCCTCCTCATCGCCGTCGGTGTTGGCGGAGAAGTCCGGAGGAAGGGTCCTTCCCTTCTTCGACCCTCCGGCCTCCCCAGTTGGGGCGGCCTTCCTTTTCTTCTCTCCCCTCCCTGGGGGAGAGGCTTCTTCTTCCTCCTCCTCCTCCTCATAGGAGGATTCCGCCTCAGGGTGGTCCGGCGATGAGTCCGACAACACCTGGCGTCGGGAGCTCTTTGGAGTCCCCGTGGCCTCCTTCTTGGCCTTCTTCTCCGGCACCACGTGAGGTGCCGGAACCAGCAGCCCCGCCAATCGGGCGTCCGCTGGGTCTTCTGGCAAAGGGGCCGGACAGTTAATCTGTCCGGATTTCACCAGCCAGTCCTATCAAAGGGTTAGGGAGTTTTAGATCCCACATAAAGTCAAACTATGAAAAAAGAGTCCCATAAAGGGTAAAATAACTTACCTCGTTGACTGGATGCTGCGAGCTGAATCCGCGATCTTCGGTAGCGGATGCGGGAACCTCGGTGCCCTTGAACAGCACCTTCCAGGCATCTTCGTACATAGTGTCGAAGAGCCTTTTCAGAGTTGGGTGCTGTGCCGGATCGAACTCCCACAACTTGAAGGCCCGTTGTTGGCATGGGAGAATCCGGCGGATGAGCATCACACAGATTACGTTGACAAGCCCGAGATTCTTGTCCACCGTGCTTGGACGCAGGTTTGGAGTCCGGATAGCTCATCTGAATCCCCCCACGTCTGGCCCGTCTCTTTCCATGACGTGAGCCGTGTGGGGAAGCCAGATCGGAATTCGGGGGCCGCCGCCCATTGAGAGTCACGCGGCTCGGTGATGTAGAACCACCCCGATTGCCACCCCTTCACGGTCTCCATAAAGGAGCCCTCGAGCCATAGGACTTTGGCCATCTTGCCAACCATGGCACCTCCGCACTCGCTTGGCGGCCACCCACTACCTTCGGCCCGACATTAAAGATCTTCAGCCATAAGCGAAGTGGGGCTGGATGCAGAGGAAGGCCTCACACGACGATAAATGCCGAGATGTTGAGGATGAAATTGGGGCCGATCGTGGAAATCTAGGCCGTAGTAGAACATGAGCCCCGGACAAATGGGTGAAGTGGAAACCCTAGTCCGCGGAGGAAGTGGGGAGGAACACCACCCTCTCATGGGGCACTGGGTGGGGATGAGCTGCCTTGTCGGGCAGCCGATGTAATGGCGTCGCCGGACAAGTATCCGCCTTCGCAACTTTTTACTTGGCCCTCCGTGACGGAGGAGACCATCCACCTGCCTCCCGCTCCGGACATGGCTGGAGATGGTTGAGGAAGGATGTGCGGACTTGGGCGCTGGAGCTCAGAGTGCGCGGAAATGGATGAGCAAGGGAGGAGGAAGGCGTAGGTGAAAAAGGTGGATCCTTATCCCCTTATATGGACGAACGAAGCTATGCATCCCCCACCAACCTGATAAAACTCGCTTATCTCCCAAGCGCCGCAATCAATGGCGCGGTTGGGTTACCCACGTCCGTATTGATGAGAATCTCGGAATAAGGGGGCACGATCTACGCTTTGATAAGACGTGCCAAGGAAACCGCCTCGCTGAACGAGCTGAGGTGGAACAGTAAAAACGATTCAAATATAGGCCTGGCCGTGGTGTGATGTCACGCCACGGAATACGTCAGCAGATCTGTGCAAAAAGTTATTCTCTCTACGGTTGTATGTGGAACTTGTTTTGCAAAGCCGGACACTATCCTTGTGTTCAAAACCTTCTATGAAGTATTCGGAGGAGGAACCCACCTTGCAATGCCAAAGACAATATGTGCGCCGGACTCGTTGTCATTGAAGCCTGGTTCAGGGGCTACTGAGGGAGTCCTGGACTAGGGGGTGTCCGGATAGCTGAACTATCATCTTTGGCTGGACTCCTAGACTATGAAGATACAAGATTGAAGACTTCGTCCCGTGTCCGGATGGGACTTTCCTTGGCGTGGAAGGCAAGCTTGGCGATACGGATATGTAGATCTCCTACCATTGTAACCGACTCAGGTAACCCTAACCCTATTCGGTGTCTATATAAACCGAAGGGTTTTAGTCCAGAGGACTAACAACAATCATACCATAGGCTAGCTTCTAGGGTTTAGCCTCTCTAATCTCGTGGTAGATCTACTCTTGTACTACCCATATCATCAATATTAATCAAGCAGGAGTAGGGTATTACCTCCATCGAGAGGGCCCGAACCTGGGTAAAAACATCGTGTCCCTTGTCTCCTATTACCATCCGCCTAGACGCGATTCGGGACCCCCTACCCGAGATCCGCCGGTTTTGACACCGACATTGGTGCTTTCATTGAGAGTTCCTCTGTGTCGTCACCGATAGGCCCGATGGCTCCTTCGATCATCAATTGGATGCTATGATCAGTTTGATGCTTGTTAATTGTTTTGAGATATAGAGGTGGTGATATTAGAGTCATGCTAGTTGGGTAATTGTGAATTTAAGGAATACTTGTGTTGAAGTTGGCAAGTCCCGTTGAGGGAGTCCTGGACTAGGGGGTGTCCGGATAGCAGAACTATCATCGTTGGCCGGACTCCTAGACTATGAAGATACAAGATTGAAGACTTCGTCCCGTGTCCGGATGGGACTTTCCTTGGCGTGGAAGGCAAGCTTGGCGATACGGATATGTAGATCTCCTACCATTGTAACCGACTCTGTGTAACCCTAACCCTGTTCGGTGTCTACATAAACCGAAGGGTTTTAGTTCGTAGGACGAACAACAATCATACCATAGGCTAGCTTCTAGGGTTTAGCCCCTCTGATCTCGTGGTAGATCTACTCTTGTACTACCCATATCATCAATATTAATCAAGCAGGAGTAGGGTATTACCTCCATCGAGAGGGCCCGAACCTGGGTAAAAACATCGTGTCCCTTGTCTCCTGTTACCATCCGCCTAGACGCATAGTTCGGGACCCCCTACCTGAGATCCGCCGGTTTTGACACCGACACCCGTAGCATGCACGTATGGTAAAAGTTGTGTAACAAATTTGTTGCATGGGATGCTCTTTTGATTGCCTTCCTTATGAGTGGAGGTCGGGATCGCGCGATGGTTAACTCCTACCAACCCTTCCCCTAGGAGCATGCGTAGTAGTACTTTGCTTTGAGGGCTAATAAAACATTTGCAATAAGTATATGAGTTCTTTATGACTAATGTGAGTCCATGAATTATACGCACTCTTACCCTTCCATCATTCCTAGCCTCTTCGGTACCGAGCATTGCCCTTTCTCACCTTGAGAGTTGGTGCAAACTTTGCCAGTGCATCCAAACCCCGTGATACAATACGCACTATCACACAGAAACCTCCTCATATCTTCCTCAAAACAACCACCATACCTACCTATTATGGCATTTCCATAGCCATTCCGAGATATATTGCCATGCAACTTTCCACCGTTCCGTTTATCACACGCATCATCATTGTCATATTGCCTTGCATGATCATGTAGTTGACATCGTATTTGTGGCAAAGCCACCTTCATAATTTTTCATACATGTCACTCTTGATTCATTGCCCATCCCGGTACACCGCCGGAGGCTTTCATATAGTCATATCTTGTTCTAGTTTTGAGTTGTAATTCATGAGTTGTAAAAAGATAGAAGTGTGATGATCATCATTATTAGAGCATTGTCCCTTATAAAAAAAAGAAAGGCCAAAGAAAAAAAATAAAAAAAGAAAGGCCAAAAAAAAGGAAAGGCCGCAAAAAAAAAGAAAAGAAAAAATTAAAAAAAGGGGGACAATGTTACTATCCTTTTCCACACTTGTGCTTCAAAGTAGCACCATGTTCTTCATATAGAGAGTCTCATTTGTTGTCACTTTCATATACTAGTGGGAATTTTTCATTATAGAACTTGGCTTGTATATTCCAATGACAATCTTCCTCAAAATGCCCTAGGTCTTCGTGAGCAAGCAAGTTGGATGCACACCCACTAGTTTCTTTTGTTGAGCTTTCATACATTTATAGCTCTAGTGCATCTGTTGCATGGCAATCCCTACTCCTCATGTTGACATCAATTGATGGGTATCTCCATAGCCCATTGATTAGCCTCGTCAATGTGAGACTTTCTCTTTTTTGTCTTCTCCACATAAACTCCATCATCATATTCTATTCCACCCATAGTGCTATATCCATGGCTCACGCTCATGTATTGCGTGAGAGTTGAGAAAAGCTGAAGCGCGTTAAAAAGTATGAACCAAATGCTTGGCTAAAACCGGGGTTGTTCTTGATGGGAGTATTTTGTGTAATGAAAATGAAACATAGCCTAACTATATGATTTTGTAGGGATAAACCTTCTAATGCCATGATATTTTGAGAAGACATGATCGCTTTGTTAGTATGCTTGAAGTATTACTATTTCTTATGTCAATATGAACTTTTATTTTGAATCATTTGGATCTGAACATTCATCCACAATAAAGAAAATTACATTGAGAATTATGCTAGGTAGCATTCCACATCAAAATTTTTGTTTTTATCATTTACCTACTCGAGGACGAGCATGAATTAAGCTTGGGTATGCTTGATATGTCTCCAACGTATCTATAATTTTTGATTGTTCCATGCTATTATATTACCCATTTTGGACGTTTATGGGCTTTACTTTACACTTTTATATCATTTCTGGGACTAACCTACTAACCGGAGGCCCAGTTTGAATTGCTGTTTTTTTGCCTATTTCAGTGTTTCGAAGAAAAGGAATATCAAACGGAGTCCAAACAGAATGAAATCTTCGGGAGCGATGTTTTCGAAACAAACGCAATCCAGGAAACTTGGAGTGGACATCGAGCAGCAAACGGGGCGACCACGAGGGTGCCCGGTGCGCCCTAAGGGGGTGGGCGCGCCCCCACCCTCGTGAACCCCTCGTGGCTCAACCGACCTACTTCTTCCTCCTATATATATGCACGTACCCCGAGAATATCCAGGAGCACCACGAGAAACTATTTCCACCGCTGCAACCTTCTGTATCCGCGAGATCCCATCTTGGAGAGGCTTCGCCGGCGCTCCGCCGGAGGGGGAGTCGACCATGGAGGGCCTCTACATCATCTCCAAGGCCTCTCCGATGAGTTGTGAGTAGTTTACCACAGACATTCGGGTCCATAGTTATTAGCTAGATGGCTTCTTTTCTCTCTTTGAATCTCAATACAAAGTTCTCCTCGATCTTCTTGGAGATCTATTTGATGTAACTCTTTTTGCGGTGTGTTTGTCGAGATCCGATGAATTGTGGGTTTATGATCAAGTTTATCTATGAGAAATATTTGAATCTCCTCTGAATTCTTTTATGTATGATTGGTTATCATTGCAAGTTTATCTGAATTATCAGTTTGGTTTGACCTACTAGTTTGATCTTTCTTGCAATAGGAGCAGTGCTTAGCTTTGGGTTCAATCTTGCGGTGTCCTTTCCCACTAACAGCAAGGGCAGCAAGGCACGTATTGTATTGTTGCCATCGATGATAAAAAGATGGGGTTTATATCATATTGCTTGAGTTTATCCCTCTACATCATGTCATCTTTATTAATGCGTTACTTTGTTCTTATGAACTTCATACTCTAGATGCAGGCAGAAGTCGGTCGATGTGTGGAATAATAGTAGTAGATGCAGAATCTTTTCGATCTACTTGTAACGGATGTGATGCCTATATACATGATCATGCCTAGATAATCTCATAACTATGCACTTTTCTATCAATTGCTCGACAGTAATTTGTTCACCCACCGTAATACTTATGCTATCTTGAGAGAAGCCTCTAGTGAAACCTATGGCCCCCGGGTTTATCTTTTACCATATAAGTTTTCCATCTACTTTTATTTGCATCTTTTACTTTCCAATCTATATCATAAAAATACCAAAAATATTTATCTTATCATATTATCTCTATCAGATCTCACTTTTGCAAGTTTCCATGAAGGGATTGACAACCCCTTTATCGCGTTGGTTGCGAGGTTCTTGTTTCTTTGTGTAGGTGCGTGGGACTTTTGAGGAGCCTCCTACTAGATTAATACCTTGGTTCTCAAAAAGTGGGGGAAATACTCACGCTACTTTGCTGCATCACCCTTTCCTCTTCAAGGGAAAACCAACGCAGTGCTCAAGAGGTAGCAAGAAGGATTTCTGGCGCCGTTGCCGTGGAGGTCTTCGCTCAAGTCAAGACATACCAAGTACCCATCACAAACTCATCTCCCTCGCATTAAATTATTTGCCATTTGCCTCTCGTTTTCCTCTCCCCCACTTGACCCTTTCTGTTTTATTCGCCCTCTCTTTTCCGTTTGCCTCTCACTTTCGCTTGCCTTTTGTGTGCTTGTGTGTTGCATTGTGAAAGGATCGAGAAGAGGTGTCTAGAGGGGGGTGATTAGACCCTAAGTACCAAAAGTTGCAGTTTTTAACTTCTTTAAGTTCAGGTGGAGTTTTTTGGCACAAGTTTAACAATCACAATACATAACAAGCAAGCATGCAAAGAGTATATGAGCAGCGGAAAGTAAAGCATTTAACTTGCAAGAATGTAAAGGGATGGGATTGGAGAATTCAAACGCAATTGGAGACACGGATGTTTTTGTCGTGGTTCCGATAGGTGGTGCTATCGTACATCCACATTGATGGAGACTTCAACCCACGAAGGGTAATGGTTGCGCGAGTCGACGGAGGGCTCCACCCACGAAGGGTCCACGAAGAAGCAACCTTGTCTATCCCACCATGGCCGTCGCCCATGAAGGACTTACCTCACTAGCGGTAGATCTTCACGAAGTAGGCGATCTCCTTGCCCTTACAAACTCTTTGGTTCAACTCCAAAATCTTGTCGGAGGCTCCCAAGTGACACCTAGCCAATCTAGGAGACACCACTCTCCAAGAAGTAACAAATGGTGTGTTGATGATGAACTCCTTGCTCTTGTGTTTCAAATGATAGTCTCCCCAACACTCAACTCTCTCTCACAGGAATTGAATTTGGTGGAAAGAAGATTTGAGTGGAAAGCAACTTGGGGAAGGCTAGAGATCAAGATTCATATGGTAGGAATGGAATATCTTGGCCTCAACACAAGTGTAGGTGGTTCTCTCTCAGAAAATGTAAGTTGGAAGTGTAGGTTCATTCTGATGGCTCTCCCCATGAATGAAGAGTGGGTGGAGGGGTATATATAGCCTCCACACAAAATCTAACCGTTACACACAACTTGCCAATCTCGGTGGGACTGAATTGAGAAACTCGGTCGGACCGATTTAGCAAATCTAGTGACCGTTAGGATTTTCGGTGGGACCGACATGCAACTCGGTAGGACCGATATGGTTAGGGTTAGGGCATAACGTAATCTCTGTGAGACTGATTACACAAACTCGATGGGACCGATTTTGGTAATAAGCTAACCAGAGAGTTGGTTAGGCAAACTCGGTGGGACCGATTCGCTAATCTCGGTAGGACCGAAATGTTGCGAAGAGGGATAGAGAGTTTGCATTGTAATCTCGGTAGTACCGATTACTCAAACTCGGTAAGACCGATTTGGATAATGGACATACACAGAGAGATTACAATCCCATCTCGGTGATACCGAGATCCCTATCAGTGAGACCGATTTGCCAAGGGTTTGTGGAAGTGGCTATGACATCTGAACTCGGTGGCGCCGGATAGAAAGAATCGGTGGGGCCGAGTTTGACTTTTGGTTTAGGTCATATGTGGATGTGAGAAAGTAGTTGAGGGCTTTGGACCATATCACTAAGAATTTTGAGCAAGTAAGCCATTAAGCAACACCTCATCCCCTCTTGATAGTATTGGCTTTTCCTATAGACTCAATGTGATCTTGGATCACTAAAATATAAAATGTATAGTCTTGAGCTTCGAGCTTGAGCCAATCCTTTGTCCTTAGCATCTAGAAGGGGTTCCACATCCTTTAGTCCTTGCCACTTCATTTGTTGAACTCATCTGAAACATACTAGGTAAAAGTGTTAGTCCAACAAGAGATATGTTTACATTAATTACCAAAATCACCTAGGGAGCACTTTTGCTTTCAATCTCCCCTTTTTTGGTAATTGATGACCACATACATCAAAGCTTTAGATAAAGATATAGAGAATAGCAAGTAAAGATTTGGAAGGACATGTAACATGCATAGGCTCCCCCTACATGTATGCAATCATGTGAATATGGAATAAAGAAGCATGTGAGAGCATAACCATGATAGAGTAGGCAATGTGTTACATGTATCTTGGCTATATGCATCAGAGCAAACGATGTGAATATGGGAAATGTACCTTCATGCTCATGAGTCCATCTTGCAAACAGTATGTACATCAGCAAGAATTCCTCATACACATGATTGTGATGCATATAATTACCTTGTGGTCTTGAGTTGGCTTAGGATGGAATGAACCTGTGAAAATAAGGTTAGATAACACAGATGCACTTACTAGCCAGAGCAAACAGAAAGAACCACAAGAGTACCAAGACTGGGATGACATGTAGAGAGTGAGTACTAAGTACCACATTTGATATAGACATGTCCCCAAAGGTAAAGATGTGCAATGAATTTAAGGATTTCCTTCCCTTAGATGTCTTGCTCCCCCTGAATCTAGCATGGGATACTGGGAGAAGATAGGTAACAGAAAATCAGAGCTCAAAGAAAATAAACAGAGCTAATGCAAATAAGCACATATGAACATGTCTTTCCCCTCAAGAAGACATGTGGCATCTCTCCTCTTGAACACAAAGCATCTGGGATCCTTGAAGATTACTCTCTCCTTGAGTATTCTCTCCCCCTAGAGATATGATTAAGCTTTGATGTGATCTCTCTCTCCCCCTTTGACATCAATTTCCAAGAAGGGTTTTCTGGAATTTGTTGTGAATGGGTTTGGTCCTTGAGTCACAACACAAAGCACTAAGGTAAATGTGATGCTTGTAGAGGACAAGATTCATTGAGTGGAGCTGGATCAAAAGTAATGCAGGAATAAATGGCAAAATGTCTTTCCTGTGGTGAAATCGGTGGCACCGAGTGGTATGCTTCGTTTGCACCAAAAGAATTCGGTTGAACCAAAAGCAAGGGACCGGTGTGACCGAGTTCATCACAGAGAAAACACTTGTCACCTCAGCTCACTAGACAAGTAAGATCTCACAAGGATTTGCAAGGAATTAACTGAAAGATTTGCAATGAATTGGATGCAGGGAATGCTGAACAAAATAGAAAAGAGAAGAAATCTAGATGAAGTTTTTTTTTATTTTTTTGGAAGGGAAAACAAATATGCATGATACAAATGCAAGAGCACATAAAAGAACACAAGAAAACTTCATCTAGAGATGGTCGGCGACAAAGTCACCTATGTTAGAGTATATTGACTTAGGAGTCAAGTGAGATCACTTGATCATAGGTCATACTCATCGTTTAAGCTCAAAATGGGGTTACCATTTTCGTTTAAGCATCTTGATGTATTCACATATTGTCGAGTTGCTTTGACTCATGACTTGGAGTAAATCTTCTCTAAGATGGAATAACATACCTTGGGTGGTGGTGTTGATCGTGATCATGTAGTTGAACTTATGTGGGTTGCTCAGAGTTGATGTAGCTCATCAAGAGTTGGGAGCACCACTTAGAATTTGAGTTCATCTACCTACATGGGTTAGTTTTTGAAAGGAAGAGCACTTGTGTATCCAAAATGACAATCTAAAACTCAACATATAATTTGTCAAAGGATATGTTTGAGTGGTTTTGTGCTTCCTTGTCTTCAACCACCATTGTGTAGAGACTTGGTGATGTAGAGATTGCTCAAGATGTGAGTGAATTGCAATCTCATAGACTTAGATTCATCCAAGTACCTACAAGGGTTAGATAACATGCAAGGTGGAAGTATATCCAAGACATAAGATAGTCATCATAAGAGAAATGTCAAGGATTAGTCATAGGCTCATGCCTTGCATGTATCAAATGGAGTTCCTACTCCAAGTTTGAAGCATCAATGATGTTCAATTCACCTCTTAACCTGCAAAACACTCTCTTGTCAAGTGGTTTAGTGAATATATCCGCTAATTGCTTTTCGGTGCGAACATGCTTAAGATTAATGTCCCCTTTGGCAACATGATCTCGAATGAAATGATGACGAACTTCAATATGCTTAGTTTGAGAGTGTTGCACGGGATTGTGAGCAATCTTGATAGCACTTTCATTGTCACAAAGTAATGGAACATGTTTCACATATATCCCATAATCTTTAAGAGTTTGGGCCATCCAAAGTAATGGAGCACAACATGAACCAGCGGCAATAAGGATACCGAGTTTTGTTTCTTGGAAGACCAAGATACAAGAGATCTACCAAGAAATTGACAAGTACCCGAAGTGGACTTTCTATCAACCTTGTCACCGACATAGTCCGAGTCGGAGTAGACAACAAGATCGAAAGAGGCCCTCTTTGGATACCAAATGCCAAATTTTGGTGTATGGATTAAGTATCTCACTATCCTTTTCACGGCCTTAAGATGACATTCTTTAGGAGCAGCTTGATATCGTGCACACATGCACACACTTAGCATGATATCGGGACGTGAAGCACATAGATATAACAATGAACCAATCGTAGAGCGATAAACTTTTTGATCAACTGGTTCACCATCTTTGGTCAAATCAAGATGTCCACTAGTAGGCATGGGTGTAGTCATACCTTTGCATTCTTGCATATTGAACTTCTTGAATAAGTCCTTGGTGTACTTCATTTGAGAAGCAAAAGTCCCTTCCTTAGTTTGCTTGATTTGCAAACCAAGAAAGAATTTGAGTTCACTCATCATAGACATCTCAAACTTCTCCGACATTAGCTTTCCAAACTTCTCACTAAAATGAGGGTTAGTTGATCCAAATATAATATCATCGACATAAATTTGGCATACAAATAGTTCTCCATTGACCCTCTTAGTAAAAAGAGTAGAATCTATTTTTCCAATCTCAAAGCCTTTTTCAATAAGGAACTTGGTCAAGCATTTATACCACGCTCTAGGAGCTTGTTTAAGACCATAAAGAGCTTTGTGAAGTTTGTAAACATGATTAGGTTTTTTAGGATTAACAAAGCCGGGAGGTTGCTTAACATAAAATTCCTCCTCTATTTCACCATTTAGAAAAGCACTTTTAATGTCCATTTGGTACAAGGTGATATCATGGTGATTAGCATAGGCAAGTAAGATGCGAATGGACTCAAGTCTAGCAACGGGAGCATAAGTCTCACCATAGTCCATACCTTCGACTTGTGTGTATCCTTGGGCGACGAGACGTGCTTTGTTACGAACTACTTGTACATCTTTATCTTGCTTGTTGCGAAACACCCATTTGGTATCGATGATGTTGTGGTTGTTGTCCGGCTTCTCAACCAATGTCCACACTTGATTTCTCTCAAAGTTGTGTAGCTCTTCATGCATGTCATTTATCCAATCCGGATCTTCTAATGCTTCTTCAACCTTCATAGGTTCAATGCTAGAGATGAATGAATAGTGTTCACAAAAGTTAGCTAAACGAGTTTTAGAGCGAGTGATTCTCCCGGTTTGGATATCATTGTAGATTTGCTCGACGGGATAGTCTTTAGCAATTCTTGCTCGAACTCGTGTAAGCTTTTGCCTGGGTCTTGGTTGAACATCTTCTTCATCATCTTCTTCTTCTTGGCCCTCTTCATTGTTGGCGTTGTCGTTCTCTTGTCGTGGTGGAGAAGGAGGTTGTTGACGTTCGTCTTGGTGCACTTCCTCGTTTTCTTCATCTTGGTGTGTCCCACTTGTGGATGCTTCCGTATCAATTCTTGGTTCACCTTGCCGTGAGGTAGAAACTTCCACTTGGACGGACGAGGTACTCTCCTTCACCTCCGTTGTACGAATCTTGCCAATAGACAAGTCTTGAATTGCTTCCGAGGGGTCTTTGTCTCCTACATCAATTGGCAATTGCTCTACTTGTGAGCCGTTAGATTCATCAAACTTCACATCTACCGTTTCTTCAACCTTTCGGGTGAAATTGTTGTAGACACGGTATGTGTGAGAGTTTGACCCATAACCAAGTAAGAAACCTTCATGAGACTTAGGAGCAAATTTAGAACGACGATGCTTGTCAAGAATGTAGCACTTTGAGCCAAATACTCGAAAGTATCCAACTTGGGGTTTGTTACCGGTGAGGAGCTCGTATGCCGTCTTGCCGAGTAGCTTGTGAAGATAAAAGCGATTTGTTGCATGACAAGCTGTCTCAACCGCTTCCGCCCAAAAGTGCTTCGCGTCTTGTACTCATAAAGCATCGTTCTCGCCATTTCGATGAGCGTCCGTTTCTTCCTCTCAACAACTCCATTTTGTTGAGGTGTGTACGTAGCCGAGAACTCGTGTGAAATACCTTCTTCGTTAAGAAAGGTACCCACATTTGCGTTCTTGAACTCTGTTCCATTGTCGCTGCGAACCTTCTTGATCTTCACTTCAAATTGATTTTGGGCCTTCCTAGCGAAGTTTTTGAAGATCTTTTGAACCTACGATTTATCATCGAGAAAGAACACCCACGTAAATCTTGAAAAATCATCAACTATAACTAGACCAAAAGAATTTCCACCGAGACTTTGGTAGGCGTTGGGACCAAAAAGATCCATGTGAAGTAGCTTGAGTGACCTCCTTGTGGTCATGATGTTCTTCACGGGATGCCTCCCTCCGACCTGTTTACCTGCCTGACAAGCGCTGCAAAGTCTATCCTTATCAAATATGACATTGTTAACCCCAAGGATATGATTTCCTTTAAGAAGCTTGTCAAGGTTTCGCATACCAACATGACCTAATCGTCTATGCCATAACCAACCTTTAGAGGATTTAGCAATAAAGTAAGTTCTAGGTTGAGCCTTTTTAGTGATATCAACAATGTAAAGACCACCTCTACGTACACTGGTAAAGACCATTTTATGATTATCTCTACGAAACACTTGGCAATATACTTCAGTAAATAGGACACTGAAACCGAAAATCAGCAAGTCTAGATACTGAAAGTAAGTTGTAGCCAAGAGATTCAACGAGCATGACATTTTGTATGGAGCTATCATGTGATATGGCCACCTTACCGAGGCCAACCACCTTACCTTTTGAGTTGTCACCGAAAGTGGCATACTTTCGAGGACCATCGTTTTCAGCAAGCTCATGAAACATATCTTTATCTCCGGTCATGTGATCGGTACAACCACTATCAAGAACCCATTCCTTTCCTCCTGCCATATATCCCCGAAGATTTGCCATAAGACAAAAGTGTCTCATTGCATCATCAAGATCAAAGTCACTATCATCATCCTCGTCATAGTATCCATGTTCAATATCGTCGTGTGGTGGATCAAATCCTAGAGAGGGTGATTCGTTAGAGTGCGTTTGACAATGATCTTGTTTATGAATTTTAATAGCTTCATAAATAATATCACTAATAATTCCAACATCTCCTTTGGCACGCATAAGGTTTGTAAGCTCAAATGGACAATCACCAAACATAGGATCATTGGGATTCATCTTACTCAAGGAAATAGACTTATGGAGAATTTCATCTAGATTTTTCAAGGAATAATTTGGAAAACATTCCTCAAGAAATTTCCATATGGTGTAGGCACACTTAAGAGTAGGCAAACATCCAATCAAGTTTCTAGGCAAGCCTCTAGTGATAAGTTCAACAGTTCAAAGATTGCGAATCATGTCAATTGACTCATCAAGAGTAGGATGCATAGGATCAACATGAGGTGCACAAGGGTTAGAAATGTACTTGTTCAAATGATATTGATTGAAAATCACAAGCATCTCATTTTTCCACTTATGAAAGTACTCTCCATCAAGTATAGGCACTCTATGTCTAAGACTCCCAATTGTAGACTCATCCATCTTCCTCCAATGGTGTTTAAACCAAAGCAATGGAGACCAATGCTCTGATACCAATTGAAAGGATCGAGAAGAGGTGTCTAGAGGGGGGGGGGGTGATTAGACACTAAGTACCAAAAGTTGAAGTTTTTAACTTCTTTAAGTTCAAGTGGAGTTTTTTGGCACAAGTTTAACAATCACAATACATAACAAGCAAGCATGCAAAGAGTATATGAGCAGCGAAAAGTAAAGCATGCAACTTGCAAGAATGTAAAGGGATGGGATTGGAGAATTCAAACGCAATTGGAGACACGGATGTTTTGTCGTGGTTCTGATAGGTGGTGCTATCGTACATCCACATTGATGGAGACTTCAACCCACGAAGGGTAACGGTTGCGCGAGTCCACGGAGGGCTCCACCCACGAAGGGTCCACGAAAAAGCAACCTTGTCTATCCCACCATGGCCGTCGCCCACGAAGGACTTGCCTCACTAGCGGTAGATCTTCACGAAGTAGGCGATCTCCTTGCCCTTACAAACTCCTTGGTTCAACTCCACAATCTTGTCGGAGGCTCCCAAGTGACACCTAGCCAATCTAGGAGACACCACTCTCCAAGAAGTAACAAATGGTGTGTTGATGATGAAATCCTTGCTCTTGTGCTTCAAATGATAGTCTCCCCAACACTCTACTCTCTCTCACAGGATTTGGATTTGGTGGAAAGAAGATTTGAGTGGAAAGAAACTTGGGGAAGGCTAGAGATCAAGATTCATATGGTAGGACTGGAATATCTTGGCCTCAACACAAGTGTAGGTGGTTCTCTCTCAGAAAATGTAAGTTGGAAGTGTAGGTTTGTTCTGATGGCGAATGAAGAGTGGGTGGAGGGGTATATATAGCCTCCACACAAAATCTAACCATTACACACAACTTGCCAATCTCGGTGGGACCGAATTGAGAAACTCGGTCGGACCGATTTAGCAAATCTAGTGACCGTTAGGATTTTCGATGGGACCGACATGCAACTCGGTAGGACTGATATGGTTAGGGTTAGGGCATAACGTAATCTCGGTGAGACCGATTACACAAACTTGGTGGGACCGATTTTGGTAATAAGTTAACCAGAGAGTTGGTCAGGCAAACTCGGTGGGACCGGTTCGCTAATCTCGGTAGGACCGAAATGTTGCGAAGAGGAACAGAGAGTTTGCATTGTAATCTCGGTAGTATAGATTGCTCAAAATTGGTGAGACCGATTTGGATAATGGACATACACAGAGAGATTACAACCCCATCTTGGTGAGACCGAAATCCCTATCGGTGAGACCGATTTGCCTAGGGTTTGTGGCAGTGGCTATGACATCTAAACTCGGTGGTGCCGGATAGAAAGAATCGGTGGGGCCGAGTTTGACTTTTTGTTTAGGTCATATGTGGATGTGAGAAAGTAGTTGAGGGCTTTGGACCATATCACTAAGCATTTTGAGCAAGTAAGCCATTAAGCAACACCTCATCCCATCTTGATAGTATTGGCTTTTCCTGTAGACTCAATGTGATCTTGGATCACTAAAATATAAAATGTAGAGTCTTGAGGTTCGAGCTTGAGCCAATCCTTTGTCCGTAGCATCTAGAAGGGGTTCCACATCCTTTAGTACTTTCCACTTCATTTGTTGAACTCATCTGAAACATACTAGGTAAAAGTGTTAGTCCAACAAGAGATATGTTGACATTAATTACCAAAATCACCCAGGGAGCACTTGTGCTTTCACATTGCTTGTCACGATGGCTCAAGATAATACCAAATTGTGTGACTTTTCCAATACCAATAATAGTGATTTCCTTAGGACTCCGATTGCTCCTCTTAATGATGCTGAATCTTCTGAAATCAATGCTGCTATGTTGAATCTTGTTATGAAAGATCAATTCTCCGGCCTTCCTAGTGAAGATGCCGCTACTCATCTAAACAACTATGTTGATTTGTGTGATATGCAAAATAACAAATATACAGATAATGATATTGTTAAATTGAAGTTATTTCCGTTTTCACTTAGAGATCGTGCTAAAACTTGGTTTCGTCTTTGCCTAAAAATAGTATTGATTCATTGAATAAGTGCAAAGATCCTTTTTATCTCTAAGTATTTTCCTCCCGCTAAGATCATCTCTCTTAGAAACGATATTATGAATTTTAAACAACTTGATCATGAGCATGTTGCCCAATCTTGGTAAAGAATGAAATTAATAATTTGCAATTGCCCTAGACATGGTTTAAATTTATGGATGATCTTACAAAATTTCTATGCCGGATTGAATTTTGCTTCTAGAAATCTTTTAGATTCGGCCACGGGAGGCACTTTTATGGAAATTACTTTAGGAGAAGCCACTAAACTCCTTGATAACATTATGGTTAATTATTCTCAATGGCACACCGAAAGATCTACTAGTAAAAAAGTTCATGTGATAGAAGAGTTAATGTTTTGAGTGGAAAGATGGATGAACTTATGAAATTGTTTGCTACTAAGAGTGCTCCCATTGATCCTAATGATATGCCTTTGTCTACTTTGATTGATAATAATAATGAATCTATGGATGTGAATTTTGTTGGTAGGAATAATTTTGGTAACAACGCGTATAGAGGAAACTTTAATTCTAGGCCGTTCCCTAGTAATTCCTCTAATAGTTATGGTAATTCCTACAACAACTCTTATGGAAATTTTAATAATATTCCCTCTGATTTTGAGAATAGTGTTAAAGAATTTATGATCTCTCAAAATAATTTTAATGCTTTGCTTGAAGAAAAATTGCTTAAAGTTGATGAATTGGCTAGGAACGTTGATAGACTTTCGCTTGATGTTGATTCTTTGAAACTTAGATCTATCCCACCTAAGCATGATATCAATGAGTCTCTCAAAGCCATGAGAATTTCCATTGATGACTGCAAAGAAAGAACCGCTAGGATGCGTGCTAAGAAAGATTGCTTTGTAAAAGCGTGTTCTTCTAGTTTCCATGAAAATAATGATGAAGATCTAAAAGTTATTGACAAGTCCCCTATTAAATCTTTGTTTTGCAATATGAATCTTGATAATGATGAGACTGTAGATGAGTCAACTTTAGTTAAAAGGCGTCCCAATGATTCGGAGTTTTTAGATCTTTGTGCTAAATTTGGTGTCGGGGGTTGGGTGTGACATATGCCAAGGGATGGCTTATCATGGTGGGGGCGAGTAGAACGTCGCCGGTGCCTGGAAACGGGATGAGGCGAAGACATGCACGCCGGCGGATCTTACCCAGCTTCAGGGCTCTCCGTGGAGATAACACCCCTACTGCTGCTCTGCGGGGTCTCCGCATGATCACTATGGCAAAGTGGGTACAAGGTTGCTCCTTGAGCTGTTTCCTGGAGGTAGGAGAAGGCAAGGCTAGCTCCCTCCTTCCTATATGATCTGGCCTAGTGCTAAAAATGGATCCCCCTTTGCATGGGTGCCCTGGGGGCTTATATAGGCCTACCCCTCAGGGGTACAATGGTAATCCGGCTGGGCGCGGGTCCCAGCTGCTCGCTTTCTCAGCCGCCGTCTTCTCCGGCTGATCGCTGGGCCCGCCGACGGGCAGACGGAGCCGACATGCCTTGTCCGCCGCGGGCGGGTCTTGCCGGCTGCGGATTACTGTAGCCGTGCTTCTAATGACGCTGGCTTGGTCATGGGGTCATGGCAATAGTGCCGCCGCCTGACGAGCGATCAATGTTGCCATTCCCTGTCTTGTCTGGTTAATGGCGTGCGGGGCCTGTGGGAGGGGCTAGCCGACTCCTGGGGGCCGACTCCCAACGGGTCCGTCTTGTGGCGCTCTCGCCGTCTTCTGTACCCCCGCTGACAGGCAGGACTCGCCCGTCTTCGGGTCGCATGCAGACAGGCCGTCAGGCACAGGGCGCCGCCCATGGGGGCTGATGTCAGGGCTGGCATGGCAACAGTGCCGCGCCGGATGGAGATCTCCGTTGGTACGGCGCACTGTGGCCATGCCTGTCCCTCGCAAATGGGGCAGGAATGGGCCGCGCGGTGGCCGTACCCTGTCCCGTCCATCATTGCGAAGGCAGGAGGTGGTCGGAGTCGCGGGCCGACTCCCCATAGCCGGCTTCTCTTGAAGCCGCCAGTTAGGAGTCGGCTTATCTCGAAGTCGCCCACAGGACTCGGCCGTGAGGCGATCGGCGGCCTTGCCGCCGACTCACAAAAAGCGGCTCTTCATCTTGGGGTCTTGAGGGGCGCAGCCTGCCCCGATGTCTTGAGAGGTTCAGGGGCTCGGGTTAGCCTGCCCGTGGCCCATTACTCTGACAGTAGTTCCCGAAGCTGGCGAGGCGCCGAGGGTGACATGTTAAGGAGCCTCAACAGTTTTATCCTTCTGGTGGTGGAATCTGGGCCTTGCTCGCCATCCTGCTCTAGGCCGACTAGCTGGAGCCAGACTTGCAGAAGGCCGTCTTGCCCCTTAAAGAGTTTGAAAGTCGTAGCGGGATCTAGGCAGCGTGCCTGATAAGCTTCCAGGAAGCTGCCCGTTGCGGACCCATCGCGTGGCGCCACGCCGGCAGTCCGGCCCGCCCACCCACGTGCGCGACGGGACAGGCCGTCAGGCGGGACCCGCCACTATCGCGCCTCGGCACGCGAACGGATCCGTTGCGGCTGTGCGGATGGTTGGGGTTCCCACGTCGTAACTGCGTGCAATAACTTCGCGTGGTAAATGGTGGGGGGCGTGGGGTCCTGGGCGCAGTTAATCCCACGTCCGCCCCATCGGCTTCTCAGCCCACGAGCCTATAAGTAGGCGGGAGGAGGGGGGCGGCGAAGCACGCGCGCCCATCTTCCCTACTCCCTTCACTTCCTCTTGCTTCTTCTTCCTCTCGCCGCCGCCGCGCCGAACCACACCACGCCCGCAGCGATGAGCTCTTCCTCCGCCGCCGCACCTCCTGCCGTGCACTCCGGCGTGTGGGACGGCTCCGAGGTGGACGACGACCACATTGAGTTCCTTCGCAAGACGCATCGTCTCCCCGACAAGAACCTAGTGCGGGCCCGCTCCGCGCCGGCGAGGGAAGTATCGCCGGCACCGGAGGAGGGCGAGCGGGTCGTATTCCGCTCGCACCTCATGCGCGGCCTAGGGCTGTCGACGAGCGGTTTCTTCCGCTCCTTCTTGGAGTTCCACGGGCTCCAGCCGCACCACCTTACTCTGAACACGATGGTGCTGTTGGCTGCCTTCGCCACCTTGTGCGAAGGCTTCCTCGGCGTTCTCCCCACCATCGAGCTATGGGGGGAGTTCTTCCAGTCCAAGCTCGGCACGCACGTTGCCGGCGTGCCAGCCCAGTGCGGTGCCTTCGTCGCGATGCGGAGATCGGTGGCCGACAACCTGTTTCCTACCATCTCACTGATTAAGTCGGTGAAGATGTGGCAGCGGTCTTATTTTTATGTGAAGAACGTCGCCCCAGAAGGCCACTGGGTCAATCTGCCGCCTTACGTAGCCGGCGCACTGGCTGGGAGGCTCCCCTGCTGGTCCCACCGGGCCAGCACGCTGACTCCGGCTATTGCCGCCGCCGTCGCGCGACTCCGAGTGCTGACACAGTCGGAGGGTTTGACCGGGGCCAACCTGCTGGCCGCCTTTGTGGCGCGCCGAGTCCTCCCGCTCCAAGGCCGACCTCATCTGATCTGTCAGATGAGCGGCCACCGGGACCCAAGTCGGATGTGCTCCAAGGACATGCCCCACGCGGAGGTGGCGGACACGCTGAACTACATCACGAACTGCAACCTCACGGCGGATTGGCGGTTCGGCAAGGAGCCGTACTCATGCGCCAACCCCCCGCCTGTTGTAAGTCATCTCTCTTCTTCTTCTGTTTTCTTTTTCAGCCGAATCCGACTTCTGATCTTTTTTGGTTTTTCGAGTCAGAACCCCCTCATCTAGCCTTCAGCCGGCACCACGGGACCGGCCCGTCAGTTCGTCCCCGACCGAGTGGAGAGCGATGTCGACGACCCTGACTTGGGGGCGGCAGCGATGGAGGCCGACGCCGAAGGAGGAGGAGGAGGAGCAGGCGGCTTCAGGCCCTCGGCCACCTTTACCGACTGGCCTGATGACGACGCCGAGGGGGAAGTTGCCCCGCGCCACCAGTCAAAGGTCGGCCAGCCGAGCGCGAGTTCCTCCATCGGCTTGGATGGTCAAGGCAGCGCGAAGAAGCGCCGGGCCGGGCCGAGCTTGCTTGGTGGCCGGTCGAAGAAGTTCAAGGGGGCGGCCGCCGCTACCAAGCGGGAAGAGGCGGTCGCAAAGGCCAACCGCTTCCGCAAGGAAGTGAAAAAGCCGCCACCGGGTCTCTGCGTAAGTGCTTACGCCTTTTGTCTTGTTTTCTCTGGTGAATCTTGTCCAAATCTTTTACATGCCTTCCTCGCCTGTGGCTCCCTTACTTTTGAGAGGGTCGCCGTCGCCTCCATCATGGGGTCGGCAGAGACGTCCGCCACTACTCGGTGGATTGACCCCGCCGCCGACCTCCGGGAGGCGACGGAGCAGAACGCGTAGGAGAAGTGCGACGAGGAAGAAGCCGCCCGCCTGGAGAAGGCGGAGGCCGAGAAGGCGGCCTCCGCCTGTAAGAAGCCGGATGAGGCCGAAGCCGTCGTCGCGGCAAAGCGGCGAGCTGAGGAGGCCGCGCACCGCCAATCGGTGTTGCTCGTCATCCCGCTGAGCTCCGCGCCGCCGCCCCCGGAGTTCACGGGGCAGACTGGGGGAGCCGGCGGCGAGAACCCCATCATGGAGAGGGAAGGCGGCGAGACCTCCATGTCGGACACGGCCGTGCCGCCACCGCCGCCTCCGCCGCCGTCTGGGAGTGCGCAAGGTAAACAGCTGGCGGACCCGCCGGTGCCGCCGACTGAGGACGAGGCCGTGGCGAAGCTGCTCCTTCAAGTCGCCTTGCCAGTGCGCCGCCGCCTTGAGAAGGCGATTTCGGCGCCACGCCAGAGACCGGGCGCCGCCAGCTCGCCATCGAGACGCCGAGGCGACGAGCGCCGCGCCCGTTAGGTGGGTGCGAGGAGGCGCACAGCCCGCTGAACCAGCGCGCTTCGACGTTTCAGCGGCGCAAGCCGAGGGCGACGCCATCCAGAATCGCACCAAGGCGCATCCGCGCCGCGAGCAGCCGTCCGGTATGCTTTCTTCTTTTGACTTTCTTTCTCTATGGGCGGCGCCAGCACTCCACTGGTGTAGTCCTCGAGTTTCGGGCGGCTGCCGAGCGAAAGCGGCTCGAACTCCATTTGGTGAGTTCAAAATATTTACCTTTGTCTAAAATACTTATCACAGGAGTATCACAACCTCCGCATCACTGCCTTCAACCGCAATGTTGAGGAGCTGGGCAAGCGGACTGCCGACTTGTCGGAGAACCAGAGTGAGTCCTCCTTATTCTTCGCGGGGCGCGCTGGCGCACCCGCTGGCTGTAGTCCCCGAGATTCGGGCCGACTGCTGAGCAGTCGGGCCGGATCTTCCCGGCGACCTTCTTTGTTGACGACTTAACATATTTTTTCTTTTTATTCTTTAGAGGCGAACGCCACTCTTCAGCAGCAGCTGTTCGAAGCCAACACTGCCTTGCGTGCCAAGGGGGAGGAGTGCAGCAAGCTCGCCGCAGAGCGTGACCTGCTGGCTGCGCAGCTGGCGGAGCAAAGGGAGCTGTTTAAGAAGGCGCATGACGAGGTGGAGAAGAAAGAGACTGCTCTCCTGGCCGAGTTCGAAAGCGAGCGCTCCTCCTGGACCGACAAGGAGGCACTGCTGACATCCGGCTTCCATGAGATCGAGGACATCGTCGACGGTGAGTTTCTTTACTTTCTTTCTTTGAGCCGCTGACTATAGGTCGGGCTGACTCCTGATTTTTTGACCTGCTTTTTTTTCCGTCTTGGCAGACTTCTTCCCTGGCCACATGCAGGCGGCCACTCAAGCCATCAAGGCTGATCGCGAGGCGCGGAGGGCAAATGGTGCAGAGATTGCCGCCAACGCCCCCCAGACCCTTGATGAGCAGCTTCTGAGCATCGAGGCTCGTCTGCGGCCGGCCCATCGGATGCTGCGTCGGCTTCAACGTGTCGGCGCCAGCGATTGCTGCCTGTGGCGACATGCCGGTTTCTGCGACTCCCGGACTGCCGACCGGCCGGAGGTCGCGGCTGGCCGCCTTGAGGCTGGAAGGGTTCTCGGCCCGGCCGGAGCGCGCTGGCCTTGGAATTCGTCAAGGCGTGGTATCCAGGGCTGGACCTGGACCGGCTGGCCACGCTCCTGTCAGAGGCCCAGGCGGAGCTGATAGCTATGGAAGACGCCCTCGTCGAGCATGCGGCGGCGATCGCCGACTACACAGACACCAGCGTCTTCGTCCCTGAGCGGTCTGAAGACGGCGGGGAGGCGCCGCCGGAGTGGTTCGGGATGAACCCGGATTATGACGAGGACTCGACGGAGGTGATCGGCTCCAGCGTCGAGGAGGAAGGCGAGGCGGAGGACGGAGGTGAGACGGAGGCGCCAGAAGACAGAGCGGGCGACCAGCCTCAGCTCGACCGCGCCTCCAGCAACGAGCCGCGCCCGACCGAGCCGGCTGCCGCCGGAGACGATCAAGCCGAGACTGCCTGGCCGGCCACTCCGGCGCCTGACACCGCCGTCTCTTCCGACCCTCCGAACCCGTCTGCCGCTTCCTAGGCTGCCGTCTTGCCTTTATTTTAACTGCTTTAGTAGTCTTTGAAGAACTTGTTAATTCGCACAATTCACCCGCGGGGTGTATTTTGAACTTCTTCTTGAAGATTCGGCCAAGGGCCTATGCTATGTAAATATTTATCCAAATTCTATCTTTCCTTGCTCATTGCTCCTTTGGCTTTTTCCTTTGCCGCCTTCCCTTAGTCGCCGCCTTGCCAGTCGGACAACCGTTCTCTGACTGCCGCTGGATCAAATGCTTAGCTACTTTTGGGAAGGCAAGTACTTGGCCATTTAGAGTCTTTTAACAAGTTGGATAGAAAGCGGCAAGTCGACTACTCAAGAGTCGGCTTTGCGAAGAGAGGCTGGAAGCCGGCTTAAGCTATGTTTATGCTATGAGTCCTTAGCCATTTTTCATGTGGGCGCCCATTCTTACTTACTCTGCCCACCGAACAGTCGCTCTGCAAACTGCGGCTTCTGACAGGAGACGGCATAGGTACCACACACTACTTGTCTGACTGCAGGAAGCATTCCATAGCGCGAGGCGGCGAGTCCCCGTGCCGACTAGTCGAACCCGGTGCCGAGCGGCATAACAAAGAGTAGCATACTCGAAGGCATAATTCTTATCATATAGATAACAAAAAGGGCAGTCCCGGAGCTCGTCTCGGGGGGCCCGAAGTCTTGGTACTTTAATACAAAGGGTAGCCTGGTACATACTGCATCAACTGTAAAATCTTTGGAGAAGATTTGCATTCCATGGCCGTTCTGTCTCTTTGCCGGAGTCGTCCCTCTTGCGTGCTCGGGGCTTCTGGGCGTTGATCAGGTAGTAGGAGTCGTTGCCCAAAGACTTTGCTGATAATGAAGGGGCCTTCCCAAGGCGCCGACAGCTTGTGCTGGCCGGCTGTTCGCTGGATCAGTCGGAGCACAAGGTCGCCCTCTTGGAAAGATCTCGGCCTGACCTTCCTGTTGTAGTATCGACGCAGGCTCTGCTGGTAGATGCTGGACCGGCTGAGTGCCAACAGCCGGCCCTCTTCCAGCAGATCGACCCCGTCTTGACGTGCTTCTTCTGCTTCCTCCTCGGTGTACATGGTGACTAGTGGGGAGTCGAACTCTATGTCCGTTGGGATGACGGCTTCAGCACCGTAGACGAGGAAGAAAGGTGTGAAGCCGGTTGACTTGTTTGGAGTCGTGCGCAGAACCCAGAGGACGGCTGGCAACTCATCAAGCCAACAGCCGGCCGAACGCTCCAGTGGTTCGACCAGTCGAGGCTTGATGCCAGACAGGATGAGGGCGTTTGCTCGCTCCACCTGGCCGTTTGACTGCGGATGGGCGACATATGCTAAGTCCAGTCAGATGCCCTGTGTCGCGCAGAAACGGGCCAAGGCGCCTTTGGCAAAATTTGTGCCATTGTCGGTGATGATGTTGTGTGGTATGCCGTACTGAATCGTGATGTCGGAGATGAAAGTAACTGCAGTTGGACCATTCAACTTCTTGATGGGCTTTACTTCTATCCACTTGGTGAACTTGTCCACCGCGACAAGTAAGTGAGTTAGGCCGCCTCGTGCTGTTTTGAATGGTCCCACCATGTCCAGGCCCCAAACCGCAAAGGGCGGCGATGGGGATAGTCTTGAGGCGGAAGCCGCTGATGCGGCTTGGAGCGTAACTTCTGGTACCCTTTGCATTTTGGACTAATTCCTTGGCCTCTTCTAGGGCAGTTGGCCGTAAGAAACCGTGTCGAAAGGCTTTGGCGGCGAAAGTGCTCTTGAGGCCGCATGGTGGCCGTGACTCGCCTTGATGGATGTCTTTGAGAATTTCTTGGCCTTGCTCGCTCGACGCATTTGGTAGACACCAGTGATGCTGCGCTGACCAGCTCTCTGCTGACTATGGTGTAGGCTGCCGCTCGGCGTTGAAGTTCTTGAGCCAAGATTTCATCGGTTGGCAGCTCTTTGCTCACTAGGAACTTGAGGATGGGCTGGGCCCATGAGGGTGCTGCTATTTCTTCAACTGCCAGCACTGCGACTTGGACGAGGGCGGCTGGGCTGGGAGGCGGCTGGCTGGAGTCCGCGGCCGCTTGCTGGATTGATGAAGTCCCCGGGCCGACTGGTGCAGTCCCCGGGCCGAGCTCTGGAGTCTTCGGACTGTTCGCCGCAGTCCCCGGGCCGGGTTCTGAAGTCCCCGGGCCGGCTTCGACTGCGGCGTTCTTGGAGCCATCTATTAGAATTCTCGTGCCGTCTGCTGGGGCTCTTGAGTCGGATCCGACTTCTTCGGGGGGAGCCGGCACAAAGATGGAGTCTGATTCTGGTGAAGGCTTAACAGACGGCTTGAGGAGGCACTGAAGGGCGACGCCGGATGGTCTTGCTTGGCGGGTGGAGCCGATTCGTGCTGTGTGGTGTTCCGCTGGTCGTTGTCATTTCTTGGCACGTGAAGGAACTCGCACCCCTCGAAATATCCGCTGAGTTGCTGTACAAGGAAACGGTAGCTCGCCATGTTTGCATCTTTGGCGTCCCAATCGCCAGATGACTGCTGGACCACTAAATCGGAGTCGCCATAACACAGGATCCGGCGAATCCAAGTTCTTTGGCAAGCCGGAGCCCGTGAATGAGCGCCTCGTATTCGGCGACGTTGTTGGAGGCGGCGAAATGGATCTGCAGCGCATATTTGAGCTTGTCGCCTTTGGGGGAAGTGAGGACAACGCTGGCTCCCAAGCCGGTGCGCATCTTGGAGCCATCGAAATGCATCCGCCAATGGGTGGAGTCGGTATTTGGCCGGCGGTGAGTCTCGGCCGGTCGACGAGGAAGTCGGCGGTGCTTGCGACTTGATGGCGGTCTGGGGCTGGTAGTAGATGGTGTAGGGAGCCAGCTCTATGGCCCATTTGGCCACTCGGCGAGAAGCATCTCGGCTTCCGATGATCTCGGCTAGTGGGGCTGTGCAAACCACAGTGATTGGATGCTCTTGAAAGTAAGGCTTGAACTTCTTGGCGGCAAAGTGCACGCCATAGCACATCTTCTGGTAGTGGGGGTAGTTCTGCTTGGAGGTCGACAGTACTTTGCTCAGGTAATATACCGGTCTCTGGACAGGTAGCGCCTTGCCTTCCTCCTTGCGTTCAACTACAATGACTGTGCTGACTACCCGGCTGGTGGCGGCAATGTACATGAGCATGGGCTCTTTAGGAGTCGGGGCCGCCAGCACAGGGGGAGTAGTCAACATTTTCTTCAACTGGAGAAAAGCTTCGTGGTTCCATTCGAAAAAGGTGGTCTTTTTCATGAGCTGGTATAAAGGGAGAGCTTTCTCGCCCAAATGATCGATGAATCGGTGATGGACGCCAAGCAGCGGTGAACTTTTGCACATCTAGCGATCGGCTGGGTACCTCCATCCTCTCGATGGCCTTGATCTTTCTGGGGTTGCACTCTATGCTGCGTTCAGAGACCAGAAACCAAGGAGTTGGCGGTGGTACTCAAGACGCACTTCAGGGTTGAGCTTGATCTGGAATCGGCGCAGTTCTCAAAGGTTTCCTTGAGGTCTTCCAAAGATGTTCCACCCTTTTCCGTCTTCACCACCACATCGTCCACGTAGACGTGGGCGTTCGCCGAGTTGCTTGAGGAGGCACTTCGCATGCAACGCTGAAAGGTGGCGCCGCATTCCTCAAGCCGAACGTCATGGTCGCAGCGAAGGCTCCAAACGGCGTGATGAAGGCGGTCTTCAGTCTGTCAGCCGGGTTCAGCTTGATCTGGTGATATCCTGAATATGCATCTAAAAAGCTCAACAGCTCGCATCCGGCTGTGGAGTCTATCACCTAATCAATTCTCGGCAGAGCGAATGGGTCTTTGGGGCAAGCTTTGTTGAGGCTTGTGTAGTCAATACACATCCGCCACTGCTTGTTCTTCTTCAGCAGCAGGACCGGTTTGCTAACCATTCGGAAAAACACTTCCATAATGAAGCCGCTGCTAGGAGTCGGGCTATGTCTTCTCCAACAACTCTTCTCTTCTCTTATGACAGGCGGCGCAAGGGCTGCCTGACGGGCTTCACATCAGATCGGACATGTAACTTGTGCTCGGCGAATTCCGTCGGTACACCTGGCATGTCTTTAGGGGACCATGCGAAGATGTCCCGATTCTCACGGAGGAAATCGACGAGCTCGCCTTCCTATTTGCTGTCACCTAGCAGCCGGCTACAATGACAATGTGTGATATCTCGGGCTGCTTGCCGGCCATCGCCACAACCCGATCAAGAAGCCGCTTCTCAGTTGTGATCACCAGGGACTCGGCTAGCCGACTGCTTTCAGCCGCGCAAGCGGACGACTTTCTGTCGCCGGCTATGGTCAGAATCCCCTTGGAACTCGGCATCTTCATCTTGAGGTAGGCGTAGTGGGGGACCGCCATGAACTTGGCCAAAGCAGGTCGGCTAAGCAACGCATGGTACGGACTTTCGAGGTCCACCACTTCAAACCAAACTGGCTCTCGGCGGAAATGATCTTTGTCTCCAAAGAGGACGTCTATCAGGATCTAGCCGATTGGTGAGCAGGAAAGGCCAGGAACAATGCTGTCGAACACAGTCCGGCTATTCTGAAGCTGTCTTTGCTTGATTCCTAACTTCTCCATGGTATCCTTGTACAGGATGTTGATGCTACTGCCTCCGTCTATCAAGACTCATGAGAAGCGAGCGCCCGCCTATCTGTGGCAAAGGTGGCACCGGGACCAGGGCGTAGGAGCCCGGACTCGGCATCACCTTCCGGGTGATCAGCTCTGCTCCAACCGATAGGCTTCTCGGACCATGCATGAACTCGAGTATCTGATGCTCTGCATTCACCTCTTCTTCTGCTGACCCTTTCTGCGTCGATCGTCAGCCACACTGGTGAACACCACATAGGCTCCGTGCCCTTCTGGGTACTCATCTTGTACTACGCCGATTGGCCTGACAGCCGGCTGCTGGGGCGGCGGTGGAGGCGGCGAGCCAGCAGGCGGGGGAGGCAGGAGGCCGTCTCCCTTGGCGATCCTGGTGAGCTAGTGGCACTTCTGAGTGGTGTGGTTTGACGGCTTCGCGCCGCCGTGGAACTTGCAGGGACCATCTAGAGTCTGCTCGCAAGAGAAGGCCGGCAACCAGTTGGACTTGCCGCCTTTTTGTCGCTTGGTCGGAAGCTGCCCCTCCGGCTGCTGGTCTTTGACTGTCGCAACCTGCCGGCTGCTGGAAGCCGGCTGTGGGGCCTTGCGCTTGTGATCGTTCTGTTGTTGTCGCCGACTAGCGTCTCGGCCGGAGTTACGGGAGCTGAGGGGCCACTTTGCGGTCGCACTAACTTGAATCTCCGCCTTCATGGAGGAGTCACCGTGGCGCATTTGTGCTATGATCAGCAGCTCGTCCAGGGTCTCTGGCTCGTCGCAGAGGAGCTTGTGCTTGAGGAGGGTGCCTTCTCTGCACCCGGCCGTGAAGTACTCGATAGCCTGCACCTCGTGCAAGCCCTCGCAGGAGTTCCGAAGCTCGGCCCAACGCGTGAGGTAGTCGCGAGTCGACTCGTTGGGGCCTTGCACGCACAAGGAAAGCTGGCGAGGCTTGGGAGGTCGCTTGTACGTGCTTGTGAAGTTGCGGACGAAGGCTTCGGTGAAGTCGAACTAGCTGTTGATGCTGCGGGGCTTCAGGCTGTTCAACCATGTCCGGGCCGTGCCCTGGAGCATGAGTGGAACATACTTTACGGCAACACGCTTGTTGCCGTTCGCTATGTTGACGGCCATGGAGTAGTCAACCAGCCAGTCTTCCGGCTTTACGGAGCCGGTGTACTTGGGCGTATCTCGGGGGAGTGTGAACCCTTTGGGAAAGGGCTCGTCTCGGATGCGAGGTCTGAAACAGGGCGGACCCAACTTGTCTTCTTCTTCCAGCGCCAGGGATCGGTGGAGTCGGTCGATGCGGTGGCGGGCGTCATTTTCTCCGACTCCCTCTCGGTGGCCAAGGCGGTCGCCGAGAGTCGGATGCTCGACGGGTGGCGGGGAGACTCGCCTTTCTTTGCGAGGAGGAGGAGGCAGATAGTCGTCCCGCCGTTCCACTGCTCTTGGGCGGCCGTCTTGGTCGCGCTCGATGGTGATGCGAGTCCGACTGTGGCTGACAGCCGGATCCTTGTCTTTTCTTCCGCGGACACCGCCAGTCGGTGTCCGAGACGTCGCGCCTTGATCTCGGCGGGGATGCAGGTCATCCTTTTGTCGTTGCGGCGCCTCTGTGCGGCAGCCGGCTTCATTCTGTGCGGCAGCCGCGTCGAGGAGCTGCTGGACTCTCTCCGTCATCAGGCGGCGCTCTTCACCCTCGAAGTTGTCTAGCTCGTCCGCCGCTGCCTGGGCGGCGCGGATGTTCTCTGCAGGCGTGGTGTACACAGGGCGATTGGCCCTGAATAGGTTGGCGATGGCCACGCCGCGCTGCTGGACCGCGCCTAGGCGGCTAGGCCCAGTTGGGGCCGGCGAGCCGCCCACGGCGCGATCCATCTCACGCTGGTAGGCTTCTGACAAGCGTCTCATGATTGCAAGCTTCTTCGCGCCTTCGACGAGCTGAAGGCGGCGCGCCTCCAGCGTGTCAGCGTCTTCCGGAATAGGCGCGATCAGGTCTTGCAGAGCCGCGTTGAGTGGGTCATGAGCTCCTTCACCGAAATGCTCGCCATGACCGATGATGAGCACCTCCGTGACGGTGCTTCCGCCGCTCTCCGCGCGAGGGAGCGGCTCGTCGTAGACCACCATGTTGGTGGGGAACGCGTCGAACGACACGGTGTCGGAGTCGACCAACATTGGGTCGGTGGAGCCTACGGACTCCAAGTCCACGGCAGGCTCACCGGCGACGTGGAGTTGGTCAAGGAGGCACGCGAGGAGGCACTCGGGGCCGCCCGTGCGTGCGTCGGATGCAGGCTCGTCGGAGAGGCGAACCTCGCCGACAAGTTCGGTGAGGCAGCTGGCTGCGCAGGCGATCTCAGCGCCGTGCAGCGCGTCGGCGCAGACTCCGTCTGGCGTGCCGGGCTGGCTGCGCTCGCCAGGGAGAAAAAGGGTTCCCGTCCAGAGCAGGTCTCCGGACGACGGTGCACCTCGCCCCACGGTGGGCGCCAAATGTCGGGGGTTGGGTGCGACATATGCCAAGGGATGGCTTATCATGGTGGGGGCGAGTAGAACGTCGCCGGTGTTCGAAGCGGATGAGGCGAGGACATGCACGCCGACGGATCTTACCCAGCTTCAGGGCTCTCCGTGGAGATAACACCCCTACTGCTGCTCTGCGGGGTCTCCGCATGATCACAATGGCAAATTGGGTACAAGGTTGCTCCTTGAGCTGTTTCCTGGAGGTAGGAGAAGGCAAGGCTAGCTCCCTCCTTCCTATATGATTTGGCCTAGTGCTAAAAATGGATCCCCCTTTGCATGGGTGCCCTGGGGGCTTATATAGGCCTACCCCTCAGGGGTACAATGGTAATCCGGCTGGGCGCGGGTCCCAGCCGTCTGTCTCTCAGGCCGCCGTCTTCTCCGCCGACTGCTGGGGCCCGCCGACTGGTGGGCCCCGCCGACGGGCCCGGTACGGAGCCGACAGGCCTTGTCCGCCGCAGGCGGGTCTCGCCGGCTGCGGATTACTGCAGCTGTGCTTCTAATGACGCTGGCTTGGTCATGGAGCCATGGCAACAGTGCCGCCGCCTGACGAGCGATCACTGTTGCCATTCCCCGTCTTGTTTGGTTAATGGCGTGCGGGGCCCGTGGGAGGGGCTAGCCGACTCCTGGGGGCCGACTCCCAACGGGTCTGTCTTGTGGCACTCTCGTCGTCTTCTGTACCCCCGCTGATAGGCAGAACCCGCCGTCTCTGGGTCGTACAGACAGGCCGTCGTGGGCACAGGGCGCCGCCCATGGGGGCTGATGTCAGGGCTGGCATGGCAACAGTGCCGCGCCGGATGGAGATCTCCGTTGGTACGGCGCACTGTGGCCATGCCTGCCCTTCGCAAACGGGGCAGGAATGGGCCACGCGGTGGCCGTACCCCATCCCGTCCATCATTGCGAAGGCAGGAGGTGGTCGGAGTCGCGGGCCGACTCCCCATAGCCGGCTTCTCTGGAAGCCGCCAGTTAGGAGTCGGCTTATCTCGAAGTCGTCCCTGGGACTCGGCCATGAGGGGCAGTCGGCGGCCTTGCCGCCGACTCTCAAAAAGCGGCTCTTCATCTTGGGGTCTTGAGGGGCGCAGCCTACCCCGATGTCTTGAGAGGTTCAGGGGCTCGGGTTAGCCTACCCGTGGCCCATTACTCCGACATTTGGTAAAAGTGGGATTGGAGAGGTCAAAACGTTACATAGCAATGAACCAACTATTATGGATTTCAAGGAATTTAATTATGATAATTGTTCTTTAATAGATTGTATTTCCTTGTTGCAATCCGTGTTGAATTCTCCTCATGCTTATAGTCGAAATAAAGCTTTTACCAAACATATCGTTGATGCTTTGATGCAATCTTATGAAGAAAAACTTGAATTGGAAGTTTCTATACCTAGAAAACTTTATGATGAGTGGGAACCTACTATAAAAATTAAAATTAAATATCATGAATGCTATGCTTTGTGTGATTTGGGTGCTAGTGTTTCCACGATTCTGAAAACTTTATGTGATGTGCTAGGTTTCCATGAATTTGATGATTGCTCTTTAAACTTGCACCTTGCGGATTACACTATTAAGAAACCTATGGGAAGAATTAATGATGTTCTTATTGTGGCAAATAGGAATTATGTGCCCGTAGATTTTATCGTTCTTGATATAGATTGCAATCTTTCATATCCTATTATTCTTGGTAGACCTTTCCTTAGAACGATTGGTGCAATTATTGATATGAAGGAAGGGAATATTAGATTCCAATTTCCATTAAGGAAAGGCATGGAACACTTTCCAAGAAAGAAATTCAAATTACCTTATAAATCTATCATGCGAGCTACTTATGAATTGAATGCCAAAGATGGCAATACATAGATCTATTCTCGCTTTTATGCCTAGCTAGGGGCGTTAAACGGTAGCGGTTGTTGGGAGGCAACCCAATTTTATTTTTCTTCCTTGCTATTTGTTTCTGTTTAGTAAAAAATAATTCATCTAGCTTCATTTTAGATGTGGTTTTATGTTTTAATTAGTGTTTGTGCCAAGTAGAACCTATACGATAACCTACGGTGATAATTAATTTGATCTTGCTAAAAAACAGAAACTTTTGCACGCACGAGATTAGTTTTAATAAATCACAGAAATGTGCTTTTCAGTTTATTATTTTTTCAGAAGATTAATAAACAAATTACCTAGGACTTACTAATTCAGTAGAATTTTTGGGGTTACAAAAGTATTTGAGAGTTACAGATTGCTACAGACTGTTCTGTTTTTGACAGATTCTGTTTTACGTGTGTTGTTTGCTTATTTTGATGCATCTATGGCTAGTATCGGGGGGTATGAACCATAGAGAAGTTGGAATACAGTGGGTTTAACACCAATATAAATAAAGAATGAGTTCATTACAGTACCTTATGTGGTGGTTTTTCTTTCTTGGACTAACGGAGCTTATGAGATTTCTGTTGAGTTTTGTGTTGTGAAGTTTTCAAGTTTTGGGTAAAGATTTGATGGACTATGGAATAAGGAGTGGCAAGAGCCTAAGCTTGGGGATGCCCATGGCACCCCAAGATAATCCAAGGACAACCAAAAGCCTAAGCTTGGGGATGCCCCGGAAGGCATGCCCTCTTTCGTCTTCATCTATCGGTAACTTTACTTGGAGCTATATTTTTATTCGCCACATGATTGTGTTTTTCTTGGAGAGTCTTGTATGATATGAGTCTTTGCTTTTTAGATTACCACAATCATCCTTGCTGTATACACATTTTGGGAGAAACCCACATGATTTGGAATTTATTAGAATACTCTATGTGCTTCACTTATATCTTTTGAGCTAGATAATTTTGCTCTAGTGCTTCACTTATATCTTTTAGAGCACGGCGGTGGTTTAATTTTATAGAAATTGTTGATCTCTCATGCTTAGCTTATATTATTTTGAGAGTCTTTTAGAACAGCATGGTATTTTCTATGGTTAAAAATATTTTGGTCCTAGAATGATGGGCATCCAAGTTGGGTATAATAAAAACTATCACAGGAAGTGAATTGGATGCTATGATCAGTTTGATGCTTGATAATTGTTTTGATATATAGAGGTGGTGATATTAGAGTCATGCTAGCTGGGTAATTGTGAATTTAAAGAATACTTGTGTTGAAGTTGGCAAGTCCCGTAGCATGCACGTATGGTAAAAGTTGTGTAACAAATTTGTTGCATGTGATGCTCTTTTGATTGCCTTCCTTATGAGTGGAGGTCGGGATCGCGCGATGGTTAACTCCTACCAACCCTTCCCCTAGGAGCATGAGTAGTAGTACTTTGCTTTGAGGGCTAATAAAACATTTGCAATAAGTATATGACTTCTTTATGACTAATGTGAGTCCATGGATTATACGCACTCTTACCCTTTCATAATTGCTAGCCTCTTCGGTACTGTGCATTGCCCTTTCTCACCTTGAGAGTTGGTGCAAACTTCGCCGGTGCATCCAAACCCCGTGATACAATACGCTCTATCACACATAAACCTCCTTATATCTTCCTCAAAACGGCCCCCATACCTACCTATTATGGCATTTCCATAGCCATTCCGAGATATATTGCCATGCAACTTTCCACCGTTCCGTTTATCACACGCATCATCATTGTCATATTGCCTTGCATGATCATGTAGTTGACATCGTATTTGTGGCAAAGCCACCTTCATAATTTTTCATACATGTCACTCTTGATTCATTGCCCATCCCGGTACACCGCCGGAGGCATTTATATAGAGTCATATATTGTTCTAGTTTTGAGTTGTAATTCATGAGTTGTAAATAAATAGAAGTGTGATGATCATCATTATTAGAGCATTGTCCCTTATAAAAAAAAGAAAGGCCAAAGAAAAAAAGAAAGGCCCAAAAATAAAGAAAAGAAAAAAAGAAATGAAAAGGGGGACAATCTTACTATCCTTTTCCACACTTGTGCTTCAAATTAGCACCATGTTCTTCATATAGAGAGTCTCATTTGTTGTCACTTTCATATACTAGTGGATATTTTTCATTATAGAACTTGGCTTGTATATTCCAACGATGGGTTTCCTCAAAATGCCCTAGGTCTTCGTGAGCAAGCAAGTTGGATGCACGCCCACTAGTTTCTTTTGTTGAGCTTTCATACATATATAGCTCTAGTGCATCCGTTGCATGGCAATCCCTACTCCTCATGTTGACATCAATTGATGGGTATCTCCATAGCCCGTTGATTAGCCTCGTCAATGTGAGACTTTCTATTTTTTTGTCTTCTCCACAAAACCTCCATCATCATATTCTATTCGACCCATAGTGCTATATCCATGGCTCACGCTCATGTATTGCGTGAGAGTTGAGAAAAGCTGAAGCGCGTTAAAAAGTATGAACCAATTGCTTGGTTGAAACCGGGGTTGTTCTTGATGGGAGTATTTTGTGTAATGAAAATGAAACATAGCCTAACTATATGATTTTCTAGGGATAAACCTTCTAATGCCATGATATTTTGAGAAGACATGATCGCTTTGTTAGTATGCTTGAAGTATTACTATTTCTTATGTCAATATGAACTTTTATTTTGAATCATTTGGATCTGAACATTCATCCACAATAAAGAAAATTACATTGAGAATTATGCTAGGTAGCATTCCACATCAAAAATTCTGTTTTTATCATTTACCTACTCGAGGACGAGCAGGAATTAAGCTTGGGGATGCTTGATACGTCTCCAACATATCTATAATTTTTTATTGTTCCATGCTATTATATTACCCGTTTTGGATGTTTATGGGTTTTACTTTACACTTTTATATCATTTTTGGGACTAACCTACTAACCGGAGGCCCAGCCCGAATTGCTGTTTTTTGCCTATTTCAGTGTTTCAAAGAAAAGGAATATCAAACGGAGTCGAAACGGAATGAAACCTTCGGGAGCAATCTTTTCGAAACAAACGCAATCCAGGAGACTTGGAGTGGACATCGAGCAGCAAACGAGGCAGCCATGAGGGTGCCCGGCGCGCCCTAAGGTGGTGGGCGCACCGCCACCCTCGTAAGCCCCTCGTGGCTCAACCGACCTACTTCTTCCTCCTATACATATCCACGTACCCCGAGAACATCCAGGAGCACCACGAAAAACTATTTCCACCGCCGCAACCTTCTGTATCCGCGAGATCCCATCTTGGAGCCTTCGCCGGCACTCCGCCGGAGGGGGAATCGACCACGGAGGGCCTCTACATCATCTCCAAAGCGTCTCCGATGAGTTGTGAGTAGTTTACCACAGACATTCGGGTCCATAGTTATTAGCTAGATGGCTTCTTCTCTCTCTTTGAATCTCAATACAAAGTTGTCCTCGATCTTCTTGGAGATCTATTCGATGTAACTCTTTTGGCGGTGTGTTCTTCGAGATCCGATGAATTGTGGGTTTATGATCAAGTTTATCTATGAGAAATATTTGAATCTCCTCTAATTCTTTTATGTATGATTGGTTATCTTTGCAAGTTTATTTGAATTATCAGTTTGGTTTGGCCTACTAGATTGATCTTTCTTGCAATAGGAGAAGTGCTTAGCTTTGGGTTCAATCTTGCGGTGTCCTTTCCCAGTGACAACAGGGGCAGCAAGGCATGTATTGTATTGTTGCCTTCGAGGATAAAAAGATGGGGTTTATATCATATTGCTTGAGTTTATCCCTCTACATCATGTCATCTTTGTTAATGCGTTACTCTATTCTTATGAACTTAATACTCTAGATGCAGGCAGGAGTCGGTCAATGTGTGGAGTAATAGTACTAGATGCAGAATCGTTTCGATCTACTTGTCACTAACGTGATGCCTATATACATGATCATGCCTAGATAATCTCATAACTATACACTTTTCTATCAATTGCTCGACAGTAATTTGTTCACCCACCGTAATACTTATGCTATCTTGAGAGAAGCCACTAGTGAAACCTATGGCCCCCGGGTCTATTCTTTTATCATATAAGTTTTCCATCTACTTTTCTTTGCACCTTTTACTTTCCAATCTATATCATAAAAATACCAAAAATATTTATCTTATCATATTAACTCTATCAGATCTCACTTTTGGAAGTTTCCGTGAAGGGATTGATAACCTCTTTCTCACATTGGTTGCGAGGTTCTTGTTTGTTTGTGTAGGTGCGTGGGACTTTTGAGGAGCCTCCTGCTGGATTGATTCCTTGGTTCTCAAAAACTGAGGGAAATACTTACGCTACTTTGCGGCATCACCCTTTCCTCTTCAAGGGAAAACCAACGCAGTGCTCAAGAGGTAGCAGGGGTCCTTCCCTGGCTTCCCTCCTCTCTCTCTCCACTAAGGCCCATGGTGGCCCATTAGTTTCCCGAGTGAGGAGTTCAGTAACCCCTCAGCACTCCGGTTTACGAAACTTTTTGGAACACTTCTGTTGTCCGAATAACATGGTCCAATATATCAATCTTTATGTCTCGACCATTTCGAGACTCCCTGTCATGTCCGTGATCTCATCCGGGACTCCAAACAAACTTCGGTCATCAAAAACACATAACTCATAATACATATAAATCGTGAATGTTAGCGTCACGGACCCTACGGGTTTAAGAACTATGTAGACATGACCGAGACACATCTCGGTCAATAACCAATAGCGGAACCTGGATGCTCATATTGGCTCCTACATATTCTACGAAGATCTTTATTGGTCAAACCGCATAACAACATACGTTGTTCCCTTTGTCATCGGTATGTTACTTGCCCAAGATTCGATCGTCAGTATCATCATACCTAGTTTAATCTCGTTACCGGCAAGTCTCTTTACTCGTTCCATAATACTTCATCCCGCAACTAACTCATTAGTCACAGTGCTTGCAAGCCGTATAGTGATGAGCATTACCGAGAGGGCCCAGAGATACCTCTCCGAAGCACGGAGTGACAAATCCTAATCTCGATCTATGCCAACCAAACAAACACCTTCAGAGACACCTGTAGAGCATCTTTATAATCAACCATTTACGTTGTGAAGTTTCATAGCACACAAAGTGTTCCTCCGGTATTTGGGAGTTGCATAATCTTATAGTCCGAGGAACATGTATAAGTCATGAAGAAAGCAGTAGCAATGAAACTATAACGATCATAATGCTAAGCTAATGGATGGGTCATGTCCATCACATCATTCCCGTTCATCAAATGACAACACATGTCTATGGTTAGGAAACATAACCATCTTTGATTAATGAGCTAGTCAAGTAGAGGCATACCAGGGACACTATGTTTTGTCGATGTATTCACACATTTACTAAGTTTACGGTTAATACAATTCTAGCATGAATAATAAACATTTATCATGAAATAAGGAAATAAATAATAACTTTATTATTGCCTCTAGGGCATATTTCCTTCAAACACAAGAGACTCTTTGCTATTCGGTTGCAGGGTTGTTTGAGAGAGACCATCTTCATCCTACGCCTCCCACGGATTGATAAACCTTAGGTCATCCACTTGAGGGAAATTTGCTACTGTACTACAAACCTATGCACTTGGAGGCCCAACAACGTCTACAAGAAGAAGGTTGCGTAGTAGACATCAAGCTCTTTTCTGGCACCGTTGCCGGGGAGGTTAGTGCTTGAAGGTATATCTTTAGATCTTGCAATAGAATCTTTTTGTTTCTTGTTTTATCACTAGTTTAGTTTATAAAATAAAACTACAAAAAATGGAATTGAGGTTGCCTCATATGCTTCATCTTTTTAATGTCTTTCATGAAAATGATGGAAAGGAAAATTATGCTCAAGTGTTAGAAGAAGAATGCATTAAAATCTTTGGCACTAAATCTTTGAATGATGAGCATGATTGCAATGTTGTTAGTATAAACTCCTTGAATATCCATGATGCTAATGACATGCAAAGCTACAAGCTTGGGGATGCTATGTTTGATGAAGATGATATCTTTTGTACCCCAAGTTTTGATGAGCAAATTTATTATGATGATAGCATGCCTCCTATTTATGATGATTTTATTGATGAAAGTGGGTTTGGAAGAGTGTAAACTTTATGAAATAGTGATCCATTATTTTAGAGGATGTTGAATCTTTTTACAATTTTGATAAAAGTGGATTTGGAGAGGCCATGACTTTATTTAGTGATGAATCCACTATTTCGGAAGATGTTCCAATTGATTATGAGAACAAAGTTTATATCTATGATGATTATTGTGATGACATGTATGCTATAAAGAATAACGATAACCATGCAACTTGTCATCTTGATTTTAATTTTCAATTGGATTATGCCTCACATGATAGTTATTTTGTTGAGTTTGCTCCCACTATTATTCATGAGAAGAAATTTGCTTATGTGGGGAGTATAAAAATTCTATGCTTATGCATCATGAAAAGAATGCTTTATGTGATGGTTATATTATCAAATTCATTCATGATGCTACTGAAAATTATTATGAGGGAGGAACATATGCTTGTAGGAATTGCAATAATATCAAGTTTCCTCTCTATGTGCTGAAAATCTTGAAGCTATGCTTGTTTTGCTTTCCTACGCTAGTTGATTCTTGTTCCCATAAGTTGTTTGCTCACAAAACCTTAGGCATAGGAAGTGGGTTGGACTTAAATGTGCTAGTCATATTCTTCATGATGCTCCCATTATGTTTCAATTCTTATCTTTTATGTGAGCATCATTGAAATCATCATGCCTAGCTAAAAAGGCATTAAAGAAAAGTGCTTGTTTTGAGACAACCCAATATTTTCCCCTACTGTTTTTGTGTGTCCACATGATTAAGCTACTGTAGTAATCATGTTTTATAGCTTTTGTTTAAATAAAGTGCCAAGTAAAGCCCTTAGGATAGCTTGTGGTGATAGTTGTGTTGATCCTGCTGAAAGTCAGAAACTTTTGCACTCAGTAAATAATTTCCAGAATCTTATTGAAATGTGATTTTGACCTGATTATTTTTGCTATAGATTGGTGCACAAATTGCTCAGGTGGAACTATTTTTTTCAGAATTTTGGAGTTATAGAAGTATTGAGTTACAGATTACTACAGACTGTTCTATTTTTGACAGATTCTGTTTTCATTGTGTTGTTTGCTTATTTTGATGAATCTATGAGTAGTATCGGAGGATATGAACCATAGAGAAGTTGGAACAGAGTAGATATTACACCAATATGAATTTAGAATGAGTTCACAACAGTACCTAAGTGGTGATTTATTTTCTTATACTAACGGAGCTTACGAGTTTTCTGTTGAGTTTTGTGTTGTGAAGTTTTCAAGTTTTGGGTGAAGATTCGATGGACTATGGAATAAGGAGTGGCAAGAGCCTAAGATTGGGGATGCCCAAGGCACCCCAAGGTAATATTCAAGGACAACCAAGAGCCTAGCTTGGGGATGCCCCGGATGGCATCCCCTCTTTCATCTTCGTACATCGGTAACCTTACTTGGAGCTATATTTTTATTCACCACATGATATGTGTTTTGGTTGGAGCATAATTTTATTTTATTTTGCTTTTCTTTCTGTTTGAATAATATCTGAAATTCTTAAATGTTAGAGAGTCTTCACATAGTTACATAATTATTCAACTACTCATTGATCTTAACTTATATCTTTTTGGAGTAGTTTATCATTTGCTCTAGTGCTTCACATATATCTTTTTAGAGCACGATGATAGTTTTATTTTTTGAAGAAATTTATGAACTCTCATGCTTCACTTATATTATTTTGAGAGTCTTTAGAACAACATGGTAATTTTCTTGGGTTATAAATTTTGTCCTAATATGATAGGCATCCAAGAGGGATATAATAAAAACTTTCATACAAAGTGCATTGAATACAATGAGAAGTTTGATTCCTTATGATTGTTTTGAGATATAAGGATGGTGATATTAGAGTCATGCTAGTGGAGTTATTGTGAATTTGAGGAATACTTGTGTTGAGGTTTATGAGTCCCGTAGCATGCATGTATGGTTAACCATTATGTGATGAAGTCGGAGCCTGAAGTATTTTTTTGATTGTCATCCTTTGTGTGGAGGTCGGGATCGCGCGATGGTTAACTCCTACTAACCCTTCCCCTAGGAGCATGCGTGCAGTGCTTGGTTTCGATGACTAATAGATTTTTGCAATAAGTATGTGAGTTCTTTATGACTAATGTTGAGTCCATGGATTATACGCACTCTCACCCTTCCACCATTGCTAGCCTCTCTTGTGTCGCGCAACTTTCGCCGGTACCATACACCCACCATATACCTTCCTGAAAACAACCACCATACCTACCTATTATGGCATTTCCATAGACATTCCGAGATATATTGCCATGCAACTTTCCACCGTTCCGTTTATTATGACACGCTTCATCATTGTCATATTGCTTTGCATGATCATGTAGTTGACATTGTATTTGTGGCAAAGCCACCGTTCATAATTCTTTCATACATGTCACTCTTGATTTATTGCAAATCCCGATACACCGCCAGAGGCATTCATATAGAGTCATATTTTGTTCTAAGCATTGAGTTGTAATTCTTGAGTTGTAAGTAAATAAAAGTGTGACGATCTTCATTATTAGATCATTGTCCCATGTGAGGAAAGGATGATGGATACTATGATTCCCCCACAAGTAGGGATGAGACTCGGACGAAAAAAAGAGGCCATAAAAAAAAGAGAAGGCCCAAAAAAATGAGAGAAAAAGAGAGAAGGGGCAATGCTACTATCCTTTTAACACACTTGTGCTTCAAAGTAGCACCATGAACTTCATGATAGAGAGTCTCCTATGTTGTCACTTTCATATACTACTGGGAATTTTTCATTATAGAACTTGGCTTGTATATTCCAACGATGGGCTTCCTCAAAATGCCCTAGGTCTTCATGAGCAAGCAAGTTGGATGCACACCCACTTAGTTTTTCTTTTTGAGCTTTCATAAACTTATAGCTCTAGTGCATCCGTTGCATGGCAATCCCTACTCACTCACATTGATATCTATTGATGGGCATCTCCATAGCCCATTGATACGCCTAGTTGATGTGAGACTATCTCCTTCTTTTTTGTCTTCTCCACAACTACCATTCCATTCCACCTATAGTGCTATGTCCATGGCTCATACTCATGTATTGCATGAAAGTTGAAAAAGTTTGAGAATGCTAAAGTATGAAACAATTGCTTGGCTGAAACTGGGGTTGTGCATGATTTGAATATTTTGTGTGATGAAGATGGAGCATAGCCAGACTATATGATTTTGCAGGGATAAACTTTGAGAAAACATAATTGCCTTGTTAGTAAGCTTGAAGTATTATCGTTTTTATGTCAATATTAAACTTTTGTTTTGAATCATATGGATCCGAATATTCTTGCCGTTGAATGTATAATTTGGCCGCTACGTATTTTATGGGCCAAATTAATTTAAATGTGGGTTGACATATATGTTTTTGGACTTGCTGTTTATTTTGAATTGCAGGCTTGTCAGGCGTAAGAAGTTATTTTACCCAAGAAAAGTATATAGAATTCTGTATGGACTAGCGGCTACATGGACAAATTCTCATGTGCTGGGCTAAACCGTGGTTGCTAAGATGAAAGAATTTTAGCATGGGCAATGAAGCAACCTAAAGAAAAGCAAGCACAGATGGTGGGTCATTAGTCCTTATTATATAGTGTGATAGCGACCTTGCCGGAATATTTTATTCATATATCCAAGAGTCTTTGTACGTGAATATGGCCTAGATACGTACTACGGATAGCTTGCAGATTTTGTACGCATGTATTACATGGTAGCCGAATTGAGTCCTGTTCAGTTTTAGTTTTGGAGTTGTATTCCTGTAAGGCAAGGCATGCTACGTAACCGAAGTCCTGTCTTGTATACGCAAAGTCCAGTGTACCTTATTTATAAGGCCACGACCGATTGAAAAAAAACCCAGAACAATCGATCTATCAATACAAACTCTATTTTCATGTACGTCTATTTTTCGTCGTTACTCCTTGCCGAGCCCTAGCAGCCCTAGGGTTTGGTGATCTTTGCTGTTTTGCGCTGAAAAGCGGCCGGTTCTCCTCCATGAAGGCGAGGAAATCTTTGTTGCTTTGCTCGTAAAGTAATCGTTCGTCGTCACGAAAGCACGACAAATATCCTGGTGTTGCGCGGCGATTTCACGTGCCAACACAATTGGTGACTCCGCTGGGGACGAGAAGAAGAAGAGCTGCACGATGAGTACCGAGTCCAAGAACGGGAGCGACATCGACCCGGAGAACGTCATCGCCATCACACTCGACGATCTGTCGGAAGATGATCGGCGCGAGCTTGAAGAGGAGCTTGAGAAAGAAAAGCTTGAGAGGCTGAGGCTCAAGTTGGCTGGATACACGAAGACGAGGAACGGCGTCGTCAAAAAGGTAGTTCCGAGGTCTTCTGATGCGTTCAACACTCAGGTAAAAAACTCAACCGAAGAAATTGCTCATCTAATTGATGTGTCTGTAGCTAGTAAATATGGTTCTGATATGGAAAATACGACACACACAATCAGTCGAGCAGTAGCTAATAGACTTGAAGAATTTAAGGTGCAGTTTAATAAAGATCTTGAAAATTGTCTACCTGGCCATGTACGCTCATTAGTGCTGCAACTCAATGATGAATATTCTGGAAAAAAGTCGATGTCACCACAAAATAGCAGATTCATTAATTTGCCTAATCATATACATACACCTAATGCATCGGCTAATGTTACACAGCTTCCTGTCCCTTTAACAAATAATCAAGATGACCGGAATTATGTGGGCACTTTGGCTAATAATCTTGTTCCTAGTACTACTGCTCCTATTGTTTCGACTTTGGTTCCACAAAATCACAATAGCAATAACTGAAGTTTTGGTTTTAATTCTAATTTGCAGCAGCCTAGTTATCGGACAGTGGCATATAGTACGCCACCACTACCGCCTATTGGTACCGGGGTTCCGTATGGGCCGGTACCTGATTCATACTTTAGTGGGTCTCCGTTGCAAACTTCACATGCTCAAATTTCGTTGCCGGAGTTTCCGCCGCGTGCTTGTGTTCCATCTGATCCACAAACTAGTTCTCTACATCCCAATGATAATTTTAAGGATCAGCTTGCTAGTATACTTAGAGAATTTGGTTTAGAACCTAAGGGTAGAGCACGTGCATATCAAAAACCATACCCTAATTACTTTGACTCGACACCATATCCTCGTGGTTTAAGAATTCCAGATTTTGTTAAATTCACGGGGGAAGATGGTAGATCTACTTTTGAGCATGTAGGACAATTTTTAGCACAATGCAGCGAGGTCGGCACATCAGATGTTTTTAGATTAAAATTATTTCCTTTATCTTTATCTGGTACTGCATTTACTTGGTTTACATCGCTTGCTCCTAATTCTATTTCAACATGGACACAATTGGAGCAAAAATTTCATGAGTATTTTTATAGCGGTGAAATAGAACTTTGGCTTTCAGATTTAACTATGGTTAGGCGGAAATATAATGAGCATGTTCATGATTATATTAGGAGGTTTAGTGATGTCAAAAACCGATGTTTCAGCTTGACCATAGCCGAAAAGGATTTAGCCGATCTTGCCTTTTCGGGTCTACTCGCTCATATTAAGGATAAACTAGAAGGGCAAGAGTTTTTAGATGTTAATGAAGTTTTGCAGAAGGATTTGGCGCAAGAAAACCGGGCTAAGGAAATTAAACAATATAGCCGGTTTAAAGATAATAGAAATAAAGAGAAAGATAATCATGCGGTTAATGCCTTAGATTATGATAGTGATTCGACTAGTGAGGATGATGTTAATATATGTGTAGCCAAATGGGTTCAAGCGCCAAATTCAAAACCTTTTGCATGTTCTGCTTTGAAACCTACACCTGCTAGAAAAGGCGAAATTAAATATACTTTTGATGTAAGAAAGTGTGATAGAATTTTTGATATGTTACTGCAAAATAAATAAATTAGAGTGAGGGAGGGTCATATAATTCCACCTCTAGAAGAATTGGGTAGAAGAGCTTACTATAAGTGGCACAATTAATTTTCTCATGCTACTAATGATTGTAACGTGTTTCTTCGACAGGTGCAATCGGCCATCAATGAAGGACGATTGACGTTTACAGAAGGTTCTAAGATGAAGCTCGACAGCAACCCTTTTCCTATCAATGTGGTCGAGCTTGAGAGTAAAAAGATGCTTATTCGGTCGGATCAGACCGAATCCGCAAGAGAGAAAAATGTTGTTGAAAATAATGCTCCTCCAAGGATGATCAAACCAAAAAAATCCAGAACTAGGAGTATGGAAAGTTAATGGCAGAAGAAAACAAGCTCCAAGGCCAAAGCCGACAGTTAGCATGTTGTTGAAAAAAAATACCTCACGTAAGACTAGCAATGTGTTTAATCGGCTCGGAGGTAATAAGCGTCCAAGATCTCCTTCTGGACCTCACAGTCATGAGCAATGGCAAGGAAGTACATATGACCAACAGCCGTATTGTGCAATGGAGCCGACATATTGGGGTTGTGCACCTCCTATGTATCCACAGTTTCCTCCATGGGGGTTAAACCTTGGGCGCCATATCCTGCAGGGCCAACAGGTTATTTTCAGCCGGGATGGATCCTGCCGAGGCCTATGTTTAGACCAAACATACATGAGAAAAGGGCTTGGTTCAATGAGGAGGCTAGATCACATAACGTCGCCGAGATTCGAGGAGGTCGATCACCGGTATGTAGTGCAGAGCGTAGCAACTATAAGGGCGACTGTCGGTGTCAAAACTGGCGGATCTTGGGTAGGGGGTCCTGAACTGTGCGTCTAAGGCTAATGGTAACAGGAGGCGGGGGACATGATGTTTACCCAGGTTCAGGCTCTCTCTATGGAGGTAATACCCTACTTCCTGCTTGATTGATCTTGATGATATGAGTATTACAAGACTTGATCTACCACGAGATCGTAGAGGCTAAACCCTAGAAGCTAGCATATGATTATGATTGTTGTTGTCCTACGGACTAAACCCTTCGGTTTATATAGACACCGGAGGGGGCTAGGGTTACACGGAGTCGGTTACAGAGAAGGGAATCTACATATCCGAATTGCCAAGCTTGCCTTCCACGCAAAGGAGAGTCCCACCCAGACACGAGATGAAGTCTTCAATCTTGTATCTTCATAGTCCTACTGTCCGGCATAAGCATATAGTCCGGCCATCCGAGGACCCCCTAATCCAGGACTCCCTCAGTAGCCCCTGAACCAGGCTTCAATGATGATGAGTTCGGCGCGCAGATTGTCTTTGGCATTGCAAGGCGGGTTCCTTCTCCGAATACTCCAAAGTATATCTTGAACACAAGAATCGTGTCCGGCTCTGCAAAACAAATTCCACATACCACTGTAGAAAGCACAACATTCCACGAGTCTAATCTGCTGACAACTTTTCCTCGGCGCGACATCATGCCGTGGCCCGGTCATTATTCGAACCATTTTTTCAACCTGCTACTGCACATCTTGCGAGGCGGTTTTATTGGCACGTCTTGTCAAAGCAGAGATCGTGTCCCCTTATCACGGGATTCTCATTAATACAGGTGTGGGTAACCCAACCACGCCATTAACACGGCGCTTGGGGAATAAGTGAATTTCCATGACAAGTGGGGAGGCGCATAATTTCTGCTGCCTTTATAAAGAGACAAGGATTCTCCTTTTTCACCCACGCCTTCCTCTTCTTCCACCTATTCTCTCTTGCTCGAGCTCCAGCGCCCAAGCCTTCGCCTTCTCCGCCCATAAAGGTTCTCCGAAAATGTCTGGATCTGGAGCAGGAGGCAAGTGGATGGCCTCTACCGTCCAGGAGAAGGATATCAAGAAACTTCGGGAGGCCGGGTATCTGGCCAAGAAGATCGGCCACCGCCTTCCGACGGCGGGACAGATTGTCCCTACTCCGGAACCCCACGAGAGGGATGTATGCCTCCCTCACTTTGTCCGCGGGCTAGGGTTTCCCCTCCACCCATTCGTTCGCAACATTATGTATTACTATGGGATCGATTTTCATGATCTATCCCCCAATTCCTTCCTCAACATCTCGACATTCATCATCGTGTGCGAGGCCTTTCTCCGCATCTCTCCACACTTCGGATTATGGCTGAAGATTTTCAATGTGAAGCCCAAGGTGGTGAGCGGTGAGGACGCTGAGTGCGGAGGAGCCATGTAAGCAAGATGCCAAACGTCACATGGCCATCAGGTACCTTCAATGATTCTGTCAAAGGGTGGCAACAACAGTGGTTCTATGTCACTGAGCCATGCGGCACAAAATGGGTCGCAACTCCCGAATTCCGACCCGGAGCTCCATTGCGGCTTAAATCCTGGCCCAAGAAGGGCCTGAACTGGACCAGGGTTCTTCGACTCATCGCACAAGGACATCTGGAAGGTGCTCTTTATGTCCGGCAAATCGTGGCCGGATTCAGCCGAAGACCGCGGGTACCAACTGTCCCGACCCGCGAGTTCGGTAAGTCTTCGAATGTTGACTAGTCATATGCTTTATCTGCATAATCTAAGGGAAACACTTAATGTATTTTCCCACAATTCTCCTAGGGCTAGACGAAGAAGGCAGGGCAGATCTACTGCCTGGCCCCGCTACCACAAAAACAAGCCGGCCCACTTCTAACGAAGATGCTGGTCCCGGCACCTTACAAGGCGCCGAAGAAAAAAGCCGAGAAAGAGGCCAAAGAGACCAGGGGCGGCCTTCATCGCAAAGGAACTTCGGACATACTATCCGAAGACTCCGAGGCCCGCTCTTCCTCCAAAGAGGAATCGAAAGAGGAGGAAAGCCGATCCCCCCAGCGAGGGGAAGAAAGAAAAGGACGGCCTCCACACACTTGGAGGCTGAGTCGCCTAAGAAGGGAAAAACTCCCTTTCTGGAGGAATCTGCCACCACCACCAACAGCAGCCCGTAGTGGGATCCCAGGGTCCAGCCCCTGGTAAAATCGTGAGTATATAAAATCCGGACACGTTTGTGTATCCAGACTCACTATCGTATAGTGTTTAACGCATTGAGTCACGCCTCTTTTGCAGTCCGGCCAGGTCCCGCACCGAACAATCCTCATCGGAGGATTCACTGGGTTTTGATGCTATGGACAGCGGGACACCCCCGACGGCCCCCACCCCAAAACACGTGAATGACACCAAGGTATCGTCCCAAAGGGACCCAGGCCGAGGAGGAGGTGGGAAGACCGTCAAGGCGGCGCCAGAGGGTCAAACCTCGGTGGCCGGACACACGGGGGAAAAGGTTCCCATGGATACCGACAGGGGGGCTATCTTGAATTCGGCCCCCAGCCGGACACAGTTCCGGAGACTAACACGGCTCCGGAATCAGGCAGGAAACCTCCCTTGACAAAAGGGGGTGCGCCTGTTCCACCGGCAACCTCTGCCCAACCAAAGGTGCCGGATACCTTATCAGCAGCGCTGAAGAGCGCCTCCATCGTTGAAGAACACCATGCCCTTATGGGTGCGGTGATTGAGAAGATTCAGTTTGCTGGAAGCAGGCTAACTAAAGCTTGCATCAGCCTTATAACGGGCTTTGATGTATGTTGTGAGGTTTCAAAGAATGTCATAGTATAGATAGTAGCCCCTGATACACTGTTCGGTGTTCGAAAGAAAGAACCGGACAGAGGATCAAATATATGTTCGCATGAGACTTACCTTGTGGTATCTCTCCCTCTTTTGTTTTTTCTAAGCAGGCATCTGTAGTGACTGCTGCCTCTCATACTGCGGAAGTCTCCAGATTGAAGCAGAGTCTGGAGCGGGCTGAAGAAGAACTCGGCCAAGTGAAGAAGCAGTTGAAGGATAACCAAGGTACGCAAAAACCTTGTTCGCATTCAACGCGAATGAATAGTTGAGTATGACGAATTTTTTTCATGATGTGCTCTAGGAGCGACGGCCGAAGTCGAGGCTCTTAAGAAGGCAGTGGCTGAGGCCGAGAAGAAGGCAGCCACAGAGCAGGCCCTTTGTGAAAAGCATGAGGCCAAGGTTATTGAAGTTCAGCAAGAGCTCCAAGAGGCCGTGAAGAAATGCGAGACCTTGGAGCAGAGTTTAACGGAGAAAGAATCCAAACTCACCAAGTATCACCCTCACTTAACCATAGGAGTTTGACAAAACAAAGGTAGGCGCAGCCCCTGGTGTTTGGAAGACCGCACTAGGGGCTCTATAAGCACCTGATCGGAAGAAAAAGCTGATTCGTCGCACGCTGCATTAGTTATCGCATAATGCGGAAGAAATCCTTAAAGATTTTGTAACCTCTCGAACAGCTGACCAGCTCTCGCCGTATCATGACAGTCAGTTTTCGGCTTTCTCTACTGAGGTGCTCGTCCGGAAGAACCGGGACACAATCACAGTAGTTCTCCCTTTAATACCCTAGCCGATATAGCGGAACGTAGGGTAGCAAGCACAGGAGCCGGGCAACCCAACTATTGACCCAAGACATGATTTGGAGCCGATGCATATAATGCTATAAGTTCGGGGTGCCGAACGACCGTGAAGGTATTCGGACTTTATTGTCGTATTATGGGTACAACGAGCCCCCTGGCATATTAAGGTGTACGTAGTGTACAGATGCCATTTGACAAAAAATATCAATAAGAAAGAACAGCAAGTAAGCGTCATATAAAGCCGCATGTTGTAATTGAATAATACGTCGAGGCGTACGAGTACAAGTAGTGCGACAAAAAGAAATATGACTTCGGAACCTGCTGAGACCAGGGGGGCTGTGTGCGGATCCGGGGAATAATCGGATGATCATCGAGGATTCCCTTACGCGTTCGAGCTGTTTCCCTCCTTAGTATGTTCGTCCCCTCATGGGTCTAGTCGCCATGTCGCCAGTGATGGCCTACACAAAAGTGGACCTTCAAAGAAAATGCAAAAAATGTTTGTGTGCCACGGAGCGGTTAAGCCGCATTGTGGGGCCTAACCTAGCTTTGCCTCCGCCTACCGCCGGAGTGGTTAATTGAGCTCTTGACGAGCTGGACTATCCTGCAGCGGAGTAGTTCGGACTCTTTTGACGGTGTCCGGGAACCTGGTTGTCGAATGAAGGTTCGATTGGAAAATGCCACTCAGCGCTTCTACTGCTAAGGCGGTGGTGTGCTCTTCAGTATGGAGGGAGCGTTCGGCTTTGCCATTAACTGTTATGACGCCGCGTGGACCATGCATCTTGAGCATAAGTGTCACGACCGGTTTTTCAATAAAACACTTATTGAGAAACCGATCCTCTTATTCCCAGTATAGGAGAGTCCTCCTTACTGGTAGACAAATTCTTGATACATAAATCCAGAAGTACTAAATATTTTAAAGGGTTGAGCTGAGGTTGCTCAACAATTTATTACAAGCACGCCAATAATATACATAAAGGCGGATATGGCACAAGGGTGTGGTGGCATACTACTGACTCGCATTTAAAAGTGGTGGTGGATATGTCACAGTGAAGTGGGTGACAGTAACTCCTACTTTTGCGGCTCATCGAGCGTCGGAGTGAGGCTCGATGGTTTATTCGGGTAGCGGAAGCGGATATGGTACAAGTGATAAATTCCAGGATCGCACGGGACTGACTGGGACTCCTCTAGGCGTCGGACTCGCTATCGAACACTTTATCCATAAGATCGCCTTCGTCAACATCTGGCCAAATCAACAAGCCAGGTGAGTACTTTGAATGTACTCGCAAGACAGTTCGGACATAAGATATAACAAATGTAAGCATGATGCATCATGAGCAATTGGCAATGCACAATCAAGTGAAAAACTTGCACGACATGTTAAATAAAAGGAAGTCAGGCGGTAATCCTCCCGAAATCCCAACAAAATAACTGAAAATAGATCGAGTGTCTGAAGTGACGCCTCGAATGGTGAACAAATAAATTAACATGCCGCAGTTGGGCGTCTAAGCGACACCACGTAAAGGGCTTAAATTGGAAAAATAAATGACAGTGCGTGCCACAGTCGGACGTCAAAGCGGCATCACATAAAGGGCTTATATCGAAAGTAAATAACAAGAGTGCCACAGTCGGACGTCTAAGCGACATCACATAAAGGGCTTATATTGAAAATAAATAACAAGAGCGCCACAGTCGGAGGTCTGAGCGACATCACATAAAAGGGCTTATATTGAAAATAAACAACAAGAGTGCCACAGTCGGACGTCTGAGCGACATCACATAAAGGGCTTATATTGAAAATAAATAACCAGAGTGCCACAGTCGGACGTCTAAGCGACATCACGTAAAGGGCTTATATTGCATTGTCGTATTCAAGCAGTATAGACCATTCCAAGGAAAGATACTCAGCACATAATAATAAACGGGTTAGTCCATCCACATGATTAATCATGCAGCCGAGTTTACCACTCATATACATTCACCGGAGATTTGTCAAGGAGACTGACACTGAGACTGACAGGACAAGTTGAACACAGACATTGACCATAGATACGGTTACTTGAATGAGTTTGACTCTGCAGAGTTTGTACTATTAAACCACAGCCAGCGGATTTCAGTAGTCGCAAGGGACTAGTTCTCATACGGTATTTTAGAAGAAACTCATCTAACCAAGACACACCCAATTCCACATTCCGCTGCTAGGAATCACCCTAGGCAACGCGTTCAAGAAAAACTCTAAGGCAGGGAGGTCACAACCTCGAATAGCATGGGATCAAATTTATCTCATGGCGCTCTAAGGGGTGCCCCCTCTCGGTCCCAACCAGAAAACACCCATGCTCCCCGACCGGATGACGGGCTTTAATCCAGGGCCATGGAACCCTCATCCCGCCCCTCTGTTTGGTGTGTACCAGAAAGAGGTTTGCAACTTACTAAACCATATTCTTTGCAGAAAACATGTGGTAGTACGAGGAAAGGAACAGATGGTAACGTGACTTGACTCACGTTGACACCAGAGTTAAATGGCTTGGCATAAGACTGGCATGCTACAACAATACCATCTTACCACCTATCATGTCACCACATGATCATGTAAACTCTCATCGAATAACACATCGAGTTTCGAGGCTCACTTGCAATAGCTTTGCATGTAATATAACCCTTACTGCTATGCATATAATCATGCCATGAACTGACTACTCAATGCAAACATGCAAAACACTCATCATATCAAAGGTTCAAACATGATTGCCTGGTTCGGAGTAGTCGGAGTCTAGCTCGGTGAAGTTCGCGGTTCCGTCACCTCTTCCGGTATCTATGGTACAAAGAAAACGTGTACTAACGTGAATACCGTGGGTGGACAAAAAGTATTCCAAGTATTTTTCAAATAAATATGATAAAAAACTAGACAGAAAAATAAAGAGGACAGAAAAAGAATCAATCAAAAATCATTTTCTGTTTAAGAGTTGTTAGAGTTTTAGTCCAGGGACTTGTCTGTAATGAAACAGAAAGTTTCCAGGGGCTAGCTTATAAAAACAGAAAACGATTCGATGAACACCACAACAAATTTGTCCATAAATTTCATAAACACCTTGTTCATGTGGTGGACAAAATATGCGGGGGCGTTGGTCAGACCAAACGGCATCACTGTAAACTCATACAGCCCGTATCTGGAGGTGAAGGCTGTCTTGGGGATATCTTCTGTCCGTATTTTTAATTGATGGTACCCCAACCTTAAGTCAATTTTTGAGAAAACCTTGGCTTGAGCGAGCTGGTCAAATAAATCATTTATCCGTGGCATCGGATATTTGTTCTTAATGGTGACCATGTTGAGTGCTCGATAGTCTATACACAATCTCAGTGTCCCATCCTTTTTCTTGGCAAATAAAACTGGTGAGCCCCAAGGTGAGGAGCTGGCTCGAATAAATCCTTTGTCCAGTAATTCTTTTATTTGCTTCTTTAATTCCACCAACTCTGAGGGTGCCATTCTGTATGGTTTCTTGTAAATGGGGGTGGTTCCAGGTACTAACTCAATGCTGAATTCTATCTCCCGGTCTGGTGGCATGCCTGGTATTTCTTCGGGAAATACGTCTAGGAACCCACACACTACTGGAACTTTGCTTAACTGAGAAACGTCCACCTTGTTCAACCTTGGTTGCCGTGATATTTGTCTTTCTTGAGCTGAAACTTTTATTGTCTTCCCGTGATGGTGGGTAAGAATTACTGTCCGGTTGAAGCAGTCAATAAATCCTTTGTTGGTGGTTAACCAGTCCATTCCTAGGATGACATCCAGTCCCTTATTTTCCAATACAATGAGGTTTGCATGAAAATTTAATCCCTCAAACTCAATAACCACACCTTGGCAGTAACTCTGAGTTACTTGCTTAATCCCAGGGGAGTTGATGATAATGGATTTTTCCAAAGGAAGCATTGAGAAATCATTTTGCAAAGCAAATTTCTTTGAAATGAACGAGTGAGAAGCTCCATAATCAAACAAAACCGTGGCAGGTATTGTGTTGACAGGGAACGTACCGAGTACGATATCCGGGGCATTCATGCTTCCTCCTTGGTCACATGGTTCAAGTGACCCTTCTTGTGATTATTGTTGGGGTTGAAGTTGTTACGCTTGGGTGCTGAATTATTCCCACCGTGGTTCGGCGTGGGAGCCGAGTTTCTTGGCTTTGGTCACTGGTTGGCATAGTGCCCTTCTTCTCCACAAGCATACCAAGTAACACCTGGGCGGTATGTAAAATCCTTGTCCCTTGCATGAAAATTCTTGATCTAGCGCGGGATATTGGTTGTGGACTTGTTTGCTCCACTCTTCTGAAAGTCAGTCTTGCTTCAGTTGTTGCGAGCTTGAGTAGATTGGTCCCTCTTGCGCTTGCAAAAATCTTCCAAACTGTGGCGCTCATTTTCCAGGGTAATGGCCTTGCCCACAAGTGTTTTGAAGTCTGGAAAGGTGTGTACAACCAGCTGACATTTGAGTGCTGGTGCAAGACCATCCAGAAACTTTTCCATCTTTTTATTCTCAGTCATGTGCTCTTCGTTGGCATAACGAGATAATTGAGTAAACAGACTGTTGTACTTGGTCACCGTCATGCCTCTCTGCTTGAGGTCATCAAACTCCCTCTTCTTGATCTTCATAACGCTTTTGGGGATATGTGCCCCACGAAAACCTTCTTTAAATTCTTCCCAGGTGATGTTATTCTCATTGGGGTGCATGTGTAGGAAATTTTCCCACCATGATGCAGCTGCTCCTGTGAGGTAGTGAGGTGCATAAAGTACCTTCTCATGGTCTGAACATTGTGCAATAATCAATTTCCTTTCAATGTCTCAAGCTACCATCGGCCTCAAGAGGTTTGTCGGTGTCTTGAGAAAGTTGGGGGACGCGTCTTTTGTAGTTACGATAATTTGGATTGTCACGACACGGTCCACGGTGATTTCCATATTGATGACATGGTTCATCATTTCTTGGTGCTGTTGCTGGCTTTGCTCATAAAGGCGGCACACTTGAGAAAAAAGCTGTCTCAACGCCTGCTGACTTGACTGTCCCTGTGTGAAATTGTTGCTTGTTTGGGTGCCATTATTCTCTTTTGGCGGATTTGGCATGGAACGAGTCCAAGGACGAGACATTTTCCACTCTGGGGATATATTTTGGAAAAATTCATAAGAAAAAGAAATTGAGCCGCAAAAATAAATAAATACTCAAAGGCGAAAAATTTAACCACTCCAAGATTTTTCAAGAAAATATTTGATTGCACATGGAGAAGGACCGCCGATTACATATCTTACACGCAAGCAGTAATTATACAATACATCACTCAGGATGTGCGTACACATTCCTGACATGTTATTTAGGCTACTGCACTTCTCCCAGTTCCTACATGATGCGCATGCAAACTACTTCTCACAACCTATATACATATAAACATATCATACAAGCTGGCACAACGCAGGGCTGCTAGGCACACTCAGTCGGAGATGGTAAGGATTTCCCTTGGCCTGCCGAGGGTGAGGCCCAGTGATGCCGGGGACTCAACCTCCTCCTCACTAATAGGCTCCAGGCGTGAAGTGATGCGCTGAGAAGCTGGAGCGGGCGCGAGAGGCGGTGTAACACGGACTGGGGCGGGCACAATAGGTGGTGCCGCACGGACTGGAGTGGGCGCAATAGGTGGTGCAACACGGACTGGAGTGGGCGCGATGACTTGGTCGAACTCCTCAGTGGTAGGCAGGCGACGAGTGGTGGCGAGGATGGCAGGTGAATAAGATGCTGAGGATGAGACGAAGGTCAGTGGTGGTGCTGTGTGGAGGAGCTCCCTCCTGTTGGCGGCAGCCTGACCATGGGTGAGTCCATCTGAGCAGCCACAAGGTCATCCACAAGGTTATCGAAAGCTGCCTCAAGTGCCTGGAGGTATTCAACAAGCATCTCAATAGCCTCATCTCGCTCTCCCCTGGGCAAGCGAATGCATAGTGACAAGTGTATGGCACGAGGCATGGAAGGTAGCGGTAGCGACGAGACTTCATCGAAGGAAGAACATCCCAGAGACGAGCTATCGCCTCACGGGCAGCCATCTACATGGCATGCCTCTCCGTAGGCATGGCCCTGCCAACAAATCGGAATTGCCGTGACTCTGAACGCCCTCCCTTGAACTGCACCGCGGCCTGGTGCATAGACAGACTGTCGCTGATCTTGTGCTGGTAGAGTGTGAACACTGGGCGAACCGATGGCCCAATCGCGATCTTGACGATGTAGGTGAGGAGCTTGATAAACCCCTCAGGTACATTGGCGAACACCTGTGACTCACAGTCGCCGCTAGCCATCTACAAAAGTAGACAAAGATTCCGAATAGACAGATTATATATTTATGATGACTAACAGAAAATTGCTACATTTTGCAAAAAAATGCTAAAATCGCACTAAGACGCTAATAACCGATTAGGGATTGCACTTAGTGGCTTCCTACAGTCAGCCTAGCTCTGGTACCAAGTCTATCATGACCGGTTTTTCAATAAAATACTTATTGAGAAATCGATCCTCTTATTTCCAGTATAGGAGAGTCCTCCTTACTGGTAGATAAATTCTTGATACAGAAATCCAGAAGTACTAAATATTTTACAGGGTTGAGCTGAGGTTGCTCAACAATTTATTACAAGCACGCCAATAATATACATAAAGGCGGATATGGAACAAGGGTGTGGTGGCATACTACTAACTCGCATTTAAAAGTGGTGGTGGATATGTCACAGTGAAGTGGGTGACACTAACTCCTACTCTTGCAGCTCATCGAGCGTCGGAGTGAGGCTCGATGGTTTATTCGGGTAGCGGAAGCGGATATGGTACAAGTGATAAATTCCAGGATCGCACGGGACTGACTGGGACTCCTCTAGGCGTCGGACTAGCTATCGAACTCTTCATCCATAAGATCGCCTTCATCAACATCTGGCCAAATCAACAAGCCAGGTGAGTACTTTGAATGTACTCGCAAGACAGTTCAGACATAAGATATAACAAATGTAAGAAAGATGCATCATGAGCAATTGGCAATGCACAATCAAGTGAAAAACTTGCACGACATGTTAAATAAAAGGAAGTCAGGCGGTAATCCTCCCGAAATCCCAACAAAATAACTGAAAACAGATCGAGTGTCTGAAGTGACGCCTCGAATGGTGAACAAATAAATTAACATGTCATGATCGAGGCGTCTAAGCGACACCACGTAAAGGGCTTATATTGGAAAAATAAATGACAGTGCGTGCCACAGTCGGACGTCAAAGCGGCATCACATAAAGGGCTTATTTCGAAAGTAAATAACAAGAGTGCCATAGTCGGACGTCTGAGCGACATCACATAAAGGGCTTATATTGAAAATAAATAACAAGAGTGCCACAGTCGGACGTCTGAGCGACATCACATAAAGGGCTTATATTGAAAATAAACAACAAGAGTGCCACAGTCGGACGTCTGAGCGACATCACATAAAGGGCTTATATTGAAAATAAATAACCAGAGTGCCACAGTCGGACGTCTGAGCGACATCACATGAAGGGCTTATATTGCATTATGCATTATTCAAGCAGTATAGACCATTCCAAGGAAAGATACTCAGCACATAATAATAAACGGGTTAGTCCATCCACAGGATTAATCATGCAGCCGAGTTTACCACTCATGTCTGTTCACCGGAGATTTGTCAAGGAGACTGACACTAAGACTGATAGGACAAATTGAACACAGACATTGACCATAGATACGGTTACTTGAATGAGTTTGACTCTGCAGAGTTTGTACTATTAAACCATAGCCAACGGATTTCAGTAGTCGCAAGGGACTAGTTCCGTTTACGGTATTTTAGAAGAAACTCATCTAACCAGTACACACCCAATTCCACATTCCGCTGCTAGGAATCACCCTAGGCAACGTTCAAGAAAAACTCTAAGACGGGGAGGTCACAACCTCGAATAGCATGGGATCAAATTTATCTCGCGCGCTCTAAGGGGTGCCCCCCTCTCAGTCCCAACCGGAAAACACCCATGCTCCCTGACCGGATGACAAACTTTAATCCAGGGCCATAGAACCCTCATCCCGGCCCCTCTGTTTGGTGTGTACCAGGAAAGAGGTTTGCAACTTACTAAACCATATTCTTTGCAGAAAACATGTGGTAGTACGAGGAAAGGAACAGATGGTAACGTGACTTGACTCACGTTGACACCGGAGTTAAATGGCTTGGCATAAGACTGGCATGCTACAACAATACCATCTTACCACCTATCATGTCACCACATGATCATGTAAACTCTCATCAAATAACACATCGAGTTTCGAGGTTCACTTGCAATAGCTTTGCATGTAATATAACCCTTACTGCTATACATATAATCATGCCATGAACTGACTACTCAATGCAAACATGCAAAACACTCATCATATCAAAGGTTCAAACATGCTTGCCTGGTTCGGAGTAGTCCGCCACCTCTTCCGGTATCTACGGTACAAAGAAAACATGTACTAACGTGAATACCGTGGGTGCACAAAAATTATTCCAAGTATTTTTCAATTAAATATGATAAAAAAATAGACAGAAAAATAAAGAGGACAGAAAAAGAATCAATCAAAAATCATTTTCTGTTTAAGAGTTATTAGAGTTTGAGTCCAGGGACTTGTCTGTAATGAAACGTAAAGTTTCGAGGGCTAGCTTATAAAAATAGAAAACGATTCGATTAAAAACCCGCCAACTCCAAAGGAAAACGTATCCTGCCCGAAGGCGTTTTCAGAAAACGGTTCGGTAAATGGGAAAAAGCTGACGAGGGGTCCCACCCGTCAGGTTTGAAATTTCGAACAGAGTCACCGGTGCCTGAAGGCTGCGGTCGTCGCCGGCGACGATCCACGGCGAGCTAGGAGGAGTGGGTGGTACCTACGGGTTCCTTGGGTCCTTCCGCACCTGAGGGTGGTGGAGTTGGTCGACGGCGAGCACCACGTTGACGGCGGCCTCAACTCCGGCGGGCGATGGTTCGGGCGTTGGTGGATCTCGTCGGGGAGAGCTGCAAAGGTTGGATTGAGGCTCGGGTTAGAATACTGGGTGCACCAGAGGGCTGCTGACGCGGTTTGGGAGGCGGGGGTGGCCTCACCTGAGTGAATCAAGCCGGAGCCCGAGGCGGATCGGGGCGGCCGGATTCGGGGAAGGAGACCTCCTCGGGGTCCTCCTGGTGGCTTGGCGGGGCTCTCGTGAGGTGGAGTTGTGGTGCGAAGTCGAGAACGAGCTCGGGGGCTCCTTTCATAGCTGATCTGAGGCGGTGGCCATGAATGGGATAACTCCGGCGGCGATTACGACGGTGCAGCGGTTGGTCAGGTGGTTTAGGGGGCTAGGCATCACCGTGGGGGCCTACTGGTTCGGTTTAGGTGCTAAGCTTGGCCTGCCTTGGTTGATACTCCAAGTTCCGAACGAAACGGGCACGGAGCTCGTCGGCGGCAGGGAGCATGCTCTGCGCTGCTTAGGCCACGGCGACAGTGCCGCAGCGTGCGCAGGCAGGCAGACGGCCACACGGAGGCCTCGGGTGGCTTGGGCAGTGCTGGACGGCACCGAAAGCTGGAGCTGATCACTGCTGGTCGCCACAGGTGGCTCCGCCATAGCAGAAGCTGCCGGCGTCGGTGGGACACGTCACCACCGATGATGGTGCCCGTCCAAAGGACCGTGCGGCGCTCTGGATAAGAAGAAGGAGCAGTGTGCATGGCGCCAGAGTGGGCACTGGTGAGATCGACGCCGTGTCTCTGAAGAAAACGACACTGACGGTCGAACTGAAACACTTGAACTACGAACATGTACAAGAACAAAGGTGCAGGCCAGGTGCTCGATGAAATGATTTTGGCATGTGGAGAAATTTCCTGGAGTGGATCTTTGGTGGGGTGGCCTCTCAATGCACCTGGGGGCTGCCTTATTTTTGTCAGAATTATTGGAAAAGGAAAAATATGAATTTCGCCAAAAATGATGAATCTGGTCCAAACTTGCAGTGAGTGAAACTTGAAAATTTTGAATTGTGGAAGAATGGATCTTGATGGATCTAGGTTGGGGGTGCTAGGGACTAGCCAGAGGAGTTGTTTTGAGATCAAAACTAAAAGGAAATCAGATACTTCCTTTGTAAATCACCTAGGTCCAAAATAAAAGACAGAAATAGTTTTGGGAAAAAAATAAATGGAATAAAAATCCAAAATTGGTTGAACTTGCTAGGATTGGCTACTTGACTTGACCCAAAGTGGAGGGAGGTGTTTTGGAGGAAAATTTTTGACAGGAGGCATGATAAAAATGGTGGTTGCTATAAAAGGAATAATCCCCAAAACCCATAGAATTACTCTTTAATAAAAAAAATCCAATTTTTTTTATTGTGATGAGTTAACATCAGAAGAAATTTTTTTAAAACCAAACACCAAGGTTGAGGAAGACACAAAAGTAAAATACTTGTCATAGAAGAAAAGTTTTTTTTAGAAGGAGGGGCTTTTGGAAAGATTTTAAATAGCCTCCTTCAAATCAAAATCAGGGTTTTGTTAAAAACCAAATAAATTTTTTTGGAGTGTCACAATAAGATAAGCATAATGTGGCACCGCGTTGAATCGAGCGAACGTGGTTCGTCCGAGCAGTGCATGATAGCTGCTGCGAAAAGGGACGATATCAAAGATTAACTCTTCGTTACGGTAATTATCCGAGGGTCCGAAGACTACCTCCAGAGTGACGAAGCCTGTACAGTGGGCCTCCACGCCTGGTATAACACCTTTAAAGGTGGTTTTAGTGGGTTTGATCTTTGAAGGATCGATACCCATCTTGCACATTGTATCCTGATAAAGCAGGTTCAGACTGCTGCCCCCGTCCATAAGGACTCGTGTGAGGTGGAATCAGTCAGTTATTGGGTCAAGGACTAGTGAGGCTGAGCCGCCCAGACAGATATTGGCCGGACGATCCTTGCGGTCAAAGGTGATTGGGCCGGACGACCATGGGTTATATTTTGGGGCGACTAGCGCCGTTGCGTCGACATCCCTAAGTGTGTGCCTCCGCTCCCGCTTGGGAATATGGGTGGCGTTTATCACATTCACCATTTTAATTTGCGGGGGAAACTTCTTTTGCCCTCCTATGTGCGGTGGTCGGGGCTCCTCGTCGTCGTCATCGCTTTGCGACCCCTTCTCCTTGTTTTCGACACCTGACTTGTCGGCTTGTTTGAAGACCCAGCATTCTCTGTTGGTATGATTGGCTGGTGTTCCTAGGGTGCCGTGAATTTGACATGGACGGTCGAGTATACGGTCCAGACTGGACGTGCCTGGACTGTTTCTTTTGAATTGTTTCTTCCTTTGACCGGTATTAGAGCCGCTGAATCCGGCATTGACGGTCGTGTCTTCGGCGTTGTCGTCATTATTTCGATGCTTGTGTTTGCTGCGTCAGGGCTTGCCGTTGTTATCTCTTGGTTCAGAAGTCCCAGGCTTGCTTGAGGTGATGTTGCTACGAGTTAGCCAACTGTCCTCGCCCGCACAGAAGCGGGTCATGAGTGTCGTGAGAGCTGCCATGGATTTCGGCTTCTCTTGGCCGAGGTGTCGGGCGAGCCACTCGTCACGGATGTTATGCTTAAAGGCTGCTAGGGCTTAGGCATCCGGACAGTCGATGATTTGGTTCTTTTTGGTTAAGAACCGAGTCCAGAATTTCCTGGCTGACTCTCCGGGCTGTTGGGTTATGTGACTAAAGTCATCAGCGTCCGGTGGTCGCACATAGGTGCCCTGAAAGTTGTCAAGGAATGCGTCTTCCAGGTTCTCCCAATTGCCAATGGAGTTTTCTGGCAGACTATTCAGCCAGTGCCGAGCTGGTCTCTTGAGTTTTAGTGGGAGGTACTTGATTGCATGGAGATCATCGCCGCGGGCCATGCGAATGTGGAGAAGGAAATCTTCAATCCATACGGCGGGGTCTATTGTCCTATCATACGGTTCGATGTTTACGGGTTTAAACCCTTCTGGGAATTCATGCTCCATTACTTTGTCAGTGAAGCATAGGGGGTGTGCGGTGCCCCTGTACCGGGCTACACCGCGACGCAGTTCAGATGAATCTGGCCTGCTGTATTCGGCCCGGACAGATTTGTATTTAGTATATCCGGCGTGGCGGTCATCGTCACGAGTTGGGGCGCGCCCCCGCGATCCGTAGATCGATCTTGACTGTCCTGCTTTGTTTTTCAATTCGTCTCGCAGGTCATGCGTGTAGCCCCGGGCCTTCGTGTTTTTATTTGTTCGGCGATGGGGTGTGGGATAGTGCTCGGGCCGATACGCCGCTTTGTCTCGGCCACGAGGTGGTCGGTCAGCCGCATCCTGCACTGGTAGTATAGGCTCTAGTGCCTCTTCCTCGAATTGAGGTAACACCCTGCGCCTCGGGTAACTTTTGGTTGGGCACTCGAGTCCATATTCCTCGGCCGCCAGGACCTCAGTCCATCTGTCAGTGAGCAGATCTTGATCAGCTTATAGCTGCTTCTGTTTTTTTTCTCAGGCTTTTTGAAGTGGCTATAAGCCTGCGCTTGAAGCGCTCCTGCTCGACGGGATCCTCAGGCATGATAAATTCTTCGTCGCCGAGGCTCACCCCGTCTTCGGAGAGGGGCATGTTATTGTCATCCTCCGAGTCTTCATCCATTGCCTGTTCCTCGGGGCTAGCTTGCCCGTCCTCCCGTTCGGCCTGTTGGAAGCTTGGCTGGGCGGGATTGTTTTCGTCTTCAGCATCATCCGGAGTGCTATTTTCTCTTGTGCCGATATCGCTATTTTTGCTATGGCGGGGTTTAGAGCAGCATCGCTGATGTCGGCGCTTAGGTTGCTTCTCACGAGGATCACCCTCCATTGCATCCTTTTGATCCTCGCCATTGTTTCCTTTGGGTGTGTCCACCATATATATGTCATATGATGAGGTGGTTGTCCAGCGCCCTGTGGGCGGTGGTTCTTGTTCTACCCCGGCATCATCGTCCATACCGTCGATCTCTTCGGAGTCGAAATCAAACATGTCGGTTAAGTCATCGATAGTGGCTATTAAGTGGGTGGTGGGTGGGTAACGAATTCCTTCGTCGTCCGCTTCCCACTCAAGCCGGACATAGTTCGGCCAAGAGTTTCCTGATAAGGAGAGAGATTTTAATGAGTTTAGCATGTCGCCCAAGGCCGAGTGCCGGAAGATATCCGCGGAGCTGAACTCCATGATAGGCGCCCAGTTAGATCCGATGGGTGCGGATACACGTGGTTCGGAGCCTATGGCCGGAGATGGGTCTGAGGGTCCGCTGACACAGTCCTCGGATGGCATGATCTGCACTGGATCTAAAGCTAGGGCAGCTGCAGGTGGGATCTCTTGAACACCGTCCGATGGCAGATCTAGGTCACGCTCATCGTGGTTGTAGGGTGCACCTGTCATGGGCTCGAATCCGTCGAAGATCAAGTCTCCGTTAATGTCGGCGGTGTAGTTCAGGCTTCCAAACCTGACCTGATGGCCAGGGGCGTAGGTATCGATCTGCTCCAGATGGCCAAGGGAGTTGGCCCGTAGGGCGAAGCCGCCAAATACGAAGATCTATCCGGGGAGGAAAACCTCACCCTGGACCGCGTCATTGTAGATGATTGAAGGAGCCATCAAGCCTTACGGTGACGACACAGTGGAACTCTCAATGAAAGCACCAATGTCGGTGTCAAAACCGGCGGATCTCGGGTAGGGGTCCCGAACTGTGCGTCTAAGGCTAATGGTAACAGGAGGCAGGGGACACGATGTTTACCCAGGTTCGGGCCCTCTCTATGGAGGTAATACCCTACTTCCTGCTTGATTGATCTTGATGATATGGATATTACGAGAGTTGACTCCCTCAGCGACCACAAGCACGTATGGTGCCGGTAAAACATGCCGATACTAAACCCGGAAAAAGTGCAGATGATTTAGATGCCGCTCATGGTTTGAAAATAGCGGAACACCAGTCAGATGAAGGTGTTGTCAATTGTACAAAAACAAGCAATGTCTCAAAAGAAGCTTTCCGTACAGAGGAGAAAAGTAATGGCGTAAAGTTGCGACAAGCTGGCCAGTATAATCAGTTTGAAAAGAAAACTAATTCTGGGCATGACCCGCATGCACGACAGATGCTATATGCTCATATAATATTCAGAAGCCTAAATCGGCTAGCACACAAGCTGATTTGGTCATAAAGAATTGTTGCACAGGAACGTCCAAGAGTTTGCCTCCGAGGAGTTTCAAGTCTAGTACTAGTACATCTACACGTTGGGACTCAGGCAATGTACGCGGACAGGGATTTAATGCCAGTATCGTATATGATCAGCAGAGAAGTTTTTTGGCCAGAGATAAAATATTTGCCAAAAAAACAGAAGTACGCCAGTATAGGCCGAAGGACCCGGGGGGCAGCCAAATTAAGTCTGTCGCGCCAGGGACTAAACCAGCACCGCAGTGGTGCCCAAAGGGACTTAGTCACACTCAGAAACGACGTGTACAACGACTGCAGACATTGGAAATAAAGGAAGAGATAGCTGAGAAGAAGCGCGATAAGTGGTTCAATCAAGATAAACCAATAATACCCACAAAGACTTGGAAGGAGAAGCGCATCACAGCGGAGGAAAATAAAAATATGGATGACACAATTGCTGCTGAAAATTCAGAGAATAATGGAGACGCACCTGCTGATATGGATGTTAACATGGTGTTCGCGTTGCCTGCTGAATTTCGCGCGCCCGAGGCTGAAATTGCTGAACTTGTTCTTGGCACGAAGAATGCTACATTTGAGAAACCAGAGAAGCATGGGCAGCACCTAAAGCCATTATTTATCAGAGGTCACATTGATGGTAAGCCTACTGGTTGCATGCTTGTTGATGGCGGTGCAGGTGTTAATATTATGCCCTTTTCGGTATTTTCTAAACTGAAACGAAAAGAGAGCGAGTTAATGAAGACCAACATGGGACTTAGTGGGTTCTCAGGAGAATTGTCCGAGGCTGAGGGTGTTATTTCCATGGAGCTCGCAGTCAGAAGCAAAACATTGCCAACTGCGTTTTTTGTTTTCGATGTCAAAGGACGGTATAACATTCTTTTGGGACGCGAATGGATTCATGCAAATTGTTGCATTCCTTCTACTCTTCATCAATGCTTAACTCAGTGGGTTACTGATGATGTTGAGGTGATAGAGGCGGAAAATTCTTCTTGTGTTGCTTTGACGGAGGCGCCGGTTGATTGGCAACACGGTGAGGTGCGTTGTTTGACCGGTAGGGATTTATCGGACTATGATTACATTAGTATTGGTAGAGATGGTTTTGTACCTATAAATGCACAACCGGCTAATGTAGCTCAGCTTAATGATTTATCTATATAAATGATGAATAAAGACGACAGTATTAAGTGGCTGCAAAGACGCATGGAGGAGTATCGTTCTGGAAAGAACGATATGCATGAAACTATTGAAGATTTTGATAACATGGAAAAGCTTGGACAAGGATTCTCATCGGCTGATCCACTTGAAGAAAATTGATATTGGTGATGGAAGTATTCCGAGGCCTACATTTATCAAAGCTAGCTTGAAAGCCGATCTGAAAAGTAAGGTATGTTTATTACTTAAAGAATTCGTTGATTGCTTTGCTTGTAATTATACTGAGATGCCCGGTTTGAGTAGAGATTTGGTAGAACATAGATTACCTATTAAATCTGGTTTTAGGCCGTATAAACAACCTCGTAGAAGTTTCAATCCCAATTTGTATGACCGCATCAAAGAAGAAGTTGATCGATTGTTAAAAGCTAAGTTTATTCGGCCGTGTAGATATGCAGATTGGGTTTCTAATATTGTGCCCATGGAAAAGAAAAATACTGGTAAATATTAGAATCTGTGTTGATTTTAGAGATTCGAATTAGGCTACTCCAAAAGATGAATATCCTATGCCTATAGCCGACATGCTTATTAATGATGCCTCAGGACATAAAGTAATTAGCTTTTTAGATGGTAGTGCAGGTTATAATCAAATATTTATGGCCGAACAAGATATGTCTAAGACTGCGTTTTGTTGCCCAGGTTTTGTTGATTTATTTGAGTGTGTCGTTATGACATTTGGGTTGAAAAATGCCGGCGCTACATACCAACGAGCTATGAATTTAATTTTTCACGATCTTCTAGGCATTGTACTAGAAATATATATTGATGATATAGTTGTTAAATCGGATGGGTTTGATCATCATTTAGACGATTTAAGATTAGCTTCTGAAAGGACGCGCCGGTATGGATTAAAAATGAACCCACTCAAATGTGCTTTTGGCATGTCGGCTGGTAAGTTTTTAGGATTCATAATTCATGAAAATGGCATAGAGATTGACCCTAAGAAAGTGGAGGCTATTAGAAATTTGGAGGAACCCACGTGTAAAAGGGATGTGCAAAAGTTGTTAGGAAAAATTAATTACTTGAGACGATTCATATCTAACCTTGCAGGGAAAATCGAGTCGTTTGTTCGTCTACTTCGGCTAAAGAATGAAGCCGAATTTACTTGGGGGGCTGAGCAACGAGATGCTTTTAATTATATAAAACGATGCTTGTCGAATCCTCCAATATTGCGGGCGCCCAAGTCCGGTGCGCCGTTCAGGCTGTACATTGCTGCAGAAGATAGGGTGATCAGTGCGGTGTTGGCGCAAGAGGTCAGCGGGAAAGAATACATCATTGCATACCTAAGTCGTCGTTTGCTCGACGTCAAAAGTCGGTACGTGTTTATTGAAAAGTTATGCTTATCTTTATACTATGCATGTACCAAGTTTCGGCCTTATCTTCTTTCTAGTACGTGTGTAGTAGCTTGCCAGGCCGGCGTCATTAAGTATATGTTGCAACGACTAATTCTTAGTGGTAAGATTGGAAAGTTGGCTTACACACTAATAGAATATGATTTAACATATGAATCGTTGTGTGCTATGAAGGGTCAAGTTATCGCCGATTTCATTGTTGATCATAGGATTAAAGATGATGAAAACATTAATTATGTTAGTGTATGCCCATGGAAGCTTTATTTTGATCGATCGGTTTGTAGGGAAGGGCAAGGCGTCGGTAATGTTTTAGTTTCACCTAATAATCTTTTTTATGATACATCGGTCCGTTTGGAATATCCTTGCACTAATAACCAAGCTGAGTATGAAGCTTTACTGTTTGATTTACAAACTTTAGTTGATATGGGCGTAAAGGATGTAGATGCTTTTGGGGATTCGCTTCTGGTAGTACGACAAATTAAAGGCGAATTTCAATGTTTTGATGGGTTATTAAATAGTTATTTGTACCGATGTTTAGATATAATTAAATCTCTAGATACGTTCACCATTCATCATATACCTAGAGAAGAGAATTCTAGAGGTAATTGTTTAGCGCAGCAAGCATCCGGTTATCACATTAGTAAAGGGATGTTTTCTATATTAGACAAGCCGATGCATGCTGAGTCTATGATGATGGATACTTTGCCACGGAGTGCACTTGGGCCTAGGACAGTTGAACAATTAGATGTACAATATACTGCAGATTCGGTACATAAGTTACAAACTACCGAATTAGCAAATAATTTAGAACCAAGTGATTGGAGAGTTCCTCTAGTTAATCATTTAAAAGATCCAAGTCAAACGAGAGATAGGAAAATTCGGCGACAAGCTTTAAAATATACTTTGTTTAACGACGAGTTGTATCGCCGAACAATAGATGGGTTACTTATAAAATTATTGGATTCTGATCAATCTAGAATAGCTATGGGTGAAGTGCACGAAGGAATATGTGGAACACATCAGTCGGCTCACAAAATGTGATGGTTATTAAAACGAGCGGGGTTTTATTGGCCGACTTTGCTAGAGGATTGTTTTCGGTATTACAAAGGTTGTGAGGCATGTAAAATTTTTGGTAATGTACAGTTAGCGGCCGGATCTATGTTAAATCCCATAATTAGGCCATGGCCATTTAGAGGATGGGATTTAGATTTTATTGTTGAGATACATCCTTCATCTTCTAAAAGACATCGCTTCGTCCTAGTTGCTACAGATTATTTTACTAAATGGACTGAAGCAGTTCCTTTGAAAAATATGACTCATAAAGAGGTTATTAGTTTTGTTTTAGAGCATATTATTCACAGATTCGGTATTCCTCAAACTTTAACTACTGATCAAGGTGCTTCTTTTATGTCTCATCAATTTCGTGAATTTGCCGAATCTTTGGGAATTAAGTTGTTAAATTAAATAGCCTTATTATGCTCAAGCTAATGGACAGGCCGAATCTAGCAATAAAACTTTAGTTAAACTTATAAATAAGAAAATTGAGGAACATCCGAAAAGGTGGCATGAGGTACTTTCAGAAGCTTTATGGGCTCATCAGATATCTAAGCATGGAGCGACTCAAGTAGCACCGTATGATCTAGTATATGGCCAGGAGGCGGTGTTGCCCGTAGAGGTTAATTTACAAGCTCTTAGAGTGGCGGACAAAATGATTTGTCGGCTGTAGATTATAATGACCTGATGATGGATAAGATAGATGACATTTCAGAAGAGAGATTAAGAGCTTTGCAAGAAATTGAGAAGGAGAAATTAAGAGTAGCCAAGGCTTATAATAAAAAGGTGAGAGAAAAATCGTTTCAAATAGGAGATTTAGTGTGGAAAACGATTTTACCTATTGGAACTAGAGATAGGAAATTCAGTAAATGGTCGCCGAGTTGGGAAGGCCCGTATAAGGTTGTAGAGATCGTCCCTGGAAATTCATATTTTGTACAATCTTTGCAGGGAGAGAAGTTGCCCAAAGCTCTCAATGGGAAATATTTGAAGAAATACTATCCTAGCATGTGGCAGGAGGCTTGAGCAAATTTGGCCGATATATTATTTGAGATATCGCCCTAAGAAATAATATGGCCGGTGGATTGATCAACATCGTCCTAAGGTATTGTTATGGTGTGTCGGGGCAGGCTGATCTGGCCCACGAACACCTATGGGACCGGCGGACCGAGCCCCTTTCGGTTCGGCGGGGAGCAGAGATTGCACAAAGAGCAGATCGAGGCGAAGCACACGAGAGGTTTACCCAGCTTCGGAGCTCTCCGGAGAGATAACACTCCTACTGCTGCATGACTGAGTGTATTGGGTTCTTGCTCAGGAGCGCTGAGTGTTACAGTACACACAAGGTGCTAACGAGACCGAGCGTGTCTGGCCTCGAACCTCTCGAACCCCCTCTACGTTGCGCATGGGCCTCCTTTTATATGCTCAAGGGGTCTCCGACAGGTGGCAACGTAGACAAGGGTACAAATGGAAAAGGAGTAGTTGGTACAGCTACTTGTACAGTGTACAGTGTACAGTGTATCATACCTAACCTGACGGCGGGGACAAAGGCATTAAATGCCCGTCTCACGCCGCCTAATAAAGGCAAACAGGGGCCGTCGGGCGCCACCGCTTGCCACGATGGCAATCTTGTCAGCGCCGCTTGCCACCTCGCACCGCTGGCTGCACAGCCTCTCGCCACGCGCGCCTGGAAAGGTCCCAGGGCGACACGTTAGTGGATGTGCTGGAGCGTAGGTACAGAGTGGTGGTCTGCCGCGGCAAGCGCCTTGCCGCGGTTGTTGTCTTGTCGCGCCCGGAAGCTTGTCGCTCACCGGGCCTTCCCGGCAAGCTCCTCTTGCCGGGGCCTTGTCTCCTAGGTGCCTTGGGTGGCCTTCCCGGCAAGCTCCTCTTGCCGGGGCCTTGTCTCCTTGGCTTGAATACTTTTTCTTGAATGGCTCCGAAGGAACCACGGAGGACCTTGGCGGTCACCCGGTAAGCCTTGCCGTGGAGGGCTGCAACTGCCCGTGCACAAGTTCGGGATACTAGGGTACCCCTACTCTAGTACGCCGACAGGAGCCCCCGGGCCTGGGCCACACACGGTGCCGAGCGCTGTTGTTGGGCGGGCCCAAAACAGGGCACGGGCACACGCGGCCTGGGTCACACCGTAACTCACCCCGGACCCACCACGCCCTCCATGAACGGCACGTGTCGAATGCTGCGTCGTGTGAGAGATCGTGGGCGAGATCGTGGGGGGTTTCTTTATTCGGAAAAGCGGAACGTCCGCCCCCTCCCTCTTTATAAGCAGGGGAAACAGGGGCAGGTCGCCCACCTTGCCAGTTGCTGTCCCATCTCGAAAAAAACCTCCGCTGCTCCCCCCCCCTTCTTCCCAAGGCCGAAAGGAGAGCAGCGCTCCGCCCCCCCATCGCCACCAGCATCACCAACGCCGTCGATCTCCCTCACCGCCTCCGCCATGGCTCCGAAAGCCAACAAGGGGAAGGCCGTGAAGTCGGCTAAGGCGCAATGGCTTGCGGCGCTGCGGAAGGAGCGGGCAATCTTTTCCCCCAGCTCGCCGCGAGGGAGCTGAGGGAGAACTACTACCTCTTCTGGTCGACGGAGACGCGAGCGCATCCAGCAAGACGGTTACTTCCATTGCTGCCTCGTAACTAGCTCGAGCGGATATCCCTTCTTCGCGCTCTTCTTCTCTGCGGGCTCTACTCGCCTTTCTCTGAATTCTTCAGTGACATCATGAACACCTACGGGTTCCGCCTCCTTGATTTCACCCCAATGTTGTTACGACCATGGCAGTTTTCGCACATCTCTGCGAAAACTTTGTCGGAGTCCATCCAAATGTAGCCCTTTTCCGCCACTTCTTTATACCCCGAGTTGAGAGAGGGAGCCTCTTCTTGGAGGAATCGCTTGGATCTCGAGGGTCGGCAAGAAGGAAGCCTATCTGGAGGGAGAGCTCCATAGCAAATGGGAGGAATGGAGGCGGATTGGTGCTGGATTGTCGAGGAGAACCCGCAACCTTTTATCGCCCAAATACCAAACCCCAGTAGTGCACGGCAACGATTGGAGCAATCTGGCCCCGGAAGATGCTAGGCTGAAGATTGTAGTCACCCGAATCCTTCGCCTTAGACTTGCCGGGCTCACCATAGGCACCGTTGGCGCAGACTTTCTTCGCCGCCGCATCGCCCCCTTGCAGGAGAGGAGGAGACACGCCTGGGAGTTTCAGAACGCGACAGATATCATGAGGCTGCGCCCAGGCCTCCACGAACGGCACGCGTCGAATGCTGCGTTGTGTGAGAGATCGTGGGCGAGATCGTGGGGGGTTTCTTTATTCGGAAAAGCGGAATGTCCGCCCCCTCCCTCTTTATAAGCAGGGGAAACAGGGGCAGGTCGCCCACCTTGCCAGTTGCTGTCCCATCTCGAAAAAAACCTCCGCTGCTCCCCCCCCCTTCTTCCCAAGGCCGAAAGGAGAGCAGCTCCGCCCCCATCGCCACCAAAGATCACCAACGCGCCGATCTCCTCACCGCCTCCGCCATGGCTCAAAGCCAACAAGGGAAGGCCGTGAAGTCGGCTAAGGCGCAATGGCTTGCGGCGCCGCGGAAGGAGCGAGCAATCTTCCCCTCGGCCGCGAGGGAGCTGAGGGAGAACTACTACCTCTTCTGGTCGACGGAGACGCGAGCGCATCCGCGCACGAAGGTACTTCCAGCTGCTGCCTCCGAACTAGCTCCGAACGGATATCCCTTCTTCGCGCTCTTCTTCTACTGCGGGCTCTGCCCACCTTTCTCCGAATTCTTCTGTGACATCATGAACACCTACGGGTTCCGCCTCCTTGATTTCACCCCCAATGTTGTTACGACCATGGCAGTTTTACGCGTCTCTGCGAAAACTTTGTCGGAGTCCATCCAAATGTAGCCCTTTTCCGCCACTTCTTTATACCCCGAGTTGAGAGAGGGGAGCCTCTTGCCGGAGGAATCGCTTGGATCTCGAGGGTCGGCAAGAAGGAAGCCTATCTGGAGGGAGAGCTCCATAGCAAATGGGAGGAATGGAGGGCGGATTGGTGCTGGATTGTCGAGGAGAACCCGCAGCCTTTTACCGCCCAGCGCCAAACCCCAGTAGTGTGCGGCAACGATTGGAGCAATCTGGCCCCGGAAGATGCTAGGCTGAAGATTGTAGTCACCCGAATCCTTCGCCTTAGACTTGCCGGGCTCACCGTAGGCACCGTTGGCGCGGACTTTCTTCGCCGCCGCATCGCCCCCTTGCAGGAGAGGAGGAGACCTACCTGGGAGTTTCAGAACGCGGCAGATATCATGAGGCTGCGCCCAGGCCTCAACTTCAACTTCACCATCTTGGAGCTTGACGCGATGCTCTTGGAGCTGTTCAAGCCTGATCCTGATCATCCAGAAATGTTTAGGTTGCCGGGGGGCGTCATTCCGCTGTGCAACAATTCCTCGCTTGACCGCATCCGTGCAATGATGTCGTTGTGCGACTCGCATGGAATTGTTCCAACTTGGCAAGAGCCTGCAGATGACGTCGTGCGGCAGTTCTTTGACAATCTGGTAGAAATGCCGGTCCGCCACGATGAGCAGAGGGGCCTCACCCGCGACACCACCGATGATGAGATGCAGCAGACGCCACCAAGCTGGAAGAGGCGGCAGCAGCCGCCGCAGCGTAGTTTGGCTTCACCGTGGAGGAGGCAGAGGCGTGAGGCGGCAAGCCTTGTCGAGCGAAAGGAGTTTGCCGGCGAGGAAGAGCTTGCCGAGCCTGAAGCCGAGTCGAGCGAGCCCGCCGAGGGCGCATCCTCCCCACCTTCAAGCAGCTTGCCGCGAGCGGAGCCCCTAGCTCCACCAAGAAGGCGTCTTCGCAAGGCCGGAGACGTAGCGGGGCGGCAGACGGGCCAACAGCCGCAGCGCCGCGCGATGCTTCCACCGCGGCAAGCACTGTTGCCGGGAGCACCTCACGCCGTTGCGGCAATCGGAGCGGGCCTCGCAGACCACCGGTTCCGCTCCCGCCAAGCGTCCAAGGAACCCACTCCTCCGCCTCGTCATCGAGGCGGGCCAGAATTTGATCTCTCCGCACTCAGCTCCGGCGAGGAAGAAGAAGAGTAAGATTCTTTGCTTTGTACTTGTAATTCTTCGATTTGTTGCTTTGTCTTGTATCTGATTTGCTTTACTCTGAACCCATTCCTTTTCGTGACGCTGGCCCGGAAGAGTGTCGAGAGAGCCAAGACCCGGTGATTGTCGTCGAGGGCGAACCCATCATGACAGGAGGCGCGTCTGAGACCACCTTGCCGGATCTGGCAACTCTTCTTCAAAGCAGCCCAGCGCAGCCCCCAGCGTAAGTATATGGTCTACTTCTTGCTGTTGGCGTGCATGGGTGCTCTTTCTTCTTGATATCATTTGTTGATTTGTATAGGAGCAGAGCAGCCTCCTTCGCTTCGACTACGCCGCCAAGGGAGGATTCCCGGCAAGGAGCGTTCTCCGGCAAGGGAGACTTCTCCGGCAAGGGGCAGCTCTCCGGCAAGGGACAGCACCAGCGATCCCCTGGCGGCGGAGACCATGACTGCGGATCCTAGCATAGGTAATCCTCTTGCCTGAAAACTTCCCTTGTGTTCTTCTTCTTCTGATTTTCTCTTTGAATATCTGCTTGACATTTCTTCATTTCCCGGTCGTCAGAACCATCCGCCACAGAGCCAATGGAGACCGAGGTCGCCGGCGAGGAGGACGCGCGCGGCAACATTGACGACGCCGCTGCCATCGAAGAAGAGGCTGGCGCTGACGAGCCCGCCGGCGAAGAGGCCGCCAAAGCTGCCGCCACAGAAGCTGGCGAGGGGTCCGGCGATCGCACTGACGGCCCTGAGGCCGCAGGAGCGCCAGGCGCTACGCCGACCACCGATCCCTCCGACGCTGCTGCAGCGTCGGGCTCCGAAGGGCCCCAGCTCGGCGCCTATTTGAAGGCCGGCGATGGCGTCTTCATCAAGCTCCCATGGGACTCGAGCTCCAGGGCGCCGGCCGAAGGAGAAAATTTCGATGAAGAGCTGCTCGCCTCCGTTGTACTGACGCTGGTCGACGCGCCAAGCAGCAGCAGCGGCGAGCCTGAGGAGGAGCAGCTGCTGCGGAAGCTGTTGTCGCTCTACCGCGCCCGACAAGCCAAGCTGGAATCCCGGGAAGCGCTTGTCGCGAAGGCGGGAGCAGACATCGAGAAGCGCGCGGAGGAGCTCCGGGGCCTCAACCAGGAAGCTCTCCGGTCCTTGGCAAAGGAGCGGGAGTGGCTTGCCGAGGAGCGCAAAGCCTTCCTCCTCGAGAAGGCTGAAGCTGAGGAGCAACAGCGGCTTGCTGCCGAGAAGCTGTCTGCACAGGAAGGCGAGTTGGCGCAGCGGAAGGTTAATCTTGACAGCAACGAGGAGGATCTTGCCATGCGCGAGCAAACATTTGGCGGGGCTCTCAAGGAAGCAAAGGATGCTTCCGCAGCTGCCGAGGCCGCCAAGAAGGAGCTGGAGACGAAGGTGGCGCAGTTGGAGGCCAATCTCAAGGAGAGCGGCAAGGAGCTTGCTCCACTCAAGCACGAGCGCGATAAGGACGCCTACACTCTTGGCGAGCTGCAGGGCCGTCTCGCCGAGAGGAGCAAGGAGCTCAGCGCCGCCAAGGACTCCAACGCAGATCTTGAGTTGAAGCTAACTACTTTGACTCAGAGCCGGGCGGCGCCAGGGAGGCGGGAGGTGGCCTTGAAGGAGAAGATCAAGGCCGACGAGGCGCTGCTGGTGAGTGCTGCTGCCGCCCAGAACGCCTTGAGGGAGAATGTGGAGCACTGGACCGAGGGTCTCGTGGATGTTACTGCAGCCATCAACAGGGAGCTAACGGAGCTGGGGATGGTGGATCTTGGATATTCCTCCGATGAGCACCTCCAACCCAGCGCCAAGCTCAGGTTGTTCTTCAAGGGTGTGGTGACGGCCCTCCAGCGACTCCGGGAAGAAGTCCCAAAATAGCTGGCCGAGGAGTCGCGCCAGATCTGCTTGGAGCTCTTCAAAAGGTGTTGAAGAAGGTGGCCTTCCGCAATCCAGGCCTCAACCTCACCAACGTCCTCAAGTCCTTGCCGCCGGATGCTGACGTGGAAGCGCTCAAGACCCTTGTCGCACCCATCGTGGACAGGGTGAGCGGGATCAAGAGGGTTGAAGGCGATCGCGTAGATTAGGCCGCCCGCCTTCTCTTTTTCTTGCCGCTGCTGGTCATGTTATGAGAATAATCTATTAGAGCTGCGACAAGCTATCTTGTAATATAACTCTATTTCGGGTAGCAATTGCTATGTTATTTCCTTTACTTGATTCCTTCCTTTGTATGTTTTTGCCCTATGCTTTTAGGGAACTTGTCGGTATGAGCACACTGGGCATGAAGTCTTGAGTGCGTGACGCCACTGTGGCGGTGCCGCTTCCGACAAGTAACCTTGTCGCAACTAGTCGCAGCTCACTTAAGTTGTTGAGCGGACTCGAAACAAAGTAAGGGCGCAACTAGCTACGAGTTGGTTCCTCCACAGGAGTTTTCCATACAAAATGCAGTCGTTCGAGGAAGATAACTTAAAATTTTTAGAAATGATTGCTCAAACTTTAGCAACTTAGCTTTTACATCGTTTGCTTCCCGGTAAGGCTAGACTTCCTTGAGCGACGCTTGGTCCACACCATTATCTTCTCCTTTCCCCCCGGCAAACTTGTGTGCGAGGGAACTTTCCTTTCTTTGAGAAAGAGAAAGAAGGGAAAATAAAGATATGGAGCCTTATGGCTCGTTATTACTTACCAGGGGTAGGTGCTGCACAAAGTGTCAGATAACGCATGCAAATAGAAGTAAAAAGCATGAAATTGACAAGGTGTGCGAAGCACGCTAGCTTTACTTATGCACGGGGTCTGCGCCCGGCTTTGTACAAAGGATTACATGCAACAGCGGCAAGACTTGTACAAAAGGTGGTTGCCAGAACAGGTTCCGGCAACCGCCCTCTGAGTAAAACTTACGAAGATGCTCAATGTTCCAGGGAGTTGCTCACGGAATGCCATCTTCGGTCTCAAAGCGACAGCGCTTGAGCCTAGTGACTCGTTTCACCCGGTAAGGGCCTTCCCACTTTGGCGTCAACTTGTTGGAATTCTTGGCGGACTGAACACGCCGAAGAACAAGGTCGCCTTCCTCGAGACTTCTGGCATTAACTTTGCGGCTATGGTAGCGGCGCAAAGCTTGCCGGTACCGAGCAGCTCGTACAGCAGCCTGAAGACGATCCTCCTCAAGGAGCAGCAGCGTCATCTTGTCGCAGCTGCTCTTGCTCAAGCTCATCATAAGCGAGCACTCGAGGTGATCCGTATCTGAGTTCGATGGGAGAAGCGCCTGCTGCTCCATAGACTAGAGCAAAAGGTGTCTGGCCAGTGGCTCGATTTGGCGTCGTCCTGATCGATCAAAGAACCACCGGTAGCTCCTCAATCCAGTTTCTTACGCACTTGTGCAGCCTGTCAAAAGTTCTGGTCTTGAGCCCGTGCAGCACTTCAGCATTTGCCCTCTCCGCTTGACCGTTACTTCTCGGATGAGCAACAGAAGCGAAGCAGACCTTGGCGCCAAGATCTTGGACGTACTGCATGAAGGTGCGGCTCGTGAATTGCGTGCCGTTGTCGGTGATGATCCTATTAGGGATTTCGAAACGGCGGACAATCGACACGAAGAACTTGACTTGGCCGATCTTTGTCACCTTCCTCATCGCTTCCACTTCCGGCCACTTTGTGAACTTGTCGATTACAGCGTACAAGTACTCAAAGCCCCGACAGCTTCGGGGAAAGGGGCCGAGGATGTCGAGCCCCTGCACCAAAAATGGCCAGGATAAAGGGATCGTGCCGAGAGCTTGAGCTGGCTGGTGTATCTGCTTGGAATGGAACTGCACGCTTCACACTTGGTTACTTGTGTAGTTGCATCACGGAGGGCTGTCGGCCAAAAGAAACCTTCCGGAACGCTTTGCGGCAAGTGCTTTCTGGCGCCAATGTGGTGACCACATATGCCTCCATGTATCTCTGCCAACAGCTTTTGTCCGTCTTCCCGGTGAATACACTTCAATTTCACACCGTTGAGTCTTCTTACATGCAGTGTCGTCGACAAACTGGTACATACTTGACTGCCGGGCTACTCTTTCCGCTTCTTCTTGCTCTTGGGAAGTTCTCCTGTCTGAAGGAAATGGACAATCTGCTGCGCCCATCTTTGGAGCTTGCGGCTCGACAACAAGGACTAAAGGCACATCTGCTGCTGCGGGAACATCCGCTTATACGGCGAGAACCTGCGGCTCAGCCGGAGCTTGACGTTCCCCGGCAAGCCTGCCGGAGCAAAACTTGTCGGGAGCGTCTGCTTCAACGAAACAAACCCTAGGGCTTGTCGGAGCAGACTGCTCCTTAGCATTGTTGGTGTTGATCTTGAGGACCTTCTTGACGGCGGCTTCGGGAAGCTCTGCCGGAAAATAGTCACCAGAGATCAACTTCCTGTTCTTGCTCTGTCCAGTTGATGGTGTTACAGACGGTTGAGTCAGCTTGAGCACAAAAATCCCTGGTTCCACAGGTAACTTAAGTCTGGCGCACTTGACGAGCCATCGGCAATGTCGTTACGAGCTCTTGGAATATATTCCATCGTAGGCCGTCAAAGTGCTCGTCTAGCTTTCTCACTTCATCAACATAAGCTTCCATCAACGGACTACGATAACTCTTGTTCACTTGGCGGATGACAAGCTGTGAGTCGCCCACGACAATGAGCTTCTTGATCCCAAGGTCTCTGCGATCTTGAGACCGGCAAGCAAACCTTCATACTCTGCGGTATTGTTTGTTGCTTGCTCCTTGGGAAAGTGCATCTGGACTACATACTTGAGGTGCTCTCCGGTGGGTGCAACAAGTAGCACGCCCAAGCACCGGGCGCCTTTGCAATGAGAAGGCACCATCAAAGTACATCAGCAACTCTTTGCTTGCTACCTTGACGGGGATGTTCGTTTCTGGAATTTCTTCATCTTGTGTTGGCGTCCATTCTGCTATGAACTCCGCCAATGCTCTGCTTTGGATAGTTGCCCACTCGACAATCCTGCCTGTTGCCTCTGGATTTTGCAGTATCCTCTCCAGTGGAAAACGAGTGACGACTGTGATCTCATGTGCCTGGAAGTAATGGCGCAGCTTTCTCGAGGCCATGAGGAGGCTGAAAAGCAATTTCTGCACACCAGAGTACCTTGACCTAGCCCCCTGCAGAAGGGAACTGACAAAGTAAACAGGGCGCTGCACCATTCTTTTCTGCATCTTCTCATGCGTCTGCGCAGATCCGTCCGTGTCGGGACGAGCTTGCGGTAAAGCCCACGCTCGTCGCTGGATGCATCTGCCATGATTGCTAGCTCATCATCCGCCTCCCTCTCCGCTACTAACGCAGCACTAACCACTTGATTGGTTGCCGCTATATATAGCAGCAACTTCTCTTGTGGCTTAGGTGCGACAAGTGTTGGAGTGGAGGACAGGTATCTCTTCAAGTCCTGCAGCGCGGCCTCCACTTCGGGAGTCCATTTCATCGAACCTGCCTTTTTCAAGATTTTGAAAAATGGCGAGGCGCTTCAGCGGAACCTAGAGATAAACTTCTTTGAGAGCAGCTACGCAACCGCAAGTCTTCGTACATCCTTGGCGTGCTTGATTGCTTCAATCTGCTCAATGGCCTTGATCTTGTCGGGATTAGCTTCAATTCCCCGCTGAGACACGAAGAACCCGAGAAGCTTGCGGAAGGTACTCCAAACACACACTTCTCGTGGTTGAGCTTGAGGTTGATCTTGCAGATTTGCAAAGGTTTTGTCTAAATCTTGAATCGAGTCGCCTAGTCCTTGCTTTTGACCACTATGTCATCCATGTAGGCTTCCACATTTACGTGCATTTGCGGCTCAAAAGCGTCGTGGACTACTCTTGCAAATGTTGAACCAGCATTCTTTAACCCGAAGGGCATCCGTACAAAAAAAGTATGTGCCACATGGGGTGATGAATGCGGTCTTCTCCTCATCCTCTTACGCCATGAAGATCTGATGATATCCTGAGTATGCATCCAGAAATGAAAGCAAATCACATCCGGCCGTGGAGTCAACAATCTGGTCGATGCGCAGCAAGGGAAATGGGTCTTTGGGACAAGCTTTATTGACATCGGTAAAGTCGATACAAAGCCTCCATTTCCCGTTAGCCTTGCGTACAACTACAGGATTGGCCAACCACGTAGGATGGAGCACTCCTCTGACAAGGCCTGCTGCTTCCAATTTCTTGATTTCTTCTGCGATGAATTCTTGGCGCTCCACTGCCTGCTTCCTGACTTTCTGCTTGACGGGCCACGCATGAGGACATTCGCCCGCAGGAAAGCAACGAGCGCGCCTTCCTATTTAGGGTCGAGAGTGGCACTGATGGTGAAGGTACCACCAGTGCCATCCTCCTTGGCGGACACCCTCTTGGTCTCTGGTGGAGCTGCCATCGTCTTCTTACACTTGCCGGTGGAGCTCGATGGTGCGTCCTCGACGGTAGCGCAGCACTCAAGAGGTGCGCTTGCGGAGTGGGCATCGAGCTCTTGCGGACTTGGTCTTCTTCCCCCCGGAGCTTCAGCGGCAAGTGGCTTGCAATCTGTTGCAGCTGCTGCTTCCCGGTAGATCTTGTCGGCGCAGATAAGAGCATCCTTCTTGTCGCCAGGGATAGAGATGACACTTATCGGGCCTGGCATCTTCAGCATGTTGTATGCATAGTGAGAGGCTGCCATGAATTTGGCGAGTCGATTTGCCAAGTATTCCATTGTAAGGCAATGGAAAGTCGACAACGTCAAAGGTGACCCTCTCGATCCCGAAGTTCAACTTCGCTGCCAAATGTCACCGCAACGTGATCTTTCCTTCGCTTGCTCCTTCCCGGATTGATTCCTTGGAATGTGCCGGTCTCTTCGAGCTTCGCCATCGAGGATCTGGAGTTTCGGAGCACCGCGGAGGAGATCTGGTTCAAGCCGGCCCGCCGTCAACTAGCATCTTAGTGACCTTGAGGTTGCGGATAGTTGGTGAGACCAACATCGACAAGCACCCGACCGCATGATTATGCGATCAGGGTGGTCCTCAATATCAAAGATGATAGGCGTCTGGACCATTTCAGAGGCTTGCGTGACTCGACGGATGGTTCTGCCGCATTGACTTCTCGCATCCACTGCTTGAGTTGGCGGTGTGAAGTATGCAGAGAAGCACCGCCGTCAACGCACAGGACCTCTGTGGCTTTCTGGAACTCCTGCTCATCGGTCTCGTCATCATCCATATCTTCATCATCGTCGTCATCTTCATCCTTGTCGCGGCCGCGGGGAGGTCTGTCTCCTTGCCGCTGCTTGGCCTTGCCGCGGCGTCCTCCTCGGCCGGGGCGTTTCTTGCCGGCTCCTCCAGCACCTTCCTGGGCCTTCTCCTTGTCGCGTCGCTCGTATTCAGCCTTCTGCTGCTCGACAAGCTGCTCGACCTTCTTGCAGCTCTGGAGGTCATGGCCCTTGGTGCGGTGGATCTTGCAGTACTGTCTGTTGGAGCCGTCCTGCTTGTCGGCGACCGCCACAGCCTGGCAGTTGGTGCCAGCGGCAACTTCCTTGCCGGAGCTACCAACTTTGGCTTTCTTGGCGCCACCTCCGTTGCCGGACTGCTCAACAACTAGCACATCTTTGCCTTTCTTCTTCCTGTTGCTCCGCCGCCGGTTCTTCCTTGCCGGGGCGGTCTCCTCACTATCAGATCCTCCTGCTTCAGTATTCTCTCCAGGGAGTCTCCTCCTTCCTCAAGACGTGCACACTTGTCGGCGGGGCATATAGCTCACCGACGTCTCTAATCTTGCACATCGCCATCTCCTCCCGCATCCTGCGGTTTCGCGACGCTCGATGGAACGCGCTGATTACCAGCGGCAGGTGGACATCTGGGATGTTGTCTTTGTCTGTGGCTGAATCTCTGAATATACTTGCGCAGGGGCTCTCCTTCCTTCTGGGCGAGCAGATGAAGGTCGCTTTCTTGGCCATGGGGCTTGTGGCCGCCCGTAAAGGCGCCGACAAACTGATGGCATAGATCTGCCCAAGAGGATATGGAGTTGTCCGGCAAGTGCATGAGCCAGGATCTGACATTGGGCTTGAGCACCAGCGGGAAGTAGTTGGCAAGGATCTCGTCGTCTCGCCCCCCGGCAGCTTGCACCGCGATGGTGTAGATGCTGAGGAACTCCGACGGATGCGTCTTGCCGTCATACTTCTCAGGTACATCTGGATTGAAATTCTTCTTGCTGGGCCACTGGACTTGCCACAGCTCACGAGTGAACGCAGGGCAACCTACCGCGTACGGCAAGTCGCCTGGTTCCTCTGGTGCATGCATGTCAACAGAGGGCCCAGCACGCTTGTCGGATTGACGCCGCGCTTCTCTTCAGTGCTCGATGCGAGTTCGAGCGTATTCTTGCTGTCGTTCGTGAAGAACTTGGCGCTGATCACGACGAGCTCGTGGATCCGACGATGCGGTGGAGTCGCTGTCGAGATGGATCCGGCGAGTCGACGATCTTGGCCTTAGGGGCGGAGAGTGCATGGTGGTTGCACCCCCACCGGTCTCGTCGCCACCGGCTCGTGTTTGGCAGTCCTGTCGCGGCAGCGATGCACTCGGCTGTCGCGGAGCGTCGCCGTTGGCGAAGCCGATGAGACTCTGAATGGTGGCCCTCCATTCATCGACCTTGTCGGCCGTTGGAGGGTAATCCAGGAGCAGTTGAGCTCTCGCCAAAGCTTCTGCTGGAGTGGTGGGTGGCGATGGCGAACGACGCGAGGAGCGGATATGCTCGGACTTCTAACTATGTTAGAAGGAGCGATATCCCGTCCCAGCGGCGATGCCTCGCTTTCGCGCCCGGCATGTTGGCGTGCATGCTGGTCTTGAGCATCCCGAGATCCACCAGCTCGATCTTGGTCCAACGAGCGTATGGAGTTGTGAATGCCATGACGCTGTCGGTCTCGCGCCTCCTGAGACGGGCGCGGTGCATGTACGGACGCCGAGGTCTGCGCAGCCTTGTCCTTGGACTTGGCAGCACCGTGGACTCCCACGTCGACGTCCATTCTTCCGCCGGCGTCTACTCCACCACCCGTTTGCTCCGGTGGTGGTGAGTTCGACGCGGACGGAGCCTCTGCCGCCGAAGCCTTCTTCTTCGGTGGCATGTTGATGAAGATGATGAAGATCTAGCTCGCGTAGACGCCGGATCAGGTTCACACAATCTCGACGCCCCCTACCTGGCGCGCCAAAGATGTCGGGGCAGGATGATCTGGCCCACGAACACCTATGGGACCGGCGGACCGAGCCCCTTTCGGTTCGGCGGGGAGCAGAGATTGCACGAAGAGCAGATCGAGGTGAAGCACACGAGAGGTTTACCCAGCTTCGGAGCTCTCCGGAGAGATAACACTCCTACTGCTGCATGTCTGAGTTTATTGGGTTCTTGCTCAGGAGCGGTGAGTGTTACAGTACACACAAGCTGCTAACGAGACCGAGCATGTCTGGCCTCGAACCTCTCGAACCCCCTCTACGTTGCGCATGGGCCTCCTTTTATATGCTCAAGGGGTCTCCGACAGGTGGCAACGTAGACAAGGGTAAAAATGGAAAAGGAGTGGTTGGTACAGCTACTTGTACAGTGTACAGTGTACAGTGTACAGTGTATCATACCTAACCCTGACGGCAGGGGACAAAGGCATTAAATGCCCGTCAGGGACGCCACAGCTTGCCACGATGGCAATCTTGTCAGCGCCGCTTGCCACCTCGCACCGCTGGCTGCACAGCCTCTCGCCACGCAGCAGCGCTGGAAAGGTCGAGGCGACACGTTAGTGGATATGCTTTGGAGCGTAGGTACAGAGTGGTGGTCTGCCATGCAAGCGCCTTTGCCGCGTTGTTGTCTTGTCGCGCCCGGAAGCTTGTCGCTCACGGGCCTTCCCGCAAGCTCCTCTTGCCGGGGCCTTGTCTTCTAGGTGCCTTGGGTGGCCTTCCCGGCAAGCTCCTCTTGCCGGGCCTTGTCTCCTTGGCTTGAATACTTTGTTCTTGAATGGCTCCGAAGGAACCACGGAGGACCTTGGCGGTCACCCGGTAAGCCTTGCCACGGAGGGCTGCAACTGCCCGTGCACAAGTTCGGGATACTAGGGTACCCCTACTCTAGTACACCGACATGGTGTTTTTGATAAATCCAATTATAACAAAAACAGGGGGGCATGTGTTGAATGTATAATTTGGCTGCTAGGTATTTTATGGGCCAAATTAATTTAAATGTGTGGTTGACATATATGTTTTTGGACTTGCTGTTTCTTTTGAAATGCAGGCTTGTCAGGCGTAGGAAGTTATTTTACCCAAGACAAGTATATAGAATTCTGTATGGACTAGCGGCTATATGGACAAATTCGCATGTGCTGGGCTAAACCGTGGTTGCTAAGATGAAGGAATTTTAGCATGGGCAATGAAGTAACCTAAACAAAAGCAAGCATAGATGATGGGTCATTAGTCCTTATTATATACTGTGATAGCGACCTTGCCGGAATATTTTATTCATATATCCAAGAGTCTTTGTACGTGAATATGGCCTAGATATGTACTACGGATATCATGCAGATTTTGTACGCATGTATTACATGGTAACCGAATCGAGTCCTGTTCGGTTTTAGTTTTGGAGTTGTATTCCTGTACGACAAGGCATGCTACGTAACCAAGTCCTGCCTTGTATATGCAAAGTCCAGCATACCTTATTTATAAGGCCACGGCCGATTGGAAAAACCCAGAACAATCGATCTATCAATCCAAACTCTATTTTCACGTGCGTCTATTTTCTGTCTTTACTCCTTGTCGAGCCCTGGCAGCCCTAGGATTTGGTGATCTTTGCCGTTTTGCGCTGAAAAGCGGTCGGTTCTCCTCCACGAAAGTGAGGAAATCTTTGTTTCTTTGCTCATAAAGCAATCATTCATCGTCACGAAAGCACGACAAATATCCTGATGTTGCGCGGCGATTTCGCGTGCCAACACTTGCCATAATAGAGAAGATTACATTGGATAAATATGTTAGGTAGCATTACACATCAAAAATTCTGTTTTTATCATTTACCTACACGAGGACGACCAGGAATTAAGCTTGGGGATGCTCAATACGTCTCCAACGTATCTATAATTTTTTATTGTTCCATGCTATTATATTATCCATCTTGGATGTTTTATATGCATTTATATGGTATTTTATATGATTCTTGGGACTAACCTATTAACCTAGAGCCCAGTGCCAGTTTCTATTTTTTTCCTTGTTTTTTAGTTTTACAGAAAAGGAATACCAAACGGAGTCCAATTGACATGCCAATGTAGGGAGATTTTTGATGGACCAGAAGAAGCCCCCGAAGCAAAAGAGTTGGGCCAGAAGGGTCCCGAGCCAACCACGAGGGTGGAGGGTGCGCCCTACCCCCCTGTGCGCGCCCCCCTACTTCGTGGCTGACTCGGGGAGCCCCCTGACTTGTTCCCGATGCCAAAATTTCCTATAAATACAGAAACCCCCGAAAAGAAACCTAGATCAGGAGTTCTGCCGCAAGCCTCTGTAGCCACCAAAAACCAATCGGGAGCCTGTTCCGGCATCCTGCGGGAGGGGGGATCCATCACCGGTGGCCATCTTCGCCATCCCGGCGCTCTCTGATACGTCTCCAATGTATCTATAATTTTTTATTGTTCCATGCTATTATATTATCTGTTTTGGATGTTTAATGGGCTTTAATATGCTCTTTTATATTATTTTTGGGACTAACCTATTAACCGAGGGCACAGTGCTAGTTTCTGTTCTTTTGCCTATTTTAGAGTTTTGCAGAAAAGGAATACCAAACAGAATGAAACCTTCGCGATGATCTTTCTTGGACCGAAAGCAAACCAGAAGACTTGGAGTTGAAGTCGGAGATGCAACGAGGCGTCCACGAGGCAGGAGGGCGTGCCCCCACCCTCGTGGGTCCCTCATAGCTCCACCGACCTAGTTCTTTCGCCTATATATATACTCTTATACCCTAAAAACATCAGGGGAAGCTACGAAACCACTTTTCCACCACCGCAACCTTTTGTACCCATGAGATCCCACCTTGGGGCCTTTTTCGGTGATCTGCCGGAGGGGGAATCGATCATGGAGGGCTTCTACATCAACACCATTGCCTGTATGAAGCATGAGTAGTTTTCCATAGACCTTCGGGTCCATAGTTATTAGCTAGATGGCTTCTTCTCTCTCTTTGATTCTCAATACAAAGATCACCTCCATGTTCTTGGAGATCTATTTGATTTAATATTCTTTTGCGGTGTGTTTGCCGAGATCCGATGAATAGTGGATTTACAAACAAGATTATCTATAAATATTATTTGGTTCTTCTCTGCATTCTTATATGCATGATTTGATATCTTTGCAAGTCTCTTCGAATTGCCGGTTTAGTTTGTCCTACTAGATTGATCTTTCTTACAATAGGAGAAGTGCTTAGCTTTGGGTTCAATCTTGCGGTGTCCTTTCCCGATGTGATGAGGGGCGATAAAGGCACGTATCGTATTGTTGCCATCGAGGATACAAAGATGGGTTTTATATCATATTGCTTGAGTTTATCCCTCTACATCATGTCATCTTGCTTAATGCGTTACTCCGTTTTTATGAACTTCAAACTCTAGATGCATGCTGGATTGCGGTCGATGTGTGGAGTAATAGTAATAGTAGTCGATGTGCCAAGTCAAGCCATACCAAGTACCCATCATAAACTTCTCCCTTGCATTACATTATTTGCCATTCGCCTCTCGTTTTCCTCTCCCCCACTTCTAATTTTTTTTCGAAAACCTTTGCCTTTTCTTCGCCCCTCTTCCGTTCGTCTCTTTTCTCTTGCTTCTTGTGTGCTTGTGTGCTGGATTGATTGCTTGTCACGATGGCTCAAGATAATACTAAACTGTGTGACTTTTCCAATAGCAATAACAATGATTTTAATAGCACTCCGATTGCTCCTACTACCAATGCTGAATCTTGTGAAATTAATGCCGCTTTGTTGAATATTGTTATGAAAGATCAATTCTCTGGCCTTCCTTAGAGATCATGCTAAAACTTGGTTCTCATCTTTGCCTAAAATAGTAATTGTTCATGGAATAAGTGCAACGATGCTTTTATCTCTAAGTATTTTCCTCCCGCTAAGATCATCTCCCTTAGGAACGATATTATGAATTTTAAGCAACTTGATCATGAGCATGTTGCACAAGCTTGGGAGAGGATGAAATTAATGATACATAATTGCCCTACACATGGTTTGAATTTGTGGATGATTATACAAAACTTTTATGCCGGATTGAATTTTGCTTCTAGAAACCTTTTAGATTCGGCCACGGGAGGCACTTTTATGGAAATCACTTTCGGAGAGGCTACTAATCTCCTAGATAATATTATGGTTAATTATTCTCAACGACACACCGAAAGATCCACTAGTAAAAAAGTTCATGCGATTGAAGAGATTAATGTTTTGAGTGGAAAGATAGATGAACTTATGAAATTGTTTGCTAATAAAATTGTTTCTTCTGATCCTAATGATATGCCTTTGTCCACTCCGATTGAGAATAATAATGAATCTATGGATGTGAATTTTGTTGGTAGGAACAATTTTGGTAACAACGCATATAGAGGCAATTTAAATCCTAGGCCGTTTCCTAGTAATTCCTCTAATTTATGGTAATTCCTACAACAACTCTTATGGAAATTTTAATAAGATGCCCTCTTATTTTGAGAATAGTGTTAAAGAATTTATGAGTTCGCAAAAGAATTTCAATGCTTTGATTGAAGAAAAATTGCTTAAGATAGATGAGTTGGCTAGGAACGTGGATAGTATTTCTCTTGATTTTGATTCTTTGAAACTTAGATCTATTCCTCCTAAGAATGCTATCAATGAGTCTCTCAAAACCATGAGAATTTCCATTGATGAGTGCAAAGAAAGAATCGCTAGGATGCGTGCTAAAAAAGATTGGTTTGTGAAAGCGTGTTCTTCTAGTTTTCATGATAATAATGATGAAGATCTAAAGGTGGTTGATGTGACTCCTATTAAATCTTTGTTTTCCAATATGAATCTTGATAAAGATGGGACTGGAGATGAGTCAACTTTAGTTAAAAAGCGTCCCAATGATTCGGAGTTTTTAGATCTAGATGCAAAAATTGATAAAAGTGGGATTGAAGAGGTCAAAACTTTAAATAGCAATGAACCCACTATTTTGGATTTCAAGGAATTTAATTATAATAATTGCTCTTTGATATATTGTATTTCCTTGTTGCAATCCGTGTTAAATTCTCCTCATGCTTATAATCAAAATAAAGCTTTTACTAAACATATCATTGATGCTTTCATGCAATCTTATGAAGAAAAGCTTGAACTAGAAGTTTCTATCCCTAGAAAACTTTATGATGAGTGGAAACCTACTATTAAAATTAAGATTGAGGATTATGAATGTTATGCTTTCTGTGACTTGGGTGCTAGTGTTTCCACGATTCCAAAAACTTTATGTGATGTGCTAGGTTTCCGTGAATTTGATGATTGTTCTTTAAATTTGCATCTTGCGGATTCCACCATTAAGAAACCTATGGGAAGGATTAATGATGTTCTTATTGTTGCAAATAGGAATTATGTGCCCGTAGATTTCATTGTTCTTGATATAGATTGCAATCCTACATCTCCTATTATTCTTGGTAGACCTTTCCTTAGAACGATTGGTGCAATTATTGATATGAAAGAAGGAAATATTATATTTCAATTTCCATTAAGGAAGGGCATGGAACACATTCCTAGGAATAACATTAAATTTCCTTATGAATCTATTATGAGAGCCACTTATGGATTGCATACTAAAGATGGCAATACCTAGATCTATTCGTGTTTTTATGCCTAGCTAGGGGCATTAAACGATAGCGCTTGTTGGGAGGCAACCCAATTTTATTTTTGTTCTTTACTTTTTGCTCCTGTTTAGTAATAAATAATTCACATATCCTCTGGTTAGATGTGGTTTTATGTTTTAATTAGTGTTTGTGCCAAGTAGAACCTTTGGGAAGACTTGGGTGAAGTCTTTGCGATCTTGCTGTAAAAAACAGAAACTTTTGCACTCACGAGAATAGCTGTCATTTTTTACAGAAGAGTGATTTTAGGTTGATTATTTTTGCAGAATATTAATATAAAAATTCCTCAAGTCCACCAATTTATTTCAGAATTTTTGGAGTTACATAAGTATTCTAAAGTTACAGATTGCTATAGACTGTTCTGTTTTTGACAAATTCTGTTTTTCGTGTGTTGTTTGCTTATTTTGTTGAATCTATGAGTAGTATCGGGGGGGGGGGGGGGGTATGAACCATATAGAAGTTGGAATATAGTAGTTTTAACACCAATATAAATAAAAAATGAGTTAATTACAGTACCTTAAAGTGGTGGTTTATTTTCTTATACTAACGGAGCTCATGAGATTTTCTGTTGAAGTTTTGTGTTGTGAAGTTTTCAAGTTTTGGGTAAAGATTTGATGGATTTTGGAATAAGGAGTGGCAAGAGCCTAAGATTGGGGATGCTCAAGGCATACCAAGGTAAAATTCAAGGACAACCAAAACCCTAAGCTTGGGGATGCCCCGGAAGGCATCCCTCTTTAAATCTTCGATCTATCGGTAACTTTACTTGAGGCTATATTTTTATTCACCACATAATATGTGTTTTGCATGGAGCCTCTTTTATGATTTGAGTCTTTGCTTTTTAGTTTACCACAATAATCCTTTCTGTACACACCTTTTGGGAGAGACACGCATGAATCGAAATTTATTAGAATACTCTATGTGCTTCACTTATATCTTTTGAGCTAGACAATTTTGCTCTAGTACTTCACTTATATCTTTTTAGAGCACAACAGTGGTTTTATTTTATAGAAATTTTCGATCTCTCATGCTTCACTTATATTATTTTGAGAGTATTTTAGAACAGCATGGTAGTTTGCTTTGTTTATAAAATTAGTCCTAATATGATGGGCATCCAAGATGGGTATAATAAAAACTTTCATATAAAGTGCATTGAATATTGTGAGAAGTTTGATTCTTTATGATTGTTTTGAGATATGAAGATGGTGATATTAGATTCATGCTAGTAGATTAGTTGTGAATTTGAGAGATACTTGTGTTAAAGTTTGTGATTCCCGTTGCATGCACGTATGGTGAACCGTTATGTGATGAAGTTGGAGCATGGTTTATTTATTGATTGTCTTCCTTATGAGTGGTGGTCGGGGAATGACGATGGTCTTTCCTACCAATCTATCCCCTAGGAGCATGCGCATAGTAATTCGTTCGATAACTAATAGATTTTTGCAATAAGTATGTGAGTTATTTATGACTAATGTTGAGTCCATGGATTATACGCACTCTCACCCTTCCACCATTGCTAGCCTCTCTAGTACCGCGCAACTTTCGCCGGTACCATACACCCACCATATACCTTCCTCAAAAAAGCCACCATACCTACCTATTATGGCATTTCCATAGCCATTCTGAGATATATTGTCATGCAACTTTTCACCGTTCCGTTTATTATGACACGCTCCATCATTGTCATATTGCTTTGCATGATCATGTAGTTGACATCGTATTTGTGGTAAAGACACCGTTCATAATTTTTCATACATGTCGGTCTTGAATCATCATTTTTGTTCTAAGTATCGAGTTGTAATTCTTGATTTGTAAGTAAATAAAAGTGTGATGATCTTCATTATTAGAGCATTGTCCCAGTGAGGAAAGGATGATGGAGACTATGATTCCCCCACAAATCGGGATGAGCCTCCGGACTAAAAAAAAGAGAAAAGGCCCAAATAAAAAATGAGAGAAAAGATAGAAGGGGCAATGTTACTATCCTTTTTCCACACTTGTGCTTCAAAGTAGCACCATGATCTTCTTGATAGAGAGTCTCCTATGTTGACATATTCATATACTTGTGGGAATTTTTCATTATAGAGCTTGTCTTGTATATTCCAATGATGGGCTTTCTCAAAAGTGCCCTAGGTCTTCGTGAGCAAGCAAGTTGGATGCACACCCACTTAGTTTTTTTTAGCTTTCATACACTTATAGCTCTAGTGCATCCATTGCATGGCAATCCCTACTCACTCACATTGATATCTATTGATGGGCATCTCCATAGCCCGTTGATACGCCCAGTTGATGTGAGAGTATCTTCTCCTTTTTGTCTTCTCCACAACCACCATTCTATTCCACCTATAGTGCTATGTCCATGGCTCACGCTCATGTATTGCATGAAGATAGAAAAAGTTTGAGAACATAAAAAGTATGAAACAATTGCTTGGCTTGTCATCGGGGTTGTGCATGATTAAATACTTTGTGTGATGAAGATAGAGCATAACCACACTATATGATTTTGTAGGGATAGCTTTCTTTGGCCATGTTATTTTGAGAAGACATGATTGCTTTGTTAGTATACCTGAATTATTATTATATTTATGTCAATATTAAACTTTTGTCTTGAATCTTTCGGATCTGAACATTCATGCCACAATAAAAAAATTACATTGATAAATATGTTAGGTAGCATTCCACATCAAAAATTCTGCTTTTATCATTTACCTACTCGAGGACGAGCAGGAATTATGCTTGGGGATGCTTGATACGTCTCCAACGTATCTATAATTTTTTGATTGTTCAATGCTATTATATTATTTTTTTGGGTGTTTAATGGGCTTTAATATGCTCTTTTATATTATTTTTGGGACTAACCTATTAACCTAGGGGCCAGTGCCAGTTTCTATTTTTTTCCTATTTTAGAGTTTTGCAGAAAAGCAATACCAAACGGAGTCCAAATGGAATGAAACCTTCGCGATGATCTTTCTTGGACCGAAAGCAAACCAGAAGACTTGGAGTTGAAGTCGGAGACGCAACGAGGCATCCACGAGGCAGGAGGGCGGGCCCAGGGGGTAGGCGCGCCCCCACCCTCATGGGCCCCTCGTAGCTCCACCGACCTAGTTCTTTCGCCTATATATACTATTATACCCTAACACTACTAGGAAAAAGCTTATAGGCAGACGCTTACTAGCAGCGAGGGTTTATATCCCCCGCTACTGCTACTTACTAGTAGCGCGGGTTTATAAACCCCGCTACTACTAAGTTGATAGTAGTAGCGCGGGTTTATAACCCTTGCTACTACTAAGTGATTTCTACCGTGCCCCTCAGGACCAGCCATAGTAGTAGCACGGATTATAAACCCACGCTACTACTAAGTTAATAGTTGTAGTGCGGGTTATAAACCCCACGCTACTACTAAATAATCTCCATCGTGCACCCGAGACATGCCATAGTAGTAGCGTTGGGTCAGCGTGGGGTATAAACCCAACGCTACTGCTAAGTGAGACCTCCTTGCCGCCGCCATCTCCGCCTCTCATCCCTCCTCCGTCTTTGTCTCTGTGTTTCTCCTCCACTCCCCACGGTTCCCCCAACCAACCCGTCGTCGTCGCCGCCGCCGACCTCCTCTCCCCCAACCCCACCGCCGGCGCCCCCCACCTCACCAGCAGCCACTGCCAAGGACAGAGCCGCTGCCTCTCATGCTCGTGCACCTCCTCCACCTCCGCCACCGCCATACGCACCTACTCCTCCCCGTCCAATCCCACCCGCATCGAGCCTCCACCCGCACATCCACATCCACATCCACCCGCTGCTGCTGCTCATCCGCCGCGTCCTACAACGGCCGGGCCGACCTCCCACCGACCCGGACCTCCCCTTCAGCCTCCTGCAGTAGTCCCTCGTCGCCGCCCAGCTCCTGCTCCTCCTGCCGATTGCGTGCTCTCCCTCTCCCGCCTCCCGCTCGTCCTGCTCCTCGCCGCCGGATTCGCCCGCCCCGCCCTCCTCGCCCACCTCGCGGATCTCGGCGCCCGCCTCCTCTCCCTCAAGGACCGCCTCCTGGCCGACGACAGCGACGACGACAGGGACTGCCCCAGCTGCTCCCCCTCCTCCTCCTGCTCCTGGTCGCCGGCACGGCCCCTCCCTCCCCTCCCGCCCCCTCCCTCCCCTCCCGCCCGCCCTTGGAATCAGAACCCCCTCTTCTTTTCCGCATCTCCCTTGCGCACTTCCTGGCCGGATCCAGCTCCCTGCAGTTCAAAACTGAGTACTCCACTGTGTCGCCGTGTTCACCCGATGTGATGCAAAATTGTAACTTGTTGCTATCTCTAGCTCGTGTTAGTTTGTTGGTTACTGAAATTAGATGGAAGACTGCACTGAATTGTTGGTGATTTTCAGGTGTGCTTTTCGGGAAGAACTCACGCGAGCGGAGGTACCGCATGGAGTTCCACCCCATCGATTCGCCCTACCACCAGGTGAGTAGTTAACTCCTGATGATCCCTCATTCCGTTCTCCAGCTGCAGGAATACATGTGATTTTTTTTAGTTCAGAATTGTCGGGTTCAGCAAATAAGAATTTAATCCACCATAAGATAGTACTACCAAGAAATAATAACCAGCCCATGACATGTTAAATGTATGTAACTAGCTAAGATCTCAAAAGAGTGGGGAAGAGCAAGAGGAACTGTCTATCCTCTGTTTCTCAAACAGGGGAATATGCTACTATATAAGCGATGCCAATTCACCATGTTTCTACCAAGTCATGTGTGGCCAATGGCGGAGGCACCGCCCAGCGACCCTGGGCACTTGCCCGGGCTCGCTAGTCCTCGATAGAAGCGATCGATCCAAATTAACAAAGTGCTAAGCATGTTCGACAGCTTGTTTACCCGGGCAAAAAACAATTAGACCTTCGGTTTTCATAGGTTCATAGCCCAACAGCAGTCAGCAGCCCAGGCCGATACAGAAGACACATAAAACTGAGAATCCTCCATTAGAATTAGGGTTAGCCGGCTAGGGATCCCTCGTCTTCATCTCTGAATTATTTGTTCTTGCATAACTAATTGGAAGGAGAGGGAGAGCTTCTTGCACCAGCTAACATCACTGAACTTCTTCAAGTAGAGAAGATAAAACAGATTACAGATTACTCTGTGTTTATTTTCAGGTTAAGGTCTCCGAAAGTTCTGATCCTCATATGATTTTCTCATGTATAAGTATTTATTTTCAAGTCAACTAATCTGTACTAGAACTAACTAACTAGCAATTATTTTTTAAATGTGATTAGTATTTGAGGGCTTTGTTTGTCGTTTTTGTTGAACCCTAACTTAAATTTAGGGATTTTTTCATTCGGAACGATCATGAATTCATGACTAGAGATAAATTGAACTTTGGGACAACAACCTATCAATCTTCTGGCTAGAATTTCACAAAGTAGCTAGCGAAGATCAAGTGGAAAGGTTGTTGATTGTCCCAAAGTTCTTGGACCATTTAGTTTGAATAGCCAGTGAGGAATTAAGCATATATTTTCGGCATGACCCTTTTAAATTGCTAGATGAGAAATAATCTTAACTTAATGGGTCTTGTGAATTGGAATATACCATTTAGTTGAACTGATGCAATTTGTGTACTAACAAGTTTTCACTTTCTCAACATGGGCGCAGGGGTGATTGATGCTGACTAGCGCGGCCGGTGGGCGCTGTGCTCTTCAACCACTCAGAGGCGGACTTCTTTGTGAAGACGGTGGCCATGTCACGTAGATGATTGTCCAGGTGATTTCGACGCCGGAGGTCGTCGAGGTGGAGGACCTCGACGCCACCGTCCGGGGGGAGGGAGGATTCGGGTCCACCGGCGTCTAAGCTCCGAGCCTTGGTAGATACATCTAGGGAAGTGGTCTGTTTAGGTTGGTGATGGAACACCAGGGAAGGTACCCACCTTTCGATGATCATTGTGTGTGTCTGATGTTAAATGCAATCTTGAGAATGTTATGTGACGTTGGTTTGGTTTTCACTGGACGTATTGCCATCCATGAATACTACATCTAACTTTTATTTTTTTTAATTCCTAAATTATTAGTAGTAGCGTGGGAAACAAATGAGCGCTACTAGTAGTTAGGTAGTAGTAGCATGGGAAATAAGAAATGAGCGCTACTAGTAGTTAGGTTAGTAGTAGCGTGGGATATAAGTGAGCGCTACTAGTAGTTAGGTTAGTAGTAGCGCGGGTGCACCTGCGCTGCTACTAACTTTTAGCTGTAGCGTGATACTAGTAGCGCGAGTACCCGCGCTACTAGTAGCCATTTTACCCGCGCTGCTAGTAGCCTTTTTCCTAGTAGTGTAAAAACATCAAGGGGAGCCATGAAACCACTTTTCCACTGCCGCAACCTTCTATACCCGTGAGATCCCATCTTGGGGCCTTTTCCGGCGATCCGCCGGAGGGGAAATTGATCATGGAGGGCTTCTACATCAACACCATTGCCTCTCCGATGAAGCATGAGTAGTTTACCACAGACCTTCGTGTCCATAGGTATTAGCTAGATGACTTCTTCTCTCTCTTTGATTCTCAATACAAAGTTCTCCTTGATGTTGTTGGAGATCTATTCGATGTAATACTCTTTTGCTGTGTGTTTGCCAAGATCCGATGAATTGTGGATTTATGAACAAGATTATCTACGAATATTATTTGGTTCTTCTCTGAATTCTTATATGCATGATTTGATATCTTTGCAAGTTTCTTCGAATTATCGGTTTAGTTTGGCCTACTAGATTGATCTTTCTTGCAATAGGAGAAGTGCTTAGCTTTGGGTTCAATCTTGCGGTGTCCTTTTCCAGTGATAGTAGGGACAGCAAGGCACGTATTGTATTGTTGCCATCGAGGATAAAAATATGGGGTTTATATCATATTGCTTGAGTTTATCCCTCTACATCATGTCATCTTGCTTAATGCGTTACTCCGTTCTTATGAAGTTAATACTCTAGATGCATGCTGGATAGTGGTTGATGTGTGGAGTAATAGTAGTAGATGCAGGAAGGAGTCGGTCTACTTGACACGGACATGATGTCTATGTTCATGGTCATTGCCTTAGATGTCATCATAATTATGCGCTTTTCTATCAATTGCTTGGCAGTAATTTGTTCACCCACCGTAGAACTTGATATCTCGAGAGAAGCCACTAGTGAAACCTATGGCCCCCGGGTCTCTTTTCCATTATATTAAGTCTCTTTTCCATATTATTGAATCTTGTTTAGTATTTTGCAATCTTTACTTTCCAATCTATACAACAAAAATACCAAAAATATTTACTTTATTATCTCTATCAGATTTCACTTTTGCGAGTGCGTGAAGGGATTGACAACTCCTTTTATCGCGTTGGTTGCAAGTTCTTGATTGTTTTTGCAGGTATTCGGTGACTTGTGCATCGTTTCGTACTGGATTGATACCTTGGTTCTCAAAACTGAGGGAAATACTTACACTACTTTGCTGCATCATCCTTTCCTCTTCAAGGGAAAACCAACGCAAGCTCAAGAGGTAGCACTCTCCATGACGAGGAGGGAGTAGTTCACCCTCGGGGCTGAGGGTATGTACCAATAGCTATGTGTTTGATCTCTCTCCTCTCTCTCTCTCTCTCTCTCTCTCTCGTGTTCTTGATTTGACACAATCTTGATGTACCGCGAGCTTTGCTATTATAGTTGGATCTTATGATGTTTCTCCCCCTCTACCTTCTTTTAATGGATTGAGTTTTTCCTTTGAAGTTATCTTATCGGATTGAGTCTTGAAGGATTTGAGAACACTTAATGTATGTCTTGCGTGTGATACTCGTGGTGACAGTGGGGTATTCTATTGATCCATTTGATGTATGTTTTGGTGATCAACTTGCGGGTTCCGTGACCTTGGGAATCTATGCATAGGGGTTGGCACACGTTTTCGTCTTGACTCTCAGGTAGAAACTTTGGGGCACTCTTTGAAGTTCTTTGTGTTGGTTTGAATAGATGAATCTGAGATTGTGTGATGCATATCGTATAATCATACCCACAGATAGGTGAGGTGACATTGGAGTATCTAGGTGACATTAGGGTTTTGGTTGATATGTGTCTTAAGGTGTTATTTTACTACAAACTCTAGGGTTCTTTGTGACACTTATAGGAATAGCCCAATGGATTGATCGGAAAGAATAACTTTGAGGTGGCTTCATACCCTACAATAATCTCTTCGTTTGTTCTCCGCTATTAGTGACTTTGCAGTGACTCTTTGTTGCACGTTGAGGGATATTTATATGATCCAATTATGTTATTACTGTTGAGAGAACTTGCACTAGTGAAAGTATGAACCCTATAGGCCTTGTTTCGAAGCATTGCAATACCGTTTTCGCTCACTTTTACCACTTGCTACCTTGCTGTTTTTATAATTTCAGATTACAAAAACTATATCTACCATCCATATTGCACTTGTATCACCATCTCTTCGCCGAACTAGTGCACCTATAAAATTTACCATTGTATTGGGTGTGTTGCGGACACAAGAGACTCTATGCTATTTGGTTGCAGGGTTGTTTGAGAGAGACCATCTTCATCCTACGCCTCTCATGGATTGATAAACCTTGGGTCATCCACTTGAAAGAAATTTGCTACTGTCCTACAAACCTCTACACTTGAAGGCCCAACAACGTTTACAAAAGGAAGGTTGCGTAGTGGACATCAGTGGCTTCTAACTTCGCCTCATGGAGATGGTACCGTGAACGGTTGTGACACATGCCGCTGGCGTGACGATAGGACTAGTGCAGCTCCTCTTGATCGGCCACGTCCACGTCCGGCGCGATGGCCATGCCAGCGATGAGTTGCTCCTTCACGCGGAAGTGCTCGTCGAGGAGGCGGCAGCTGTACTCCTCGTCGGCCTGCGCATGCCTGAACGTGGCCTCCCGCTCTGCCAACACCATCTCGGTGTAGTGAGAATATGCCTTGCCCATGGTGATGCTGACATGGGCCGGCGAGGACTGTGGCGCCAGCTCGTTGTCGACCGCCTCCTTTATTGGGGCATCCACATCGATGGCGTCCGTATGCTTGCCGGCCTGCTAGCCAGATGCAATGGTGGCGATCTCCTTCTTCTGGTCGGACGAGAGGCTGTCCGAAACGGCTTTGGAGCTCGATGAGGCCATGACAGGCGTGGTGCCGAGAGGAGAAAGAGAGCGGAGGAGGTCAGATGCGGCTATGGCTGGGCCAGGAGTTTAAACAACGGGCGGATGACAGGGCAACCGACGATGTGGTTAATGGTGGGCAACAGACGGACGGACGAACGAACGAGTGACGCCGAAGTAGGTTCCTCGCCATCCACACATGTCTAATGTAGGTAGGCGGACAGACGGGCTGTCGTTTAAACGCAGAGCAGTGGCATGGACCGGGAAGCTGTGCGTGTGGCGCTCTCGGCCGGCGCAACATTTCAGTACCGAAGCGACGTGAGAGGTTGCGTCCGCTCTAGGCTGGCATGAATGCGGCAGTGGCGCTCTAGAGCCGTGTTGACCGCATCAGTCGGGAAAGGGCGCGGACGAGGAAGAGGGTTTGTGTCGGCCAGGGCTATCAGACGCTTGTGTGACAGCGGTCCGGACGTGCCGCAAAGCCCACCCCTGGATTAGCTTCAGGTTTACGAAAAAGGTGATATCTAACCTGCCGAGCGAATCGATACAAAACTGTACTAGATGGTCTGGACCTTGTGGTCCGGACGGTTAAAGGATCGGCTTTGTAGATGCCCAAATGCCCAATAATCCTACACACACGGACAGCACACGGACTATTACGGGCCCTTTCCATCCATCTAAACATTGCCCTCCCTGATTTTCAGGTGGGTGGGGTCCCTCCCCTAGTCCAATAGCAATCTGCCAACTCAAACAAACCCCGTAAAACGTTTGTAAAAGTCCGTTGATGTAGCATTGCTTCCCAAATGCCCAACCGGCCACCCTATCATCGGTGCATACCAAGTCCAACACCGTACGGAGATGCGAGTACGCTGACCGTCTGGTGGACTGGTGAGGGTTGCTAGTTCGAGTGAGGACGTACTCCTTGCGCCGGGGTGGGTGGGGATGCGTACGTCCGTCCTTTCCCCGGCCTGGTCCTGAGCTGAAGGAACAGTGAGTAATAAACCACGAGCGGCACGGCGACCGCGCCCATGGGGCATGACGGGAGTTGCCGAGTTGGTAGCTAGGTCGACCATCGTACGCGGTAGGCTACACGGGAACCCGACCAACAACTGACCAAGTGCATCCGTGTCGGTCCTGCATTAGAAAGCACAAAGCGACCAGTCGTTGTCCGCGGCTGCATGCACCTGGCCGGTTTCAACGTACGCACCATATATGCTCAGATCGGTCTGCATTCACATACTGCACGTGATGCTGCGCTCCATGACCAACATCCACCTAAGACGTCGATTCATACTTCCAATCTTTCATAGGCAGAGGGGAGCTTTGATACATGACACTTGAGAATTAGCAAAGCCTTTTAAGAACGTTACAATCAGGCGTAGAATAAGGCGTGTGCCCATTTCAAATGTAACTTAACTTTTTTAAATTAATTTAATAGACAAAATATAAGCCGTGCGCCTTCAAAATCGTACCATTAAAAACTTCTTTCGAATACAAATTCAAAGGATCACACATAGGCTACAATATGTTTAATTTTGACTACGTTGCATGCCTTATTCAAAAGAATGTAGGGAGTATATACATTGTATGGGGTGGCTTGCTCTCAATCAATTGAGAAGTAACTACCTTTCTCAGTTGATTTCACAACTATGTTCGTACACATAAAGAAATGGTAACCGTGTTATTAAAACGTGTTCATCTAGTACAAAAACAAAATGTAGTATCTGCTTTTAAAGTTCACAGTTATTAGTTTTTGACATGGATCTCAACATCAAATTAATGGCGCTTGGTGTCCGAGTGATAGTTAACTGCTTCCTCCGTCTCATAATATAAAAATGCTTTTGACATTAAACTAGTGTAAAAAACGTTCTTATATTATGGAACGGAGGGAGTAACTCTCAATCGACACAGAAGTAGCAAATCTAAGTTTGCATGGTTACATTGGCACCTACAAAAACACTCCCTTCGTTCGGAATTACTTGTCGCAGAAATGGATGTATCTAGACGTATTTTAGTTTTAGATACATCCATTTCCAAGACAAGTAATTCTGAACGGAGGGAGTATATGGATACGATCCGGCGGCCAGGCATCGCAAAGCTCGATTAATTATACAGTTCTTGTCCCTTTGAGTAGCTAGAGGTCCAGGAGTGTATCACACGGAGTATATTCTTTTTGTTGATACTTGCGAGATCTCGTTGGCTTAAACTAGAAAGTTCGCATAAATGCATGTGTTAAGAGAGGCAACTAAACTAGTACCCCACCCGACCCTCGTGCACCTACGTGCATGAGGAAGTTAATTAGCCTCCCGGACGTCGCGATCAGCTGCCGCGAGCCATGACGATGTATGCATGCATTCCAAGTAGCTTTCCAACTAAAGAAAAAAAGGTCGCTGTCACCACACATTAACGACCTCCATGGCCCCAAAATAGTGTTGCCTCCAGCTCGAAAGCCCAAGATTCCTCTCTCCTCCTCACTGATTGCGTGCTTTGACCGGTCTGAAGCGGACAAAGTGCAGCGCAGGAGCAAGTGCTCTCCCTGTCCCCGTTGACACTGACAGCACGGGCGCATTGGTCGATGACGAATTGGCATGCGTCACCGCACCAACGTGCACTCTACTCTTGGCCCCGTATATATAGCAGCTCCATCGTTCCGCCCGTATCCAGAGTCCAGACCACCGGATAGATCACCAATCCAATCCACTTTCTCAGACAGACAGGCGGAGTAGTTAACACGTTGACAGGTGAAGCGTACACGTAGACATCGCCCGTCGTCGCAGCCTCGCAGGGGAAGAGAAAAGAGATGGGCTCGTGCGTCTCACGCTCGACGGCGTCGGTGGAGGGGTCCGGGCGGGCGGTGGCCACGGCGAAGGTGGTCGGCCCAGATGGCTCTTTGGCGCAGTTGGCGGCGCCCGTCATGGCGGGCGAGGCGCTGGGGGACGCCGCCCGCGTCTCGAGCTTCCTGTGCAGCGCAAACGAGCTCCGCTTCGACGCGCCCGCCCGCGCGCTGGCAGCCGAGGAGGCGCTGCAGCCTGGGTGCCTCTACTTCGCGCTGCCCATGTCTATGCTCCGCCGCCCGCTTTCCGGGCAGGAGATGGCCTCCCTCGCCGTGAAGGCCAGCTCTGCGCTCGCCGGCGCCAGCGGCAAGGGGCGGAAGGCGGCTCGGGTGGCGCCGCTCGTCGTCGCTGAGGAGAGCGCTGGAACAGAGGACGGTGGATGGAGTCACCCCGCGTATGGAAAAGACGATGCGCTCAAGACGGTGCACGGCGGTGGTGAGACGGTGGGGAAGACGAGGAAGCGAGCTGGCTCTTACGGAAGCCGCACGAGTCGCCCGCCAGGCGTGCAAAGGTTAAGCTCCATTTTGGAGGCCGATGACTAAGCCCCCCTGATGATTTTTGCAAACGGCTAATTAGTAAAGTTTTGTGCGTGGGTTAGTCTAGTTACTTAATTCAGTCCGCGCTCGATCCCCCAAGCTGAGGTGGAGATCAGTGTATATACATACTGCATATATACTACGTATTGTACACATTCTTCCTTCTAAAGTTTTCAGTTCATCCTCGCCCCTTCACTTCCATGTCAAGTGGGCCTTCTTATGGCCCGGCATGGGTAGTTTTGGGCCACCAGAGTGATGATGTTAACATGGACCTCTTCTACGAGTTGACTGCCATAGCTCCGGACAATGGTGAACCATCTTATTAAAAGGTCCACGAAATAGCACAAAGTCATAAAAGTATTATAGCTTGCAAGTGGAGCGAAAAAAGAAAAAAAATATGCTGACAATCACAACCGGTATGGCAATATGAGGGATAAGCTCCCTAGACTCATATCCTGTTATGCGACCGCCATCCGAACCCGTTGAATATAGTCCGTGCTATCATCTCCCACTGGTTGCACCCAATAACTAAAGGCTCCCTGGAGTCCATAGGAGGGAGTAAGGACCACATACGGATCCATGCGGTAGCTCTGAAGATGAAATGCAAGAAAGTTAAAGTGTGTCGTCTGTTAAATATCAAATCATTCTTACAGTTTCATATAACCCATAAAAGCGCACATATTCCAATCCGAATACGAGCCGCAGTAGTATGCTCAACCCCAGCTAACCACGTTCCAAACAAAGACTCAATGTCAGCTGAAGGATTAATGTTGAAGGCTATATGAATCGTTCTTCAAAGCAATTTGGCGAGTGGGCATTCAAGGAATAAATGTTGTATTGTTTCATCATGATCACAAAAACAACAACGTGAACTACCTACCCATCGCCTCTTGATTAAGTTATCCTTGGTGAGTATTACTTGCTTGTGGACGAACCACATAATTTTTTTGATACGTAATGGCACCTTAACCCTTCAAATATGCAACGATCTTGAGATTGGGCCAAAGTTAATTAAATCTAAATAGAAGGATTTCATTGTAAAAACCTCATTTTTAGTCAATTTCCATTGCGTTGAATCCGGGTGTTCGGAGAGTTGAACATCTATAAATTTGCCGAAGGATACCGTGTTGTTTATTTTCGCCATCTCCAAGTGCAAGAAGAACCACTAGTGCTCTTTCTACTGAAAAATGGACCAGGAACATCAATTTAAGTTCGTGCTCTTGGTCCACCACATTGCTGATTTGTTCAATCTTTGGCTCAATCTACAAGATGTTCATCTCAATGATGACACTGTGGATGCCATCCCGTGGAACAAGACTGACTCAGGTGACTACTCGACAAAGTCGGCTTACTTGGCACAGCTGGACACCATGAATATTTCAATTTTAAAGCTGATTGTTTGGAAAATTTGAATGTCGTCGAAGCATAGATTCTTTGCCTATCATATTCATTAGGACTGCATATGGGCAACCGGCTGGCTGGCTCAAGAGACATGGGTGGCGCTTGTGCCAGCTATGCAAAAGGGAGCAGGAGTCTGCTGCACATCTTCTTTTCAAATGGTGGATTTTCTTGATGCATCTGACATGAGACTAAAGCTTGGTTTGTCCTCGACGATGTTCACACCGACGAGTGGTGCCATTTCAATTTGATCATGGAGTCTTGGAGTTTTGTGATCAAAGCCATCAGTTCCATTAGGAAAGGGATTGCATCCTTTGTGATGCCTGTATATTGAGAAATTTAGTATGAGCGGAATGCGAGAGTATTCAAAAGCACTTCTATGATGTCGAGTATCATCACTCGGAAGATCAAAGAGGAAGCCAATATGTGGAGTTTGGCGGGAGTGAGGCAATTGAGTTTGATCATGCCACGAGAGTAGGCCTATGTGTAAATAGTTGTAAAACTCTTCTTAGTTAATACGATGAGGCGGAGTTTTGCCCTCATTTTCCAGAAAAGAAAAGATAGCAACCAAGGAAGACGAGAAGCAATATAGATCCCTAGACTATTGTCACCTCTCCCACTCACCTCCCCTGCAACTTCAAACCCCCAATCACCTTCCCTTTGTCACTTCACTCCCCAAACCCCTCTTCCTTATGTCTCTATAATATCCTTCAATAAATTTCAAAATTCAAATTCACATCGTCGTGCTAAGTCTAGCAATGCCACCCCTACCCCTTTCTCCCCCACTCACTTTGTTCTTTCTCGTTGTGTATTTTTATTTCCCTCACCCCCTTCAATCCTAGTTATAGGGTAATTTAATATATACAAATCCTTGCCTCGTTTTGACACATAAGGTAGAGTTTAACTTACAGAACTATTGGTCCAACAGTCAATAGAAACAAAAGATACTCTCAGGTCAACGACAAACTTTATTATTTTGTCCCACAACCGCCCAATTAGGTGCCTAAACCTCAATGCACGCGAAGATTATGGATGTTTGGAAATACCCTATGCTCGTTCTGTATTTACCTTGAGACTATCATGCACAACGATGTTGTGGTTATTTTCCAGCCTGGTGGATCATGGGCCACAAGCAAAGGACAATCTTTCGCACATACCACCCCTTTCCAAGCAACAGGATAAGAGAGAATTCCTCATTTAACACTGTCTTAATTTTTTCCCTATTTGACATTGAAAATATTTGTCTTCCTTATCTAACATCAAGGTTAAATTTTATGCCCTTTATAGCACTTTCATCCATTTTAAGTCTTAGGCCCTGTTTGGTTCATAAGTTCTAGGACATTTTTTAGTCCCAACTTATAAGTCCCAAGTCCCTAAAAAGTATCTACCTGTTTGGTTCCTGGGACTTATAAGTCCCTATAAGATCATATTACAACAATAAGTCCCTATAAGACTTCTATAAGACTCTCCTGTTTGGTTTAGATGGGACTTATAGAGACATTTTTAAATCCTAAACCAATAAGTCCCTGGAAACAAACACCCTCTTAGCGGTGCTAAATGACAAGTGAAAAAACCCTTTTGCCCCTTATGTGATTTGTGACCAAAATTTCAATACATGCATACATGCATGATTAGCCCGGTGTATTGAGTGTATACGCATATAAAACGGCACACGAATACCCAAATACGCATGTGTAGACGGTATGGTGCGGGCATATGTGAGGCAAAGCTAATTGGCTTAGTTTACATGCAGCAACCCGTCAGAAAAAAGTTTACATGCAGCAATAGTCCATCAAGAGGTAGCATGTACGAGCACATGCATATACTAGCTTCATGACCAATCGTGCACATATACTTAACCTGCCGTTAAAGCTCGTCGCGGATATAAAAAAGAACGAAACGCGACCCTGCTGGCCCGTGCGCTGATCCTCGCCGCTGCGTTCCAACGCAGCACTGGCCCTACTCGCCTCACAGTGCCACTGCTCCACCGGCCGCCTGCCGCCGGCTGCGCGCCACGCCACAGAAAGCTCCATGCATAGCCGTAGGCACATCCCGTCCCGTTGCCGCAGCTGAAGTCGCCGTAGCCCAGGTCGCGGAGGTGGGCACTGGATCCCAGGACCCTACACGTCGCTGCAACCCAAGCCGCTATCGAGTGAGCCGCACACAGCAAGGTTTCTTCGACTCACGTCACTAAGCCGGTTTAGTAGACTAGTTTTCCTTTTAGGGAGAGAATAAACAGTTGCGGCAATATCTTTTGAACATCGGTCATCCGCACAAGTCAAGTAATATAATAGTATTACATTACTTGTACTAGCTCTAGTACAAATTTGTATTAAGCTCAAGACACTTATTTTGGGACGGAGGGAGTAGAATTTATCTCGGCCCCCTTCTTCGTCATATTCCTCCTTCTCCTTCCCATTTTCCTTTCTCTAGTGTCGTGAAAATATCACGTCAGATGTCCTAGCAGAAGGACTTAGTCATGAAGCCATCACAACGAGGTTAGCCTGAAGGGGTTAAACCGGACAAGGGACACGAGAGTTATACTAGTTCGCCCCCTTCGATGAAGGTAAAAGCCTACGTCTAGTTGTGATGGGATTATTAGGATTTCGATGACCAGGGAGCAAATACGCTTGCCTGGGTCTCGAGTTGTTGTCTGTTGTCCTTGAACCGCCGCCGGGTCGTCCCTTTATATACACAGGTTGACGCCCGGCAGGTCTACAGAGTCCTGAGACCGACTCATACAAGTGTTCGGCTCGGTCTCTCCCTTTCCCTAACTTACAATACAAGTAAACAATTATGGCGCTTTACACTACGGGCCCTAATCCGCCTCCGGGCTCTGGGCCTTTAAACTTTATCCGTAAAGCGCCATCTTCTTGTCTTCATGGGCTTCAGTATAGCTGAGTGTGAACCGGCCCTCACAGGCGGTTTATACTCAGTGGTTATATCCTCAACATTAGGCCCCAGATTGATTTGAACCTGTTCATGTCAATCTTCAACCCTTATGAAAATTCCACGAACATCTTGTAATGATTCTCCGTAAACCGCCATGTTGTCTTCTCCCTGTAAACCTTGGTGAACCGCCATGACGTCACCTTCTGTCACTGCAGTAAATCGTCATGATGTCATCTCTGCATAAAAAGATTCCCTTCATTTATTACTTCCGAAGATCGAGGCGACAACTGCATCCTCTTTTGCCGCCTCAGGCCCCTCGATTTTTGCGTCGGCCATTTTATCCTCTTGCCTTTATAAATAGGGTCGGGGGGTCTTTCCATTTTCCCCCCTTTCCTCTCATCTTCCTCCTCGTGACCCGAAGAGCTCGAGCGCCGCCGCCGCCGTCGATCCTCGAATCTGCACCGACCAGGCCGCTGCATCACCCTGTTCGTACCAGAGCTCTCTGCGATACTCCTCCGCTGCGGCGTGGCCCTGGTAAGCTTCCTTCCCTTAACCCTAGATCTCCATTAGTGTTTCATGTTCTTCCCTGTTCATCGGCGTTCGTCAATATCGGTCCCCTTTTCCCTTGGCATCTCTACTGCATCTTAGCTAGGCCCGATTGTTTTCTTTTGTGGCTAGATCCATAACCTTAGTCTACCGCACCACAGCATCTTGCTGTTCCTTGGAAAAAACTCTATCTGGACCTTCTCCGTTCTTCTTAGCGCCATTCTAGGGCTCAGAAATTTTTTCTTTACTGATCCATGGTAGATCCAAAATTATACTGCCATATTGTGAAACCTGTTTCTGCAAACACTTAGTAAATTTCATCTCTGCCTCTTCTGTTTAAGGGCGGTTTAACCTTTAGCAGTTGATAATCCGCCATATGCCATTAGCCCTCACTTAAATCGCCATCTTGATTTGAGTACTAATTTCCGGTTTAACTCACATATATGCCTTGATCAAATTCCCCAGTTTAACACCGATTAGCGCACATCAACCTGCAATCGTAAACCGTCCTTCACTTTTCTTTTACAGATTGTTGTCCAAAATGGCCAAGCAATTCGCCGCTTGCAACTGGGTTCCTTCCCGGATCACGGAAACGCAAATCAACGGATATGTTCTGACTGGTGCTTTAGCCTCGAAAAATGTCCTCCATTGGCGAGTCCCTGGTCCCGAGTGCCCTCCACGAACCTCAAGATGGAGAAGTGATCGTGTTCATGCAACATCTAACCCGGGATTCAGCCCTCCGGATCAAAGTTTTTCCGGGATGTACTTTCCAGCTTCCAACTCCATCCTCAGGATATTGGACCAAATTCTGTGTCCAACATATGCAACTTCCAAGTGTTCTGTGAAGTTTACCTTCAAGAAGAACCAACTGTTGATCTCTTCCGGGATTTCTTCCACTTAAACCGCCGAACTGAGTTCTCTGACGGCCCCAATACTGAACTTGGTGGTGTGTTGATTCAAAAAAGGAAAGAAGTTGATTTTCCTCATGCCAAACTTCACAGCCATCCTAAAGACTGGGACCAAACATGGTTTTATTGTCAGAACACTGCCCCTGCTGGAGAAAATCCTTTGCCGGGCTACCGCGCTCACCGGCTTAGCAATGGCCACCCGTTACCTCAACGATTAACTGCCAAAGAATGACAAGCTTATGCACCTCAACTCGCCAAGCTCCGGGCTCTCCTTGCCAACGGTTTGACTGGTGTTGATCTCGTCTGCTGTTGGGTTTCGTGGTGTATCCTACCTTTAAGCCACCGCTCCGGATTGATGTATGAATATACCGGCGACGCCAAGGATCCTCAACGGTTTAACGAAATAGAGATGACTGATGATGAAGTCACTGAAAGTGTGAAGAAGATGCTTGACGAACCGATCGCCGCATGCAGCCAAATTGGGATGCGCCCCTTTTATGCCTCCAACAAACCGCCAGCTGTAAAAACTTTAACCTTGGTACTTTTTTGATCCATCTCCGCTATAACACTGATATAATAATCCTTTGTTTAATTTTGCAGGCCAATAGCTCTTTCTGGAGAAGGAAAACTCAAGATAAACCGGCCAGGGCTCCTCGTGCCAAGAGCAAAGTCATAAAGCGACCAGCCAAGAACAAAACCGGTGAGTCTGCTGATCTGCTCGAAGATATTGAAAACTCAGACCAAGAGGTAGCACTTGACTCCCTTGGCTTATTTTTCGTACACCTTATTGACAGTGACTATTATCAGGATGACGCGGAAGCTAGTCGCGCTGATCATGTTGAGGTAATCTCCCTTTCCTCCGATTCAGGTCATGTGCCGGTTCAAAAAATTTGCCGTGCAGTTTGGAAAGTAAAATGCTCTCACCCTCTTGCTTATTTGGGTCCAAAATTTGCTTTGAAGACACAGCAAGATGAAGGCCGTCGCACAACCCGGCATAGCGGCCAACAGGTCACTTCCTCCGGTTTACCGGACACTCCACCCCGGAAACGTCGTCCAGAGGTCTCTTCCTCTCTTAATAATCCTTAATCCGACCGATTCAAATTATCAGGTAACTTCTAATTCATCTGCCGACTCATCGACCACACAATTGCCTCCCCTCAAGACCGTCGCTGGGTAAGTATTGCCTTTCAGCTTTTTTCTTCATACGTCGGTTTACCATACTAATCCTTGCTTTGATATTGTAGAGCCAAGGCCCGTCCGAGCAAAAAAGCCAAGACCAGTAGCACCACTTATGAAGTTGAACCGGAGAAGACTCCAGAAGATGCCGGTAGAGACACTGATGTTGTCATGGATGACTCTGCCCCACAGGATCCAGCCACTGATGCTAATCCACCGGGAGCTGACCCGCCACGCATGTTGATCCATCAACTCCGCGTACTACGCCTCCAAGCCCAGCCGACCCGCCGTGTCCAAATTGCTAATCCGCCAAGCCCAGCTGTTAATCCGCCGAGCCCAGCCAGGGATATTGTCAATCCGCCGAGCCCGTCAAAAGGTAGCGATGATGATGTTATTATCACCGGTACTGGTCATACTGCCCCAGGCAATCCGGTTGCCTTATCGAAGCATACTGCCAAGGAGGAATTTGCTGCAATGGGCAAGGGGATAGGGAAGACAGATTTGTCGAGCTATGCTAATCTTTCTGCCCAGGAGCTTCATTCCGGATTCCTGAACCGCCTATACACAAGCCGAGATTATGAAGCCGGTTTGGTGAATATGATGAAAGAGCACTATGAGGTAATCTTCCAAACACCTTCGTCCTTGTTTTGTATATTCACTGCATTGTAGCCCCAACGGCCGGTTTGTCTCTTGAAGACAAACCGAGACTTCTATGTTCCATACTGCAGTTTATTAATTCCCTTGTCTGTGTACTTTCTGATCAAACACACATTAGCCCCCAAGTGCCAAGATGTAAAACTTGTACGATCCTTGGGACTTCAAACAATCAGTAGTAAAGAAGCAATCCACATTAGCCCCCCAGTGCCAAGTGTATAACTGGTTATATGCTTGGGACTTTTTGATAAAAATATAACATACTCCTTCTCTGGCTGTGGCAGGCTGATATAAATCACCAAGGTTCTCAAATTGCTGATCTTCAAGAGAATATCAAGTCCCAACAAACAGAAACTTCCAATGTTAAAGAAGAGCTGAAAAGCGCTTTAACAGCTATGGAACAATTGAAGGACAGCTTCAAGACTGAGCGTGCTAACTGGGAAACTGAAAAGACTGCATTCTTTGAAGCGAAATTTGAAGGCAGCGGAGTCAGCTCTTAAACCGGTGGCAGAAGAGCTAACTGGGTTGAAGCGCCAAGTAAACGCCATGACCTCTGCAATTTTTGGTAAATACTCTTGCCAAGACTGCTTAAATAATCATTTTTGCAATTGCCGGTTTAACATCAAAATCTTAAACCGTTATAGGTAGCCGTGTTGCTCATCTGGGCTCTAACATGCGGGTGAAGCTGAAGGCAGCATATACTTTGATAGAGCAGCTGTATACCGGTGCCCAACGGGTTATCTGTGCAGCCTCATACAACAAACCGGCCCCAACATTGATCAAGGACACTCTAGCAAGGTTATCCATGACACCGGCGCAGATAGAAGAGATGAAGCGATCCGCTGCCAGGGCTGGCGCTTTGTTGGCACTTACCCAGTTGATATTGCCAAGGGCTTTCCTGGTGAACAAGAAAACGGGGAAGAATTTGATAATGAAGCCCTCAAAGTCCTGACAAAGGAGATGCGTCCTCTGGTAAGTCAATTGGCGGAAGAGGCTAATTTGACTGTTCATCGGTCCTTCTATGATGCCAACAACCAACGGATTGACACTGCTGTGAAGGAAGTGCAAAATCTTATCCCGCCAATCCGTAAGCACACTTACCCTCCTGACGTTGATCCGTCCGAACTTATAAGTGAAGAAGCTATCTTTCAAGCTTTAACCCGGATTGACTGGACCACCGTTGACTTCCAGCCACTTGATGGGGAGGAGGAGGCTGAACCGACACTAGAAGATCCATCAACCTCTCGTCAACCCCGCAATGAGTCTTAAATCGGCAACTGAGTTGATAGGCACAGATTGTGTTTTGTGTAAAAAACAATTGCTTATTTTGGGCCTTAAAGCGCCTTGTAATAGGCTAGTTGAAATACTTTGATCTGCTGCCATCATGCACTGGGATATAACTGTTTGATCCGCCATGATAATTTCAGTGCTGGCTTATATACCTTCATAATATTATGCAATCCCTGTGTCTGCATAAAAAAGATCTGTCCGGGCGGTTTACCGCCGGACGGGTCAAAATGCCCAACACACAACCTGGTAGACAACCATGGTTGCAAAAAATAGTCAAAAATAGATCATACATGTGATATGAAATTATTCTGTTGGTTTACCAACATTGATTGTAGTAAGGGTGAATACCCAACTTCCACCATGCAGTGCTGGTATGAAGTAGAACCGGGTTGTGATGAACATCAGATGATTATACTAGCGACAGGTAGTCAAAGCCAGACCGGTTTGAAAGATGCCGGTTCACCATTAATTATATGCTTTAACAGATAATAACTGTAAGCCGCACCGGGTTAAGGAACACCGGGTCGAGATGGAGGCATATAGCCGGGACAGATCAAGAGATGTCGGCTTACCTTAAAAGGTGATCAAATAAGGATAAAAAATTGCAAAGACAAACAAATAAAAACTTATAGTCGAGGCTTTTCGAGGGCTGCCAGGCCCAAATTCAAGGCTTTTCGTGAACTGCCAGGCCGCTGAGTTAAACCATTTGACAAATCCTTTTAAGATGGGCCTCCAACTAACCAATCGTCGTTTTAACTTTGACAAGTTCAGGGTCTCAATGACAGTAACTTGTCAAACGTTAGGCGGGTCGTGCCAGGATTACCTGGATAGGAGTGGCTTACTTGATGAAGGCAGGTTAACCCGGGGTTTTAGGTGAATAAACCAGGCTTCCAAGCCATGGGTCGATACCCGATTACAAGGGTCCTTTCAAACTCTTTGTTACTTTACACAAAGAGCCCCCAAGTAACTTTGTGAGTTGTGCTCAATGGGTGCCTATGTTTGAGTCATGCTTTTAGCGACAGAACTCTCTTTGGCTCCTTGGGTGTGAAGCTCCCAAGTTGTATGATGGCATGATAGCCTGTTTAATGGACAAATCGGATCATCGCTTTGAAAGCAGAAGCCCCCTTGCAACCAAGAAATATTGGAAGAACGACAGAGGCCCTGCTTGTAGCAAGGATGCCGGTTTATTATGTTGAACATAATATATACATTGTCATAATATGTACATAGTGAGAGCCTATGGCTCAGGTGTAGTAAGACCGAAGGAGAGCTATGTTCCACGGCCGCCGGGTCTCCTCCTCAGAACTGCGTGAGTCTTCTCGAACGTCAATGAGGTAGTATGATCCGTTGTGCAGATTCTTGCTGACCACAAAGGGCCCTTCCCAAGGTGGGGATAACTTGTGCATGTCGGTTCGATCCTGGATGAGCCAGAGCACTAAATCGCCTTCTTGAAAGGTTCTTGTTTTAACCCGGCGGCTGTGATAACGCGACAGGTCTTGCTGGCAAATCGCCGAACGAGCCAAAGCCATATCCCGCTTCTCATCTAACAGGTCCAATGCTTCTTGACGTGCTTGCTCGTTGTCTGCTTCTTGACGTGCGAGTCATGACGAATATCACTGGGGAGTACCGCCTCTGCTCCGTAAACCATGAAGAAAGGCGTATAATCTGTAGACCAGTTTGCGGTGGTGTTTATGCTCCATAATACAGACGGTAGCTCTTCCACCCAAAGAACCCAAGGCCCGCTTCAAGGGGACCATAAGCCGGGGCTTTATACCCTTTAAAATTTCCTGATTAGCTCGCTCGGCTTGACCATTAGATTGGGGATGAGCCACAAACGCTACATCAAGCCAGATGTGCTCTCGTTGACAAAAATCTTCTATCTCGCTGAGGGAGTCCTGGACTAGGGGGTGTCCGGATAGCCGAACTATCATCTTTGGCCGGACTCCTAGACTATGAAGATACAAGATTGAAGACTTCGTCCCGTGTCCGGATGGGACTTTCCTTGGCGTGGAAGGCAAGCTTGGCGATACGGATATGTAGATCTCCTACCATTGTAACCGACTACGTGTAACCCTAACCCTAATCGGTGTCTATATAAACCGAAGGGTTTTAGTCCGTGGGGCGAACAACAATCATACCATAGGCTAGCTTCTAGGGTTTAGCCTCTACGATCTCGTGGTAGATCTACTCTTATACTACCCATATCATCAATATTAATCAAGCAGAGTAGGGTATTACCTCCATTGAGAGGGCCCGAACCTGGGTAAAACATCATGTCCCTTGTCTCCTGTTACCATCCGCCTAGACGCACGATTCGGGACCCCCTACCCAAGATCCGCGGTTTTGACACCGACATTGGTGCTTTCATTGAGAGTTCCTACGTATGTCGTCACCGATAGGCCCGATGGCTCCTTCGATCATCAACAACGACGCAGTCCGGTGGTGAGACTTTTCTCCCGGACAAATCTTCAGATTCGGCGGCTTTGCTGCTGCGGGCCAATTAAACAGCCATCTGGAAGCAGATCGAAAGCTTCGCCCGCCATCGTGACAGATTTGGAAAGCTTGAACTATACGGCCGATGTCCGCGGAGACTTGATCTTCGACGGATTCGAGCCACCGATCAGCGTGCCGCATTGTCTCGATGGGTACGATCTAGCTCTGCCGAGCAAAGGTTGCCACGAGGCCGCACGGCTGCCGCTCCGACCCTTAATCCGGAGCCGGTTCCCTCGATCGAGGACGAGTGGTTGGACACCGCCTCGGGGGCTACGATCTCAACGGCGATTGCACCGAACTCCATCCCTGTCCTTTGTGAAGACTGTGACTCCAAGGTGCCAGACTCCTCTCCGGACTCCGAACCCTCCGCGCCCCTGCCAATCGAATCCGATCGGGTCCCGGTCATGGAGTTCATCGCGGACATCTTCGGCACTTCGCCCTTTGGCGACATCCTGAATTCACTAAAGTCTCTCTCTTTATCTGGAGAGCCCTGGCCGGACTACGGTCAGGGAGGTTGGGACGACGAAGAAATTCAACGCCCACCCACCACCCACTTTGTAGCCACTGTCGATGATTTAATCGACATGCTCGACTTGGACTCCGAAGACATTGACGGTATGGACGACGATGCTGGAGACGACCAAGAACCAGCGCCTATAGGGCACTGGAAGGCCACCTCATCATACGACATATACATGGTGGACATCCCCAAAGATGGGAACGATGATGGAACAGCGGAGGATGACCCCTCCAAGAAACAACCCAAGCGCCGACGTCAGCGGCGCCGCTCTAAATCCCGCCACAGTAAAAACAGCGATTCCGGCACGGGAGACAATAATACCCCGGACAGTGCCGAAGACGACCCCCTCCAGCAGGACTCAGCGCAGGAGGAGGGAGAAGCAAGTCCGCACGACAGTGCGGCAGAAAGAGAGGTAGAGGACGATCATTATGCGCCTCCCTCCGAAGATGAGGCAAGCCTCGACAACGACGAATTTGTCATGCCTGAGGATCCCGCCGAACAGGACTGTTTCAAACGCAGGCTTATGGCCACGGCAAGCAACCTCAAGAAAAATCAGCAACATCTTAGAGCTGACCAAGACCTGCTAGCTGACAGATGGACTGAAGTCCTTGCAGCCAAGAGTATGAACTCGAACGCCCTCCAAAAGCTACCCCAAACGCAGGCCGTTGCCTCGATTAGAGGAGGAAGCACCCAAGTCACCAACAAGACGACATGGCAGACCCGGCCACCCGTGGCGCGACAGAGAAGCCACTCGGCCCTCCGCTCAAGCCACGCCCCGACGCCGCTAAAAAAGTTCCAAGGCACGGGAAAACGCGCCGGACTTGCGAGATATATTGGAGGATAAGGCAAAACATACAAGATCGATCTACGGATCGCGTGGGCGCCCCACGACTCAGGATGATTACTGTCACGCCGGATACAGCAAACCCGGTCGGGCCGAACACAATAGACAAAGCTCATATGAGCTACGTTGTGATATAGCCCAATACAGAGGCGCCGCACACCCACTATGCTTCACAGATGAAGTAATGGATCATCAAATCCCCGAGGGCTTCAAACCCGTAAACATCGAATCATACGATGGTACCACAGATCCAATGATGCGGATCGAGGACTATCTCCTCCATATCCACATGGCCCGCGGTGATGATCTACATGCCATCAAATACCTCCCACTCAAGCTTAAAGAACCAGCTCGGCATTGGCTCAACAGCTTGCCAACAGAGTCAATCAGTTGTTGGGAAGACCTGGAAGCCGCATTCCTTGAAAACTTCCAGGGCACATATGTGCGACCACCAGACGCCGATGACCTTAGCCATATAATTCAGCAGCCACAAGAATCGGCCAGACAATTCTGGACGCGGTTCCTAACAAAGAAAAAACAGATCGTCGACTGTCCGGATGCAGAGGCGCTAGCAGCCTTCAAACACAACATCCGTGACGAGTGGCTAGCCCGGCACCTAGGACAGGAAAAGCCGAAATCCATGGCAGCCCTCACCACACTCATGACACGCTTTTGCGCGGGAGAGGACCGCAGGCTAGCTCGAAGCAACAACTTGGCCAAACACCCTGGTAGTTCGGATACCAATGACAGCAATGGCAGGTCGCGTCGCAACAAGCATAAACGCCGCATTAACGGTGATAATGCTGAAGATACGGCAGTAAATGCCGGATTCAGAGGCTCTAAACCCGGTCAGCGGAAGAAGCCATTCAAAAGAAATATCCAGGGCCCGTCCAACTTGGACCGAATACTCGATCGCTTGTGCCAGATACATGGCACCCCCTGAAAGAACATGCGGTTCCCCCATGTTTGGTTTTGGTAATTGATGACAATCTCTATGGACTAATGGTTGCCTTGAGTTATATTTGAAGGGTTTGTCCATAGGCTTTTCTTGGAGTCCATTTGTTGGTTTCAAGGAGAGTTTGTGATGATCATGGTGCTATTAAGGAATTATCCAAAGACCGGTCATGTGAGTGTTGAGCTTATTGCAAGCATGTCTTGAAGAATAAGATTGTGTGATCATTCATGTCCACCTTCAAGACATCATCCAAATGAAGAGAATTGGAAAGATTCAACACACAAAGCGCACAAGATGTACCGAGGGATCAAGTGATCCCATGGTATGGTAAGCATTGTCCATTACGCTTTGTGTGCTAACCCATGGTCTACCTGAGAGTTCTTTGTGGGGTTAGGTATGTTTCCATGGTCTTTGCGTCAAGAGGAAGATCCCATACAACCCATGGAGGATGACATCAAGTGGTGATCGTCATCAAGTTTGCTGTGTGCAAGTTCAAGTGGAGCAACATGAAGAGTGGCTCACCCATAATGGAGTATGGGGGAGCAATCAAGTTTGAATCTTGCCATCCATTGTGGTGTCAATGGACTTGTGAAGATGTCTTTGAAGAGTCGCTCACCCATAGTGGACTATGGGGAGCAATCATCTAGTCTTCATCGAGCCAACGCAATCAAGAAAGGTGGTCCAACTTGAGGGAGTCAAGATCGTCTTCATCTAGCTCAACTGGACCATGTGCAAGGCAAAGGTTTGCCCTTGATAGGTTTTCTATTTTACCGGTCTCGTGGTGGTAGTTGGGAGACCGGGTTATAGGATCGTTTGTCGTACTATCAAGGGGGGCTCTCAAGTTGGTAGCTTGATCGTATCATTAGTAGAGAGCTCAAACCATTGCATCCTTGCATCATCTTTTTGGTTCTTGTTTGGTTCTTCTCCTTGTGAGATTTGGAGCTTATGGTCATTTTTATGACAAGCTCGAGTTCATCGAAAACGGAGTTCGCATGCGTCTTCTATGATGTTTTCGGTGTTGGAGGTTTTACGGTCTTATCAAAGGAAGGGTTCTCACCATTTTCTTATGGGCCTTTTCTCATTTGCTTCTTATTGTTTTTTCTATCAAGAATGTATTAGCCCTTGTTGCTAGCTTTCCAACAAACTTGGTTTCATCGAATTCGGAGCTCATATGCGAAAGTTGTGGCTGTTTTGATATTGCCTGTTTTACATAGAGAGGTTGTACCGCCCCGTAGAGAGGTTGTACCGGTTGACCGGTACAATCGGTGTTTGGAGCGGTTGTACCGCTCCAGAATTGGTCCGGAGGTTGTTCCGGCTATGTACCGCTCTACCACCGGACTGGTTTCTATTTTGGAGCGGTTCTTGGGCGGTTGTTGACCGGTTTAACCGGTTTAAACGGTACTACCGGTTCCCCAGGCTGTTGTACCGCTTAGAGCTTTTCCCTGGTTGGTTTTTCCTCTGCTTTGGCCGGTTGTACCGGTTCGTGCACCGGTTGTACCGGTCCTACAGCTTTCTGCACATAACGGGCAGATTCGTGGGGACCTATTTAAGGGGGTCTTCTTCCCCAATGGTTCCCCATCCCTTGAGCTTGTTTTTGCCCCCATTGTTGACCTTCCTTGAGCTTGCTACTCTCAATCCCTCCATGGATTCTTGCTAGTTTTTGAGGGAAAAGAGAGGGGAGATCTAGATCCACATTTCCACCAATCACTTTCTCCTCTATGTGAGGGGAACCCCTTGGATCTAGTTCTTGGAGTTCTTGGTGTTCTCCTTCATGTTCTTGCTCTCATTTTCCTCCCTAGCATTAGTTGCTTTGGTGGGATTTGAGAGATAAGGACTTGGGCACTCTGTGTGCCCTTGCCATTGCATTTGTGCATCGGTTTGAGTTCTCCACGGTGATACGTGGAAGTTACAAGTTGTGAAGCTTATTACTCTTGGGTGCTTGGTGCCCTTGAGCTTGTTCCTCTTGTGTGCTTGGTCGCCCTAGTCTGTTGGTGGTGTTAGGAGATCAATCATTGTGGTGTAAAGCTCCGACAAGCGTCGGGTCTCCAATTAGGTTGTGGAGATCGCCCGAGCAATTTGATGGTACGGTGACCGCCCCAAGGGTTGCCAAAGTGTCTGGGTTCGGTGACCGCCCCAAGGGTCGCCATTTATGCGGGTTCGGTGACCGCCCTCAAGGGTCCCTTAGTGGAATCACGGCATCTTGCATTGTGCGAGGGCGTGAGGAGATTCTGGTGGCCCTAGTGGCTTCTTGGGGGAGCATTGTGCCTCCACACCGCTCCAAGCGGAGATTAGCATCCGCAAGGGTGTGAACTTGGGATACATCGTCGTCTCCGTGTCTCGGTTATCTCTTACCGAGCCCTTTACTTATGCACTTTACTTTGTGATAGCCATATTGTTCTTTGTCATATATCTTGCTATCAAATAGTTGCTTATATTTCTTAGCATAAGTTGTTGGTGCACATAGGTGAGCCTAGTTGTTTTAGGTTTTGTGCTTGACAAATTAACCGCTAGGTTTATTCCGCATTTGTTCAAGCCTAAACCGTAATTATTTTAAAACGCCTATTCACCCCCCCCTCTCGGCGACATCCTCGATCTTTCAATTGGTATCGAGCCTCGTCTCTCTTTATTAGGCTTTACCGCCTAGAGAGTAAAGATGTCGACTAGAGGATTAGGATTCTCTGACACTCTTAGTTTCGATGGCACAAATTTTGATGTTTGGGTAATTCGCATGCTTAATCTCTTTAGGGTCATGGACCCAAATTTAGAGCGAATTGTAGATATGGGTTTTTCTCCTCGAAAGGATCCCCAAAGATTATCTTTCGAGGATGAGAAAAACTCTTATCTCAATGCTCAAGCTTCTAATGTGCTTTTTTATGCTTTGAGCAATGTAGTTTTATTTCAACTCATGCCGTTCCGAGATACTCATGAGTTGTGGACGAAGCTTAAAGATAAATATGGTGTGTCCAAGATTTGTGGGGATGATTGTTCTCCCTCCACCTCCGGTCGTATAGTCTTCTCAACTTCTTCTACTTCACCTACATGTGGTTTGCCACAAGGTAATGATATGGTGAGTAGTGTTGGTCATTGCAATGATGATAGTATGCTTATTGTGGATGATCCTTCATCACTATATTATTGCAATGCTCCTTCTTTGGGCTTTAACACTTTGAGCACTCCAAATGTTTCACATGCTTGTGTTGATAGTCCTTGCATATCATGTAGAAATTGCTTGACTAAATCTCATGATGATATGCTTGCTATGTCTTGTTGCCATGATAAAAATGCATCTATTTTCTCGAATTGTTGTGCTAACAATGTAGAGGAAACCCAACACTCCATGGAACAAGATGTGGTGTTTAATGGTGCCTCAAGGGATCCTACACCATCATCTATTGCTTTTTGCCTTATGGCTAAGGCGTCAAAGGTATCTCCTACTTTGTACCCCAATATGTCTCTTGATGATGATGTTGATACTAATGATGATGAGGATAATGATGAAGAGAATGATAATAATGTTGCCTCCTTAAAAACTAAGGGGGAAATGATTTTTAAAGCTCTTCATAAAAATAAAATTGCTCGTTCCAACTTCATGGAAATAATGTCCATTGCGATTGATGGCAAGAAATACATTGAGGAGTTGGAATCTCATCTAGAGGAGCATGAGGCCACCATTGAGAAAATGGAAGCTCATGGGCGTGATTACCCAGATGAGATCATGGAGCTATCTCAAGCTCTTGAACATGAACAAACCACCTCCGAATCTCTTGAGGAGACCTTTGCTCTAGAATTATCTAGAGTGAGGGAATCTCATGATAGAGCTCTTGGGGTGGCCAACGATTTCAAAACTAAAAATGCTAAGCTTGAAGTTTCTCATGCTAGACTCCTTGAGGATTTTGAGCACCTCGAAAATGGCTCAAGGGTCATCAAGGGTGAGCTCATCAAACTCACTGAGTCTCATGCCCAACTTGAAGCTTCTTATTTAAAAGAGCTTGCCAAGTTGCCTTCTCCTCTTGTTGTTAATGATGATGCTTGTGCTACTAATTCTATTACTTGTGAAGCATCCATTTTGAAGGAGAATGTTGAGCTACGGGCTCAACATGAGGTGCTATCTAGCAATTATGGGAAATTGGAAGAAAGTCATGAAAAGCTCTCAAGCTCTCATGATGATCTTCTAGTATCCCATAGTGTGCTAAAGATAGCTCATGAGGCCATGATTGCTAAGGTAACATCTAGTGAGCCTCATGTGGGTACTAGCACTACTTCTAGTCAAAATAGTATATTGCCATGTGCTAGTCCTTGTAATTCATCTACTCACAATGTTGGTACATCTTGTGATGAATTGCTTTCCTTGCCTTGTTTCTCTAACGATGAAGCTTATACTTCCTCTAGTACTTGTGTTGAGACTAACCGTGTAGAGGAAATCAAAGAGCTCAAGGCCCAAGTCACTTCTTTGAAGAAAGACTTGGAAAAGTGTCATGAAGGGAAATCCACACTCAACAATATCTTGAGTGTGCAAAAATCCCCCAATGACAAAGGTGGACTTGGATTCAACTCCAATAAGAAGAAGAAGTCCAAGATGAACAAAAGGAAGGGCCAAGAACAAGTCAAGAATTCGGCCAAGATTGTTTGCTTCAAGTGCAAAGTAGAAGGGCATCATGTTAGATCTTTCCCATTGAAGAAGAAGGCCATTAGTGTCAGGCAACAAGGGAAGAGGGCACAAGTTCAATCACATGCTCAACCTCAAGTTGAAGAAAGGCCTCTTCCCAAGAAGACTCAAGTTAATGCTTCTCAAGTTGAGAAATCAAGTGAGAAGAAAGTGAAGAGTAGATGTTGCTACCTATGCCGTGAGAAAGGTCACCTCGCTTCTTCATGCACTAGTGGTAACTTATCCAACCCAATTATTATTGATGATGTCTATTCTCTTGGGAAGGATAAGGTTGGCAATGTGGTTGCCAAGTTTGTTGGTACTCAAAGTGGTTTGAAGCAAAGAACCATTTGGGTAGCCAAGCCTATTGTGACTAACCTCTTAGGACCCAACTTGGTTGGGGACCAACTAGCTCAAACTTGATCAATAGGTGTTGTTGGAGGTCATTGGAGACTTGGCTACATTATGAAGATTTAAGGGGTCCTCATCATTCATATTGTGTCAAGCCAAGTCATTCGGATTATCTTTCTATCATATATCCAATGTTCCTCCTTGCGGTAACTCATGCTTAAATTGCTTACATTAAAAGTTACTTGTCCCTTAGCATGTTATGGTTTTGTATCTTGCATGTGCTTGTATATGTTGTGCTTCCAAATTGCTTATCTTGAGAAATCAAGTATGTGCATGTTGGTTTGCACATCATGTACATGTGTGTTGTGTGTTGAGCCTTTTTGCATCTTGTTTATTTCTTAGTTGGCTCTTGTGAGATATTAATGGAATATCACATTATGGGGAGTGATGTGCTTTGTGCACCTCACAATCCTATAAATGTGTGTACATGAGTAATACCATCTAGTATTGATATTTCAAGATTATCTAGTCTCTAGGTGGTATATCTCTCATGAGAAATTCAAATTCTAAATGTTCCATTAATTATCTCTTGTTGGATCCTTTTAATTGCCTCTTGTCTATCTTTAATTGGTATCACATTATGGGGAGTAATATGCTATGTGTGTATTACTAGCCTAGAAAATGTGTACATTTGAGATATTGTCACCTAGAATTGATATTGTAAATTATCTTGTTCCTAGGTGGCATGATAGCTCTACAAGTTGCAATTTGCTTGTGTTTGGTGTGAAGATGATGTCGGATTTCCTTGCTATCTACCACTGGGAATTATTTCCATTTACTTCTTGTCTTTTGACAATTGGTACTCACTTTTGTGGTAGAATTTATTGATCATCTTTACATTGGCTTTTGTTTTTATTTTGCCTTTTCTCTTGCCAAGGTTTGTGTCAACCCCCGGTGTCTTCCCTACCACTTGTGGATCTTGTTTATTTCTCGTCCTTGTCTAGTGTTTTCTAGATATAGTGAAAGTGGTGATCCCACCTTGTGCATTTTGTATTCAAATGCAAATTCTCTATAATGCACTAGTCTTGGGGGAGCTATCCTATTCTCTATAGAACACTCTTCTTGCGATCCTTATCAAGTGTGTGTTGGTGGAAGGCAAGCCGTTTTCGTTTTGGTACTTTGTGCTATCATGAAACTTGGTAGAGAGCTTGGTTTGTTTGGAACCATCCTCTCTTTGGGGAGTTTGATATCTTTTATTTTGAGTGTATCAATGGATATCTCATTCCTTGATGTATCTTTTATGGATATCCTCCAAGTGATGTTTTATTCATTTGGTATCCTTTTCACTTGGCATTTCTTTGCCTTTTGGTTTCGGGTTTTGAAGTCTTGAGCATGCATGTTTTCTTCATGTATTTCATTTGGCATGCTTTCTTTCTTTGACTCAATATATGGGAGAAACTCCACCTAGTCTCAATTTGGATGAGATGTGCATGATATTAATTTTCATATCTATATGCACATATTTATGTGGAGTTTGTCCTATGTATTGGTGTTTCTAACTATTTGGTCCCGATGAGTTTGGGTACCGTTTAGTTTGTGTTGTTCTTATAGGAACATTTGGAGATGCATTGGATGCTCGGCTCACTCACAAGGAAGGTGTTGTCACCATGTGCATATTGGAGTCAAGCTAGGATGATCAATGAACTACTATCTACCTTCAATTGGTATCTACTACATCCTTCCAATGGTATCTCGGTAATAAGTATCATCATCTACTACATGCACACATTACTTGCATCAACCTTGTGTAGGTTGTATCATGGCATGTATTTCATTCTTTCTTGTGATACTTGTTTCCTTTCTCAAAGCATCTCAATGATGATCTTATGTTGCTAGTTGTGATGTCTTTGATGTTCATGCGGTAGGAATTCATTTATATACAATAAGACCTTATCTAGCCAAGTGCTATGCTTTCAAGCAAATATCTTATTGGTATATTTATGACTTCCTTGTGGATATCCTGTTCCTTCATGTTGTAACTATTTGGTGTACATCCCTCTTTGTAGATATATATCATCATGATTTTGTCTACCTAGAACCTTATACACTTGAGAGAAATTACATCTCTAGTTGATATCCTTTCTTTCACGTCCACCTTGTCTTTCTTATGTTATTTCTTTGGTGGCTCTGTGAAAGCTTTTGCCTTGAGTGCGTGTCCTCTATCATTGCATCTTGATGCACTCTTGTGTGGTGAAGATTATTTTCCTCTTGCTTATCTTTACGAGGCGTTTCCCATCTTAATTGGTACCCCTCGTCTTGATGAGCCTCTCATCATCTATCTTCACCACGGGTTGTCATAAGCATAGGTTCTCTATTTTTTTATTAGTAAGCTTGTGAACCCATTTGCTAGTTGTGTGTGAGAATGAAAGGCTTTGCACCATGTATCTCATTCTTTCGAGACTATTTTGAAGCTTATGCTCATCCGTATATTAGTCTTCTCATGTGCTTTTCCATGACTCACACACATCATTTTGGTTGAGCCTATTCTTAAGTTGCCTCTTTTACATGTTGCTCAACCATGTGCTTGTTGCAAGCGCTAGACTTTGTTTCCTATATGCTCACTTGCACTTGTTGTAAGTTTCTATTAATTCTGGGGGAGCTATGATCCTATTTTGTGCACTTTGTATCCTAATACAAAAATTCTTGATGTGCACAAATCATGGGGAGCTTCTCTAGTTTCTTTAGAACACTCCTCTGCTCATATCATAATTTCTTTATTCTTGTGGCACGTTGGTTGTTTGGTCTAGTTGGTTGAATTGGTATCTTTTGATTGCTTGTTTCTCTCTTTGTTATGTCTTTGTGGCATATCACTCTTTTGCAATCTTGGTGCCTCAATATAGTTGGTCTTCTTAGCTTTTCGCCCATTTTGGCAATCGATGCCAATGGGGGAGAAGTTTCAGAGAGTTTTGTGGAGAAGTCTTCAGCATTTTATCCTTGCTTTGGTTTTGCTCCTAAGCATTTGCATCTCATACGCATGCATTATTGGTTGTTGCATTGCATGGTGATGCATAATTCCCTATATAAACTCTCTTGAAAGTAATTGTCATCAATTACCAAAATGGGGGAGATTGAAAGAACATGCGGTGCCCCCATGTTTGGTTTTGGTAATTGATGACAATCTCTATGGACTAATGGTTGCCTTGAGTTATATTTGAAGGGTTTGTCCATAGGCTTTTCTTGGAGTCCATTTGTTGGTTTCAAGGAGAGTTTGTGATGATCAGCGGTGCTATTAAGGAATTATCCAAAGACCGGTCATGTGAGTGTTGAGCTTATTGCAAGCATGTCTTGAAGAATAAGATTGTGTGATCATTCATCTCCACCTTCAAGACATCATCCAAATGAAGAGAATTGGAAAGATTCAACACACAAAGCGCACAAGATGTACCGAGGGATCAAGTGATCCCATGGTATGGTAAGCATTGTCCATTACGCTTTGTGTGCTAACCCATGGTCTACGTGAGAGTTCTTTGTGGGGTTAGGTATGTTTCCATGGTCTTGCGTCAAGAGGAAGATCCCATACAACCCATGGAGGATGACATCAAGTGGTGATCGTCATCAAGTTTCTTGTGTGCAAGTTCAAGTGGGGCAACACGAAGAGTGGCTCACCCATAATGGAGTATGGGGGAGCAATCAAGTTTGAATCTTGCCATCCATTGTGGTGTCAATGGACTTGTGAAGATGTCTTTGAAGAGTCGGCTCACCCATAGTGGACTATGGGGAGCAATCACCTAGTCTTCATCGAGCCAACGCAATCAAGAAAGGTGGTCCAACTTGAGGGAGTCAAGATCGTCTTCATCTAGCTCAATTGGACCATGTGCAAGGCAAAGGTTTGCCCTTGATAGGTTTTCTATTTTACGGTCTCGTGGTGGTAGTTGGGAGACCGGGTTATAGGATCGTTTGCCGTACTATCAAGGGGGCTCTCAAGTTGGTAGCTTGATCGTATCGTTAGTAGAGAGCTCAAACCATTGCATCCTTGCATCATCTTTTGGGTTCTTGTTTGGTTCTTCTCCTTGTGAGATTTGGAGCTTATGGTCATTTTTATGACAAGCTCGAGTTCATCGAAACGGAGTTCGCATGCGTCTTCTATGATGTTTTTCGGTGTTGGAGGTTTTACCGGTCTTATCCAAGGAAGGGTTCTCACCATTTTCTTATGGGCCTTTTCTCATTTGCTTCTTATTGTTTTTTCTATCAAGATTGTGTTAGCCCTTGTTGCTAGCTTTCCAACAAACTTGGTTTCATCGAACTCGGAGCTTTCGTGTCACGAAAGTTGTGGCTGTTTTGATATTGCCTGTTTTACATAGAGAGGTTGTACCGCCCCGTAGAGAGGTTGTACCAGTTGACCGGTACAACCGGTGTTTGGAGCGGTTGTACCGCTCCAGAATTGGTCCGGAGGTTGTTCCGGCCATGTACCGCTCTACCACCGGACTGGTTTCTGTTTTGGAGCGGTTCTTGGGCGGTTGTTGACCGGTTTAACCAGTTTAATCGGTACTACCGGTTCCCCAGGCTGTTGTACCGCTTAGAGCTTTTCCCATGTTGGTTTTTCCTCTGCTTTGGCCGGTTTTACCGGTTCGTGCACCGGTTGTACCGTTCCTACAGCTTTTTGCACATAATGGGCAGATTCGTGGGGACATATTTAAGTGGGTCTTCTTCCCCAATGGTTCCCCATCTCTTGAGCTCGTTTTTTCCCCCATTGTTGACCTTCCTTGAGCTTGCTACTCTCAATCCCTCCATGGATTCTTGCTAGTTTTTGAGGGAAAAGAGAGAGGAGATCTAGATCCACATTTCCACCAATCACTTTCTCCTCTATGTGAGGGAACCCCTTGGATCTAGTTCTTGGAGTTCTTGGTGTTCTCCTTCTTGTTCTTCCTCTCATTTTCCTCCCTAGCATTAGTTGCTTTGGTGGGATTTGAGAGAGAAGGACTTGGGCACTCTGTGTGCCCTTGCCATTGCATTTGTGCATCGGTTTGAGTTCTCCACGGTGATACGTGGAAGTTACAAGTTGTGAAGCTTATTACTCTTGGGTGCTTGGTGCCCTTGAGCTTGTTCCTCTTGGGTGCTTAGGCGCCCTAGTCGGTTAGTGGTGTTCGGAGCTCAATCATTGTGGTGTAAAGCTCAAGACAGCGTCGAGGTCTCCAATTAGGTTGTGGAGATCGCCCGAGCAATTTGACGGGTACCGGTGACCGCCCCAAGGGTTGCCAAAGTGTCTGGGTTGGTGACCGCCCCCAAGGGTCGCCATTTGTACGGGTTCGGTGACCGTCCTCAAGGGTCCCTTAGTGGAATCACAGCATCTTGCATTGTGCGAGGGCGTGAGGAGATTACGGTCGCCCTAGTGGCTTCTTGGGGAGCATTGTGCCTCCACACCGCTCCAAACAGAGATTAGCATCCGCAAGGGTGTGAACTTCGGGATACATAAATGCGTCTCCAGCGTGTCTCGGTTATCTCTTACCCGAGCCCTTTACTTATGCACTTTACTTTGTGATAGCCATATTGTTCTTTGTCATATATCTTGCTATCACATAGTTGCTTATATTGCTTAGCATAAGTTGTTGGTGCACATAGGTGAGCCTAGTTGTTTTAGGTTTTGTGCTTGACAAATTAACCGCTAGGTTTATTCCGCATTTGTTCAAGCCTAAACCGTAATTATTTTAAAACGCCTATTCACCCCCCCTCTAGGCGACATCCTCGATCTTTCACCCCTGAAAAACCAGCCAACCACACCAACAGGGATTGTTGGGTGTTCAAGCAAGCAGGCAAGCTAAGCGCCGAAAACAACGACAAGGGGCTGCATAGCGATGACGAGGAGGAGCCCCGGCCGCCGAACAATAGAGGACAGAAGGGCTTTCCCACACAAGTGCGGACGGTGAACATGATATACGCAACCCACATACCCAAAAGGGAGCGGAAGTTCAACCCATGGTCCTCCTGCCCGATCACCTTTGATCGAAGGGACCACCCCATTAGCATCCGTCACGGCGGATTCGCCGCATTGGTTCTTGACCCAATCATCGAAGGATTTCACCTCACTAGAGTCCTGATGGACGGCGGTAGCAGCTGAACCTGCTTTATCGAGGATACGGTCGCCAAAATGGGCATAGACCCTCAAGGATTAAACCCACAAAGACGACCTTTAAAGGCGTCATACCAGGTGTAAGGGCCAATTATGCGAGCTCGATTACACTCGAATTGGTCTTTGGATCCCGGATAACTTCCGGCGAAGAGTTAATCTTTGACATAGTCTCGTTCATGGCGGCTATCACGCACTGCTTGGACGAACCGCATTTGCAAAGTTCAATGCGGTGCCGCACTACGCATACCTCAAGCTCAAGATGCCAGGCCCTCGAGGAGTAATCACGGTCAACGGAAACACCGAACGCTCTCTCCGAATGGAGGAGCACATGACGGCCCTCGCAGCGGAGGTGCAAAACAGCCTCTCACAGCAATTCTCGAGTCCGGCTATTAAATGTCCGGCCACCGTCAAGCGCGCCCGGAGTAACCTACAACAAGACCGCCTGGCATGATCCGATCACGCGTAGCAATCCGGCCCCAACCCCAGCCCTCGCGGCTGCGAAGTGATTACTACGTACATAACTACGCTCTGGAGATACCATGGGCATAAGGGGAGGGGCACGACCACGTCACGCCCAGAATGCGGCTCAACCGCACTAGGGGCTCCCGATTGTGTCATTCCTTATCTTTTCTTCTTTTTTCTTACTTTCAGGACTCCGTTTTCCAGAAGTCCTGTCCGGCACTAGAATTGCCGAACTCACGATGCAACAGCCAGGGAAGCAGAAAGCTACGTCGAGTGTCCAGGTGGTCTCTACTACGAACAATATACCAGTTTTACATACCATCCCGCAGCTTACCCCTGGAGGGGGACATGTTAAATAGTCCCATCCCTTGCTTATCGCACTATTTGTATCATTCTGCTTCCATTGCAGTTCCTTTTTGAATAAACAATGCATAGCTTTTGCCAATTATTGCACTCCTTTCTTTATCTATATATATGTTCATTTCATGACATGTTGCACCCGTACACTTTGGTACGGCCAATACACCAGGGGCTTAAGTTCCCCAGAATATGGTGTTAGAAGTCCGAACACTCTCACGAGTGCGGCACCCGAACTTATAGCATTATATGCATCGGCTCGAATCATGTCTTGGGTCAATAGTTGGGTTTGCCCGGCTCCCATGTTTTGGTACCTTACGTTCCGTTATATCGGCTAAGGTAGCGTGGGAGAACCACTGCGATTGTGCCCGATTGAGCTGGGTTGAGCACCTCGGTGGAGAAAGCTAAAACTGACCCGTCATGGCGAGGCGAGAGCGGTCGCTGTTCGAGAGGTTTTTCGGGTCCCTAAAGACTTATGCCGCTTAGAGCGAGGAGTCGGCATTGTCCGGCCAAGGAGTGGATAGCGCCCTGAACTCGGTCTTCCGAATACTAGGGGCTTCGCCGAAATTTAAAATTATAGAATTATATGGCTAAATGAGAGTGTTCAAGCATTATAAGTCCGGTTGCCTTGTTCGTTGCGTTGAGCGCCTCCCTCGACGGACCCAAGAATGGGAACAAGAGCACTCAAGTTTATCCCGAACACCCGGCACTTTCGTGGCATGGGGGCTAAAGCCAACGACTTGCCATCTCTCAAATTTGATAAGCGGCCGCCTGAAGGTAATATTTTAAATTAACAAGCGTTTCTTAAGCGCATATGAAGAAGTTTTCAGCGTATAGGATAACAAATGCGAGTCTATTCAAAATTACATCCTTGGAGCACTCATCCGCTATCTGGCGGGCACCCTTGAGGCGCCCTCATAGTACATTTCGGCGATGCGATGCTCCTTGCCCTTCGGTGGCCCGTCCGTCACAAGCTTCTCCACATCCAGCTTGCCCGGTGCACTTTAGCACGGGCAAGGCCCGACAGGCACCTTCAATGCAGACGGAGCGCTTGATGACTTCAATCCATGGACGGCGTCCACCGGCCGCCGCACTAGCCCAAAGTAGCTCCGGGCATGGCTTCCAATGGCCACGGCCGAACTATAAGGCCCTTCATGGCCTGTTCGGCGACCTTGTGAGCTCGACCATTGCTTCAGCTGGTCGCTTAAAACACCGGATGTCCGCTGAGCATCTTGAGACCAGAACACCTTCTCCGTCGAGCTCCCCTCCTTGGCGCGGTAGAGCAGCGGCGACATCCTACACTACGGGGCAGATCTGCGAATGTTCTGGAGAGCTCGAATCCGGGTAAGTAATAGGTAATTCACTTTCACATGCTTGCTTTGCATAAAGAATGCCTTACCGCCGCTATCTTCTTTAATGATTCAAGTTCTTGGAGGGCTTTTGGGCTTCGACCTTAAGCGGCTTTGGCACTCTCAAGAGCCGAGGCGAGCTCGGACTCTCGAGTCTTGAGTCACGATCCAAACTCTCGTGTTTTCCACGAGAGCACTGGAGCCTCTTGCCGCACCTCCGCCACCCGCTCCTCCTGCTTTTCTCGCTCGGTGCGCTCTGCGGCCGCTTTGCTTTCGGCTGCAGACACCGCTTCCTTCAGGGTCGCCACCTCGTTCGTGGCCCCTACAATACCCACGTTATTCCTGTCATTTTTTGCAACCGAATCCTTTCTATAAGATATTTCTTTAATAAGGTATTACTTACCTTCCTTGTCCTCGAGCTACTTCTTGGCTTGGCCAAGCTCGTTCTCGGACCGCTCGAGGCTCTCCTTCAATGCATTGACCTCCGCGATCGGTCTGGCGGAGGTCAGCCAGGGCAGCCCGCATTCCCATATTGACATAATTATGTTAGACTCCTGCGTATATCTTTTTAGATCCTCGGTCCGACTTTTCTTTCCGAACACCGAACTAAGCATCGAGGGCTACTGTCTGTCGGTAATCTTCTTATATATATTAAAACTTACCTCGAAGCTGTTAGAAGGCTGATGCGAAGCTTGATCAGCCCGCTCTTGGCGGACTGAACTTTCTGGATCACCAAACTCATGATAGTGCGGTGCTCCTCGTCGATGGAGGCGCCGTTAAGCGCCTCCAGCAAGCTATCCGGTGCGTCCGGTTGGGCGGAGGTCACCGGTGTCGCAGTCTTGCCCTTCTTACGAAGGGCGCTGCCGGTCTTGGAACCATTGCTGGTTCCGGCACGGAGTCCCGCGATGCGGACTTAGAGCCCTCCGGGGTTTTCCCCCTTAGCGCCGGCGTCCGGAGGTCGCCTTGCGGCGCCTCGGGACCACCTCCTCCTGGTTGGGCCCCTTTTGGGACTGCAGCGGTGTCATCTGCGTCACGAGGAGAGGAGGCGGTCGGAAGTGAAGTGCTATTCACATCCGGCGTATCCGAAGCCGCTTCGGCGAAGTGGCAAGATCGTCCCTGGCGGGCTACATGGTTATATTCGGCGTTAGAAGACACTATCGACAAATGAAAATCCATGAGTTATTACGGAATCCGGACACTTACGATCTCGCCGAGGCTTGGCCCTTGTTGGCCACTCCTCCTCGTCGCTGTCGGCGTTGGTGGAGAAGTCCGGAGGAAGGGTCCTTCCCTTCTTGGACCCTCCAACCTCCCCAGTTGGGGCGGCCTTCCTTTTCTTCTCTCCCCCAGCTAGGGGAGAGGCTTCTTTCTCCTCCTCCTCTTCCTCAGAGGAGGATTCCGCCTCAGGGTTATCGGGCGATGAGTCCGACAGCACCTGGCGCCGGGAGCTCTTTCGAGTTCCCGTGGCCTCCTTCTTGGCCTTCTTCTCCGGCACCACGTGAGGTGCCAGAACCAGCAGCCCCGCCAATCGGGCGTCCGCTGGGTCTTCTGGCAAAGGGGCCAGACAGTTAATCTGTCCGGACGTCTTCAGCCAGTCCTGCCAAAGGTTAGGGAGTTTTAGATCCCGCATAGAGTCAAACTATGAAAAAAGAGTCCCATAAAGGGTAAAATAACTTACCACGCTGGCTTTACGCTGCGAGATGAATCCGCGATCTTGATGGCGGATGTAGAACCTCGGCGCCCTTGAACAACACCTTCCGGGCATCTTCGTGCGTAGTGTCGAAGAGCCTTTTCAGAGTTGGGTCTTTGTGCGGATCGAACTCCCACAATTTGAAGGCCCGTTGTTGGCATGGGAGAATACGGCGGATGAGCATCACCTGGATTACGTTGACAAGCCTGAGATTCTTGTCCACCAGGTTTCGGACGCAAGTTTGGAGTTCGTACAGCTCATCTGAATTCCCCCACGTCTGGCCCGTCTCTTTCCATGATGAGAGCCGGGTGGGGAAGCCAGATCGGAATTCGGGGGCCGCCGCCCATTGAGAGTCGCGCGGCTCGGTGATGTAGAACCAGCCCGATTGCCACCCCTTTATGGTCTCCACAAAGGAGCCCTCGAGCCATAGGACTTTGGCCATCTTGCCAACCATGGCGCCTCCGCACTCCGCTTGGCGGCCGCCCACTACCTTCGGCCTGACATTAAAGATCTTCAGCCATAAGCCGAAGTGGGGCTGGATGCAGAGGAAGGCCTCGCACACGACGATAAACGCCGATATGTTGAGGATGAAATTCCGGGCCAGATCATGGAAATCTAGGCCGTAGTAGAACATGAGCCCCCGGACAAATGGGTGAAGTGGAAACCCTAGTCCGCGGAGGAAGTGGGGGAGGAACACCACCCTCTCATGGGGCCTGGGGGTGGGGATGAGCTGCCCTTTGTCGGGCAGCCGATGTGCGATGTCGTCGGACAAGTATCCGGCCTTCCGCAGCTTTTTTACTTGGCCCTTCGTGACAGAGGAGACCATCCACCTGCCTCCCTCTCCGGACATGGCTAGAGATGGTTGAGGAAGGATGTGCGGACTTGGTATTTGGAGCTCGAGTCTTGGCGGAAATGGATGAGCTAGGGAGGAGGAAGGCGTAGGTGAAAAGGGTGGATCCTTATCCCCTTATATGGACGGAAGAAGCTATGCGTCCCCCACCAGCCTGATAAAACTTGCTTATCTCCCAAGCGCCGCAATCGATGGCGCGGTTGGGTTACCCACGTCCGTATTGATGAGAATCTCGGAATAAGGGGGCACGATCTACGCTTTGATAAGATGTGCCAAGGAAACCGCCTCGCTGAACATGCTGAGGTGGGACAGTAAAAAACGATTCGTATAAAGGCCTGGCCGTGGCGTGATGTCACGCCGCGGAATACGTCAGTAGATCTGAGCAAAAAGTTATTCTCTCTACGGTGGTATGTGGAACTTGTTTTGCAGAGCCGGACACTATCCTTGTGTTCAAAACCTTCTATGAAGTATTCGGAGGAGGAACCCGCCTTGCAATGCCGAAGACAATATGCGCGCCGGACTCGTCGCCATTGAAGCCTGGTTCAGGGGCTACTAAGGGTGTCCTATACTAGGGGGTGTCCGGATAGCCGAACTATCATCTTTGGCCGGACTCCTAGACTATGAAGATACAAGATTGAAGACTTCGCCCCGTGTCCGGATGGGACTTTCCTTGGCGTGGAAGGCAAGCTTGGCGATATGGATATGTAGATCTCCTACCATTGTAACCGACTCTGTGTAACCCTAACCCTATTTGGTGTCTATATAAACCGAAGGGTTTTAGTCCGTGGGGACGAACAACAATCATACCATAGGCTAGCTTATAGGGTTTAGCCTCTCGATCTCGTGGTAGATCTACTCTTGTACTACCCGTATCATCAATATTAATCAAGCAGGAGTAGGGTATTACCTCCATCGAGAGGGCCCGAACCTGGGTAAAAACATCGTGTCCCTTGTCTCCTGTTACCATCCGCCTAGACGCACAGTTCGGGACCCCCTAGCCAAGATCCGCCGGTTTTGACACCGACACTCGCCCTTAGAGAGGTTCGTGCCATTATCCGTGATAATGCTATGTGGAAAACCGAAACGGAAGATCACCTTTTTGATGAACTGAATCGGCGTGGCTGCGTCACACTTGCTTACTGGCTCCGCTTCAACCCATTTAGTGAACTTGTCAACCGCCACCAGTAGGTGGGTCTTCTTATCTTTTGATCGCTTGAAAGGACCCACCATATCAAGCCCCCAAGAAGCAAACGGCCAAGTTATTGGAATCATCCGTAGCTCTTGAGCCAGAACATGAGCTCGGCGTGAAAACTTGTGACAAGCATCACACCGTTTTACCAGGTCCTCCGCATCAGCATGAGCCGTCAACTAGTAAAAACCATTACGAAAAGCTTTAGCCACCAAGGATTTTGAACCGGCGTGATGACCACAGTCTCCTTCGTGGATCTCGCATAAAATCTCACATCCTTCTTCAGGAGAGACGCAACGCTGAAATGCCCCTGAAACACTGCGATGATGCAACTCGCCATTGACGATTGTCATGGACTTGGATCGCCGGATTATCTGTCTGGCGAACTTCATCATCGTGGTAACTTCGCCCGGTTCATATATGCCAAGTATGGAACCGTCCAATCCGGAATAATATGTAAAGCAGCCACCAACTGTGCCTCCGGATCAGGAATGGCGAGGTCCTCCTCTGTAGGCAACTGAACCGACTGGTTATGCAAGACATCTAGGAAGGTGTTAGGTGGGACCGGTTTACGCTGAGACCCCAGCCGGCTTAAAGCTTCAGCCGCCTCATTTTTGCGCCGATCGATGTGTTCCACTTGATATCCCTTAAAGCGAGCAGCAACAATATTCACCTCTCGTCGATAAGCCGCCATGAGTGGATTCTTGGAATCCCAAGTACCTGAAACCTGCTGGGCTACCAGGTCTGAGTCTCCAAAGCACCATACGCGGCTTAAGTTAGCCTCCTTGGCCACTCGAAGACCATGGAGTAAGGCTTCATACTCAGCTGCATTGTTAGTACAAGGGAACATTAAGCGAAGAACATAACGAATTTTATCACCTCGAGGGGAAGTAAGGACAACTCCAGCCCCCGAGCCTTCCAATTGCCTGGACCCATCAAAGTGGATAGTCTAGTATGTGATGTCCGGTTTGTCTTCTGGTGCCTGCAACTCGGTTCAGTCGTTGATGAAATCCACAAGAGCCTGGGACTTGATAGCTGTGCGAGGCATATACTTCAAATCGTGTGGTCCAAGCTCAATAGCCCACTTAGCAACCTTGGCCGGTTGCTTCCTGTTACGGATTATATCCCCCAAAGGAGCAGAATCGACCCTTTGTGATAGGATGACCTTGGAAGTACTGTTTAAGCTTCCGACTTGCCATAAACACCCCATACACCAGCTTCTGCCAATGCGGATACCTTTGCTTTGACTCGATGAGTACTTCGCTGATATAGTAGACCAGCCTTTGAATCGGGTACTCCTTCCCAGCCTCCTTGCGTTCCACCACAATGGCAACACTGACAGCCCGGGCATTAGCCGCCACATACAACAGTAGTGGCTCCTTATCAACAGGAGCAGCAAGAACTGGCGGTTCAGCCAACTGCCGCTTCAAGTCCTCAAACGCTGTATTAGCTGCATCACTCTAGACAAAATTGTCTGGTTTCTTCAACATCTGATACAAAGGAATTGCCTTCTCTCCCAGACGGCTGATAAACCGGCTCAAAGCCGCAATACGATCCGCTAGTCGCTGGACATCATTGATGGATGCCGGTTTAGCCAAGGATGTAATCGCTTTGATCTTTTCCAGATTAGCCTTAATACCTCTGTTAGATACCAGAAAGCCTAAGAGCTTGCCTGCCGGAACACCAAAAACACACTTAGCCGGATTGAGCATCATTTTATAAACTCTTAGATTGTCAAAGGTTTTGCGCAAATCAGATATGAGTGTCTCTGCTTTCCTGGACTTGACCACAATATCGTCCACATAGGCATGAACATTGCGCCCAATCTGAGTATGAAGACAATTCTGCACGCAATGTTGATAAGTTGCCTGGGCACTCTTGAGCCCAAAGGGCATAGATACATAGCAGAAGGCTCCAAATGGAGTGATGAAAGATGCCTTCTCCTGGTCCTTGATTGCCATCTTGATCTGATGATAACCAGAATAAGCATCCAAAAAACTCAAACGCTCACAACCTGCCGTAGCATCAATGATTTGATCAATACGAGGGAGGGCAAAGGGATCAGCTGGGCAAGCTTTGTTCAAATCTGTGTAATCCACACACATACGCCAAGTGTCGTTTTTCTTAAGTACCAGCACTGGATTAGCCAACCACTCTGGGTGAAACACTTCGACGATAAAACCTGCTGCCAGTAGCCGGGCTACCTCTTCTCCAATGGCCTTACGTCGTTCCTCATTAAAGCGGCGAAGAAACTGTCCGGCCGGTTTGAACCTCGTGTCAATATTAAGAGTGTGCTCAGTGAGTTCCCTCGGTACACCTGGCATGTCAGAAGGTTTCCATGGAAAGATGTCCCGGTTCTCACGGATGAACTCGATGAGCGCGCTTTCCTATTTGGGATCCAAGTTGACGATGATGCTGAACTGCTTGGATGAATCGCCAGGAACAAAATCAACCAATTTGGTTTCATTAGCCTATTTAAACTTCAAGGTCGGATCATGCTCTGTGGTGGGTTTCTTCAGAGAAGTCATGTCTGCCGGATCAACATTGTCCTTATAAAACTTCAACTCCTCCGTTGCACAAACTGATTCAGCATATGCCGCATCACCTTCCTCACACTCTAGAGCAACCTTACAGCTACCGTGAACCGTAATGGTCCCTTTGTGACCCGGCATCTTAAGCTACAGATAAACATAACACGACCTTGACATGAATTTAGCGTAAACCGGCCGTCCAAACAAAGCATGGTACGGACTTCTAATTTTAACCACTTCAAAGGTTACTGTCTCGGACCTTGAATCATGATCATCTCCAAAAACCACTTCCAGAGCTATCTTTCCAACTGGGTAAGCCGATTTACCAGGCACCACTCCGTGAAAAACGGTGTTTGACGGTCTAAGATTCTTATCTATCAACCCCATACGCTGGAAGGTTTCATAGTACAAGATATTGAGACTGCTCCCTCCGTCCATGAGTACCTTGGTAAACTTATAACCTCCCACCTGCGGCGCAACCACCAAGGCTAGGTGACCCGGATTGTCAACCCGGGGCGGATGATCCTCCCTACTCCAGAAAATAGGCTGCTCAGACCAGCGTAGATAACGGGGCACCACCGGTTCAACAGAGTTCACTGCCCTTTTATGGAGCTTCTGATCGCGCTTGCGCAAGCTAGTAGTGAACACATGATACTGCCCGTCATTCAACTGCATTGGCTGACTCTGATAACCCGACTGCTGTTGATTCCCTTGATTATTCTGCTGGTTATTACCACCTTGGTTGTTCTGATTGCCCTGATTATTCTGAAACCCTGAGCTTGAACCGCCACCACCGTAACACGGCCCAAGGAATCCTGGACCCGAAACCAGATGGACCCTGATCATACCGGAAAAGATCAGAGTTTTTGAATTCCCTCATGATGTGGCAATCCTTCCAAAGATGTGTGGCCGGAGCCTCCTTTGTCCCGTACTTTGGGCAGGGCTGGTTTAACATGCGCTCCATATTCATTCCTCCGCCGCGCTGGGGCGGCTTACCCCTACGGCGCTGCATATTACCCTGCACATTGGTGTTAGCCACAAAATCGGAATTGTCCGCCTTACGCTTACCATTATTTCCGTGGCCCGCCTGGTTATGTTGTCCCTTTGAACCAACATTCTTCTTTCCCTTCTCCTGTTTCTCCTCATCAGAACCAGGGTCCTCGGTATTATCAGAATCAGCGTATTTAACCAGAGCCGCCATAAGTGTTCCCATATCATTGCAATGACGCTGGAGCCGTCCCAACTTCATTTTTATGGATTTGAACCGGCAATTGCCCTTCAATGTCACAATTGATGTATCCGGATTGATGCGGCCGGATGAATGCAAGATTTCTGAAACCCAGCGTACCCAATGTGTTGTTGAATCGTTCTCTCCTTGGACACAAGCCGCCAGATCTACAATGGACATAGGTTGCTTGCATGTATCTTTGAAATTTGCTATGAACTTGGCCTTCAACTCATCCCATGAATTAATCGAGTTAGCAGGTAGGCTCTTCAGCCAGATGCGAGCCATTCCTCCTAGCATCACGGTGAAGTATTTTGCACACGCCGCTTCATTCACATCTAGCATCTCCATTGCCATCTCATAACTCTCTACCCACGCCTCGGGGGGCTGATCAGCGGTATAGTTAGGCACCTTGCGCGGACCTTTGAAATCTTTGGGCAACCGCACATTCCGGAGGGCCGGGATGAGACACGGTACTCCCCAGGAGCTGAAGGCAAGCCCATTCCCTCATACTACTGATGCCACTGGTTGAGCCGGGGCAGGTTGATGATGACCTGCGTGCTGTGCCGCCAATGCGGCCTCCCTTCGCGCTCTGCCATTATCCACCACATCCTGAGCATTCAAACCGCCGTTCGCCGAATTAGGCCCTCGAGGGGCATCACGACAACGCGCACTGCTTGACACGGCCGGTTCGTCTATGTGCCTGCTATAAATCTTGCTCGGACGAGGGGTTGAATGTATTCTGTCTCGGTTGTAGGAATAAGCCTGTTGCTGAACAACGGCGGTTTGAAGAAGATCCCTGGCTCTTCGAGTCTCAATCCCTGCTAATGAATCACCCTCCATCGGAATAGCCGCCAACCGTGATGCTGCCGCAATCATGTTATCCAAGGGGCTGGAAAAGTAACCGGCGGTGTTGCTACATACTGCGGCGGGTTGTCCGTCCGTCGAGGCGGATCCATCGCCCGTGGCTGATCCGGCGCGGCCCCAGGTGCTTCAGTCCGGTTTACTCCCACCGGATTGCTAGGCCCAGCTCCTGGTGTGCCGAAGAGATTCAGACCCTTGTAAATTTGCGGTAGTCTAGACCGGTGCTTCCTTCTCATAACTTCATTCGAGGCGTTCTGATCCAACGTAAGCCGGTAATTCTGCGCCTGGATTTCCTGTGATCGGGCATCTAAAGCCGCCTGTTCTTCATCCATCCTGGCCTCCTCAGCTGCCAAGTCTGCCTTGGCCTGAGCTATCTGATCCCTTAGCTTTGCGACATCCGCACTATGCTGAATTTGAGTCTCCGGAGTCACCGCTGTAGTTAACAATGTCGTCAAAGCATCTAGTAAACCGGCAAGAACTTGAGCCGACCGTCGCGCCTGGCCTCCTCCCGCGGCTACCGATCGAGAAACCATTGCTGCTGTAGATGAAGATTGCACAGTGGGCTGCGTACCGGCCATGAAGATCGCAACCCGGTTTGGCGGTTCAAGGGGACCCGAATCATCACCATCGGAATACCCCTCAATCTGGCCATCTTGCAGTCGGTATAGCGACTCGGTTTCGCCAGTGGACGATTCACCATCTGAGTAGACGGCGGTCTCCCCGTTGGACACCGGTTCAGATTCTGCACCATGAATGAATCCTACGAACGCACGCTTCATGGCGGGCTGAATCCGGGCAGGACTTGCACGCTGAGCCGTCTCGACGAGGTCGATGGAGATGTCCGGCTCAGGGCCCGGTTCGCTGATCTTGCCGATGAAAACGTGAATTCTGCCAAAGGGGACCCGGTACCCGTACTCGATTGAGCCGGCCTCGGGGCCCCAGCCTGCGTCGTCGATGTAGAGCTTGTCGCGACGACTCTTGGTCATCCGGCCAACCACGAGTCCTTCAAAGTTTCCCTTTAGGAGCTCGAAACCATCGTGCGATAGCCCCACAGTGGGCGCCAACTGTCGTGGAAATATCACGTCAGATGTCCTAGCAGAAGGACTTAGTCATGGAGCCATCGCAACGAGGTTAGCCTGAAGGGGTTGAACCGGACAAGGATACGAGAGTTATACTAGTTCGGCCCCTTCGATGAAGGTAAAAGCCTACGTCTAGTTGTGATGGGATTATTGGGATTTCGATGACCAGGGAGCAAATACGCTTGCCTGGGTCTCAAGTTGTTGTCTGTTGTCCTTGAACCGCTGCTGGATCGTCCCTTTATATACACAGGTTGACGCCCGGCCGGTCTACAGAGTCCTGAGGCCGACTCATACAAGTGTTCGGCTCGGTCTCTCCCTGTTCCTAACTTACAATACAAGTAAACAATTATGGCGGTTTACACTACGGGCCCCAATCCGCCTCGGGGCTCTGGGCCTTTAAACTTTATCTGTAAAGCGCCATATTCTTGTCTTCATGGGCTTCAGTATAGCTGAGCGTGAACCGGCCCCTCCTGGGCGGTTTATACTCAGTGGTTATATCCTCAACATCTAGCTCCTCTTTCATCCACTCTCATATCCGGCAATCTATATCATTTTACATGGGGAGGTCGAACGTTTGGTAGCTAACATCCGAGACGGGAAGTTTTGATTCTGAGTTTCCATGTTCTTTAAAAGTTTGTATGCACATGTGATACTTGAAGATTCACAACCGCGGCATCCAACAAATAATTGGGACATTATCCATTAAGTAGCTAAAGGGAATCTCAGTTATGGGTTGCTAACTGTACAAAGTCAATATAGACGGATCGCTATTGACTGGAACATTGCTTCCCATTCAAAAGAATATGCCGCCTTGATGAGATGCACACGCCATTAAACCTTGGGTTTTGTCACTCTGGGTTGCAGATATACCACCCTTGTAATCATTCCACATCATGTTTATTAAACTGAAGTTACACTTTTGGTATACCCAAGCCTCTATATCCGGCAAGGTTTACGCTCTATTATTGATACACATGGTTGAAAGTGACCCTTGGTGAATATTGCATGTGGCACGTGCCCTTTTTTTGGTATATGGGTGTGTACAAATTAAATGTCTTGTGTATTCAGTAATTTGATTCAAATTTTTTTAAACGGGTGTGGCATTTTCTTTGGTTCGCTTAGCATTTTTTGACTGCATGTGGGCCAGGCTGATGTGATTGTTCTTCTTACGTGCTTCCTTTCCTTTCTATTGGCTCTTGGGTTTTCCATGTCGGCTTCATTGGATTGTGTTCCTTCGACAGTGGCCCTGTTTAGATTATGGGGTTAGAGCTAGTTTGGGTTAGTTGGGGGCTCAAATAACCCAAAAGTATCCAAACAGGGAGGGTTAGAGTGGGTTAGTTTCATCTAATCCAACTATTCCGGTGAAGAGGTGCTTATTTGGGTTAGTTGGGGGCTTAAATAATCCTGATATTTCTTTTCGTAGGGACCTTTTTGGCCCTCGCCTGGCAGCATGGAATGAATTACTCACTCGCCTGGAGGACATTCAACTGTCAGGTGAGCCGGACATTTTTCGATGGAACTTGCATCAGAATGGCAAATTTTCAGTCAAATCCATGTATGATGCAATGGTTCATTGTGATGTTCCAGTTGATAACAGAAAATTGTGGAAGCTCAAAATCCCTCTAAGAGTGAAGATTTTCCTCTGGTTTCTTAATAGAGGAGTCATCCTAACTAGAGACAATCTGGCACGACGAAACTGACATGGTTCCAAGACATGTGTCTTTTGCCAACATGACGAGTCTATTAAACACTTATTTTTTGAGTGCAAGTTCGCTCGGGCAGTTTGGGCCATAGTTCAAGTAACCCAATTTATACCCATCACGTAGTGCACGGAACATGTTCGCAACTGGTTGCGGGGTATTGATAAACAATTTTCTGCACATATTCTTGTGGGAGCGGCGGCCTTATCTGGGCAATCGTGGCTTACCAGGAATGATGTGATTTTTAATAACAAATGTGTCTATCTCCTATGCAGGTTATTCATGTGTGTACACGATGGCTCCGTACTTGGTCTATTCTGCAGAGGCCGGAGGACAAAGACCTTTTTATGATGGCGTCTACACGGCTGGAGCGTACGGCCAGGGAGGCTTTCGACCCCCATGGATGGCGGGTGTGACCTACGGATAGGATCGGCCACTCCTTAGGCTGGACATGTTTTTTTGATTGGCGTTGTATCGAATTATTTTTTTGCTTTTAGGACACTCTGGACTTTTTTGACTGTGTGCATCTAGCTATGCAGAGGCCGGGCTTTCTTTCGATGCGATTGTATCACCTTGATATATCTATTTAATGAAATTTTCTTTATTAAAAAAGAAAATAACTCTAACTCTAACTGTGTTAGAGTATCCAAACAGGGTCAATGGTTCTGTGTTGATCGTTTTCTTGCGTGGTCTTGTCGCTGTCGTTTTGACGTTTGATCGGTGCCGCTTCGCACTTGTTTTCTGCCGCACCCAGCCCGACCAAAGCTTGCGTCCAAAGCAATCAGTAGTATGCAACCAGCCCGACCAAAGCTAGCGTACATAGGAGCTTCTGCATCTGTCCGCCGGTCAATAGCAGCCCGACGCGGACGAGCCGGCCAAAGCTAGCAGCTAATGCTAATCCTGCTAATCCTGGTCCGGATCGCAGCTGATGCTAATCGTGCTATTAGCAAAAGAGAAATGATTGGGACGATGTCCAATTGCATGCTGACCCTAGGGAATTAGTAACTTCTCATGTTAAAGACTACAACCAGTAATAATATGAATATTAAATATCTCCGTTTGAATTAGCAATAATAACAAAACATTCATTTGATTTTACATGAATAAGAAATAGTATCATAACTCTTTCGTGCCTAAAATAATATTATAAAAAATGGAGCAATGATCAAAATAGATGTTCGCCAGACGTTGTGCAACATGTGCACAATCATTTGCCAATTTAAATTATTTTGGGGCCTTGGCGAAATTCTTTTCTTCCAAAAACTGAATTATATTTAGGAGTATCAAATACATTGTTATATTTATTTTTCAATTTGATTCTACAAAATAAGATAATCATAAAATAATGGATTTAATCACACACCTATACACAAGGATGAATCAAAATGGCTGCTGCTTATGTATTTGTTGTTAAGCTTTCTGGTAATTATTCCTGGGGCTCCTGGTTTGTTTGTGTGTCGATGTCTACCATCAGTCAATTTTATCATTTGTTTCAGTTACATCGGCACTGTATCTTGCTTTGCCGCCTATTTTGTTTGCAATACAATATTCATCTCCATCAACTTGAGAACCAGGAACAAAAATTTAAGATTGAATACCCTGATCTCTTAAAGAAAAATATATTCTTCCACATTCATCCTTGGTTTTGAGTTTTAACATCTGGATCGTGATGACATACTGACAATGATATCGATGTGACAAGCAGAAGATAGCCACATTAAAGAGGGCTTTACATAGCTGGGGACAAACTTTGTTCTTTTAAACCTAATATTAAAAACTCTCCAAAGAAATCTAAACAAAGCTACACTTCCACATATATTCCTCAAGATAAGATATCTGATCCTCAAAGCCATCGAGTCTATATCTAACTTGATTCAGGAATTGGATGAATGTCCAATTGGTCTACACCAATTGTCTCAGGGACGACCTACCATCAGAACCAGCTTGCATCCATATCACACACTTTTGGCAATGGATCAAAATTATGGCCAGAGCCTGGAGCATACCATGTCAACATAACTCGGAGTAAGCTAGCGTCATGATCGTGACCCACTGAACTCGCGGGGTGAGGGGACGTACTTTGCATCTTGCAAGATGTAGCACTTGTGATGATAATAAATGGGTCCTTTCGAAATAGTTCATGTGCATAGCCTGTTTTCTTGTGACTACCGAGTTATAACGGCAAGTTTACACACATGAAGACCTTATTTTTCATCACATGAGTAAATAACACAATACACATATACGGATCGACGGGGCGTGGCGTGCCGCCATGCGGGCTAAGCTAGTATTTCTCAAAAAAAGGGGTCGACCTGACCTCTGCACCATCACGTTGCAAAAAACCATTTTTTATTAAAGTATACAATGTTTGAACTAATCAAGACAAAAGGGGAAACTAAGACCACAACTGCTTGATAAAAAGATTACATGACTCAACTACATAACCTATTAAACTCGGGGGCGTCTAGGGTTAGCCCCCGCCACCACCCCCCACCCACACTCCCCCCTCGCCGCCACCGGAGACGACCGCCGGGAAAGCCCGCGCGGGCGCCGGGGAAGGTGGTGGCAGGGTCTTCGCGCTCCTCTTCACGGAGGCCCTCGAATCCAGGGGCAGCGGCTCCTGTTGGCGTGGCGGCGCCGTCGTGCGACCGGCGGCGTGCGCAGGCGGACGGCTGGCCTGAAGGCTCGTCCATGAGGATAGCGAGCCGCAGGTGGTGGTTGAGCGCGGCGCGGAGCTTCCCGTGCCAGATCTGGAGGTATTGCCCCCTCCCTTCCATGCTTCCCCTCCCAGTCCCCGGTTCGGCTTTGGATCTTGCCGGATCCGCCTCCGGTGTGTTCTGGTGGAGCAGACCGGTGTCTGAGGGAAACCTTGGCCGCCTTGGCTGGCCGGCAACGGCGACACCGCCATTTGGCGCCGCTTTCCTCCTTGGGGGCGCTCCTGAGGACACCACCTTTTCACTCCAACCCATGTTCGTGTGAAAGCCCAAGATCCAATGCAGATCGGGCGTCGGCGGCGCCCCATGCACCGTAACCTTCCTGGAGGCGGCACCAGGGACACTGGGTTCGGATGGGAGGGTCTGCAGGTGAGGGGTAGGGGTGTGCTGCCTCCCTTTCGGTGGAGCGGTGTTTCTTTCTACATATTCTTGGCGGCGGCTCTTGGCGGCATGGAGCAGCGGAGGCTTGGCGTCAAATGTGTGGTGATGGACACGCGTAGGAGGTTGACAATGTCTGGCATCGTGGTAGCGTCGGCGGCAGCTAGACCGGGCAAGGTTGATGTAGCAGTACAACTCTGAAGATGGATTGGTGGCAGGTGGCTGTGGCGGCCTCATACCCGGCAGGCGTCCTGGTTGAGGAGCACGCCGGACTGGTGGGTGCCTGTCGGTGTCAAAACCGGCGGATCTCGGGTAGGGGGTCCCGAACTGTGCGTCTAGGCGGATGGTAACAGGAGACAAGGGGCACGATGTTTTTACCCAGGTTCGGGCCTTCTCGATGGAGGTAATACCCTACTCCTTCTTGATTAATATTGATGATATGGGTAGTACAAGAGTAGATCTACCACGAGATCGTAGAGGCTAAACCCTAGAAGCTAGCCTATGGTATGATTGTGGTTGTGTCCTACGGACTAAAACCCTCCGGTTTATATAGACCTTTGGATAGGTTAGGGTTACACAGTCGGTTACAATGGTAGGAGATTTACATATCCATATCGCCAAGCTTGCCTTCCACGCAAGGAAAGTCCCATCCGGACACGGGACGAAGTCTTCAATCTTGTATCTTCATAGTCTAGGAGTCCGGCCAACGGTGATAGTTCGGCTATCCGGACACCCCCTAATCCGGGACTCCCTCAGTAGCCCCCGAACTAGGCTTCAATGACGATGAGTCCGGCGCATTGATTGTCTTCGGCATTGCGAGGCGGGTTCTTCTCCAAATTCCATATACCTGTTGAATAGTGTCCGGCTTCTGATAAATGCCGCGCTCCTTGGCTTCTGCACCCAATAATGGCCATCTTCCACGTGTTTGAATGAATGTGAAAGGCCAGGGTATTTTTACAACTACCCCCCTTAGCTGTGCAAATGAGCTGCCTATAAAAGGGGTGAGGATCTAGATCTGAGTCACATCATCCCTCCTTTGCGAGCTTTCATCGGAGCGCCCCTGACCAAAGCCCATTCCATCATGGACAGCCGACGCGGCTCCTCCTCTCGCGCTCCCAGCCCTCAGCCTGGAAATTGGGAGAGATGCTCAGTCCCGCATAGCGAGCTAGTTATACTCCAAACCAAGGGATTTCTTCCCCCGGCCTTCATGGTTCCGGTTCGAGCCGGACTCGCCACCTACAAGGGCGGAAAGCAAGCGGAGAGTGTCCCTAATCCCTCTAAAGGAGAGAGGGTGTGCTTCATCTCTTATCTAGTAAGAGGACTCGGATTTCCAATCCATCCGTTTCTCCGGGGGCTCTTGGAGTTCTACAGCCTCCAGTTGCACCACCTTACGCCTGCCTCTATTTTGCACATTGCGGGCTTCGTGGCCCTCTGCGAGCTGTTCTTGGCCGTCGAGGCCCATTTCAAGCTGTGGAAGAGATTATTCTGCCTAGTACCCCGTTCTCATGAGGGGTCAATATATCAAGTGGGCGGAGCCGAGCTTTGGCGCATCGCCGGGACCGGATACCTATCCGGAACCCCAAAGAAGGCGTCCAAGGCGGCCCTCGGAATGGTTTTATATAGAGGACGTCCCGCTGCCGGATCCTGTTCGGATCGGCCTTCCGGAGTTTAGCAATGCTCCTCTGAAGAAACGCCTAAGCTGGCGCCCTCGAAGCCCCCGGAGGGAAGATGACAAGGACGTCCTTTATCTGATGAGTCGAATAAGGTTCTTGGCTCATGCGGATTAACCATGATTGGAGTCATGGCAATCTGCATTATGAGGGGTGCAGCCGCTCCAATATAGGGGCCACCCATGTGGGACTTCAACGGGGAGGATGATGCCACCCGCCATGGCCGCAAAGGGCCGGGATCGGTCACCGAACTGGTGAAGATCTTGTCTGCCATGTACAAAGGAGAGGAGGAAGATTTCCTCCGCGTCAATCCACTGAAGGAGTTTTCTTCGAACAATCCTCGAAGCTGGGTAAGAAAACGTCTGTGTGACCTGTCCGATCCATGTTCCCGTGGTTAAATATCTCATTTCATGGTTTTTGCGCAGGAACTGCGCCGGACTGTGGAGAAGATACACAGCCCGCCCCCACAACCCGAGGATCCGGAACGGTCCTCGATCCGACCTCGAAGAGGATCCGGATATAAAAGTGGAGTTGATCGACGGGTGTTCTACCAACTTAGCATCGACAATGCTTTGGTTGCCATTACGGCCGATTACCGGAATACTTCCAGCCTCACAGTGGCGAGACCGAGGTCCCAAAATCCTGATAATGACCCACCCAAGCATATTTTTTGATCACCGTATACCAATGGTGTTTCGCAGGGGGTACCTTCGAGGCAGGAAGCTGAGCCCGTGGTGGCTGGCCAACAAAGAGCAGTGCGGCCCCGCAGGCTAAAAAGAAGTGCGGTCCGGATCGAAACTCCGCCGCAACGGTATGGCGTGTTACCATACTCCCAAGATTGATTCCTGGAAGGCGTACTAACGTTGGTGCTCTTTTCAGAAAAAAGAGCGCTCGCCGGACTGAGTCCGGAGAGGTTGCCAATCGCACCTTCACTGGACAGGCTTCAAAGCCGGGTCCGGAGGCCGAGGCGAGCACGAGACGTGCGTCGGATGCTCCTCCAACAGAGGATGCCGACCGGTTGTCCGCCACTAACTCCGAGGTGGAGAGCGCCTTGAATCACAGGCGCCGCCGGACAGTTCTTCGTGACGCGTGTTTCTCCCAAGAGGCCTTGAATGCCTTCGTTTCAGGAGATGCGCACCTCCGTGCAGCTCAAGATGGTCTAGCCACAGCCACGGAGCAGTATGTAAAGGACATACGGGTAAGGAAATTTGACAGTTATATATGCAAGTAGCCCCCGAGACTTAAAATAGTTAGAATAACTGATTTAAGGATCAATTGTTTATGCAGGATTTTCTGAAAAAGAATACCCGTTGTCCCAGGAGCTTGAAGAGTGCAAGGCCCAACTTGAGGCCGCCCTAGCCGCTACGGGAGGAGCCACGGAGACCCCCTCTGGTAATATACGCTTCAAAAGATAAATAGTTTATGAAGTGCGGCGTGTGTGTAAATCTGACAAGAATATTGCAGATGGCGCCGGATTAGATCCGGACAAGCAGCAGCTCTTGCGCCAGCTAAAAGCCGGCGAGAGCGTGCTTACGAGGGTGCGGCAGGAGAAAAATAGCCTCCAAGACGCCAACACCAAGCTGGGCGAGGAACTAAAGGATGTTCGTGCCCAGATGTCTGACTCCGTAAAGGAGAATCGGCGGCTTCGTCGCGGCATTTTCGATAAGTGCTTGAGCGAACTTTGAGAGAGTTCGCGAGGAAGGCGACTAACATAAACATGTATGTAGGTTTGCTCACAGGTCATCCTGAGGAGGAGATTCGATGCCGGGTGATCTTCTCCCGAACTGCGTCGGCTACCTGCACGAACGAGTCCGGCAGGTGATGAAAGGCATCGGCCAGGCCTTGTGGCCATCTATCTCCCTGCCCGAAGGCATTGGGGAGCTGGCAGAGCGGCTTCAAGGAGCATGGCGGCGCTTCCGGCTATGGAAGATATCGGCCTGTCGTCAAGGCGCCAGGGAGTCCTGGGCCATGGTAAAGACGCGGTATACGAAGGCTGACCCAAACCACATGGCTGAGGTCGGACCTGTGGGGCCGGATGGGATGGAGATCCCTGTAAGCTTAGTGTCTGCCGAGGTAGAATTGGCCGCCAAGTATTCTCAGCAAGATTGTAAATTAGATAGCCCGTTAGATGGCATTGAGGAGGAATACAATGAGTCAAGTTGACTTTGTAAATAAATATGACATGAAAAATGTCTTCTAGCGGATTGTAGATCGTTTGTCATAAGCGGACCTTTTAAGCCGACCTCGGGACCCAATAGTGCAGGTGTGTCCGAATACCTTCATGGTTATATAAGAACCGTGGTATGCATGGAGACAAGGCGTAGGGGTCATTAGTGCTGTATCGAGACAAGTGCCCAACTAGTTATGTTATATTACATGGGTAGTAAGAAACATCTTCCAGGGAGAATAGTTCCGTTAAGGGTTCCTTTCGCTGGGATGCATGCCCTAAAGTGCATGTCAAAGCTGCTATGAAAGCAGAAACTCATCTGGTGGCAGATGGGTAAATAAGTAAAAATCATCTTTTAGTTCACCGACCGAATATTCCCTTAAGAACGCTAGCTTTCGGCTTCACCCAGTCTGAGGTACACATCCGGCTGACCTGGCAGTAACAATCGCAGAGGTGCTCAGTTACCACCGAGCCGAACAATCGGGAACGTAGGGGTAAGCACAGGAGCCAAGCAACCCAGCTTGGCCAAAACTTAAGTCATATCAATGCATATAATGGTGAATAAAAGGTACATGCGGAAGTTTAACGCATGTGTTGGGCATAAAGCCCGTATAAATAAGCTTATGTAAGGAAGCCCTCAGGTATAATGAGCACGGACAGCGCGTCAAATATGTGCGAACAAAGCGCAAAACGAGCCTCTAGAGGCTACGAAAAAGAAGGAGGAGGAAGGAGAGAAATAAAAGACAGCAAAAATAAAAAATGTGGACAGAGGAAGGACACGAACTTGGAGTCCGGCACTTTAGGCGTAGAATCTTCGTAGACGGGCTGCGTTCCATGGGTTCGGCTCGAGTCAGTTATCCGATGCGTTTCGCAGACGGTATGCTCCGTCGGTCAGGACCTGGTCGATGATGAAGGGACCTTCCCATTTGGGCTTGAGTTTGTCCTTTTTCTTGTCCGGCAGGCGTAGAACTAGTTCGCAAACTTTATAAGCTTTGGCCCGTACTTCCCTGCTTTGATATCTTCAAGCCTGCTGTTGATAAAATGCGGAACGAGCTTTTGCCACGTCGCGCTCCTCCTCCAATGCGTCCAAATTGTCCTGCCGATCGAGCTCGGTTTCTCTTTCTTCGTACATGCGCACGCGAGGTGAGTCATGTATTATGTCGCAGGGCAAGACTCCTCTGCGCCGTACACCATGAAAAATGGTGTGAATCCGGTAGTACGATTCGGCGTGGTCCGCAGCCCCCAGAGTACGGAGTCGAGCTCCTCAACCCGGTCGTGTTAGATTCCTTGAGGGACCGCACTAGTGCGGGTTTAATGCCGCTCATGATTAGACCATTTGCTTGTTCGACTTGGCCGTTTGTTCGAGGGTGATAGGCGAGGCGTGTCGAGCTTGATGCCCATGTTTTTGCACCATGATTTGACCTCATCGGCCGTGAAGTTGGTGCCGTTATCAGTGATGATACTGTGGGGGACACCGTAACGGTGCACTACCCCTGATATGAAGTCTATCACTGGTCCGGATTCGGCCGTTTTAACAGGCTTGACCTCTATCCATTTGGTGAATTTATCCACCATAACCAATAGATATTTTTGCTTGTGGGTTCCTCCCTTAAGGGGTCCAACCATGTCAAGCCCCAGGACCATGACGGCCAGGTGATAGGTATAGTTTTGAGGGCGGTGGGTGGCATGTGGCTTTGGTTAGCAAAAAGCTGGCAACCGACGCATCGTTGGACTAAATCCTGCGCATCTGCCCGGGCCGTCGTCCAATAGAATCACATGCGGAAGGCCTTGCCTACAAGGGCCGGGCTGCGGCGTGGTGCCCACCCAGTCCGGCATGAATTTCAGCGGGAGGTTTCGCCCTTCCTCTTCGGAGATACACCTTTGAAGGACTCCGGTAGTGCTTTTCTTATAAAGCTCTGCCTCATGGACTTTATAGGCTTTAGACCGCCGTACTATGCAGCGAGCCTCATTTTGATCTTCGGGGAGTTCCTGCCTAGTTAGGTAGGCTAGGAATGGTTCCGTCCGCAGGCGATAACCGCCATTATTTCGTGAGCAGAGGGTGTTATCTCGGGGCAGAGCCTCCGATTGTGTCGAGTGTTGGCGTCGAGCGATGCGGTTGGGTCCGGATTATTGTGCGGACTCCCCATCCCATAGTACGGATGGCTTGAACAGCCGTTCCAGAAAGATATTGGGTGGGACGGCATCGCGTTTTGCACCGATGCGTGCCAATATATCCGCCGCCTGGTTGTTATCCCGGGCTATATGATGAAATTCGAGCCCTTCGAACCGTGCTGACATTTTTAGTACCGCATTGCAATAATAAGCATACTATCATCATTGCAATGACCAACACTACCCACCATATCATTACCTTGTGGCAAACCACATGTAGGTGAAGTAGAAGAAGTTGAGAAGGCTATACGACCGGAGGTGGAGGGAGAACAATCATCCCTACAAATCTTGGACACACCATATTTATCTTGAAGCTTCGTCCACAACTCATGAGCATCCGGAACGGCATGAGTTGAAATATAACTACATTGCTCAAAGCATCGAAAAGCACATTAGAAGCTTGAGCATTGAGATAAGAGTTTTTCTCATCCTCTAAAGATAACCTTTGGGGATCCTTTGGAGGAAAAACCCATATCTACAATTCGCTCTAAATTTGGGTCCATGACCCTAAAGAGATTAAGCATGCGAATTACCCAAACATCAAAATTTGTGCCATCGAAACTAAGAGTGTCGAGAATCCTAATCCCCTAGTCGACATCTTTACTCTCTAGGCGGTTAAGCCCAACAAAGAGAGACGAGGCTCGATACCAATTGAAAGATCGAGGATGTCGCCTAGAGGGGGTGAATAGGCGCTTCAAAATAATTACGGTTTAGGCTTGAACAAATGCGGAATAAACCTAGCGGTTAATTTGTCAAGCACAAAACCTACAACAACTAGGCTCACCTATGTGCACCAACAACTTATGCTAAGCAATATAAGCAACTATGTGATAGCAAGATATATGACAAAGAACAATATGGCTATCACAAAGTAAAGTGCATAAGTAAAGGGGCTCGGGTAAGAGATAACCGATGCACGTAGAGGCGACGATGTATCCCGAAGTTCACACCCTTGCGGATGCTAATCTCCGTTTGGAGCGGTGTCGAGGCACAATGCTCCCTAAGAAGCCACTAGGGCCACTGTAATCTCCTCACGCCCTCGCACAATGCAAGATGTCGTGATTCCACTAAGGGATCCTTGAGGGCGGTCACCGAACCTGCATTACAAATGGCAACCCTTGGGGCGGTCACCGAACCCGTACACTTTGGCAACCCTTGGGGCAGTCACGGAACCCGTCAAATTGCTCAAGGCGATCTCCACAACCTAATTGGAGACCCGACGCTTGCCGGAGCTTTACACCACAATGATTGAGCTCGAACACTACCAACCGTCTAGGGCGCCCAAGCACCCAAGAGGAACAAGCTCAAGGGCACCAAGCACCCAAGAGTAATAAGCTTCTCAACTTGTAACTTCCACGTATCACGGTGGAGAACTCAAACCGATGCACCAAATGCAATGGCAAGGGCACGGAGTGCCCAAGTCCTTCTCTCTCAAATCCCACCAAAGCAACTAATGCTAGGGAGGAAAATGAGAGGAAGAACAAGAAGGAGAACACCAAGAACTCCAAGAACTAGATCCAAGGGTTCCCCTCACATAGAGGAGAAAGTGATTGGTGGAAATGTGGATCTAGATCTCCTCTCTCTTTTCCCCCAAAAACTAGCAAGAAACCATGGAGGGATTGAGAGATAGCAAGCTCGGAGAAGGTCAACAATGGGGGAAGAACACGAGCTCAAAGGATAAGGTTCAATGGGGAAGAAGACCCCCTTTTATAGGAGGGGGAACATCCAACCGTTACCCCACCGAAAATCCTCAAGACAGAGCGGTACTACTGCTAGGGAAGGGCGGTATTACTGAGAGCGGTACTACCGCTTCCCTATCCAAATGTACTACCGTTGAAGAGAAGGTCAAGGCTCGGCCCCGTGAGCGGTACTACCGCTAGGGAAGAGCGGTACTACCGCTCAGAGCGGTATCGCCGCTTCTCGCCGCCATTAGTGTCGCAAAACCCGACACGAAAAACTTCGTTCGAGAATCGAGGCGGAAGTAGCCCAGACGACAGCGGTACTACGGCGAAACTCCCAAGCGGTACTACTGCTCGGAGAGCGGTACTACCGCTTGAGCGGTACTACCGCCCGAGAGCGGTACTACATCAGCTTCGGGCGGTACTACCGCTGAGGGTCACGGGTACTACCGCTGGCACCAGCCTTAAGCCACAACCACGAAAGCAAAGAATACTCCAAGAAAACCAGAACTGCCATAACTTCTTCATATGAGCTCCGAATTGAGCAAACTCAAGCTTGTTTGAAACAAGACAACGAGTAGCATCAAGGTTATAGTAAGAAGAGGCAGGGGAGGTATGCTTAGCAAACAAAGGAGTGAAACCTCCAACCGAGAAGAACCGGCATACCCTCCAACATCGAAAACATCATAGAAGATGCATGAGAACTCCGTTTCGATGAACTCGAGCTTGTCATAAAAATGACCATAAGCTCCAAATCTCACAAGGAGAAGAACCAAACAAGAACCAATAAAGATGATGCAAGGATGCAATGGTTTGAGCTCTCTCTGAACGATACGATCAAGCAACTCATCGAGAGCCCCCTTGATAGTACGGCAAGCGATCCTATATCCCGGTCTTCCACATGAGACCGGTAAAATAGAAAACCTATCAAGGGCAAACCTTTGCCTTGCACATGGTCCACTTGAGCTAGATGATGACGATCTTGACTCCCTCAAGTTGGACCACCTTTCTTGATTGCATTGGCGGGATGAAGACTAGTTGATTGCTCCCCCATACTCTACTGAGGGTGAGCCTCTCTTCCGCTCATCTTCACAAGTCCATTGTCACCACAATGGACGGCAAGCTTCAAGCACTTGATCTCTTCGTGATGCATCACTTGAACTTGCACACCGCAACCTAACCCCACAAAGAACTCTCACGAAGACATGGGTTAGCACACAAAGCGTAATGAACAATGCTTACCATACCATGGGATCACTTGATCCCTCTTGGTACATCTTCTACGCTTTGTGAGTTGATCAACTTGATTCACTCTTGACTTAGTCTTGATCAACCTTGAATCTTTCCAACTCTATGACCAATCTTTGGATAATTCCTTGAATAGAACCTTGGTCGACACAAAACTCTCCTTGAAACCAACACATGTACTCCAAGAAAAGCCTATGGACAAAACCTTCAAATAAACTCAAGGCAACCATTAGTCCATAGAGAATGTCATCAATTACCAAAACCACACATGGGGGCACCGCATGTCCTTTCAGCTCCTCTATCACGGCAACATGATGGGTAGCCTGGGGAGAGTTGATCTCTCTCAGATCGGTTTTAGGCCCGATCCGGTCGTAGTCTGTAGCGACTCCCAGGGGGGAGATGCGATCCAAGAGCTCGTTTATGGAGGAGAGCTCGATCGGATCTAACTGTTCGGCAAGTTCCGAACTAACATGGAGATTGGTTTCGAGGACTCGAGAGGTCATCGTCGGCGCGGCGGCCGAACTAGCGGTCATGAGAAAACCGCCTAGCCGAAGAGTCTGACCAGTGGCCAAGGCTTCTTTGGCGATGGTATCGTCTTTAATGACGAGATGAGGCATCCTACCTGATGGCGGCAACGCGAGGAACTCTCAATGAAAGCACCAATGTCGGTGTCAAAACCGGCGGATCTCGGTAGGGGTCCCGAGTTGTGCGTCTAGGCGGATGGTAACAGGAGACAAGGGGCACGATGTTTTTACCCAGGTTCGGGCCCTCTCGATGCAGGTAATACCCTACTCCTGCTTGATTAATATTGATGATATGGGTAGTACAAGAGTAGATCTACCACGAGATCGTAAAGGCTAAACCCTAGAAGCTAGCCTATGGTATGATTGTTGTTGTGTCCTATGGACTAAAACCCTCCGGTTTATATAGACACCGGATAGGTTAGGGTTATATAGAGTCGGTTACAATGGTAGGAGATCTACATATCCGTATCGCCAAGCTTGCCTTCCACGCCAAGGAAAGTCCCATCCGGACACGGGACGAAGTCTTCAATCTTGTATCTTCATAGTCTAGGAGTCCGGCCAACGGTGATAGTTCGGCTATCCGGACACCCCCCTAATCCGGGACTCCCTCGGTGCCCATACCCGGCAGGCGTCCTGGTTGGGACCTCATGTCTTAGATGTTAGGTTTGGCTGCGAGGTCTATTTGGTATTAGGCCCAGACTATCAGCGCCCCTTCATCAACTAGATATGAGTAGCAACAGATGTTGCTTAGATGGTGGCTTTGGTCTTACTGTTGTACTACTTTGTAAAGTCTTGTGTTAATAATTAATAAAATGGCCGTATGCATTGTCTAGATGATGACTCAGAAAAAGGGGGTCGACCCGACCTCTGCACCATCACGGTTCAAAAAACCATTTTTTATTAAAGTATACAATGTTTGAACTAATCATGACAAAAGGGAAAATTAAGACCACAACTGATTTATAAAAAGATTACATGACTCAACTACATAACCTATTAAACTCGGGGGCGTCTAGGGTTAGCCCCCCCCTCCACCCCCCACTACCCCCTCGCCACCATCGGAGAAGACCGCCGGGAAAGCTCGCGCGGGCGCCGAGGAAGGTGGCGGCGGGGTCTTCGGCGCTCCTCTTCGCGGAGGCCCTCGAATCCAGGGGCAGCGGCCCTGCTGGCGTGGCGGCGCTGTGCGACCGGCGGCGTGCACAGGCGAACGGCTGGCCTGAGGGCTCGGCCGTGAGGACGGCGAGCCACAGGTGGTGGTCGAGCGCGGCGCAGAGCTTCTCGTGCCAGATCTGGAGGTATTGTCCCCTCCCCTCCATGCTCCCCCTCCCAATCCTCGGTTCGGCTTTGGATCTTTCCGGATCCGCCTCCGGTGTGTTCTGGTGGAGCAGATCGGTGTCCGAGGGAAACCTTGGCCGACTTGGCTGGCCGGCAGCGGCGACACCACCATTTGGCGCCGCTTTCCTCCTTGGGGGCGCTGCTGAGGACACCATCTCTTCACTCCAATCCATGTCCGTGTGAAAGCCCAAGATCCAATGCGGATCAGGCGTCGGCGGCGCCCCGTGCACCATACCCTTCCTGGAGGCGGCGCTAGGGACATTGGGTTTGGATGGGAGGGTCTGCAAGTGAGGGGTGGGGGTGTGCTGCCTCCCTTTCGGTGGAGCGATGTTTCTTTCTACATATTCTTGGCGACGGCTCTTGGTGGCATGGAGCAGCGGAGGCTTGGCGTTAGATGTGTGGTGATGGACACGCGCAGGAGGTTGACGCTGTCTGGCGTCATGGTGGCGTCGGCGGCAACTAGACCGGGCAAGGTCGATGCAGCAGTACAGCTCTGAAGATGGATTGGTGGCAGGTGGCTGTGGCAGCCTCATACCCGGCAGACGTCCTGGTTGAGGAGCACGCCGGACTGGTGGGTGCCCATACCCGGCAGGCGTCCTGGTTGGGACCTCATGTCTTAGATGTTAGGTTTGGCTGCGAGGTCTGTTTGGTATTAGGCCCAGACTATTATCGCCCCTTCATCAACTAGATAGGAGTAGCGACAGATGTTGCTTAGAAGGTGACTTTGGTCTTACTGTTGTACAACTTTGTAAGGTCTTGTGTTAATAATTAATAAAATGGCCGTATGCATTGTCCAGATGCAGAGGCCGGGGGTATTCCTCCTTTTCTAAAAATCTACATAACCTATTACTGACATGCCAACATGTTGGGAAAAGTAGATCAAAATAAAATTTTACAGTTGGTCAGGTTTCAAGTTCGTCACCGAGTTTGGTGTGGTTCCAAGTGTGGACCCATGGAGCTCTACTGTGGAAATGTTGGCGCTTTGGCCCAAGCAAAGGAGCCAAGGCCCCACCAGAAATCCAAACACAATGAATGCGGATTCACATAATCCAAAACTTTGTGAAGAAAGGATATGTAAAAGTCTGCAAGATTCACATAGACCTGAATGTGTCAGATCCGATGATCAAACCTCTACCACGAGCAAAACATAAGCAACATCAAAATGTTGTTGATGTTAAGGAACTTATGTGACTAGATTATTGACACTAGTGCAAGTAGAACACTGTTAGAAATATGCCCTAGAGGCAATACTAAAGTATTATTTTATTTTCATGTACGTTATTTATTTTTATATTTCTGTGCTATAATTGCAATGGTTCTGGAATGTGAGATTCTACAAAAAACTTAGTTGCATGTGTGGAAATATAAACAAGGTAGTTCCCTAGTCTTGCCTCTAATACTAGCTCATGTGTTGCAATGATGATCCTGATTTTCTGATCACAGGGCATTATTAAAGTAATAAGGATGCTGACAATAATGACAACATATTGTTAATAGCACAATGGTGTTGGACAGACCCAACTAATGATATACTACGAGATCCAGTCGTAACTCACATCATGTGTTAGTCTATACTCACATCCACCATGAGAATGTCGTGTACCTTCATACCGTATGGTTTCTTTGAGGTTGTCAAACATTACCCATAAATGGGTGATAATACGTGTAAATTTTGGGTACATTAGAAAAGTATGTCAAAAGACTCGATAGTTCAAGATTGTAATTTGCTCCTTCAATAATGGAGATATATTCTACAAGTCCATTCGGTATTGCGGTATCCATAATTGTATGGCCATATACACTGTGATATATGATCTGATCACGTGGATATAGGGATACATAAATGAGAGAAGAGAACAAAACCGATTACGAGGGTAACTTGATATTGTGGTCAAGTAGTTGCTTCACAAGGATACCGACAAAAGTCATGCCTCGGATTTTATTAAGTATGGTGAAGCAAAGAGAATTGTGTGTGCAAACAAAACGTTCACTCGATAAATATCTTTATGTGTATCCATCATCGTGAGTTCGATCCTAGATCGGGAAAAATTCTCGCGACTGAGAGGCTGCGGGAATCTACACACCATCACCAACATCTACTTCTACGTTGTGCTTCTTTGTGCTAAAGATTGATCTATCTTTATGCATCTTCATAGTGATCCTAGGCGTGTATGTTAGTGCGGTATTTTTTTATTTTAGTTATCGAATATTTTTAGTGAGAACAGCTAGTGCATGTCATGGGACCTCATTTAGTTTATGTTGACCTTATAAATATGATTTTTTCCATTAATTATAATAAGTTTCCACTAAGACTTTCTCATACTATTGTGTGTAAACTAAGTATGAACATTAAGTCTTCACAAATGACTTAATATTCCCTTGCAAAGATCAAGTGAATGTTGAGACTATACTTGCAACAACCATAAAAAAATACAAATTTTACAAGGTTTACATTATAAATTTTAGTAATTACTGAACAAATGGTTTTGCCCACAGGCAAAATTTGCTTCAAACTTTCCATATAACCTTATAGACATAAAAGAAATATCAACTAAACTGGATCTATTTTTTTAAGAGTAGATAGCATAAAAATACCATAATTCTGGCAAGGGTTATGAAAAATTACCGCTTTTTGGAAAGTTCCTAAATGCTACCACAATGTTGGTTGATTGTTTCAAAAAACTACCATGTTGCATTGAGGACTGTGTTGGTTAATTTTATTTGTGATTATGACAGATCCGGTCCACCCGTTAGTTCTCGCTTGGCGTAAAAGTTAAAACCCTTAGCTTTGACCGTTATGACGGGTAAGTCCCACGCATCAGTCTTTTTTCTATAAGAAACCCTGCAGATATTTTTAAAAAGCAGTCAGGTCCTTGCACATATTTTAGAAAGCAATTGGACCCCTGTAATTTTTTGGTAAAAGGAGTCGGGTCCCTACACATATTTTTAGAAAACAATCAGGTCCCTATTTTTTTTTGAAAAAGCAATCAGGTTCCAACATTTTTGTTTGAAAAAGCAATCGGGTGTATGCAATTGTTTAAAAAAATGAGCGGGCCCCTGCATAATGGTCATTTTTTTTAAAAGAGACGCTTATTACTTAAAAGATTTAAGCAGTACACCCGGCCTCTGCATAACTAAGATGCACATAGTCAAATAAGGTCCTCTCGCACAAATAAAAAAAAAGGCGAAATACAAGAAGATCTGTATAACGCCTAAAGCGGAGGGGGGCCAATCCTAAAATCATGCTGCCACCCATGTTCGGTAAAAGTATCCCTCGCCATAGCCTTCAATCGTGTACACACCTTTGTAAATAGGTCTCGATTCTTCATACTTAGAGAGGACCATAAACGAACAGTCTCGGTACATTTGTAGATAATCTGCATCAGAGAAATACTTTTACCATTAAAAACCTTATCATTTTTACATAGCTAAAGCGATTAAATAACAGCAAGTGCTCCCATCTTGAGAAGAGTTCTAAACATGTGATATATTCCATGTAACCAGTTGCCAACGTTACAACATGGCCATGGCTGGCGACGGCGAGAGCACACCTTCGAGCTCTTAGGCATGTCGCTCTCCGTGGTGGCCATGGCCATGGTGGCCGTCGTAGAGCAGCGCCTCGTGATTCGCGCCATAGCGCCGCCCATGGCTAGTCGCTGCTGGTGTCTGCTCCCATGGCCGTTGACTGCGACGCGACGGCTACCTCCTCTGCTTGGCGACGACAACAGTATCCGCTTGGCCACGTCGCGTTTGTCGGCGTCCACGATGAGGACGTGAGCCGCGCCGATCTCCACGGCCTTGGCGTGCCCGCTCGGCGATCGCTCCACGACGTCCAGAGCACATCGAGCGTGCGCGAGCTGAGGTGTTCTGATACCTCGTCGGATAGTACCTCGAGGAGGTACTTGAGCACGTCGTCGACATCGGCTCACGCGGGCCATGCTGCTCGCGGCGCCCACCTGCGCCGTGGCCGCCGCTTCGGGGCCAAGGCGCGGGACAATGACCTTCCGTCATGCACGCACCTGCATGACACCTACCAGGCACTCCTACACGAACCAGGCGTCTACGCCGTCTCGTGGTGGTCTCCAGCAACGGCAGCGACAAGCGGCGACCATGGCAGTGCTCGGGTGGGTGGCCAGCGACGTCTTGCGGTAGAGACGCATGTGAGCTGTACGAAGAAATGCCCCATAAGAATGGGAGAGGAGAAGAAACTGAAGGGTGGGCCTCATCTGTCATAACGTCACGGCTAAAAGTGTTCACGTGGCTCTAATGAGTGGGCCCGGGCTGTCATAGAATTGTTTAAATTTAATCAAACCGGTCATCAGTGTAACACGGCAGTTTTTTAAAACAGCCAACACGTTGTGGTAGGGTTTAGAAACTTTCCAAAAACCGATAGTTTTACAAACTCCGAATTGTGGTAGTTTTACTTTATTTACTTTTTTTTCTTGGATTTGATGTAGTCAAAGCAACTCCAATCGGGCGATCCATTTCGTTCGCCCACATACGTTTAGGTCACCGCGGACAAAAACGCTGGCCAAACGCGTCGACCCATTTCCAAAAACCATCCGCTTACATCCGCATGGACCCATTTCAGGCCCAAAACTACACCTGAAATGCGTAGGGGCCGACACGAAGCGGAGGCACCGCACGTCCCCTCGATGTCCGTCGCGACCCCACATGTCGGCCGCCTAACCACCACAGCGGTCATAATTAACGCGGCCATCAACCGAGGGCCCGCCTGGCAGTGTGTGAAGGGCCGTGTGCCTGTCCTTTTTATTGGACGCGTGCGCCAGGGCAGGCCTCATCCACTTCCCCCCATTCACATCTAGGCACCTTTGCTCCCTCGTCGGCGACCAGGAAACCCTAGCCAGCCAGCCAGCAAGAAACCCTAGCAAAGCCATGGGAATCTTAGCGGGAAGGGACGGAAGAAGGGGAGGTTCAGCGCCGGAGCGAGCTCTTCCAGCGGGCACCCTACCACATCGCCGTCGGCAAGACGCGGCACGCCATCGCGGGAGCGGATGCGGCTGTACATCACAGTCCACCAGGCGCGGTGCCACTGGCAGTACCGCCAGCCCGTGTCGCATCCAGATGTGAACTTACCGCACGGCTGGAATATGGACCCGCAGCGCATCCCCATACTGGCGGCGCCGCGGTCCGTGCGGGCGCACGCGAAGGAGGTTTCCCAACGGCGCCAGCTCTTTATGCCGGAGCAGCGCGCCATGCGTGCCTACGCGGCAGACTCTCCCAACTGGGAGCGCTAGTTTGCGCTAGAGCACGAGGAGGAGTGCCACCTCGGCGTCCACATCGACCGGCCTTCCATCGCTGCCCCTGCGGGTAAAGCCGGCGGAAGAGGAGGCGTAGGCGGAGTACCAAGCCGCCCTCGAGGAGGCCCTGCAGAACGCGCTGGAGGCGAGCCGACTCGTTGAGGACGCCCATTGGAATGGGCTGGAGCAAGCCCTAGCTTTATCTGCTGCTAGGGACTCTGTCCAGGCGCCCCTGTTCATGCCGCCACTGCCGCCCCTCGTCGAGCCCCAGGCCGAGTCAGAGCCGGAGCGCGAGCCAATGCCCACACGGAAGCGGTCACTGCCGCCCCCCATTTGGTCGGACGAGTCCTATTCATGGACCGGTCAGCTCCGCGAGTGGTTGAGCGCGCCTCCCTGCTACTGCGCCTCCACACCGGAAGAAGATGTGCGGCCCACCTTGAGCGTTTGAAGGCGCATTGGCTCACCGAGGAGGGGACCGACGGGGAGCGGCGGATGCAATATGAGCAGCAGGTGCGCCGCGACGAGGAGGCGCTGCGGCTTGAGGAGAAGGAGTAGGAGCGCGCCCGCCTCGCCGCTATGCGGCCGTCGCAGCAGACACCGGAGGAGGCTGCCCTGGTGGCCCATCAAGTCGCGTTCGGTTGGGCTGGGCCTCCCTGTCTTCATTGGACTCACTGGCGGCGACGATGATGACGGTAAGGGCAAAGGCAAGGCGGTCTACTAGGGCAGCGGCCGTCGTTTATTAGATTTATTTAATTTTTTAGTTATGTTTAAGTGGATTTTGGTCACCATTTAACCGGTCATTTATGTATAATTATACTTAATTAAGTCAGTTACGACCACGTCGATAGAAATTGATCGACCTTCCGTTGGATGCACCTGCCGAATGCCGATCCAAATGAACAAGCGGACACACACATTCGCCTGACCATCGAACCGGACAAAGCGCGTTCGTTTGAGTTGACGCTGCTCTCATGTAGATGGATCCTGCACCCGCGTATTGCCCTTCCCTTTGGTCTCATTCTTGCGGAATAAGTTGAGGACGTACCCCAGCTGTTGGATGAAGCTACGGCGTGCGCCGCTGTCAAGCAAGTTGTGATACACGAACGTCGCAATCAGCATTCGGGAGCTGTGACGACGTACATCCACTTACGCACCTGTCAACTACGCCAAAGATTTTTCCCTCAAAAGAAAAACTACTCCAAAGATTCATCTATCCTCCCCACTGATTACTTTGACTGCTCCAAGTGGCATGCCGCATGCATGTGCAGGTCTGCAAGTGCAAGTGCTCATCCTCGCGCCTGCCTCCATTGAAACTGACGGTGTGACGAGCTGGCATGCGTCGTACTAAGGTCCGTGAGTCCCTCCGTCGACTCTAAAGTTTAAAGAAGGCAGCATATAACGGATGTGGATAATCTGCTCCGAGCTCAAATGCTCCCTAATGAACAGTAAAACTAAAAAAATAAAACTTTTTAAATTTTTTTTACGATAAACCATGACAAATTTTGTATGTTGCAAAATTTCAGCACATAATGATATTCATGGAAGTCGTGGAAAAAAAATGATGTTTCAGAAATGCTAGTTTTGAAAATATTTTAAAGTGCTGATTTTAGTTTTTCGCCATGCCTTCCACAAATGTGATTTCATGCTGAAATTTTACAGGAATATAAAAATTTGTCAAAGGTTACCAAAAATAAGTCATTTTTAATTATTTACTATTTATCTGACTTTACTGCTTATCAAGGAGCGTCTGAGCTCGGGATCAGAATAAAACTTTCAGCATATAACTGTTGTCTTAAATGAAGCAGTGCAAAGTTTGACCAGGTCACGTCTCGATCCAGAGCTAACCCAAAGCTTTAGAGTATTAGTACTCCCTTCGTTTTTATTTACTCCGCATATTAGATCTGACTGAAATCAGACTTTGTAAAAATCAATCAAGTTTATAGAAAAAATATGAACATTTAAAATATCAAATTTCTATGATGTGAAAAAATATGCAATGATGAATCCAATGATATATATTTGGTGGTGTATATGTTTTATTTTCGGATAAACATCCAATCTATTCATTTTCAATCATGACAAGTACAACGAACACCCGAAGTAATAAAAATTACATCCAAATCTGGGGACCACCTAGCGACGACTACAAGCGCTGAAGTGAGCTGAAGGCGCCGTTGTCATCGCCTCTCCCTCACCGGAGCTGGGCAGAACTTGTTGTAGTAGACAGTCAGGAAGTCGTCGTGCTAAGGCCCCATAGGACCAGAGCACCAGAGCAATCGCCGCCGATGAAGAGTAGCATATATCGGAAGGATCCAACTTGAAAACACACAAACGTAGACGAAAGGCGAACAGATCCGAGCAAACGCACCAAAGACAGATCCGCCGGAGACACATCTTCATACCTCACCGACGATGCTAGATGCACCACCGAAATAAAGGCTAGGCGGGGAGTACCTTATTCCATCTTCAGGAACGTCACCGTCTCACCTTCCTAAACATGACACAAACCCTAACAAATCTCAAAGACACATCTAAAAACGAAGCCCTGCCACTAGCAAGGGCAGTGACCGCCCTCCCCCGCGCCCCATGGCCATAAGGCCACTATAGACGACACGGACTGGCGTGGAGTATGTTATTATAACCATCTCTTTTTTCTTAATTGCTTATCACATAATAAGCATATTTGCGAGTCCCAAGTGCATGAGCGTATCACCCCTCAAGGAACCTTCGACTAGGAGTACGTGGCCGAGTAGAACTACTCGCTCGTAACTTTGACCGCTAGCTAACAAGTTGCCATAGCTGTTGTTTATCCATTATTTCCTTTTCGAACGTTGACTCTTCACGGTCACGGACAGCGTGTACTTTGTCGCCACTAGACTATGGAGCCTGCAGCCACAGCTTGCCCTTCAAGTACTCCAGTGCAGTGCAAAGCAAGTTCTCTCCTTGTCTCCGTTGACACTGACAGGATATGACGAACTCGCCTGCGTCATGGCATAAACTCACCATGAACCTCTTGCACGCCTCTTCTGCCTCCCAAGTCCCAACTATAAAAGGCTGGATCACACGCCGGCTCGTACCAACAGACCAACCAATCCACTTTGCACTTGCTCACACGATCGATCACTACGACGAACAAGTCGTCCCGAGGTAATAAATGGGCTCGTGCGTCTCGCGCTCGCCGGCGTCGTCGGCGGTGGCGGGATCAGGACGGGCAGTGGCCACCAAGACAGCGAAGGTGGTGGACGTAGACGGCTCCATGGCGCAGTTCGCGGCGCCCGTCACGGCGCGCGAGGCCCTGGATAGTGTACAAGAGCTCCGCCCAGGCGCGTCGGTCTTCCTGTGCAGCTCCGACGAGCTCCGCTTCGACGTGCCCGCCCGTGCCCTGGCCGGAGACGAGGCGCTGCAGCCCGGATGGCTCTACTTCGTGCTGCCCATGTCCACGCTCCGCCGCTCACTCTTCGGGCCGGAGATGGCCGCGCTCGCCGCCAGAGCCAGCTCGGCGCTGGCCGTCGCCAGCGGCGTTGCGTCACCCCCGCGGCGAAAGAACGGGGCCGGGGTGCCCGGCGCCAACGGCAAGCGACGGAAGGCGGCGGCTCGTGTGGCGCCGCTCGTTGTCGCGGACGAGATCGCCGGACTAGACGGTGGATCGGATCATCACCATGGGTACGGCAAATACGGCGGGGATGAGCCAGCGGCGAAGGCGTGGAAGAGAAGTAGTTGGGGTGGAAGCCGCAGCAGCACTCGCCGTCGTCGCCGTGCATCTGGCACCCCAACGCTGAGCAACCCCGTAATGATTCAACGGTTAGATTCTTGGGAGTTGGGAGTGGTTAGCAACTTTTTTTTTGGTAATATCATGGATTAGTTTAGTTGAGTTAATTGGTCCAGTTTGCTGCGTTGCTCGACCGATGTATATATATATATTTTTTAAAAAGGAACTTCCCGGTCTCTGCATTAGAACGATGCATACGATCAACTTTATTAAAAAGTAAAAAGTAAAGAGGTTCAACAAAGGTGACCGATGTATATACTGCAGACGAGTTATGTGTACAGCATGCTTGCTCCTTCGATGTGCATGTGTAAAATCTGTATTGTGAAAACTCGTATATACAGATACTGACACTGCATGAAAGTACTGGTACAATTTTGGACCTAGCATTCTGTTTAGATATCTGAATTCTGCATTGACGCTCAGCTTTTGCCCGCTCCAAGGTTAAACTATCTTTGGTCTGTAGTTCAGATTTAATTGCCGGAACATTCGAGGTAATTAAATATATTTTTGCATTTAATGGTTTTGTGAGGTGATGTTGTATGTGCGAAAAAATTGATACAAACTTGGATTATGGTGTTTGATGGTTTGAATTTGAAATATAGGCCATGGTAGAATATACATGTACAAATTCTGGTGGTGCTAAAACTTGACACATGTTGTAGTATATTATTGTGTAAATCACCTGATGCAGAGGTCGAGAGTCTTCCCATCTTTCCATAAAAAGAGAGAAAAATAATTTCGGGGAGATTACATAGGAGGTGGTTGGAGTGCACACAAAATAACAGGGTTCCTAAGAGCAACTCTACCAAATTCTCAATGCTTAACTCCCAAAACACACTTATTTGGAGACAACAAAAAAACATTATAGGTATTGGGAGGTTGTGACCCAACACATCCCCTAAACTTAACTCCCATTTTTCTTTCATTTACTAGTCCTCATCTCTTTCGTGTATAAACACCATTTTCACATCATATTCTATTCAAACAAATTACGCATCCCCCCCCCCCCTACATCCGCAGAAGTGTCAACTCCATCGCATCTTCAAAGTCTTTCCAAGAGAGTGAGCTCTCAATAGGCACTTTCCTAGCCAATCATTCCACTTGTGTCCAGGGACATGAACCTTGCCTCTTGCTCCTTGTTGTTCATTTATTGCTTGTATAGTGCTTGGATGTAGTTGGAATCCTCCCCTTTTAGCACTTCACTTGGATGTAGTTGGAATCCTCCCCTTTTAGCACTTCACTTGGATGTCGGAGTTCAATCTCATAAACACAACATGTCCAACAGTTGCAACAATATAGAACTGTACTCCAGCGGTGTAAGAGTGAACATTATATTCAATTGGAAGGAATCTTCACATTGCATTGCTACTGCTCCTCAATGAACCATTGAACCTCTAAAAGGTGTTATTGGTTTGATAAGTGCCAATAGGTGCATCAAGAGAGACATTCATCCATGCCGAGAAGAAATGCCTCATCCTACTCTACCTTGTGATTGGATGCTCCTACGTTCATCTTGTTTGTTGTTAGAGTCTGCATCTTAGCAACTTCTTAGCCTTGTTCCAATTTGGCACTCTCATTTCCCATTGAGAAGCATTGCCATGGATTCCAATATGTCATCCAACATGGCCTCTAAGGAATTAGAATCCTGTGCACCTTGCGAGCTACAGTGGACATGTGATGATATTATAAAAAACTACTCCATCTCCGAATTTTAAACTGCGCACACCAATCACATAGTGAAAATATCTATTTGCATTTCATCATGAAAGTTGAGAAGGAAAACATGATAAGAAACTCCCGACAATTCGGCCATGCACCTGTGCATTCCTAAGCCAGCGTCAAGATCGACAACATCAGAGGCCGAAGGGTTCTGTAGCGATGGAGTTGAAGGGCGCCTGACGAGAGGTAAAGCCAGAGGGGTGCAATCTTCTTCCTCAGTTAAGTTGTGTGCTTCAAGGGAGGTGCGAGCGCCACCGGGGCATGTCGGAGGTGGGAGGTGGAGTGGCAAGTAGGTGCCGCCCACGGTGCCAATGACAGTGGCTCGAGACGAGCGCGGCATATAGCCGACGGTCGTCGGCAGGGCCACCCCGCTCTATTGGCGCCACATAACCGTGGGTGGTGCCGAATTGGGAGTGTGATTTGGGAAAGAGAACTTTCCCACCTATTGGGGAGTTTTTTTTCATGTTCTTTTTGGAGTTAAGCTACCATTAAAGATCTACTAGAGTTGATCAACTCCCAAGAGTTATATTTTTTCGGAGCTAACGAATTATTGATGCTATGACTAGAGGGTCCCTAGTGTTGAACATGTGTACATGTACGTAGGTCTGGGTTTAGTATGCAGTACCTGTAGTGTCTATCTCCCTCTGTATGTACGTGTATCTTAGGAGACAAGATATCGGTCGCACCCCTAGTACCTATATATATGTGCCTAGTGCACGATCAATGATATATCGATGCACCAATTCATTCTCTACATGGTATCTATCGCAAGTCGATCCTCCTGCTTCCGCCTACCCTAGCCGCTGCCGCCTCGGGCCGCCGCCGCCGCCCCATGCCGCTGCCGCTACCACCTTCCCACGTGCACCTCCCCTCCCCGCGCGTCCTCTCCTCCCAGTTGCGCCGCCCTCCTACCGCGCTGCGCCACTCCCACCGCCGCGTCGCCCCCTTCCCCAACCGTAGCCGCCATGTCGTCCAACGCCTCATCCATCTCCAACCCCATCACCGTGGATCCTGCTGAAATTCGCGACATCAACGTCCACGCACGCGTCCCCGTCGTCCTCGATGCCTCCAACTCCACGTACTTTGCGTGGAAGACGTACTTGTCGCTGCTCTTCCGTGAGAACAACCTCGTGGATCATGTTGACGGCACCGTTGACTCCCGCGCCATGGTGGACGACCCCAAGTGGATCGCGATCGACGCCACGATCATCTGGTGGTTCTTCACCACCATCTCCAAGGACCTATTTCACACGGTCGTGAGCGCTAGCGATGATGCCCGCACCATGTGGGTTAAGCTGAACGGCCTTTTTGTCGGGGTCAAAAAACCGGCGGATCTCGGGTAGGGGGTCCCGAACTGTGCGTCTAAGGTCGATGGTAACAGGAGACTAGGGACACGATGTTACCCAGGTTCGGGCCCTCTCTATGGAGGTAATACCCTAGTTCATGCTTGATTGATTTTGATGAATATGAATTTACAAGAGTTGATCTACCACGAGATCATAATGGCTAAAACCCTAGAATTATAGCCTGTATGATTATGATTATGATTGCCTCTACGGACTAAACCCTACGGTTTATATAGACACTGGAGGGGACTAGGGTTGTACAAAGTCGGTTACAGAGAAAGGAATCTTCATATCTGAATGCCAAGCTTGCCATCCACGTCAAGGAGAGTCCCGTCTGGACACGGGTGAGAGTCTTCGGTCTTGTATCTTCATAGCCCATCAGTCCGGCCCATGTCCAACAGGCCGGACGCCCGAGGACCCCTTAATCTAGGACTCCCTCAGTAGCCCCTGAACCAGGCTTCAATGACGAGGTGTCTGGCGTGCAGATTGTCTTCGGCATTGCAAGGCAGGTTCCCTCTCTGAATACTCCGAAACAACCTCCGAATACAAAGAATGTGTCTGGCTTCTGCAAAATAGGTACCACACACCACCGCAAAGGATATAATATTTCACGAGTCCAATCCACTGACAACTTTTGTAGCGTGACACCACGTCACCACCCGGTCATTATTTCGAACCGTTTTCTAGCCTGCCGCCCCACATTTTGAGATGCGGCATCATTGGCACGTCTTGTCAAAGCAGAGGTCGTGTCCCCTTATTACGGGATTCTCATCAAAACGGGCATGGGTAATCCAACCGTGCCGTCTGCATGGCCCTTGGGGAATAGGCGTGTTTTAAGGCGAGTGGGGAGGCGCTTGATATTCGTTGCCTTATAAGGAGATAAGGATCCACCCCCTTTCACCCACGCCTTTTCTCGCTCTCTGCCCATCCATTCTCGAGCACCAGCGCCCAAGTCCTCATCTCTTCCACCTCAAGAAAGCACTCCGATCATGTCCGGATCCGGAGCGCAGGGCAAATGGATGGTCTCCTCCGTCAAGGAGAAAGACATTACCAAGCTCCGGGAGGCCGGATATTTGGCCAAGGAGGTTGCCCACCGGCTTCCGACCAAGGGACAGATCGTTCCTACCCCGAAGCCCCATGAGAGGGTAGTGTTCATCCCCCACTACGCGCGAGATTTCTATGATCTAGCCCCAAATTCCATCCTCAACATCTCAGCATTTATTGTCATGTGCGAGGCTTTCCTCTGTATCGCACCCTACTTCGGATTGTGGCTAAAGATCTTCAATGTGAAGCCGAAGATGGTGGGTGACCAACACGCAGAGTGCGGAGGCACCATGGTGAGCAAGATGCCCAACGTCACATGGCCTGAAGGCTCCTTCGTGGAGACCGTAAAAGGGTGGCATCAACTGTGGTTCTATATCACAGAGCCCCGCGAAGCCACCTGGGCCGCGACTCCTGAATTCAAGTCCGTCGCCCAATGCGGCTCACCTCCTGGCTAGAGAAGGGCCTAAATTGGGCTTCGTCAGACGAGCTGACAGCACTGCAGACGCGCATCCAGAGCATGGTGGATAAGAACATCAAGCTCGTTAACGTGATCCAGGTGATGCTAGTTCGGCGGATCCTTCCATGCCAGAGCCGGGCATGCCATCTATGGGAGTTCGATCCGGCCGAGCACCAGACCTTGCAACGGTTCTTCGGAACTATGCACGAAGATATCTGGAAGGTGCTCTTCAAGGCCAACGAGACGTGGCCGAAGACGACCGAGGACCGTGGGCACTATCCTGGATTAGGGGGTGCTCGGACAGACGGACGATATACTTTGGCCGGACTGTTGGACTATGAAGATACAAGATTGAAGACTTCGTCCCGTGTCCGGATGGGACTCTCCTTGGCGTGGAAGGCAAGCTTGGAGATTCGGATATGTAGATCTCCTTCTCTGTAACCAACTCTGTGTAACCCTAGCCCCCTCCGGTATCTATATAAACCGGAGGGCCTTGTTCAAGAATTCATCCGATTAACCAGTTAACTTGCCGATTAATCCCCACTCATAGGGTCACCGAGTAGCCGAAAAACTGATAAATCATCCGATTAATTGATTAAATGGCCGATTAACTTGCCGATTAGCTCATTAATCCCCTACTCGCCAGCCAACCGAGCAGCTACCAGTTAACAATTTCCTCAACAATGCCAGAGGGTTTAGTCCATAGGACAACAACAATCATAATCATAGGCTAGCTTCTAGGGTTTAGCCTCTACGATCTCGTGGTAGATCAACTCTTGTAATACTCATATCATCAAGGTCAATCAAGCAGGATGTAGGGTATTACCTCCATCGAGAGGGCCCAACACAGGTAAACATCGTGTCCCCTGCCTCCTGTTACCATTAGCCTTAGACGCACAGTTCGGGACCCCTACCCGAGATCCGCCGGTTTTGACACCGACATTGGTGCTTTCATTGAGAGTTCCACTGTTTCGTCGCGATAAGGCTTGATGGATCCTTCAATCATCTTCAACGATGCGGTCCAGGGTAAGGTTTTCCTTCCCGGACAGATCTTCGTGTTCGACGGCTTCGCACTGCGGGCCAACTCGCTTGGCCATCTAGAGCAGATCGATAGCTACGCCCCTGGTCATCAGGTCAGGTTTGGAAGCTTGAACTATACGGCCGACATTGGCGGAGACTTGATCTTCGACGGATTCGAGCCCATGGTAGGTGTGCCGAACAGTCACGATGAGCATGACTTAGATCTGCCATCGGACGGTGTTCGTGAGATCACACCTGTGGCCGCCCCGGCTCTTAATCCGGAGCAGATCGCGCCATCCGAGGATGGGGGGATGGACCCCGCCATGGAGGCCGCATACTCATCGGCGCTGGAGCCGAACACAGACTTCACCTCCAAAGAGATCAGTGTCATCGGACCCTTGGACTCGTCTCCGGCCATGGGTTCCGAACCGCGTACATCCGTGCCTATCGAATCTGATTGGGTATCGATCATGGAGTTCACCTCCGCGGATATCTTTCAGCAATCACCCTTGGGCGACGTGCTAAACGCATTGAGGTCTCTCTCTATATCAGGAGACTCTTGGCCGAACTATGTCCGGCTCGAGTGGGAAGCGGACGACGAAATCCGTCCCCACCCACCACCCACTTAATAGCCACTATCGGCGACTTAACCGACACGCTTGACTTCGACTCCGAAGACATCGACGGTATGGACGACGATGCTGGAGATGAACAGGAACCACCGCCCACGGGGCGCTGGACAGACACCTCATCATATGATATATACATGGTGGATACACCCAAAGAAAACAACGGCGAGGAACGGAAGGATGCAAAGGAGGATAATCCCCTCGAGAAGCAACCAAAGCGATTTCGGCGCCGCTCCAAATCCCGCCACAGCAAAAATAGCGCAAGAAGAAATACTTCCCCGGTCGACTCCAAAGGAAACGACAACCCCATGGACCCAGCTATGGAGCATGATGGGCCAGGGGACGGTGAATATAGTCCGGGACCGCTGTCCGATCATAGTGACGGCGGAGATAAAACTCATAAACCTGTCTCCGGAGAGGAGAACAGTCCGGACGGCGATGCACCCATCATCCCGGAACAACAATTGGAGCAAGAGAACCTCCATAGAAGGCTTATCACCACCGCGAGGAGCTTGAAGAAGCAGAAGCAAAGGCTTAAGGCCGCGCAGGTTACGCTCAACCGCAGATGGAACAAAGTGCTCGACACTGAGGAAAAATACGGCGACGATCACCACACAAAGAGCTACCTAAAGCGCAAGCTGCTGCCCGAATTCGACGATGAGGCCATAGAGCCCATTCCGCCGAATAATAATACGGCCGACCAGCCGGACCGACCACCCCGTGGCCGCGACAGGGCGGCTAATGATGCCGCACCCAAGTCAACACACGATTTACGTGAGCTCCTGGACAAAAAAATCTGGTATCACCAGGTCCATCTATGGATCTAGGAAGCGCGCTTCGGAACAGGATCACAACCACCAAAACGATCATACCGATCGAATACCAGCTCGGAATGAACACCGAACACAACAGCCGTTGACAGCATGCCATGACACATCCAAATACAGGGGTGATGCGCACCCCCTATGCTTCACCGATGAGGTGCTGGATCATGAATTCCTAGAGGGATTTAAACCCGTGAATATAGAGGCATACGACAGAACGACAGACCCTGGGGTCTGGATCGAGGACTTTATCCTTCAAATCCACATGGCTCGCGGAGATGATCTCCACGCCATTAAATACCTACCCCTCAAGTTGAAAGGACCAACTCGACATTGGTTGAAAAGCCTTCCCGAAAACTCAATTGGAAGTTGGGAGGAACTTGAGGATGCTTTCAGGGCCAATTTTCAAGGGACTTATGTCCGACCTCCGGATGCAGACGATTTAAGTCACATCATCCAATGACCCGGAGAGTCAGCCCGTAAGCTCTGGAACAGATTTCTCACTAAGAAGAATCAAATCGCCGACTGCCCGGATGCCGAGGCCTTAGCAGCTTTCAAGCATAGTATCCGAGACGAATGGCTCGCTAGACACCTCGGCCAAGAAAAGCCAAGGACAATGGCGCCCCTAACAAGCCTTATGACCCGCTTCTGCGCCGGCGAGGACAACTGGCTGGCCCGAAGTGGCACCAGCGACCCAGGCACATCCGAAGTCAGGGATGGCAACGGAAAGCCACGACGCAATAAAAACAAGCGTCGAAATAATGAAGACAGCCCAAACAACACGGTGGTCAACGCCGGATTCAGGGGCTCTCGACCCGGTCAACGGAAAAAGCCACCTAAAGGAAGCAGAGATGGATCGTCCAGCCTAAATAAGATTCTAGACAGATTATGTCAGATTCATGGCACCCCCGAAAACCTGCAAATCACACCCATAGAGAATGCTGGGTTTTCAAGTAGGTCGGCAAGCTAAACGCCGAACACAAAGGGAGGGAGACGCCAAGCGAAGACGAGGATGAGCCTCGCCAGCCGAACACCGGGGGACAAAAAAATTCCCACCAAAGGTCAAAACAGTGAATATAATTTACGCAACTCACATACCAAAGAGAAGGCGCAAACACGCACTCCGAGATGTATACGCTGTAGAGCCCGTCGACCCAAAGTTCAATCCTTCGTCGGCCTGCTCGATCACTTTCAATCGCAGGGATCATCCGACTAGTATCGAGCACGGAGGATCGGCTACCTGGTGCTCGACCCAATAATTAACGGATACCATCTCACCCGAGTCCTCATGGACGGCGGCAGTAGTCTTAATCTGATATATCAGGACATGGTCCGCAAGATGGGGATAGACCCGTCAAGAATAAGCCAAAGTAGTACTACCTTTAAAGGAGTAATACCAGGCGTAGAGGCCCGCTGCACGGGCTCTCTAGTACTAGAGGTTGTATTCGGTTCTCCCGACAACTTCTGAAGCGAAGAATTAATCTTCGACATCGCTCCATTCCGAAGCGGCTATCACGCACTACTCGGAAGAATGGCCTTCGCTCGTTTTAATGCAATACCGCACTACGCTTATCTTAAACTTAAGATGCCCGGTCCACGTGGCATCATTACAGTTAGCGGAAATACGGAGCGTTCTTTACGTGCGGAAGAATATGTGGCGGCTCTAGCAGCCGAACACTGAACGGCCCCTCCAACCAGAGCAAATGATTGGTCGTCAAGACGAAGGACACAGTTAGATGAGTCCGGCTCACCCTAGTTGTCGTTGCTCATATAAAACCCGAGCTGGGGTCGAAGGATATAGCCCCATAGGTGGTGCTAGGCGCTGCCTGCATGAAAAAAGGCCCATAGTTCGGCTTGACCCTATTAATACAATAAAAGATTTCATTTTCATGGTTCATTAAGAATAACCAACTTTGCGCACGAAGTCTTTCACCTGGGTTTTTTCCTTTTTTACAGATGATCATCGTGCTACACCCTTCTAGGATATGGCACAACAGAGATAAAGGCGCAGATGTGCAGCAGGGCCTCGCTCAAAAGTTCCTTCTTAGATTAAGACCCTGCGTAAACCTTGTTTGTGTCTCTTGTTGCTTCATACCCTCCGGACACTTAACACAACGGGGAGGGATACTGGCGTTCTTGATACTTCGTCACGCCATACTAATGCATGTATCTGGAAACACAGGTGAGGAAGTCATGGATTAGGGGGTGTCCGGATAGCCGAACTATCACCGTTGGCCGGACTCCTGGACTATGAAGATACAAGATTGAAGACTTCGTCTCGTGTCCGGATGAGACATTTCTTGGCGTGGAAGGCAAGCTTGGCGATACGGATATGTAGATCTCCTACCATTGTAACCGACTCTGTGTAACCCTAACCCTATCCGGTGTCTATATAAACCGGAGGGTTTTAGTCCGTAGGACGAAGAACAATCATGCCATAGGCTAGCTTCTAGGGTTTAGCCTCTCACGATCTCATGGTAAATCCACTCTTGTACTACCCATATCATCAATATTAATCAAGCAGGAGTAGGGTTCTACCTCCATCGAGAGGGCCCGAACCTGGGTAAAAACATCGTGTCCCTTGTCTCCTGTTACCATCCGCCTAGACGCACAGTTCGGGACCCCCTACTCGAGATCCGCCGGTTTTGACACCGACATTGGTGCTTTCATTGAGAGTTCCTCTGTGCCGTCGCTGTCAGGAAGGATGCCTCATCCCGTCTTTAAAGACGATGCCGTTGCTAAAGGAGCTTTGGCCACCGGCCAAACTCTCCGGCTAGGCGGTTTTTTTTATGACCGCCTGTTCGGCCGCGCGCCGAGGATGACTTCTCGGGTCATCGAAAGCAATCTTCACGTTAACTCGGAACTCGCCGAGTAGTTAGATCCGATGGATCTCTCTTCCTTAAACGAGCTCTTGGATCGCGCCATGCATCGGGATTACGCTCTGAGACTACGATCAGATTGGGCCTAAAACCGATGTGAGAGAGATCAACTCTCCCCAGGCTACCCACCACGTTGCTGTGGTAGAGGAACAATATGGCGACTCTTCTCCTACCTTAAGGACTAGCTATGTCCGGATTCCTGACCCCTCCATGCCGGATTGCCGCGGAGGGGAGGGCACCACTCAAGCCCTGAACTTAAAGTCGGGCGTGGGCTAGATTCATTGGACAACCTCCAAGAACCCAAGCTTCCAAGTTCGGAAACTTCTTGGCCCCTAAGTCTTAGATCGGACGGGGTTCAGAATTTAATTCCACCTGCCCACCCAAACATAAGCGATCTATCCCAAATCCGGCAAGAGTCCGGTGAAACAGCACATCATTACTGGGCCAAATTCCTCCTGGTTATGGACAGGATAAAGGATTGCCGCGAGGAGGACGCAATCTCATTCTTCTGCAATAATTACACGGACAAGGGAATTCTAAACTCCATAAGTCGTCGTGAAATTACACGCTTCGCTGACTTGGCGTCCATAGTATGAAAGTACTGCGTGATGGAGAGCGCCTGGAAAACCGAAATCAAATTTTGGGATAATCCGGCCCCGAATAAGACCCTAGTCCAAAATAAAAGGGTGCATCATTACCAGGCACCTGGGTTACATACCAAAAAGCAAAACCCCCCCAAAGGGCATGGGACCGTACTGGATGGATGGCTCAATGGACCCTGCAAAATTCATAGCACAGAGGGCGCCACTCCAACTCATAGCCTTAGAGCATGTTGGATACTACGGCAGGTGGCCAAAAGTGGCGAAGAGCTCTTAGCTCCAAAGCACCAGCCCATCAATACTAAAGTCTGATTAATGATCTTGAGACTTTCGCATCAAATAATATGCGGAAACGAACACTCCGCAGCCTTGCCGAAGTCTACCAGATAGCAACAATAAATCCATGGAGTGACACGGCTATTACCTTTAACGCCAGTGACGAATGTCGGAGTAAATGACCACGGGTAGCCTAGCCGGCTCCCTCTGGGGCTTCTGAAAAAATTACAAGCCAATCAGGACATCCAACATCCAAGACGCTGGGCCGCCTTCCCCCCCGGCCGGCTGTCGTTCAGGCCGGCTGTAGGGAGGCGGCCTGGCCCCAAGACCCATAGGAGAAATGGCCGGCTTCCAAGGAGCCGGCTACGGAAAACCGACTCAGCGTGGCAAGTCGCGAGAAGGCCGACTCCAAGGAGCCGGCCACCCCGCAGGCGGCCAAGGCCGCATCCTTAGAATCTGCACCCACATAACAGCGATAAGACGGGGCGTGGCTACAGTGAAGCCTGCCACCCCCGCATCCCGGAGCGCGCGTGGCTACAGTGCGCCGTACGGGGCAGCCATCACCTGTCCGGCGCGGCACTGTTGCCATGTTGACTGTGACGTCACCCACGACAGGCTGTCTGTACTACCCGCATGCGGCGGGTCCCTCTAGTCAGAGAGACGCCCAAAGGCGGTTCGGCCTCCCCCAGTCGGCCTGGGACATGGCCGGCTCCCCATAGCCGGCTTGTTCCCTCCCTCGAAGGAAGCGCCTCATTAAGGAGACAAGACGAAGTGAGGCTACAGTGATCGCCATCAAGGCGGCGGCACTGTAGCCACGCTTACCCCGACAAAGCCCTCGTCGTCAGGATCGAGGCAACAATAACCAGCCCCCGACAAAGCCCTCAACGGTGGGGCCAGCCTGTCGACCAGGAAGCCGGTAGCCAGCGTGGCCCACTAGTCGGCGTGAGCCCCGGCCAGCGGAGAAGCTTGGCCGGATGAAGACACTGACGGCTAGGGCCCACACCTAGCCGGATTACCATTGTACCTCTGGGGGATAGGCCTATATAAACCCCCCGGGGCACCCATGCAAAGGGTTGGATTCAGATAGTTTTAGACACCACGTAGAGGGAAGAGGAGAGCTAGCCGTGCCCTTCTTCTTCCTCACCCCGAACAGCTCAAGGAGCCTCTTGTAGCTCTTGTTCATTTAATGATCATGCGGAGACCCCTTGAGCAGCGATGAGGTGTTATCTCCACGGAGAGCCCCGGCTGGGTAAGATTCGCCGGCGTGCATGTCTTCGCCTCATCCTGTTTCCAGGCACCGGCGACGTCTTATTGGCTGCCACTATGATTAGCCACCCGTTGGCATATGTCGCACCTACCACCCGACATTTGGCGCCCACCGTGGGGCCAGGTGCACCGTCGTCCGGAGACCTGTTCTGGACGGGAACCTCTTCCTTCCCCGCGAGCGTAGCCAGCCTGGCATGCCTGATGGCGCTTGCCCCGACGCGCTGCAAGGTGTCGCTGACACCTGCGCGGCGAGTTGCCTCGCCGACCTTCTCGGCAAGACTCACATCGCCGACGAGCCCGCGTCCGACGCGGGCACCGGCTGCCTCGAGAGCCACCTCGTCAGCCTCCTCGACCATCTCCACGTCTCCTGCGAGCCCACTGTGGACTTGGAGTCGGTTGGCTCCAACGACCCGATGCTTGTCGACTCCGACACATCATCACTCGACGCTGTCCCCACCAACGTCGTCGTCTTCGATGACCCGCTTCCCCAAGCCGACAGCTGCGGCAGCACCATCACCGAGGTGCTGGTCATCAGTCACGGCGGCCCTTCGGGCGAGAACGCCCACGACGCCCCGCCAGCGGCGCCGCACGACCTAACTGCCCCTCTCCCTGCTGACGCCGACGCCGAGGCGCTGGAAGCACGCCGCCTCGCCCTCCACGCGGAGGGCCAGAGGATAGCCTCCCTAAGACGCCTTGCCGAGGCCCACCAGCGCGAAGTCGACCGCGCCGCCTTCGGCACGCCGCCTCCCGAAGGGCCGAGCCGGCTTGGCATCGTCTAGAAACGCGGCGCAGCCATCGCCGACATGCTGGGCGTGGACCGCCCCGTCTATGCCACGCCCCTCGAGAACTTGCGTGCCGCCCAGGCGGCCGTAGAAGAGCTGAACGGGCTAGGGCCCGACGAGCTTACCTACATGGCAAGACGCATCCAGCAGTTAATCGGCTCGGCCGTAGAGCGGCAAGTAGATAGCGCCCGTTCCGAAAGCCTCCCCCCGCGCCGAGAGCACGGCGCAACGTCACGCACGCCGACTGCGGGCAACGCCCGTGCACGGCAAGCAAAGGAGCTGGCCGCCAGCCGAAGCCAAACCCGGATCTCCATCGAGCGCGACGCAGAAGGCCGCCCTCGAGCCGTGGAACGGCGAGGCAATCTGCCCCCTCCTCCACCTCGCGGGGAAAGATATCCCACCCCGCCGGCTGTCACGCATCCGACCCTCAGCGGCCGACTTGGCCGCTGCGAAGGAGTCGGTGAAAATGACGCCCGCCACAGGATCGACCGCCTTGCGCGATCCCTGGCGTTAGACGAAGAAGACGATGTCGGGCCGCCTTGCTTCGGCCCCCGCATCCGCGATGAGCCCTTTCCCAAAGGGTTCTCGCTCCCGAGAGATACGCCCAAGTACAACGGCTCCGTGAAGCCGGAGGATTGGCTGATCGACTACTCGACCGCAGTCAGCATAGCGAACGGCAACAGGCGCGTTGCCGTGAAATATGTGCCCCTCATGCTTCAGGGCACGGCGCGAACCTGGCTCAATAGCCTCAAGCCGTACAACATCAACAGCTGGCTAGAATTCACCGAAGCCTTCATCCGCAACTTCACCAGCACCTACAAGCGGGCTCCCAAGCCCAGGCGACTCTCCTTGTGCGTACAAGGACCCACTAAGTCGACTCGCGACTACTTCACGCGCTGGGCCGAGCTTCGCAACTCCTGCGAGGGGGTGCACGAGGTTCAAGCGATAGAGTACTTCACCGTCGGGTGCCGAGAAGGCACCCTCCTCAAGCACAAGCTCCTCTGCAACGAGCCGGCTACCTTCGACGAGCTACTCGTCATCGCCGACAAGTATGCCACTGTCGACTCCTCGATGAAGACCGAGCTCCGGGTAGACGCTGCCGGGAAAGTAATCAGCCCGGCTCCCAAAATGCCGGTTGACGACTCTAGCCGATGCCCGTACCAGCACGACAACAAACGCAAGGGCCCAATGCCGCCTCTCGCCAGTCGGCAGGTGGCCACCGTCGAAGACGAGCAACCTGAAGAGCGACCCGCGCCCAAGAAGCCGAAGGCCGGCTGGCCGGCTTGGCAGCTGGCTTTCTCCTACGAGCAAGCCCTTGATGCCCCGTGCAAGTTCCACAGCGGCGCAAAGCCGTCTAACCATACAACCCGGAAGTGCCACTGGCTCACCCGAATCACCAAGGGCGAAGGGCTGGTGCCGCCTCTGCCTGCTGGACAGCCGCCTCCGGCTCCCCAACAGCCGGCTGCTCGACCAGCAGTCGGAACCGTCCAGGACGAGTTCCCCAACGAGCATGCTGCCTACGTCGTTTTCACCAGCCAGCCTGAAGACCGGCGCAGCCGGCGTCGCCAGCACCAAGAAGTCAATGTAGTTGCCTCCAACAACCCCGAATTCATGCACTGGTCACAGAGGCCTATCAGCTGGAGCCGGGCCGACCACCCAGAGGTGATGCCGTCCCCGGGCTCCTATGCCTTGGTTTTGGAAGCGACCCTAGCAACGGACATGATTGCTGCCCGATTCTCCCGCATACTGATAGATGGCGGGAGCAGCATCAACATCCTGTACCAGGATACTATGGAGAAGTTGAACATCAAGGCCAAACACCTCATGCCCAGCCGGACCGTGTTCCATGGCATTGTACCCGGCCTGTCCTGTTCACCCATCGGCAAGATCAAGATAGATGTTCTCTTTGGAGACAAGGATCACTTCCGCCGAGAAGCAATCTGGTTTGAAGTGGTGTACCTCGAGAGCCCTTACCATGCGCTACTTGGCCGCCTGCTCTGGCCAAGTTCATGGCTGTACTCCACTATGCCTACCTCAAGATGAAGATGCCGAGTACCAAGGGCATCATCACCATAGCCGGCGACTACAAGAAGTACTCAGTGTCTCTGCAGCAAAGAACCGGTGGCGAGTCCCTCGTAGTCGCCGAAGAGAAGAAAATGTTGGACCGGGTCGTGGCCATGGCCGGCAAGCAGCCTGCCCTGTCCCCCGACCCCAAAGAGTGTGATGCCCAAGGTTCCTTCTAGCCGGCTAAGGAAACAAAGAAGATACCCCTGGACCCAGAGCACCCTGAAAGGTTTGCCATCATCGGGGCAAACCTGGACAGTAGATAGGAAGGCGAGCTCATCGATTTCCTCCATGAGAATCGGGACATCTTCGCATGGTCCCCCAAGGACATGCCGGGTGTTTTGAAGGATTTCACCGAGCACAAGCTACACGTTCGGTCAGACGCCAAGCCAGTCAAGCAGCCCCTCCGCCGACTGTCAGAAAAGAAGAGAAGGATCGTAGGAGAAGAGATAGCCCAGCTCTTGGCAGCCAGTTTCATCATGGAAGTTTTCTTCCCGGAATGGCTCGCCAACCCGGTCCTCGTGCTGAAGAAGAACAACAAGTGGCGCATGTGTATAGATCACACAAGCCTCAACAAAGCCTGCCCCAAAGATCCCTTTGCCTTACCCAGGATTGATCAAGTAATAGACTCCACAGCCGGATGCGAGCTGTTGAGTTTCTTGGACGCCTACTCAGGCTACCACCAGATAAAGCTGGACCCGGCCGACCGCTGAAGACCGCCTTCATCACGCCATTCGAGCTTTACGCTGCAGCGATGGCGTTCGGCTTGAGAAATGCCGGCGCCACCTTTCAGCGTTGCATGCGAAATGCCTCCTCAAGCAACTCGGCGGAAATGCCCGTCTATGTAGGCGATATCATGGTGAAAGGCGGAGGCGCAACACCATCTTTGGAAGACCTCAAGGAAACCTTTGAGAACCTGCGCCGGTTTCAGATCAATCTCAACCCCGAGAAATGCGTGTTCGGAGTCCCAGTCGGCCAGCTCCTAGGCTTCCTGGTCTCTGAACGCGACATTGAATGCAACCCTATGAAGATCAAGGCCATTGAGAGAATGGAGATTCCCACCAAGCTGCGTGACGTCCAGAAGTTTACCAGGTGCCTGGCCTCCCTGAACCGCTTCATCAGCCGGCTGGGAGAGAAGGCACTCCCCTCTACTGACTCATGAAGAAAAGCACTCATTTTGAGTGGAACGACCAAGCCGACCAAGCCTTTCACGAGCTGAAGAAGATGCTTGCCACGCCGCCTGTGTTGGCGGCGCCCGGCGAAAGAGCCCATGCTCCTTTATGTCGCCGCCCAAACCCGGGTGGTCAACACCGTCATCGTGGTCCAACACCTAGAAGAGGCGGCGCAGCGGTCCGAGGCGATCTACTACTTAAGCGAAGTACTATCCGCCTCAAAGCAGAATTACCCGCACTACCAGAAGATGTGCTAAGGCATGTACTTCGCCGCCAAGAAGCTAAAGCCCTACTTTCAAGAGCACTCCATCACGGTCGTATGCACCGCCCCGCTCGCCGAGATCATAGGCAGCCGGGACGCATCCGGCCGGGTGGCAAAGTGGGCCATTGAGCTAGCCCCTACGATCTTCTACCAACCTCGCACCGCCATCAAGTCGCAAGCATTGGCCGACTTCCTCGTCGGCTGGGCGAGACCCGATGCACGCCACCGGCTCCCGACTCCACTCATTGGCGGATGCACTTCGACGGGTCCAAGATGCGCACCGGCTTGGGAGCCGGCATCGTCCTCACCTCTCCCAAAGGAGACAAGCTGAGATACACGCTGTAGATTCACTTCGCCGCCTCCAACAACGTGGCCGAGTACGAGGCGATCATTCACGGTCTCCGGCTAGCCAAAGAGCTCGGCATTCACCGGATCCTGTGCTATGGCGACTCGGATTTGGTGGTCCAGCAGTCATCTCGCGACTGGGACGGCAAGGACGCAAACATGGCGAGCTATCGTTTCCTCGTTCAGCAAATCAGCGGCTACTTTGAAGGATGCGAGTTCCTCCACGTGCCGCGGGCGACAACGAGCAATCGGATGCCACAGCGCGGATATGCTCAACCCGACAAGCTATACCAACCGGTGTCTCTCTCCAACGCCTCCTCAAGCCGTCTATCAAGCCGTCTCCAGAACCCGACTCCATCTTCGTGCCACCTAACCCCGACGCAGCCGAATCCGGCTTGGGGAGCCAAGCAGGCGGCCCGGGGACTTCGATAGGCGGCCCGGGGACTGCTAAAGTCGCACCCGGCCCGGGGACTTCAGAACCCGTCCCGGGGACTATGGTAGTCGGCCTGGGGACTGCTTCAACACCCCAGGCGGCGGCCAGCTCCAGCTCTTCACCACCCAGCCCAGCCACCCTGGTTGCAGTAGCCGTTTTGACTATAGAAGAAGTCGCAGCTCCATCATGGGCTCAGCCCATCCTCAACTTCCTGATAAACAGACAACTGCCGAATTTGTGAAATCGCGGCAAAGACAAGTCCAACGCCGAGCCGGCGTCATATCGATTGCCAGCAGAGAGCTCGTCAGGCGCGGTGTCACTGGAGTCTTCCAGCGCTGCGTCGAGCCAGAGAAGGGCATAGCAATCCTCAAAGATATTCACCAAGGCGAATGCGGCCACCACGCAGCCTCAAGATCCCTCGTTGCCAAGGCTTTCCGCCATGGTTTCTTTTGGCCAACCGCCTTGGACGATGCCAAGGAGTTGGTCAAACACTGCAAAGGTTGCCAAGTCTTCAGCTCCAAGCAACACCTGCCGGCTTCAGAACTCAAGACCATTCCCCTCACCTGGCCTTTTGCCATCTGGGGATTGGACATGGTGGGCCCATTCAAGACAGCGCGCGGCAGCATGACACATTTACTTGTCGCCGTGGATAAATTCACCAAATGGATCGAAGTGAAGCCGATCAAGAAGCTGAATGGGCCGACTGCAGTGACATTCATCACAGACATCACAACTCGGTACGGCGTGCCACACAGCATCATCACCGACAATGGCACGAATTTTGCCAAGGGAGCATTGGCACGTTTCTGCGCGACGCAGGGCATCCGACTGGACCTAGCGTCCGTTGCCCACCCACAGTCAAACGGCCAAGTCGAGCGAGCTAAGGGCCTCATCCTTTCCGGCATCAAGCCCCGGCTGGTCGTGCCCATTTGGGCGCTCGGCGGCTGTTGGCTCGACGAGCTGCCGGCCGTCCTCTGAGTCTGCGCTTTTCTCCAAACAAGTCAACCGGCTTCACCCCTTTCTTCCTTGTATATGGCGCCGAGGCCGTCATCCCAACCGATATCGAATTCGATTCGCCTCGGGTGACCATGTACACGGAAGCAGAGGCCAAAGAAGCACGAGAATACGGCATCGACCTGCTGGAAGAAAGCCGGCTGTTAGCCCTCAGCCGGTCTGCCATCTACCAGCAGGGGTTTGCGCCCTACCATAGCCGGAAGGTCAAGCCAAGATCCTTTCAAGAGGCGACCTTGTGCTCCGGCTGATCCAGCGAACAGCCGGCCAGCACAAGCTCGGCCCCTTAGGAAGGCCCTTAAATCGTCAGCGAGCATTGGGAAACGACTCCTACTACCTAATCGACGCACAGAAGCCGAAGGCACGAAAGAGAGATGATTCAAGCAAGGAGTCGGAATGACCATGGAACGCCAACCTCCTCCGAAGATTTTACAGTTAAAATGCAGTATGTATCATGCTACCTTTTGTACTATGTATGAGACAATGGGCCCCTCGAGGAGCACTCGGGGACTGCCACCTTTTATTTATGAATGACGAGTATCACGCCTATGATTTTGTCATTTCACCTTTTTTCGTCCGGCACCGGGTTCGACTAGTCGGCCCAAGGACTGGATGCCTTGAGTTATATTTAAGTTCCACTTGCAGTCAGACAAGTAGTGTGCCGACACCCAAGCCCTCTCTTGCCAAAAGCCGCAGCTCGAAGAACCGACTGTCCGGCTGGCAAGAGTCAAAGGCAGGAAAGGATGCCCACACGAAAAATGGCTAAGGACTAACAAACTTATATAACAAAAGCCGGCTTCCTCCCATTGCCGACCGGCTACGGAAGTAAGCCGGCCGGACTTCCATGCAACCTGCCACAATCCAACAAAGCTCAAATACTCGCCTTCCCACAAATAGCCAAGTTCCTCCCCGGCCGCAGACTGCCAGAGCATTGTTCAGCTAGGAAAGGCGGCAATCAAGGGAAAGGCAGCAAAGAAAGCTTGACCTAAGGATAAAAAGCAAACTCGAATGGAAGCCAAACACATGCATAATGTTATTTACACAAAAGCCTTCGAAAGGCTGGCATTCAACATAGTCTGAATACACCCCCAGCGGGTGGAACTGCGTATAGTTAATAAAATTTGTTCAAAGAGCAAAAGCAGAAAAGCAGGAGCGGCAGGCAGGTCAAGCCAGCGGAGCAACAGGCGAGTCGGGCAGGTCGGCGGAGGTGGCAGTGCGGGCCAGAGGAGTGGCCGGCTGGCGAGTCTCGACCGGATCTTCACCCCTGGCAGGCGGCGCGCTCGCGCGCGCCTCATTGCTAGAGGCTCGATCAGACTAAAGCTGGCTGGTCACTTTGCCCTCTGGCGCAACGTCTTCGCCGCCCTCCTCCTCGTCGTCTTCGGCTTCATCGCTAGAAGCGATCTCCTCCGTCGAGTCCTCGCCTTCTGCCGGGTTCAGCCCGAACCATTCCTCCGGCTGGGCGACTCCGTTGTCGTTCACTTACGGAGGCGAGGCGCTGGTGTCGGTGTACTCGGCGATAGCCGGCGCTGGATTATAGCCCGGCCGCACCGCCACCAGCTCCTCGTCAACCTCCTGCCTCCAAGTGCTCGGTGGCAGAGTTCAACCCAGTCTGGCTTCGGGCGAAAACCAGCGCCCGCCCGGCGCCCGGACCGAAACAGCGGAGGCCTTCCAAGCCTCGAAGCAGCCAACCGCAACCTCCAGCCAGTCGGCAGTCCGACTGGGGGTGCGGGGGATCACCTCGCCCGGCCACAGAGCGGCCAACACTTGCGCACCGGCACGCTGAAGCCGGTGGAGCATGCGGTGAGCCGGCTACAACCGAGCCTGGATTGCCAAGAGCTGCTCCTCGAGCGTCCGGCTGGCGTCTAGCGCGATTGCAACCCCTGCTTGCTGGCGCGTCTCGCGGTGGGCCTCGATGGCTTGGCTTGCGGCGACGGAGTAGCCGGGGAAGTAATCTGCGTGAAGAACAAGAAAATGGCACAAAAATCAGAAGACGAACGAGAGGGCAAGGAGCAAGCAAAAGAGTGAGAAGGGAAGGCGGCCTACCGTCGATCAGATCCTCCACCCGCCCATAACCTTCGCTCAGCGCCAGCCTTGTTTCAGCCCAGCTCGCCGCCTCGGTCTCGAACTCGGCCTTACGGGCGGCCTCGTTGTCCTGCGCCTTCTTGAGGTCCGCCTGGTGGCTCTCCTCCTGGTCGGCCAGCCTCTTGGTTAGGCGGGCGCGTTCCTGGGCCAAGGCGGCGATCTCGGTTTCCTTGGCGCGAAGAGCGGTCTCGGCCTCGCCTAGCTGCCCCCTCAAGTCGGCGTTAGCTCCTGCAAGCATGAAGAGAAAGGAAAAAAGGAGTAAGGGAAAAGTTGTCAGGGAAGATCCGACCCGGCTGCTCAGCAGCCGGCCCGAATCTCGGGGACTATACCCAGTGGGTGCGCTAACGCGCCCCCACTCGAGATAGAAGAAACCAAATTCTTACTCCGGCTATTCGCCAGATCGGCGACCTTCTGGCTCAGCTCCTGGGCCTGTGAGTTAAAGGCGGTCGCGCGAAGATTGTGGTACTCCTGGAAATCAGATAGAGTGCGTATAAGAACAAGATTGCTATCAAAGCCTGCTAATGAGTTTCAAGCCGCCTTCTCAGCAGCCGACTCGAAACTCGGGGACTACACCCAGTGGGTGCGCTGACGCGCCCCCACGGAAGAAATCAAAAGAGAAAACGATCAATGCCAGAAGACACACTCGGACGACCACGCGCGTAGCGAGGAACTCCTAGGTGTATTGTTGAAGCAAGCCGGCCTGAGCCTGAAGCCGGCGTCGGACCTCCTGTGCCGCCCCGTTCAGCTCGGCCGTCCCGCCGTTGGGCGTCCACTCGGACGTATTGGCGCTGGCCGCCTCCAGGCCCTGTGCCGTCGAGCTGGCACCTGCAGCCCTTTGCGGCTCCGGCTGGCGAGGCACCGACTGCACCACGAGATCCGCCCCGCGTTGACTTCGCCCCGGCTGCTGCCCGGCGCTTGGCAGGTCGGCCGCCTTGGCCCTTCTGATCGGCGCCATTGCAGCGCCTCCCCCAAGACCGTCACGTCATGCTCCATCCTCTCCATCACCGACTAGTCGCGGTCTGGTTCCTCCGACGGAGGTACGGGGAAGTCAGGAGCCACGGCGCGAAGAGGAATGACGAGCTGCGGAGGCTGATTGTGCAAAGCCTCCGCCTCCCTCTCCGCGGCCTCGGCCTCCGCCTGGGCCTTGGCCGCCGCATCGTCCTGCGCCTCGGCCGACTTCTCCACCGCCTCCTGCGCGGCCCACCGCTCCGCCGCTTCCCGCTCCTCCCGCGCCTCCCGCGCGTTCCGCTCTGTTGCCTCCATGAGGTCGGCGCGGGGGTCCACTCGGCGGGAGCTCGAAGAACCTCCCGTCGGTGCGACTATGGAGGCGGCGTCAACCCGCTCAAGGGAAAGCGGCGCCCAGTTCAACAAGACAAGAAGACGGCTCAGATGAGCCTCAACTAAAAACAAGACAACAAAAATGCAAGACATACGGCACTTACGCCGAAACCGCTTGTGGCTGCTTCACCACTTTGCGGAAGCGGGCCGCCTTCGTTGCCGCCTCGTCTCGCTTGGTTGCCGCCACGGAACTCTTGGGTTTTTTCGGCCGGCTGCTGAAGAGACCCGGCGCGGCCTAACGCTTCTGCGTGCCACCCCGAGCAGTTGGCGCGGCGGAAGGCCCCGTGCCATGGTGATCAGCCGCCGGCTGGCGGCGCTGGACGGCTTCGGCTTCGTCCTCCTCCGGCCAGTCTTCGAAGCCGGTCGTAAGGTCGAGGCCGCCTGCCTCTCTGCCAGTTGCGACTACGGCGTCATCCATGGCGGCCGCCCCCAGGTCCGGGTCGTCAGGGTTGTTGTCGGTGTCAAAACCGGCGGATCTCGGGTAGGGGGTCCCGAACTGTGCGTCTAGGCGGATGGTAACAGGAGACAAGGGACACGATGTTTTTACCCAGGTTCGGGCCCTCTCGATGGAGGTAATACCCTACTCCTGCTTGATTAATATTGATGATATGGGTAGTACAAAAGTAGATCTACCATGAGATCGAGAGGCTAAACCCTAGAAGCTAGCCTATGGTATGATTGTTGTTAGTCCTCTGGACTAAAACCCTTCGGTTTATATAGACACGAATAGGGTAAGGGTTACCGCAGTCGGTTACAATGGTAGGAGATCTACATATCCGTATCTCCAAGCTTGCCTTCCACGCCAAGGAAAGTCCCATCCGGACCAGAGCCGAAGTCTTCAATCTTGTATCTTCATAGTCTAGGAGTCCGGCCAAAGATGATAGTTCGGCTATCCGGACACCCCCTAGTCCAGGACTCCTCGGTAGCCCCTGAACCGGGCTTCAATGACGGCAGTCCGGCGCATATTGTCTTCGGCATTGCAAGGCGGGTTCCTCCTCCGAATACTTAGAAGGTTTTGAACACAAGGGTAGTGTCCGGCTCTGCAAAACAAGTTCCACATACCATCGTAGAGAGAATAATCTTTTGCACAGATCTGCTGACGTATTCCGCGGCGTGACATCACACCACGGCCAGGCCTTTATACGATTCGTTTTTTCTGTTGCACCTCGGTAGCGTTTAGCGAGGCGGTTTCCTTGGCACGTCTTATCAAAGTGGAGATCGTGCCCCCTTATTCCGGGATTCCCATCAATACGGACGTGGGTAACCCAACCGCGCCATTGATTACGGCGCTTGGGAGATAAGCGAGTTTTACCAGGCTGGTGGGGGACGCATAGCTTCGTCCGTCCATATAAGGGGATAATGATCCACCCTTTCACCTACGCCTTCCTCCTCCTTTGCTCATTCATTTCCGTGCACTCGATCTCCAGTGCCCAAGTCCGCACACCCCACCTCAACCTTCTCCAAGTATGTCCGGAGCGGGAGGCAGGTGGATGGCCTCCTCCGTCACGGAGGGGCACATTAAAAAGCTGCGGAAGGCCGGATACTTGTCCAGCAACATCGCGCACCAGCTACCCGACGAGGGGCAGCTCATTCCAACCCCCAGGCCCCATGAGAGGGTGGTGTTTCTCACCCACTTCCTCCGCGGACTAGGTTTTCCACTTCACCCATTTGACCGGGGGCTCATGTTCTACTACGGCCTGGACTTCCACGATCTGGCCCCGAATGCATCCTCAACATCTCGGCGTTTATGGCTGAAGACCTTCCTCTGCATCCAACCCCACTTTGGCTTATGGCTGAAGACCTTCAATGTCAAGCCGAAGGTAGTGGGCAGCCGCCAAGCGGAGTGCGGAGGCGCCATGGTTGGCAAGATGGCCAAAGTCCTATGGCTCGAGGGCTCCTTTGTGGAGACCATAAAGGGGTGGCAATCAGGGTGGTTCTACATCACCGAGCCGCACGACTCTCAATGGGCGGCGACCCCCGAATTCCGATCTAGCTTCCCCACGTGGCTCACATCATGGAAAGAGACGGGCCTGTCGTGGGGTGATTCGGACGAGCTATCCGGACTCCAAACCTGCGCCCGAAACCTAGCGGACAAGAATCTCAGGCTTGTCAACATTATCCAAGTGATGCAGACCCGCCGGATCCTCCCATGCCAACAACGGGCCTTCAAATTGTGGGAGTTCGATCCGGCACAGCACCCAACTCTGAAAAGGCTCTTCGACACTACGTACGAAGATGCACGGAAGAGTCTTGTTCAAGGCGCCGAGGCTCCCACATCCGCTACGAAGATCGCAGATTCATTTCGCGCCAAGCCAACGAGGTAAGTTATTTTACCCTTTATGGGACTCTTTTTCATAGTTTGACTCTATGCAGGATCTAAAACTCCCTAACCTTTGACAGACTGGCTGAAAGGCGTCCGGACAGATTAACCGTCCGGCCCCTTTGCTGAAGACCCAGTGGACGCCCGATTAGCCAGGGCTGCTGGCTCCGGCACCTCACGTGGTGCGGAGAAGAAACCAGAAAGAAGGCCACGGGAACTCGAAGGAGCTCGGCGCTAGGTGTCAAGTCGGACTCACCGCCCGACAACTCTGGCGGAATCCTCCTCGAGGAAGAGGAGGAGGAAAAAGCCTCTCCCAGTGAAGGAAAGAAGAAAGGAAGGCCGCCTGATCGGGAGGCCGAGGGTCCAAGAAAGGAAGGACCCTTCCTCCGGACTTCTCCACCAACTCCGGCAGCAATGAGGAGGTGGCCTGAGGCCAAGCCTGGCGAGATTGTAAGTGTCCGGACTCCGGAATAGTTCATGACTTTTATTTGTCACATAGTGTCTTCTAACGCCGAATATGACCATGTAGCCCGCCCAAGGGCAGGCTTGCAGCCGTCGGCGGCTCCCTGGGCTCGTCGGATGTGAATAGTACTTCACTTCCGACCGCCTCCTCTCCTCGTGTCGCCGACGACACTGCGGTGGAGTCCCAAGAGGGGCCCAGCCAGGAGGAGGTGGTCCTGGAGGCGCCGCAAGGCAACCTCCGGACTCCGGGCGCGAAGGGGGCAAAACCCCAGAGGGCTCTAAGTCCGGCCCTGTGCCGGACTCCGTACCGGAACCTTCAGTGGTTCCGAAGTCCGACAAGCGGCTCCTTCATAAGAAGGGCAAGACTGCGACGCCGGTGACCTCCGTCCATCCGGAGGCACCGGATAGCTTGCTGGAGGCGCTTAACGGCGCCTCCATCAACGAGGAGCACCACACTGTTATGAGTGTGGTGATCCAGAAAGTTCAGTCTGCCAAGAGCGGGCTGACAGAAGCCTGTACCAGCCTTCTAACAGGCTTTGAGGCAAGTTTAGAATATGTAAAAATATTACCGCCTAGACAGTAGCCCCTGATACTTAGTTCGGTGTTCGGAAAGAAAAGCGGGACTAAAGATCTAAAAAGATATACGCAGGAGTCTAACATAAGTATGTCAATATGTGAATGCAGAGGCTGCTTGACTTGACCTCTACCGCCTTGTTGCGGAGGTCAATGCATTGAAGAAGAGCCTCAAGCGGTCCGAGAACAAGCTCGGCCTTGCCAAGAAGCAGCTCGAGGACAGGGAAGGTAAGCAATACCTTATTAAAGAAATACCTTATAGAAAGGATTCGGTTGCAAAAATTGACAGGAATAACGTGGGTATTGTAGGGGCAACGAACGAGGTGGCTACCTTGATGGAAGCGGTGTCCATGCGGCGGAAGCTCATGACATGAGCGCACTGAGCGAGAGAAGTAGGAGGAGTGGGTGGCGGAGGTGCGGCAAGAGCTCCAGGCTCTCGTGGAAAAACACGAGAGTTTGGAGCGTGACTTCAAGACTTCGAGAGTCCGAGCTCGCCTCGGCTCTTGAGAGTGCCAAAGCCGCTAAGGCCGAAGCCCAAAAAGCCCTCCAAGATATTGAATCAGTAAAGAAGATAGCGGTGGGTAAGGCATTCTTTATGCAAAGCAAGCATGTGAAAGTGAATTACCTATTACTTACCCGGATTCGAAGCTCTCCAGGAGCATTCGCAGATCTGCCCAGTAGTGTACGATCTTTGCGCGTTCTACCGCGCCAAGGAGGGAGCTCGATGGAGAAGGTGTTACGGTCTCGGTATCTGAGGTCGAACGTCCGGTGCCTGGCGACCAGCTGAAGCAGCTGGTCGAGCTCCACAAGGTCGCCGAACAGGCCATGAAGGGCCTCATAGTTGGTTGTGGCCATTGGAAGCCATGCACAGTAGCTACTTGGGCTAGTGCAGCGGTGGTGGGCCTTTGTCCATGGATTGAAGTCATCAAGCGCTCCGTCTGCATTGAAGGTGCCCGTCGGGCCCTTGCCCATGCTAAAGTGCACTGGGGCAAGCTGGATGCGGAGAAGCTTGTGACGGACGGGCCACCGAAGGTCAAAGAGCATCGCAAGCCTGAAATGTACTATGAGGGTGTCCTGAAGGGTGCCCGCCGTATAGCGGATGAGTGCTCCAAAGATGTAATTTTTGAATAGACTCGCATTTGTTATCTGTCATGCGCTGAAAACTTGTTCATATCGCTAAGCAAGCAACGCTTGTTAATTTAAAATATTATCTTCTGTGCGGCTGTTTATCAAATTTGAGAGATGGCAAGTCGTTGGCTTCAGCCCCCATGCCACGAGTGCTGGGATGTTCGGGATAAACTTGAACGCTCTTGTTCCCATTCTTGGGTCCGTCGAGGGAGACGCTCAATGCAACGAACAAGGCAACCGGACTTATAGTGCTTGAACACTCTCACTTAGCCATAGAATTCTATAATTTTAAATTTCGGCGAAGCCCCTACTATTCGGAAGACCGAGTTCGGGGCTCTATCCATGCCTTGGCCGGACAATGCCGACTCCTCGCTCTAAGCGGAATAAGTCTTTAGGGACCCGAAAAAACCACTCGAACAGCGACCGGCTCTCGCCCTATCATGACGGTCAGTTTTAGCTTTCTCCATTGAGGTGCTCAACCCAGCTCAACCGGTGCACAATCGCAGTGGTTCTCCCAGTGCTACCTTAGCCGATATAACGGAACGTAAGGTACCAAAACATGGGAGCCGGGCAAACCCAACTATTGACCCAAGACATGATTCGAACCGATGCATATAATGCTATAAGTTCGGGTGCCGCACTTGTGAAAGTGTTAGGACTTATCACACCATACTTTTGGGGTACTTAAGCCCCTGGTGTATTGGCTGTACCAAAGTGTACGGGTGCAACATGTCATGAAATGAACATATATATAGATAAAGAAAGGAGTGCAATAATAGGCAAAAGCTACGTATTGTTTATTCAAAAAGGTACTGCGATGGAAGCAGAATGATACAAAAATTGCGATAAGCAAGGGATGGGACTATTTAACATGTCCCCCTCCAGGGGTAAGCTGCGGGATGGTATGTAAAACAGGTATAATGCTCGTAGTAGAGACCACCTGGACACTCGACGTAGATCTCTGTTTCCCTGGCTGTTGCATCGTGAGTTCGGCAATTCTAGTGCCGAACATGACTTCTGGAAAACGGAGTCCTGAAAGTAAGAAAAAAGAAGAAAGAAAAAGAATGACACAATTGGGAGCCCACAGTGCGATTGAGCCGCGTGCAGGCGTGCCGTGGTCGTGCCTCTCCCCTTAGGCCCATGGTATCTCCGGGCGTAGTTATGTACAGCGTAATCTTGGCTTTGCTTTGTTTCATGAGGGCTGGGGTTGGGGCCGGATTGCTCTGGCGATGCTTGGATCGTGCCGGCGGTCTTGTTGTAGGTTACTCCGGTGGCGCTTGATGGTGGCCGGACGTTTAATGGCGGACCGGGAATTGCTGTGAGAGGCTGCTTTGCACCTCCGCCGCGAGGGCCGCCGTGTGCTCCTCCATTTGGAGAGAGCGTTCGGTGTTTCCGTTGATCGTGATTACTCCTCGAGGGCCTGGCATCTTGAGCTTGAGGTATGCGTAGTGCGGCACCGCATTGAATTTTGTGAATGCGGTTCGTCCGAGCAGTGCGTGATAGCCGCTGCAGAACGGGACTATGTCGAAGATTAACTCCTCACTCCGGAAGTTATCTGGGGATCTGAAGACCACTTCAAGTGTAACAGAGCCTGTGCAGTTGGCCTCTACACCTGGTATGACGCCTTTAAAGGTCGTCTTTGTGGGTTTAATCCTTGAGGGGTCTATGCCCATTTTGCGCACTGTATCCTGATAAAGCAGGTTCAGGCTGCTACCACCGTCCATCAGGACTCTAGTGAGGTGAAATCCGTCGATGATTGGGTCAAGAACCAATGCGGCGAATCCGCCGTGACGGATGCTAGTGGGGTGGTCCCTTCGATCAAAGGTGATCGGGTAGGAAGACCATGGGTTGAACTTCGGGGCGACTGGCTCCATCGCGTATACGTCCCTTAGTGCACGCTTCCGCTCCCTTTTGGGTATGTGGGTTGCGTATATCATGTTCACCGTCTACACTTGTGTGGGAAAGCCCTTACATCCTCTATTGTTCGTGGCGGGGTTCTTCCTCGTCATCGCTATACAGCCCCTTGTCGTTGTTTTCGCGCTTAGCTTGCACCTTGCTTGAACACCCAACAATCCTGTTGGTGTCGTTGGCTGGTTTTTTCGGGGTGCCATGTATCGGCACAAGCGGCCAAGTATTCGGTCCAAGTTGGGCCAGGCCTGGGTATTTCTTTTGAATGGCTTCTTCCGCCGACCGGGTTTAGAGCCTCTGAATCCGGCATTCTTGTCATATCTTCAGCATTGTCACCGTTAATGCGGCGTTTATGCTTGTTGCGACGTGACCTGCCATTGCTGTCCTTGGTATCCGAACTACCAGGGTTTTTGGTCAAGTTGTTGCTACGAGCTAGCCAGCTGTCCTCTCCCTCACAAAAGCGGGTCATGAGCGTTGTGAGGGCTGCCATTGATTTCGGCTTTTCCTGTCCTAGGTGCCGGGCAAGCCACTCGTCGCGGATGTTATGTTTAAAGGCTGCAAGGGCCTCTGCATCCGGACGATCAACGATTTGATTTTTTCTTGGTTAGGAACCGTGTCCAGAATTGTCCGGCGATTCTTACAGCTGCTGAATTATGTGGCTGAGGTCATCGGCGTCTGGTGGTCGCCGCGTATGTGCCACAGGAGTTATCAAGGAATGCGGCTTCCAGGTCCTCCCAACAACCAATTGATTCTGCTGGCAAGATGTTAAGCCAATGCCGAGCTGGTCCTTTAAGCTTGAGTGGGAGGTATTTGATGGCGTGTAGATCATCGCCGCGGGCCATGTGGATATGGAGGAGGTAGTCCTCAATCCATACCGCAGGATCTGTTGTGCCATCGTATGATTCGATGTTTACGGGTTTGAAACCCTCAGGGATTTGATAATCCATTACTTCATCTGTGAAGCATAGTGGGTGTGCGGCGCCTCTGTATTGAGCTATATCACGACGCAGCTCAAATGAGCTTTGTCTATTGTGTTCGGCCCGGCCGGAATTGCTGTATCCGGCGTGACGGTTCACAAATCACGCGTGTCGTAGGCGCCAGCGATCCGTAGATCAATCTTGTTTGCCTTGCCTTGTCCTCCAATATGTCTTGCAGTGCGGCGCGTTTCCCGTGCCTTGGTACTTTTCGGCGGCGCCGAGATGCGGCTTGAATGGAGGGTCTAGAGGCCTCTCTATCGCGACCACGGGGTGGTCGGTCGGCCGCATCATCTTGTTGGTGATGTAGGTTTGGGTGCTGCTTCCTCTAATTGGGGTAGCAGCTGCGTTCAGGGTATCTCTTGGAGGCGTTCGAGTTCATACTCTTGGCTGCAAGGACTTGATCCATTTGTCGACTAGCAAGTCTTAGTCAGCTCTAAGCTGTTCTTTGCTTTTTCTTGAGGCTGCTTGCCGTGGCCATAAGCTTTGTGGTTGAAAGCGCTCTGTTCGGCGGGATCCTCGAGCCTGACGAATTCATAAATCGTCAAGGCTTTCCTCATCTGCGGAGGGAGGCATATAATTATCGTCTTCCACCTCCACATGCGCCGCTCTATCATGAGGGCTGGCTTCTCCCTCCTCTGTCTTTGAATCCTGCTTTGGAGGGGTTGTCTTCGGCTTGTCCGGGTGTTATTATCTCCGTGCGGAATCACCGTTTTCTTTGTGGCGGGATTTAGAGCGGCGCCCGACGCCTTGGCAACAGGCTGTTTCTTGGAGGTCATCCTCCGGCTTTTCCATCGCCGTTCCCATCTTTTGGGATGTCCACCATGTATATGTCGTATGACGAGGTGGCCTTCCGATTGCCACTGTAGGCGCTGGTTCTTGGTCGTCTCGGCATCGTCGTCCATACCGTCGATGTCTTGAGTCAAAGTCGAGCATGTCGGTTAAATCATCGGCAGTGGCTACAAAGTGGGTGGTGGGTGGGCGTTGAATTTCTTCGTCGTCCGCATCCCAACCTTCGACCGTAGTCGGCCAGGACTCTCTGATAAAGAGAGACTTTAGTGAATTCAGGATGTCGCCAAAGGCGATTCTTTGAAAGATGTCCGAGGCAGTGAACTCCATGACCGGCGCCCAATCGGATTCGATTGGCAGGGGCGCGGAGGGTTCGGAGTCCGAAGAGGAGTCCGGCACCTTGGAGTCATAGTCTTCGCAAAGGACAGGTATGGAGTTCGGCTCAATCGCTGTTGAGATCGTAGCCCCCGAGGCGGTGTCCAACCACTCGTCCTCGATCGTCGGAGTCGGCTCCGAGCTAAGGTCGAGGCCGGGGCGCCGATCTGACCTCGAGGCATTGTTCGGCGGCAGAGCTAAATCGTGCCCATCGAGACAGTGCGGCGCGCTTGGCTGTGGCTCGAATCCGTCGAAGATCAAGTCTCCGCGGATGTCGGCCGTGTAGTTGAAACTCCCAAATCTGACCTGATGGCTAGGGGCGTAGCTTTCGATCTGCTCCAGATGGCCAAGTGAATTGGCCCGCGATGCAAAACCGCCCGAATCTGAAGATCTGTCCGGGAGAAAAGTCTCACTCTAGGCTGCGTCGTTCTTGATGATTGAAGGAGCCATCGGGCCTATAGGTGACGACGGAGGAACTCTCAATGAAAGCACCAATGTCGGTGTCAAAATCGGCAGATCTCGGTAGGGGGTCCCAAGCTATGCGTCTAGGCGGATGGTAACAGGAGACAAGGGACACGATGTTTTTACCCGAGTTGGGCCCTCTCGATGGAGGTAATACCCTACTCCTGCTTGATTAATATTGATGATATGGGTAGTACAAGAGTAGATCTACCACGAGATCGGTGAGGCTAAATCCTAGAAGCTAGCCTATGGTATGATTGTTGTTAGTCCTCACGGACTAAAACCCTTCGGTTTATGTAGACACCGAATAGGGTTAGGGTTACCTGAGTCGGTTACAATGGTAGGAGATCTACATATCCGTGTCGCCAAGCTTGCCTTCCACGCCAAGGAAAGTCCTATCACGGACAAGGGACGAAGTCTTCAATCTTGTATCTTCATAGTCTAGGAGTCCGGCCAAAGATGATAGTTCGGCTATCCGGACACCCCCTAGTCCAGGACTCCCTCAGTCGTCCACGGCGCGGTCGGCCGCGAACTGGCGCTCCGGCCCCGCGGCTCCAGGCGCCGGATGAAGAAGAGGGCTCTGCCCAAGGACAAAGCCGGTTAGTCAAGAGTCGGCTACCGAACACGACAACAAAAGAAGAAGAGAACGAAGAAAAACTTACCACAGGCGGCGGGTTGGCCCGAGAATATGGTGCCTTGTGATACTTCCACTCCACGGAGAGTTTGCAGTTGGAGATATAGTTCACCATGTAAGATACCTCGTCGCGAGGCATCTCCCTGGTGCTCAGCCGGCATGGGTCGAAGCGGCCGCTCATTTGGCATATCTTGTGCGGCCGGCTTGGAGCGGGAGCACCCGGCGCTCCATGAAGGCGGCCACCAAGTCGGTCCCCACCAAGCCCTCCGACTGGACCATCACCCGGAGCCGGGTGACGGCGTCGTTCCCGGCCAAGGTGAGCGACCGGGCTCGGAAGGACCAAGACGTCGGCCTTGCAGGCGGCGGGCCGGCTACGTAAGCCGGCATGTTGAGGTAGTCGCCTTGCGCCGCGACGTTCTTCACGTAGAAGTACGACTGCTGCCAAAGCTTCACCGACTGGATCAGCGGGATAGGCGGAAAAGGGTTGTTGTCAGTCCTCTTTCGCTTATCTATGAAGGCGCCGCAGGCGGCCGGCACGCCCACAGAGATAGTGCCGAGCTTGCACTGGAAGAACTCCCCCCAGAGCTCGAGGGTGGGGAGGACGTCGAGAAAACCTTCACACAGAGTGACGAAGGCGGACAGCAGCATCACCGTGTTGGGGGTGATGCGATGCGGCTGAAGATGATAGAAGTCTAGGAACGAGCGGAAGAACCCGCTTCGCCCGGCAGCCGAGGCCGTCTTTGGCGATCTGACGGAAGATGACCCGCTCGCCCTCCTCGGCGCCGTGAAATCTCCGCCTCCGTTGAGGCGAATCTTCACGAGGTCCTCGCTCGGCAACCACCGCGTCCGGCGGAGCCGATCAATATGATCTTCGTGGACGTTGGAGCCGTCCCACGAGCTCGACAACGCCATGGGAACGGAAGGAAGGAGCCACGGCGGCGGAGAGCGCGGCCACACGACGAAGGAACCACGGCAGCCTGTCGACCAGGAAGCCGGCAGCCAGCAAGGCCCACTAGTCAGCGGGCCCCAGCGGCCGGCGGAGCGGGGCCAGCCTGTCGACCAGGAAGCCGGCAGCCAGCGGCGCCCACTAGTCAGCGGGCCCCAGCGGCCGGCGGAGAAGCCAGCGGATGAAGACACTGATGGCTAGGGCCCACACCTAGCCGGATTACCATTGTACCCCCAGGGGGTAGGCCTATATAAACCCCCCGGGGCACCCATGCAAAGGGTTGGACTCTGATAGTTTTAGACACCACGTAGAGGGAAGAGGAGAGCTAGCCGTGCCCTTCTTCTTCCTCACCCCGAACAGCTCAAGGAGCCTCTTGTAGCTCTTGTTCATTTAGTGATCATGCGGAGACCCCGCAGAGCAGCAGCAGGGTGTTATCTCCACGGAGAGCCCCGAAGCTGGGTAAGATTCGCCGGCGTGTATGTCTTCGCCTCAACCCGTTTCCAGGCACCGACGACGTCTTATTGGCTTCCACTATGATTAGCCACCCGTTGGCATATGTCGCACCTACCACCCGACAACGAACCTAAATTCCGAACAGCCCGTGCACCAGCCGCATTGGTCCTCAGTCCAATAGTGGACGACTTTTGCCTTACCAAGGTACTCATGGACGGCGGCAGCGGATTAAACCTCATCTACGAGGAAACCCTTCGAAAAATGGAAATAGACCGAAGCCGCATTGAGCAAAGCAGCACAACCTTTAGAGGAATAATCCCCAGTCGGGAAGCATGCTATACAGGAAAGATCACACTTGGATGTGGTGTTGACGCACGCCGGACAATTATAGGTCCGAGGAGGTCACATTCCAAGTGGCCCCGTTCAGCAGCGGATACCACGCTCTATTAGGGCGAGAGGCATTCACAATTTTTCAAGGTATACCCCATTACAGGTACATGAAGCTCAAAATGCCCGGACCCAAAGGAATTATCACTCTCGCTAGTGACCCGGACATAGCACTCCGCGCCGAAAATAAAACAGCCGCACTTGCCCTTGAGGCACTATCCTAAGCCCTAGCGGCAGAGGAACTCACTGCGCTGTGCTCCATGGTGAACAGGGGCGATGTGATACTCGATAAGAGATCCAAGTCCACCTCTTTTAAACCGGTAGACGAAATAGTCAAATTCCAAGTCCATCCAACGGACCCTACAAAAACTGCCCCTCGGGGCACAATTAAACCCTGATTGGACGCTGCACTACGAGAATTCCTACGCAAAAATTGGGACATTTTTGCCTGGCACCCTTCAGACATGCCAGGAATCCCACACCGGCTGGCCAAGCACAGCCTAAATATCCTAAAAGGATTCAAGCCAGTCAAACAAGCTCTTCGGCGTTTCTCCGAACCCAAGAGACAGGTCATGGGAGAGGAGCTAGCCAAACTATTGGAGGCCGGATTCATCAGAGATATTAAACATCCGGACTGGCTAGCAAACCCAGTAATGGTACCAAAGAAGGACAAATCCTGGCGCCTATGTGTCGATTTTAAGGACCTTAACAAGGCTTGCCCAAAGGATCCCTTCCTCCCCCCGCATCGATCAAATTATCGACGCTACATGAGTTCCACGATTGATTGTGTTTCCTCGACGCATACTCCGGCTACCACCAAATTAAGATGGCAGAGCCAGAACAAGCCGCAACGGCATTCATCACTCCATACGGCCCATTCTGCTTCAACACAATGCCCTTTGGGCTCAAAAACGCCGGAGCAACATATCAGCGCATGATTCAGACATGTCTGGCAAACCAGATCGGCAAAATAGTGGAGGCATACATAGACGATATGGTCGTCAAATCCAAGCATGTCGAAACCCTAGTCGACGACTTGAGGCTCACATTCGATAATCTCCGAACATATGACATCAAGCTCAACCCGGAAAAATGCGTTTTCAGCGTACCAGCCGGAAAGCTCTTGGGCTTCATTGTATCCGGTAGAGGAATTGAAGCAAACCCAGCCAAGATCCGAGCTCTGTCACAATTGGATATCCCCAAAGACCTCAAACAAATACAAAAATTGACTGGATGCGTGGCGGCTCTAAGCCGCTTTATCTCCCGCTGAGGAGAAAAGGCATTACCCCTTTATCGCCTCCTCCGGCGCATCGAACACTTCGAGTGGACGGATACCGCCACGGCCGGACTAGAAGAAATCAAAGACATATTGGCAACAAATCCGGTCCTGGCCGCGCCCAACATGGGCGAACCAATGCTATTATACATCGCAGCAACCCACCAAGTTGTAAGCGCGGTGCTCATCGTCGAACGAGAAACGGACGGACACAAATTCCCTCTACAAAAACTAGTTTACTACATGTCCACTGTCCTAACTCCATGCAAGTCACGGTACCCGCATTATCAAAAGATAGCATACGCGGTGTTCATGGCATCCCGGAAGCTACGACACTACTTTCAAGAGTGTTAGATAACAGTAGCCTCCGAAGTAACTCTTAGTGACATTATAAACAACATGACATAGCGGGCGGATTGCTAAATGGGCCATTGAGCTCCTCCTGCTCGACATAACCTACAAGCCACGACGAGCTATTAAGTCGCAAGTTTTGGCTGACTTCGTCGCCGAATGGACTGAGGCCGAACTCCCTAAAGAGTACCGCGCATATTCCAACTGGATCATGCACTTCGACGACTCCAAAATGAAGGCCGGCCTAGGGGCTGGCGTCGTTCTGACGTCCCCAACCGGAGATACAGTCCAATACATACTTCAAATAATGTACATGGACTCCAACAACGCAGCCGTATACGAGGCCCTTCTACATGGTCTCGATGGCAGTCTCCATGGGCATTCAACGCCTAGAGGTCTTGTGAGGATTCGAACCTCGCGATATCCCAAATAAATGGGGACTTTGATGCCAAGGATCCGAAAATGGCAGCTTATCGCAATGCCATCCTAAAAATGTCAGCTCGGTTTGAGGGGCTCGAATTTCACCATATAGCATGGGATAACAACCAGGTAGCAGACGTGTTAGCACGCATTGGCGCAAAGCGCGATGCCGTCCCCCCCCCCAACATCTTCCTAGAGAGGCTTTTCAAGCCATCCGTATTATGGGAGGGAGAGTCCGGAAATAACAACCCGGACCCAACCACACTGCCCCACACCAAACATTCCAACATAGTTGGTGGTTCCGCCAACGAAATAACACTGTCAGCCCACGCAATAATGGCAGTCATTGCCCCGTGGACAGAACCATTCCTAGCCTACCTGACTAGGCAGGAACTTCCCGAGGACCAAAACGAGGCCCGCTGCATAGTGCGGCGGTCTAAAGCCTATAAGGTCCATGAGGGAGAGCTTTATAAGAAAAGCACAACCGAGTCCTTCACAGGTGTATCTCTGAAGAGGAAGGGCGGAATCTCCTGGCTGAAATTCATGCCGGACTCGGTGGGCACCATGCCGCAGCCCGGGCCCTTGTAGGCAAGGCCTTCCGTACAGAATTTTATTGGCACGCGGCCTGGGCAGATGCTCAGGACTTAGTTCAACGATGCGTTGGCTGCCAGCTCTTTGCTAATCAAAGCCACATGCCACCCACCGCCCTCAAAACTATACCCATCACCTAGCCCAACGCGTTCTGGGGGCTTGACATGGTTGGACCCCTTAAAGGAGGAACCCACAAGCAAAAATACCTATTGGTCATGGTGGATAAATTCACCAAATGGATAGAGGCCAAGCACGTAAAGGCGGCCGAATCCGTGCGGTGATAGACTTCATATCGGGGTAGTAGTACACCGTTCTGGCGTCCCCATAGCATCATCGCGATAACGGCACGAACTTCACGGCCGACGAGGTCAAACTCTGGTGCAAAAACATCGGCATCAAGCTCGACCACGCTTCAGTCTATAACCCCAAACTAACGGTCAAGTCGAGCGAGCAAACGGTCTAATCATGAGCGGCATTAAACCCAGACTAGTGCGGTCCCTCAAGGAATCTAACACGCACTGGGTAGAGGAGCTCGACTCCGTACTCAGGGGGCTGCGGACCACGCCGAATGGCACTACCGGATTCACACCATTTTTATGGTATACGGCGCAGAGGCAGTTTTGCCCTGCGACATAATTCATGACTCACCTCGCGTGCACATGTACGAATAAAGAGAAGCCGAGCTCGATCGACAGGACAGTTTGGACGCTTTGGAGGATGAGCGCGACGTGGCAAAAGCTCGTTCCGCATTCTATCAACAGCAGGCTCGAAGATATCAAAGCAGGGAAGTACGGGCCAAAGCTTACAATGTTGGCGAACTAGTTCTACGCTGCGGACAAGAAAAAGAAAAGGACAAACTCAAGCCCAAATGGGAGGTCCCTTCATCATCGACCAAGTCACGATCGGCGGAGCGCACTGCCGTCTGCGAAACGCATCGGATAACCGACTCGAGCCGAACCCATGGAACGCAGCCCGTCTCCGAAGATTCTACGCCTAGCGCCGGATTCTGAGTTCGTCTCCTTCCTCCGTCTATATATTATATTTTAAGCCCTTTTATTTCTCTCCTTCTTCCTCCTTTTTTCTGAAGCCGTTAAAGGCTCGTTTGCACATTGTTCGCACACACTTGACGCGCTATCCGCGCTCATTATACCTGGGGGCTTCTTTAACAGAAGCTTATTTATACGGGCTTTATGCCCAACACATGTGTCACACTTCCGCATGTACCTTTTATTCACCATTATATGCATCGATATGACTTAAGTTTTGGCCAAGCTGGGTTGCACGGCTCCTGTGATTACCCCTCGTTCCCGATTGTTCGGCTAGGTGGTAAAGGGAGCACCTCTGCGATTATTACCGCCCGGGTGGGACGTGTACCTCGACTGGGTGAAGCCGAAAGCTAGCGTTCTTAAGGGAATATTCGGTCGGTGAACTAAAAGACGATTTTTTATTTTTCATTTATCTGCCCCGGATGCTTTTACTGCTTTTGTATCCGGACATGCACTTTAGGGCATGCCTCGAGAAAGGAACCCCTAACGGAACTATTCTCCTGGAAGATGTTTCTTACTAACCATGTAATATAACATAACTAGTTGGGCACTTGTGCGATAAAGCACTCATGACCCCTATGCCTGGTCTCCACGCATGCCCGGTTTTACATAACCGCGAGGGTATTCAGACACACTCCGGACTATTGGGTCCCGATGTTGAAGCGAAAAGGTCTGCTACGACAAACGATCTACAATCCGGCTAGATGGCATTTTACATGTCATTTTAAATTACATAGTCAAATTGACTGATTGTTATTCCTCTTCAATGCCGTCTAATAGGTTGTCTAGTTTACAGTCTTGCTGGGAATACTTTGCGGCCAACTCTAGTTGGCCGTACACTAAGCTCACAGGGATCTCCTTCCCATCGGGCCCCACAGGTCCTGTTGGGGAACGCAGTAATTTCAAAAATTTTCCTACGCACACACAGGACCATGGTGATGGCATAGCAACGAGAGGGGAGAGTGTTGTCTACGTACCCTTGTAGACCGTGGCGGGCGATCTGGCGTAGAGGAAGTAGTCCGTTCTCCTCGCGATCCTGCCGATCCCAGCGCGTTACTCCGCGTCCGAGTCGATGATGGCGTAGAGGAAGTAGTCGACGTTCTCCTCACGATCCAGCCGATCCCAGCGCCGTTACTCCGGGCGCCTCCGAGTTCTTGGCACACGTTCAGCTCGATGGCGCTCCACGGGCTCCGATCCGGCAAAGCTCGGGAGAAGGAGTTCACAAGACGACGGGCGTGGTAGCGATCTTGATGTTTCACCGACGCAGGGCTTCGCCTAAGCACCGCTACGATATGACCGAGGTGGAATATGGTGGAGGGGCACCGCACGGCTAAGAGCGATCTCAAGGATCAACTTGTGTGTTCTAGGGTGCCCCTCCCGTATATAAAGGAGGGAGGGAGGAGGTGGCCGCCCAAGGGGCACCATGGGAGGAAACCTACTCCAAGTAGGTTTCCCTCTCTTCCTTATCTTATTTGGAGGGAAAGGAAGGAGTACTAGTATTAGGAAGTAGTACTAGTAGTAGGAATAGGAAGAGGGGGAAGGAGAAAGGAAAGGGGGGCCGGCCCCCCTCCCCCATTCGGATTGGGCTTGGGGGGGCGCGCCCCCCTCCCTTGTTCCTTCTCCCTTCCTCCTACATGGGCCCAATCAGGCCCATATACCTCCCGGGGTTCCGTAACCTCCGGAGCTCCAAACTTCTCCGAACCTTTCCGGTGTCCAAATATATCCGTCCAATATATTAATCTTTATGTCTCGACCATTTCGAGACTCCTCGTCATGTCCGTGATCATATCCGTGACTCCGAACAACCTTCGGTACATCAAAATACACAAACTCATAATATTACCGTCATCGAAACCTTAAGCGTCACGGACCCTACGGTTCGAGAACAATGTAGACATGACCGAGACACATCTCCGGTCAATAACCAATAGCGGGACCTGGATGCCCATATTGGCTCCTACATTTTCTACGAAGATCTTTATCGGTCAGACCGCATAACAACATCGTTGTTCCCTTTGTCATCGGTATGTTACTTACCCGAGATTCGATCGTCGGTATCCAATACCTAGTTCAATCTAGATTCTTGGCAAGTCTCTTTACTCGTTCCGTAATACATCATCTCACAACTAACTCATTAGTTGTAATGCTTGCAAGGCTTATGTGATGTGTATTACCGAGAAGGCCCAGAGATACCTCTCCAGACAATCGGAGTGACAAAACCTAATCTCGAAATACGCCAACTCAACAAGTACCTTTGGAGACACCTGTAGTACTCCTTTATGATCACCCAGTTACGTTGTGACGTTTGGTAGTACCCAAAGTGTTCCTCCGGTAAACAGGAGTTGCATAATCTCATAGTTACAGGAACATGTATAAGTCATGAAGAAAGCAATAGCAACATACTAAGCGATCAAGTGCTAGGCTAACGGAATGGGTCATGTCAATCAGATCATTCTCCTAATGATGTGATCCCGTTAATCAAATGACAACTCATGTCTATGGTTAGGAAACATAACCATCTTTGATTAACGAGCTAGTCAAGTAGAGGCATACTAGTGACACTCTGTTTGTCTATGTATTCACACATGTATTATGTTTCCGGTTAATACAATTCTAGCATGAATAATAAACATTTATCATGATATAAGGAAATAAATAATAACTTTATTATTGCCTCTAGGGCATATTTCCTTGAGTCTCCCACTTGCACTAGAGTCAATAATCTAGTTCACTCAAGAATGATTCTAACACCTATGGAGTCTTGGTGCTGATCATGTTTTGCTCGTGGAAGAGGCTTAGTCAGCGGGTGCGCAACGTTCAGATCCGTATGTATTTTGCAAATCTCTATGTCTCCCACTTGGACTTGGTCCCGAATGGAATTGAAGCGTCTCTTGATATGCTTGGTCCTCTTGTGAAATCTGGATTCCTTTGCCAAGGCAATTGCACCAGTATTGTCACAGATCTTCATTGGTCCCGATGCACTAGGTACAACACCTAGATCGGAAATGAACTCTTTCATCCAGACTCCTTCATTTGCTGCTTCCGAAGCAGCTATGTACTCCGCTTCACATGTAGATCCCGCCACGACGCTTTGTTTAGAACTGCACCAACTGACAGCTCCACCGTTTAACAAAAACACGTATCCGGTTTGCGATTTAGAATCGTCCGGATCAGTGTCAAAGCTTACATCGGCGTAACCATTTACGACTAGCTCTTTGTCACCTCCATATCGAGAAACATATCCTTAGTCCTTTTCGTATTTCAGGATGTTCTTGACCGCTGTCGATGATCCACTCTGGATTACTTTGGTACCTTCCTGCCAAGCTTACAGCTAAGCATACGTCAGTCTGGTACACAGCATTGCATACATGATAGAGCCTATGGCTGAAGCATAGGGAACATCTTTCATTTTCTCTCTATCTTCTGCTGTGGTCGGGCATTGAGTCTGACTCAACTTCACACCTTGTAATACAGGAAAAAAACCTTTCCTTGCCTGATCCATTTTGAACTTCTTCAAAACTTTATCAAGGTATGTGCTTTGTGAAAGTCCAATTAAGCGTCTTGATCTATCTCTATAGATCTTGATGCCCAATATGTAAGTAGCTTCACCAAGGTCTTTCATCGAAAAACTCTTGTTCAAGTATCCCTTTATGCTATCCAGAATTCTATATCATTTCCGATCAATAATATGTCATCTACATATAATATCGAAATGCTCTGAGCTCCCACTCACTTTCTTGTAAATCTGAGGCTTCTCCATAAGTGCATATAAACCCAAATACTTTGATCACACTATCAAAGCGTTTATTCCAACTCCGAGATGCTTGCACCAGTCCATAAATGGATCGCTGGAGCTTGCACACTTTGTTAGCTCCTTTGGATCGATAAAACCTTCTGGTTGCATCATATACAACTCTTCTTCCGAAACCCATTCAGGAATGCGGTCTTTACATCCATTTGCCAAATTTCATAATCATAAAATGCGGCAATTGCTAACATGATTCGGACGGACTTAAGCATCGCTTCTGGTGAGAATGTCTCATCGTAGTCAACCCCTTGAACTTGTCGAAAACCCTTTGCGACAAGTCGAGCTTTGTAGACAACAATATTACCGTCAGCGTCAGTCTTCTTCTTGAAGATCCACTTGTTTTCTATTGCTTGCCGACCCTCGGGCAAGTCAACCAAAGTCCATACTTTATTTTCATACATGGATCCCATCTCGGATTTCATGGCCTCAAGCCATTTTGCGGAATCTGGGCTCACCATCGCTTCTTCATAGTTCGTAGGTTCATCATGATCTAGTAGCATGACTTCCGAAGCAGGATTGCCGTACCACTGCAGTGCGGATTTTATTCTGGTTGATCTACGAGGTTACGTAGTAACTTGATCTGAAGTTTCATGATCAACATCATCAACTTCCTCACTATTTGGTGTAGATATCGCGAAACTGGTTTCTGTGATAAACTACTTTCAAATAAGGGAGAAGATGCGATTACCTCATCAAGTTCTACTTTCCTCCCACTCACTTCTTTCGAGAGAAACTCCTTCTCTAGAAAGGATCCATTTTAGCAACAAATGTCTTGCCTTCGGATCTGTGATAGAAGGTGTACCCAACTGTCTCCTTTGGGTATCCTATGAAGATACATTTCTCCGATTTAGGTTCGAGCTTATCAGGTTGAAGCTTTTTCACATAAGCATCGCATCCCCAAACTTTAAGAAAGCGACAACTTTGGTTTCTTGCTAAACCACGATTCATAAGGTGTCGTCTCAACGGATTTTGACGGTGTTCTATTCAGCGTGAATGTGGCCGTCTCAAGAGCATAACCCCAAAGCGATAGCGGTAAATCTGTAAGAGACATCATAGATCGCACCATATCTAGTAAAGTGCGATTCTGACGTTCGGACACACCATTGCGCTATGGTGTTCGGGTGGCGTGAGTTCTTGAAACTATTCTGCATTGTTTCAAATGTAGACCAAACTCGTAACTCAAATATTCGCCTCCACGATCAGATCGTAGAAACTTTATTTTCTTATTACGATGATTTTCAACTTCACTCTGAAATTCTTTGAACTTTTCAAATGTTTCAGACTTATGTTTCATTAAGAAGATATACCCATATCCGCTTAAATCATCTGTGAAGGTGAGAAAATAACGATATCCGCCACGAGCCTCAACATTCATTGGACCACATACATCTGTATGTATGATTTCCAACAAATCTGTTGCTCTCTCCATAGTACCGGAGAAGCGGGTTTTAGTCATCTTGCCCATGAGGCACGGTTCGCAAGTGCCAAGTGATTCATAATCAAGTGACTCCAAAAGTCCATCGGTATGGAGTTTCTTCATGCGCTTTATACCGATATGACCTAAGCGGCAATGCCACAAATAAGTCGCACTATCATTATCAACTCTGCATCTTTTGGTTTCAACATTATGAATATGTGTATCACTACTATCGAGATTCATTAAAAATAGACCATTCTTCAAGGGTGCATGACCATAAAAGATATTATTCATATAAATAGAACAACCTTTATTCTCTGATTTAAATGAATAACCGTCTAGCATCAAACAAGATCCAGATATAATGTTCATGCTTAACGCGGCACCAAATAACAATTATTTAGGTCTAAAACTAATCCCGAAGGTAGATGTAGAGGTAGCGTGCCGACCCGCGATCACATCGACTTTGGAACCATTTCCCACGCGCATCGTCACCTCGTCCTTTGCGGTGTTCGCTTAATCTGTAGTCCCTGTTTTGAGTTGCAAATATTAGCAATGTAACCAGTATCAAATACCAGGTGCTCTGCGAGCTCTAGTAAGGTACACATCAATAACATGTATATCACATATACCTTTGTTCACCTTGCCATCCTTCTTATCCGCCAAATACTTGGGGCAGTTCCGCTTCCGGTGACTACCGCTTGCAGTAGAAGCACTCAGTTTCAGGTTTAGGTCCAGACTTGGGTTTCTTCCCTTGAGCAGCAACTTGTTTGCTGTTCTTCTTGATGTTCCCCTTCTTCTTCCCTTTGCCTTTCTTCTTGAAACTAGTGGTCTTATTGACCATCAACACTTGATGTTCCTTCTTGATTTCTACCTCCGCAGCTTTCGGCATTGCGAAGAGCTCGAGCATAGTCTTTACTAACCCTTGCATATTATAGTTCATCCACGAAGCCTTTGTAGCTTGGTGGCGGTGATTGAAGAATTACATCAATGACACAATCATCCGGAAGATCAACTCCCAGTTGAGTCAAGTGATTGTAATACCCAGATATTCTGAGTATGTGCTCAGCAGCAGACCCATTCTCCTCCATTTTGCAGCTATAGAACTTATTGGAGACTTCATATCTCTCAATCCGGGCATTACATTTGAAATATCAACTTCAACTCTTGGAACATCTCATATGCTCCACGACTTTCAAAACGTCGTTGAAGACCCGGTTCTAAGCCGTAAAGCATGGCACCTTGAACTATAGAGTAGTCATCAGCTTTGCTCGCGGGACGTTCTTAACGTCGTCGGTTGCATCGGCCAGCGAACTGGCACCTAGCGGTGCATCCAGACGTAACTCTTACATGCAGCAATGAGGATAATCCTCAAAGTTACGGACCCAGTCCGTGTAATTGCTACCATCATCTTTCAACTTTGCTTTCTCAAGGAACGCATTAAAATTCAACGGAACAACAGCACGAGCCATCTATCTACAAGCAGACATAGACAAGCAAGATACTATCAGGTACTAAGTTCATGATAAATTTAAGTTCAATTAATCATATTACTTAAGAACTCCCACTTAGGCAGACATCTCTCTAGTCATCTAAGTGATCACGTGATCCAAATCAACTAAACCATAACTGATCATCACGTGAGATGGAGTAGTTTTCAATGGTGAACATCTTATGTTGATCATATCTACTATATGATTCACGCTCGACCTTTCGGTCTCCGTGTTCGAGGCCATATCTGCATATGCTAGGCTCGTCAAGTATAACCTGAGTATTCTGCGTGTGCAAAACTGGCTTGCACCCGTTGTAGATGGACGAGAGCTTATCACACCCGATCATCACGTGGTGTCTCGGCACGACGAACTTTGGCAGCGGTGCATACTCAGGGAGAACACTACTTGATAATTTTAGTGAGAGATCATCTTAAAATGCTACCGTCAATCAAAGCAAAATAAGATGCATAAAGGATAAACATCACATGCAATCAATATAAGTGATATGATATGGCCATCATCATCTTGTGCTTGTGATCTCCATCTCCGAAGCACCGTCATGATCACCATCGTCACCGGCGCGACACCTTGATCTCCATCGTAGCATCGTTGTCGTTTACGCCATCTATTGCTTCTACGACTATCGCTACCGCTTAGTGATAAAGTAAAGAAATTACAGGGCGTTTGCATTTCATACAATAAAGCGACAACCATATGGCTCCTGCCAGTTGCCGATAACTTCGGTTACAAAACATGATCATCTCATACAATAAAATATAGCATCACGTCTTGACCATATCAAATCACAACATGCCCTGCAAAAACAAGTTAGACGTCCTCTACTTTGTTGTTGCAAGTTTTACGTGGCTGCTACGGGCTGAGCAAGAACCGTTCTTACCTACGCATTAAAACCACAATGATACTTCGTCAAATAGACTCGCTTTTAACCTTCTCAAGGACCGGCGTAGCCACACTCGGTTCAACTAAAGTGAGAGAGATAGACACCCGCCAGCCACCTTTAAGCCACGAATGCTCGTAGCGGTGAAACCAGTCTCGGCGTAAGCGTCTGGCGTAATGTCGGTCCGGGCGCTTCATCTCACAATCTTGCTGAACCAAAGTATGACATGCTGGTAGGCAGTATGACTTATATCGCCTAAAACTCACTTGTGTTCTACTCGTGCATATGACATCAACGCATAAAACCAGGCTCGGATACCACTGTTGGGGAACGCAGTAATTTCAAAAATTTCCTCACGCTTTACAGGGACCATGGTGATGGCATAGCAACGAGAGGGAGAGTGTTGTCTACGTACCCTTGTAGACCGTGGCGGAAGCGATCACAGCGTAGAGGAAGTAGTCGACGTTCTCCTCGCGATCCTGCCGATCCCAGCGCCGTTACTCCGGCACCTCCGAGTCGATGATGGCGTAGAGGAAGTAGTCAGACGTTCTCCTCACGATCCAGCCGATCCCAGCGCCCGTTACTCGGCGCCTCCGAGTTCTTGGCACACGTTCAGCTCGATGGCGCTCCACGGGCTCCGATCCAGCAAAGCTCACGGGAGAAGGAGTTCCGTCGACCTGACGGCGTGGTGGCGATCTTGATGTTTCACCGGCGCAGGCTTCGCTAAGCACCGCTACGATATGACCAAGGTGGAATATGGTGGAGGGGGCACCGCACACGGCTAAGGAGCGATCTCAAGGATCAACTTGTGTGTTCTAGGGTGCCCCCTCCCCGTATATAAAGGAGGGAGGGAGGAGGTGGCGGCCCAAGGGGGCGCACCATAGGAGGAAACCTACTCCAAGTAGGTTTCCCTCTCTTTCCTTATCTTATTTGGAGGGAAAGGAAGGAGTACTAGTATTAGGAAGTAGTACTAGTAGTAGGAATAGGAAGAGGGGAAGGAGAAAGGAAAGGGGGGCGGCCCCTTCCCCAATTCGGATTGGGCTTGGGGCGCGCCTCCCTTGTTCCTTCTCCCTTCCTCCTACATGGGCCCAATAAGGCCCATATACCTCCCGGGGTTCGGTAACCTCCGGAGCTCCAAACTTCTCCGGAACCTTTCCGGTGTCCAAATATATCCGTCCAATATATTAATCTTTATGTCTCGACCATTTCGAGACTCCTCGTCATGTCCGTGATCATATCCGGGACTCCGAACAACCTTCGGTACATCAAAATACACAAACTCATAATATTACCGTCATCAAAACCTTAAGCGTGCGGACCCTACGGTTCGAGAACAATGTAGACATGACCGAGACACATCTCGGTCAATAACCAATAAGCGGGACCTGGATGCCCATATTGGCTCCTACATTTTCTACGAAGATCTTTATCGGTCAGACCGCATAACAACATCACGTTGTTCCCTTTGTCATCGGTATGTTACTTACCCGAGATTCGATCGTCGGTATCCAATACCTAGTTCAATCTAGCATCTTGGCAAGTCTCTTTACTCGTTCCGTAATACATCATCTCACAACTAACTCATTAGTTGTAATGCTTGCAAGGCTTATGTGATGTGTATTACCGAGAAGGCCCAGAGATACCTCTCCGACAACCGGAGTGACAAAACCTAATCTCGAAATACGCCAACTCAACAAGTACCTTTGGAGACACCTGTAGTACTCCTTTATGATCACCCAGTTACGTTGTGACGTTTGGTAGTACCCAAAGTGTTCCTCCGGTAAACAGGAGTTGCATAATCTCATAGTTACAGGAACATGTATAAGTCATGAAGAAAGCAATAGCAACATACTAAGCGATCAAGTGCTAGGCTAACGGAATGGGTCATGTCAATCAGATCATTCTCCTAATGATGTGATCCCGTTAATCAAATGACAACTCATGTCTATGGTTAGGAAACATAACCATCTTTGATTAACGAGCTAGTCAAGTAGAGGCATACTAGTGACACTCTGTTTGTCTATGTATTCACACATGTATTATGTTTCCGGTTAATACAATTCTAGCATGAATAATAAACATTTATCATGATATAAGGAAATAAATAATAACTTTATTATTGCCTCTAGGGCATATTTCCTTCAGTCTCCCACTTGCACTAGAGTCAATAATCTAGTTCACTCGGTAATGATTCTAACACCCATGGAGTCTTGGTGCTGATCATGTTTTGCTCGTGGAAGAGGCTTAGTCAGCGGGTGCGCAACATTCAGATCCGTATGTATTTTGCAAATCTCTATGTCTCCCACTTGGACTTGGTCCCGAATGGAATTGAAGCGTCTCTTGATATGCTTGGTCCTCTTGTGAAATCTGGATTCCTTTGCCAAGGCAATTGCACAGATATTGTCACGAAGATCTTCATTGGTCCCGATGCACTAGGTACAACACCTAGATCGGAAATGAACTCTTTCATCGAGACTCCTTCATTTGCTGCTTCGAAGCAGCTATGTACTCCGCTTCACATGTAGATCCCGCCACGACGCTTTGTTTAGAACTGCACCAACCGGCAGCTCCACCGTTTAACAAAAACACGTATCCGGTTTGCGATTTAGAATCGTCCGGATCGGTGTCAAAGCTTACATCGGCGTAACCATTTACGACTAGCTCTTTGTCACCTCCATATACGAGAAACATATCCTTAGTCCTTTTCGGTATTTCAGGATGTTCTTGACCGCTGTCCGATGATCCACTCTGGATTACTTTGGTACCTTCTGCCAAGCTTACAGCTAAGCATACGTCGGTCTGGTACACAGCATTGCATACATGATAGAACCTATGGCTGAAGCATAGGGAACATCTTTCATTTTCTCTCTATCTTCTGCTATGGTCGGGCATTGAGTCTGACTCAACTTCACACCTTGTAATACAGGAAAAAACCTTTCCTTGCACGATCCATTTTGAACTTCTTCAAAACTTTATCAAGGTATGTGCTTTGTGAAAGTCCAATTAAGCGTCTTGATCTATCTCTATAGATCTTGATGCCCAATATGTAAGTAGCTTCACCAAGGTCTTTCATCGAAAAACTCTTGTTCAAGTATCCCTTTATGCTATCCAGAAATTCTATATCATTTCCGATCAATAATATGTCATCTACATATAATATCAGAAATGCTACTGAGCTCCCACTCACTTTCTTGTAAATACAGGCTTCTCCATAAGTGCATATAAACCCAAATACTTTGATCACACTATCAAAGCGTTTATTCCAACTCCGAGATGCTTGCACCAGTCCATAAATGGATCGCTGGAGCTTGCACACTTTGTTAGCTCCCTTTGGATCGATAAAACCTTCTGGTTGCATCATATACAACTCTTCTTCCGTAAACCCATTCAGGAATGCGGTCTTTACATCCATTTGCCAAATTTCATAATCATAAAATGCGGCAATTGCTAACATGATTCGGACAGACTTAAGCATCGCTACGGGTGAGAATGTCTCATCTTAGTCAACCCCTTGAACTTGTCGAAAACCCTTTGCGACAAGTCGAGCTTTGTAGACAGAAATATCACCGTCAGCGTCAGTCTTCTTCTTGAAGATCCTCTTGTTTTCTATTGCTTGCCGACCCTCGGGCAAGTCAACCAAAGTCCATACTTTGTTTTCATACATGGATCCCATCTCGGATTTCATGGCCTCAAGCCATTTTGCGGAATCTGGGCTCACCATCGCTTCTTCATAGTTCGTAGGTTCATCATGATCTAGTAGCATGACTTCCGAACAGGATTGCCGTACCACTCTGGTGCGGATTTTATTCTGGTTGATCTACGAGGTTACGTAGTAACTTGATCTGAAGTTTCATGATCAACATCATCAACTTCCTCACTATTTGGTGTAGATATCGCAGAAACTGGTTTACGTGATAAACTACTTTCAAATAAGGGAGAAGGTACGATTACCTCATCAAGTTCTACTTTCCTCCCACTCACTTCTTTTCGAGAGAAACTCCTTCTCTAGAAAGGATCCATTTTAGCAACAAATGTCTTGCCTTCGGATCTGTGATAGAAGGTGTACCCAACTGTCTCCTTTGGGTATCCTATGAAGATACATTTCTCCGATTTAGGTTCGAGCTTATCAGGTTGAAGCTTTTCACATAAGCATCGCATCCCCAAACTTTAAGAAACGACAACTTTGGTTTCTTGCTAAACCACAGATTCATAAGGTGTCGTCTCAATGGATTTTGACGGTGTTCTATTCAGCGTGAATGTGGCCGTCTCAAGAGCATAACCCCAAAGCGATAGCGGTAAATCTGTAAGAGACATCATAGATCGCACCATATCTAGTAAAGTGCGATTCACGACATTCGGACACACCATTGCGCTTGTGGTGTTCCGGTGGCGTGAGTTGCGAAAACTATTCCGCATTGTTTCAAATGTAGACCAAACTTCGTAACTCAAATATTCGCCTCCACGATCAGATCGTAGAAACTTTATTTTCTTATTACGATGATTTTCAACTTCACTCTGAAATTCTTTGAACTTTTCAAATGTTTCAGACTTATGTTTCATTAAGAAGATATACCCATATCTGCTTAAATCATCTGTGAAGGTGAGAAAATAACGATATCCGCCACGAGCCTCAACATTCATTGGACCACATACATCTGTATGTATGATTTCCAACAAATCTGTTGCTCTCTCCATAGTACCCGGAGAAGCGGGTTTTAGTCATCTTGCCCATGAGGCACGGTTACTTAAGTGCCAAGTGATTCATAATCAAGTGACTCCAAAAGTCCATCAGTATGGAGTTTCTTCATGCGCTTTATACCGATATGACCTAAACGGCAATGCCACAAATAAGTCGCACTATCATTATCAACTCTGCATCTTTTGGTTTCAACATTATGAATATGTGTATCACTACTATCGAGATTCATTAAAAATAGACCATTCTTCAAGGGTGCATGACCATAAAAGATATTATTCATATAAATAGAACAACCTTTATTCTCTGATTTAAATGAATAACCGTCTCGCATCAAACAAGATCCAGATATAATGTTCATGCTTAACGCGGCACCAAATAACAATTATTTAGGTCTAAAACTAATCCCGAAGGTAGATGTAGAGGTAGCGTGCCGACCGCGATCACATCGACTTTGGAACCATTTCCACGCCGCATCGTCACCTCGTCCTTTGCGGTGTTAAGCTTAATCTGTAGTCCCTGTTTCGAGTTGCAAATATTAGCAATGTAACCGGTATCAAATACCAGTGCTCTTGCGAGCTCTAGTAAGGTACACATCAATAACATGTATATCACATATACCTTTGTTCACCTTGCCATCCTTCTTATCCGCCAAATACTTGGGGCAGTTCCGCTTCCGATGACGGTCGCTTGCGGTAGAAGCACTCGATTTCAGGTTTAGGTCCAGACTTGGGTTTCTTCCCTTGAGCATCAACTTGTTTGCTGTTCTTCTTGAAGTTCCCCTTCTTCTTCCCTTTGCCTTTCTTCTTGAAACTAGTGGTCTTATTGACCATCAACACTTGATGTTCCTTCTTGATTTCTACCTCCGCAGCTTTCAGCATTGCGAAGAGCTCGAGCATAGTCTTTACTAACCCTTGCATATTATAGTTCATCACGAAGCCTTTGTAGCTTGGTGGCGGTGATTGAAGAATTCTGTCAATGACACAATCATCCGGAAGATCAACTCCCGGTTGAGTCAAGTGATTGTAATACCCAGATATTACGAGTATGTGCTCAGCAGCAGACCCATTCTCCTCCATTTTGCAGCTATAGAACTTATTGGAGACTTCATATCTCTCAATCCGGGCATTACATTGAAATATCAACTTCAACTCTTGGAACATCTCATATGCTCCACGACTTTCAAAGCGTCGTTGAAGACCCGGTTCTAAGCCGTAAAGCATGGCACACCGAACTATAGAGTAGTCATCAGCTTTGCTCGCCAGACGTTCTTAACGCCGTGGGTTGCATCAGCAGAGCACGGCACCTAGCGGTGCATCCAGACGTAACTCTTACATGCAGCAATGAGGATAATCCTCGAATTACGGACCCAGTCCGTGTAATTGCTACCATCATCTTTCAACTTTGCTTTCTCAAGGAACGCATTAAAATTCAACGGAACAACGGCACGAGCCATCTATCTACAAGCAGACATAGACAAGCAAGATACTATCGGTACTAAGTTCATGATAAATTTAAGTTCAATTAATCATATTACTTAAGAACTCCCACTTAGAGCAGACATCTCTCTAGTCATCTAAGTGATCACGTGATCCAAATCAACTAAACCATAACCGATCATCACGTGAGATGGAGTAGTTTTCAATGGTGAACATCTTATGTTGATCATATCTACTATATGATTCACGCTCGACCTTTCGGTCTCCGTGTTCCGAGGCCATATCTGCATATGCTAGGCTCGTCAAGTGTAACTCGAGTATTCTGCGTGTGCAAAACTGGCTTGCACCCGTTGTAGATGGACGTAGAGCTTATCACACCCGATCATCACGTGGTGTCTCTAAGACGCATTTAACTTTGGCAACGGTGCATACTCAGGGAGAACACTACTTGATAATTTTAGTGAGAGATCATCTTAAATGCTACCGTCAATCAAAGCAAAATAAGATGCATAAAGGATAAACATCACATGCAATCAATATAAGTGATATGATATGGCCATCATCATCTTGTGCTTGTGATCTCCATCTCCGAAGCACCGTCATGATCACCATCGTCACCGGCGCGACACCTTGATCTCCATCGTAGCATCGTTGTCGCCACGCCATCTATTGCTTCTACGACTATCGCTACCGCTTAGTGATAAAGTAAAGCAATTACGAGCGTTGCATTTCATACAATAAGCGACAACCATATGGCTCCTGCCAGATTGCCGATAACTTCGGTTACAAAACATGATCATCTCATACAATAAAATATAGCATCACGTCTTGACCATATCACATCACAACATGCCCTGCAAAAACAAGTTAGACGTCCTCTACTTTGTTGTTGCAAGTTTTACGTGGCTGCTACGGGCTGAGCAAGAACCGTTCTTACCTACGCATTAAAACCACAACGATACTTCGTCAAATAGACTCCGTTTTAACCTTCTCAAGGACCGGGCGTAGCCACACTCGGTTCAACTAAAGTGAGAGAGATAGACACCCGCCAGCCACCTTTAAGAACGAATGCTTGTAACGGTGAAACCAGTCTCGCGTAAGCGTCTGGCGTAATGTCGGTCCGGGCCGCTTCATCTCACAATACCGCTGAACCAAAGTATGACATGCTTTGGTAGGCAGTATGACTTGTATCGCCCACAACTCACTTGTGTTCTACTCGTGCATATGACATCAACGCATAAAACCAGGCTCGGATGCCCTTGTTGGGGAACGCGGTAATTTCAAAAAATTTCCCACGCACACAGGACCATGGTGATGGCATAGCAACGAGAGGGGAGAGTGTTGTCTACGTACCTTGTAGACCGTGGCGGAAGCGATCACAACGTAGAGGAAGTAGTCGTCGTTCTCCTCGCGATCCTGCCGATCCCAGCGCCGTTACTCCGGCACCTCCGAGTCGATGATGATGTAGAGGAAGTAGTCGACGTTCTCCTCATGATCCAGGCCGATCCCAGCGCCGTTACTCCGGCGCCTCCGAGTTCTTGGCACACGTTCAGCTCGATGGCGCTCCACGGGCTCCGATCCGGCAAAGCTCCGGGAGAAGGAGTTCCGTCGACCTGACGGCGTGGTGACGATCTTGATGTTTCACCGACGCAGGCTTCGCCTAAGCACCGCTACGATATGACCGAGGTGGAATATGGTGGAGGGGGCACCGCACACGGCTAAGGAACGATCTCAAGGATCAACTTGTGTGTTCTAGGGTGCCCCCTCCCCGTATATAAAGGAGGGAGGGAGGAGGTGGCCGGCCCAAGGGGGCGCACCATAGGAGGAAACCTACTCCAAGTAGGTTTCCCTCTCTTCCTTATCTTATTTGGAGGGAAAGGAAGGAGTACTAGTATTAGGAAGTAGTACTAGTAGTAGGAATAGGAAGAGGGGAAGGAGAAAGGAAAGGGGCCGGCCCCTTCCCCAATTCGGATTGGGCTTGGGGCGCGCCTCCCTTGTTCCTTCTCCCTTCCTCCTACATGGGCCCAATAAGGCCCATATACCTCCCGGGGTTCCGGTAACCTCCGAGCTCCAAACTTCTCCGGAACCTTTCCGGTGTCCAAATATATCCGTCCAATATATTAATCTTTATGTCTCGACCATTTCGAGACTCCTCGTCATGTCCGTGATCATATCCGGGACTCGAACAACCTTCGGTACATCAAAATACACAAACTCATAATATTACCGTCATCGAAACCTTAAGCGTGCGGACCCTACGGTTCGAGAACAATGTAGACATGACCGAGACACATCTCCGGTCAATAACCAATAAGCGGGACCTGGATGCCCATATTGGCTCCTACATTTTCTACGAAGATCTTTATCGGTCAGACCGCATAACAACATACGTTGTTCCCTTTGTCATCGGTATGTTACTTACCCGAGATTCGATCGTCGGTATCCAATACCTAGTTCAATCTCACATTCTTGGCAAGTCTCTTTACTCGTTCCGTAATACATCATCTCACAACTAACTCATTAGTTGTAATGCTTGCAAGGTTTATGTGATGTGTATTACCGAGAAGGCCCAGAGATACCTCTCCAGAGCAATCGGAGTGACAAAACCTAATCTCGAAATCGCCAACTCAACAAGTACCTTTGGAGACACCTGTAGTACTCCTTTATGATCACCCAATTACGTTGTGACGTTTGGTAGTACCCAAAGTGTTCCTCCGGTAAACGGGAGTTGCATAATCTCATAGTTACAGGAACATGTATAAGTCATGAAGAAAGCAATAGCAACATACTAAACGATCAAGTGCTAGGCTAACGGAATGGGTCATGTCAATCAGACCATTCTCCTAATGATGTGATCCCGTTAATCAAATGACAACTCATGTCTATGGTTAGGAAACATAACCATCTTTGATTAACGAGCTAGTCAAGTAGAGGCATACTAGTGACACTCTGTTTGTCTATGTATTCACACATGTATTATGTTTCCGGTTAATACAATTCTAGCATGAATAATAAACATTTATCATGATATAAGGAAATAAATAATAACTTTATTATTGCCTCTAGGGCATATTTCCTTCAGGTCCGACCTCGGCCATGTGGTTTGGGTCCGCCTTCGTGTACCACGTCTTCACCATGGCCCAGGCCTCCCTGGCGCCTTGACGACAGGCCGATATCTTCCATAGTCGGAAGCACCGCCGTGCTCCCTGAAGCTTCTCTACAAGTTCTCCAAGGCCTTCGGGCAGGGAGATAGATGGCCACAAGGCCTGGGCGATGCCTTTCATCACCTGCCGAACTCGTTCATGCAGTTGCAATAGCTCGGGAAGAAGGTCACCCGTAGAATCGGGCATTTCCTCTGCAGGACGACCCGTGAGCATACCTACAGACATAACTCTGTTAGTTGACCTCCTCGCTGAACTCTTTTTGAAAGTTCGCTCAAGCACTTACTATAAATGCCGCGACGAAGTCGCCGATTCTCCTTCACGGAGTCGGCTGTTGAGCACGAACATCCTTTAGTTCCTCACCCAGCTGGGTGTTGGCATCTTGGAGATTATTTTTCTCTTGCCTCACCCTTGTAAGCACATTCTTGCTGGCCTTCAACCGGCGCAAGAGCTGTTGCTTGTCCAGATCTAGTCCGGCGCCATCTGCAATATTATTGTCAGATTTACACACTCGCCGCACTTCACAAACTACTTATCTTTTGAAGCATATATTACCAGAGTGCGGCCTCAAGTTGGGCCTTGCATTCTTCAAGCTCCTGGGACAGTCAGGTATTCTTTTTTGTAAGATCCTGCATAACAAATGATCCTTAAATCAGTTATTCTAACTATTTTAAGTCTCGGGGGCTACTGGCATATATAACTGTCAAATTTCCTCACCCGTATGTCCTTTACATACTACTCCGTGGCTCTGGCTAGACCATCTTGAGCGGCACGGACGTGCGCATCTCCCGAATTGAAGGCATTCAATGCCTCTTGGGAGAAACATGCGTCACGAAGAACTGTCGTGGCGCTTTGTGATTCATGGCACTCTCCACCTCGGAGTTGGTGGCGGACAATATGTCGGCATCCTCTGTCGGAGGAGCATCCGACGCACACCTCGTGCTCGCCTCCGCTTCTGGACCCGGCTTTGGAGCCTGGCTGGCGGAGGCTCGATTGGCAACCTCTCCGGACACAGTCCGGCGAGCGCTCTTTTTCCTGAAAAGAGCACCAGCGTTAGTACGCCTTCCGGGAATCAATCCTGGGAATATGGTGACGCGCCATACCGTTGGGCGGCGTTCGATCCGGACCGCACTTCTTTTTAGCTCTGGGGCCCTACGGCCCCTTGTTGGCTAGCCGTCATGAGCTCGGCCTCCCGCCTCGGAGGCACCCCATTCAAACACCATTGGTATCTGATGATAAAAATAAGCACGGATGGGTCATTATCGAGTATTGGGACCTTGGTCTTAGTTACTGTGAAATTTGGAAGTATTCCGGGGTAATCGGCCGTAATGGCAACCAAGGCATTATCAATGCTCGGTTGGTGAAATACCCCATCAATCAGCTCCACCAATATGTCCGGATCCTCTTGGGAGGCGGATCGAGGAGCCGTTCCGGATCCTCGGGTTGTGGAGGCGGGCTGTTTATGTCTTTCTGACTGGCGCAGTTCCTGCGTCAAAATCACAAAATGAGATACCTAACCATAGGGAATACGGATCGGATGCGCAAAAAAGAAATGTCCGCTTACCCAACTTCGAGGATTGTTCATAGAAAATCCGTTCAATGGACTAACGCGGAGAAAATCCTCCTCTTCTCCCTTGTACAGCGCGGACAAGATATTCACCAGATCGGTGACCGATCCCAGCCCCTTACGGCCATGACGGGTGGCATCGTCCTCCCCGTTGAAATCCCACATGGGGTGGCCCCTATACTGAAGCGGCTGCACCCCCCGCATAATACATGTGGCCATGAAACCGATCATGGTCAGTCCGGAATGAGCTAACAATCTTATTCGGCTCATCAGGTAAAGGACGTCCCTGTCATCTTCCCTCTGGGGGCTCTGCGGGCGCCAACTCAGGCGTTTCTTCAAAGGAGCATTGCTGAACTCCGGGAGACCGATCCGAACAGGATCCGGCAGCGAAACATCTTCTATATAAAACCATTCCGAAGTCCAATCTTCGGACGCCTTCTTCGGGGTTCCGGATAGATATCCGGTCCCGGCGATGCGCCACAGCTCGGCTCTGCCCACTTGATATATTGACCCCTCATGAGAATAGGGTACAAGGTAGAATAATCTCTTTCACAGTGCAAAATGAGCCTCGACGCCCAAGAACAGTTCGCAAAGGGCCATGAAGTCCGCGATGTGCAAGATGGAGGCAGGCGTAAGGTGGTGCAACTGGAGGCCGTAGAACTCCAGGAGCCCCCGGAGAAACGGATGAATTGGAAATCTGAGTCCTCTTACTAGATAAGAGACAAAGCATACCCGCTCTCCTTTGGAGGGATCGCGGACACTCTCCGCTAGCTTTCCGCCCTTATAGGTGGTGAGTCCGGCTCGAACCGGAACCATGAAGGCCGGGGGAATAAATCCCTTGGTTTGGAGTATCACTAGCTCGCTATGCGGGAATGAGCATCCCTCCCAATTTCCAGGCTGAGGGCTGGGAGCGCGAGAGGAGGAGCCGCGTCGACTGTCCATGATGGAATGGATTTTTGTCAGAGGCGCTCCGATGAAAGCTCGCGGAGGGAGGATGGTGTGACTCGGATCTAGATCCTCGTCCCTTTTATAGACGGCTCATTTGCGCAGCTAGGGGGATAAGTGTAAAAATACCCTGGTTTTTCGCATTCATTCAACAAGTGGAAGATGGCCATTATTGGGCGTGGAAGCCAAGGAGCGTAGCATTTATCAGAAGCCGGACACTATTCAACAAGTATATGGAATCTGGAGAAGAACCCGCCTCACAATGCCGAAGACAATCTACGCGCCGGACTTATCGCCATTGAAGCCTGGTTCGGGGACTCTTGAGGAGTCTGGAATAAGGGGTGTCCGGATAGCGAACTATCACCGTTGGCGGACTCTGGACTATTAAGATACAAGATTGAAGACTTAGTCCCGTGTCCGGATGGGACTTTACTTGGCGTGGAAGGCAAGCTTGGCGATACGGATATGTAGATCTCCTACCATTGTAACCGACTACGTGTAACCCTAACCCTATCCGGTGTCTATATAAACCGGAGGGTTTTAGTCCGTAGGACGAAGAACAATCATACCATAGGCTAGCTTCTAGGGTTTAGCCTCTCTGATCTCGTGGTAGACCCACTCTCGTACTACCCATATCATCAGTATTAATCAAGCAGGAGTAGGGTTTTACCTCCATCGAGAGGGCCCGAACCTGGGTAAAAACATCATGTCCCTTGTCTCCTCTTACCATCCACCTAGACGCACAGTTCGGAACCCCCTACTCGAGATTCGCCGGTTTTGACACCGACAACAGGGCTCATTATCGAGCGCGTTACTCAGTCCAGTATATGTCGTAAAGTCCGAATACCTTAGGGAGTGTTCGGCGTCGCGAGTTGGCCTTATATGCATCAGCTCTGAATCATGTCTTTGGTCAAATGTTGGGTTTGCCTAGCTCCCGTGTTTTGCTACCTTACGTTCCGCTCTAACGGCTAAGGAGGCACCGAGAGAACTACTGCGAATGTGCCCTGGTTAATCTGGATGAGCACCTCAGTAGAGAAAGCCGAAACTGACTGTCATGATAAAGCGAGAGACTGGTCAACCACTCGATGACTCAGCGGAATCTTCGTGATTCCTCCGCATTAACGAAGGACCGGTTTCCTGGTCACGTACGTACGCGCGCCGTATTCGAATGAACGCGGAAGTACCAGGGGCTATATAGTAGCCCCACCATCAAACTCCTATGGCTAAGTGAAAGTGTTAAAGCTATATAGTCCGATTGCCTTGTTCGCCGCGCTATCACCTCCTTAATGGACCAAGACGTTGGATCACGTGTGATTATGCGCTTTACCGAACACCCCCGCATTATATGCATGGGGGCTGAAGCCAATGACTGTAAACTTTCAGGTTATATACATACATACATACATACATAAACGGCCGCACAGGAGGCACTATAATACTTTCTGGCAAAAGTATAAACACAACCTTTACAATCAAAATAGCATTGTTTTTACAATTCAGATACATGTCACTCAAATATGGTACTCTTCAAGCACTGAGCCTCTATTAAATGCGCGCCTTCTAGGACTTCTTCAAAATAGTGCTCGGCCGGGTCCTGGCCCCCAGCTGGACCCCGGGTTGCAATAGCGGTGGCCTCCATCGCTGTCCAATATGTTTTAACACGGGCAAGCGCCATCCGCGCACCCTCTACGCACGCCGACCTCTTTGCAGCATCAATATGCGGCACAACACCAAGGAATCGTTGCACGAGGCCAAAATAACTATCCGGCCTTGGTCCCTTCGGCCAAAGATGGTCCACGACAAACCTCATGGCAAGCCCGGACAACCTATGGAGCTCGGCCCACTCGACCATTTGTTCATTCAATAGGAGCGGATGCTTTGGAGCACTGAACTGCGACCAGAACAACCTTTCCACCTCGTGATCTTTCCGATCTTTGAAATATTCGGTCGCATCAGCTGCACTCCTTGTCAAGTCCAAGTACGTGTCCTTAGCGCTCCATAATTGATCCAAAGGGGCATATTTCAGATCCTCGAACTTCGTCCGCAACAGAAAGGACTTCCCAGCCGTGATATCTCCGGCTTGACGAAGCTCCTCCCTTGCCGCTCTGATATCAGAGTGAGTTTCCTTGGCTGCTTCCAAGGCCTTCTGTAGGTCAGCCGCTTTCGCTTGGCTTTATTTTTCAAGGAGCTCATATCGGTCGTCGGCATCTTTCAGCTCAACAGCCATCTTGGCTATTTTATCTTCGCTTTGGCGATGAGCAGCCTGTTCGGCTCTTAACTCTTCGACCGCCTTCAGGGCGGCTGCATCACTTCTCCTGGCTTGTTCCTTGGCTCGGGCAAGTTCTGCCCGAAGGGTCTCCATGGAGGCAGCTCCATCTGCAGTCATAGCACATTATAGATAATAGCGTCGAGCTCCTCTTAATATTGGCTGACAATCCGAAAATACATACCCTCTGCCTCGTCAAGCCGCTTGTTCACAAGTGTGATGTCGGCATCCGCAACTTCAAGTTGTCGCCTCAATTTGGAAAACTCAGCAGTCCGTTCAGCGGCCGGACCTTCAGCCGCATGCACATGAAAGCAACGCGGTCATTACCTGGGACTATGATCCTCTGTTCACTGCCCTTGGACGGCAACCAGAGTCTCAGGGGCTACTATCTATACAGAGCACACCTATCGTGTGCGGTACAGCGAAAAATATATACGTATTACTTTGCGTACCTCAAAGCCTCTTAGCAGGCTCAGAAAAGCTTCATTCAACCCGCTTGTGACGGATGAAATCTTCTCAACCACCATACCCATTAAGGTACGATGCACCTCTGAGACAGTCGCTTGCTCCAGAAGACCCATCAGTGTGTCTGGATGGGCACCGAACAATCCCGGACTCTTTTCGTTGCTCTCCTTGGGAGCCGAATACTCCAGACTTCGGGCGGCCGAAGACTTACCTTCTGGCCTTGGTGGACCAGGAGAAATCCTCCATGACGACACCTCGGGGTCGTCCGCCCCATGAGGCGGGGAGGCAGGAAGAGGCATTTCGCTCTCCATCATCTCCGGAAGAAGATCCCCCGAAGACGAACTCTGTTGAGAAAGGCTACGAGCCGGATAGCAAGATATATGTTTCGGTTATTGTCAGACATAAAGTGGGATATATTTACCAAAGTACTTTTGATTCACTTACAGCTCGGTGGAGGGTTGGCCCTCTTGCGGGCGTGGCGCGGTGAGAACGCCCTCTGGGGCAGGGCCACCTGGCGAAGGTTTCTTCCCTTGCTTGGAAACCTCCGCTTCCAAGTCTTCGGAAGCAGCCCTTTTCTTCCCGTGGGGGGAGGGGATTCTCGATTCACATACCCAATTATCCTCCTTCGTGGAGACATCAATTCCCTCGGTTTGGATGTGTACTGTATGAAGCCCGCTTTCGGCTTCTCCATTCCTCCCTCCGTCTTCTCCTGACGGCACCTGGTAGGGTGCGCGCCCAAGCATCCTAGTTAGTATAGGATCCGGCAAGCCTTCAGGAAGGGGGGCCGAACACCTGATCCTCTCCGACTTTCTTATCCAGTCCTAGTCGAGAGCAATTTTTCAGATTGATGTTATGACAAATATAAAAATAGCATGTTCGGTCGTGAAATTACTTACTTGGGTATCTGGACGGTTACAGTTCAGACCCGTATCCTCGATGGTGTCCGGACACTTTATTCGTGATCCGAAGAACAATCCATACATTCCTTCGAGCGTCATGCCGAAGAATTGTTGAATAGTTCGCGGTCCTTCCGGATTGAACTCCCACATACGGAGAGATCGACGTTGGCACGGTAGGACCCGACGAACTAGCATTACTTGCATTACCCTGACAAGACTGACGTCCCTCTTGAGGAGATCACGAATACGGCTTTGCAATGTCAGCACGTCATTAACTGGCCCCCAGTTCAGTCCCTTGTTGACCCCCGACGCCAGTTGAGGCGGAGGGCCCGAGCAGAAGGCAGGGGCGGCCGCCCACTTCGTACCCCGGGGGGCTGTGATGTAAAACCACTCCCGTTTACATAAGTTGGACACCTCCAGGAAGGAGCCCTTCGGCCATAGGGCGTTGGCACCTTTGCTTATTATAGCACCTCCGCACTCCGCGTGACACCCGTCGATCATCTTCGGCTTCACATTGAAGGTCTTGAGCCACAAGCCGAAGAATGGGGTAATGCGGAGGAAGGCCTCGCATACGACGATAAATGACGAGATGTGAAGGATGGAATCTGGAGCTAGATCATGGAAATCCAGCCCGTAATAAAACATGAGCCCTCTTACGAAGGGATCAAGACTAAAGCCAAGCCCTCGAAGGAAGTGGGAAACAAATACAACGCTCTCGTTGGGTTCGGGAGTAGGGATGACCTGCCCTTGAGCAGGCAGCCTGTGCGGGATTTCGGCGGTGAGATATCGGGCCTCCCTAAGCTTCTTGATATCCTCCTCTGTGACAGAGGAGGCCATCCACCGGCCTTGAAGGTTGGATTCGGACATGATTGAAAGTCCGAAGCGTTTAGATTGAGCCTTGGGTGTTGGAACTCAAGGTGAGGGAAGGGAAGGATCGAGCGTGGGAACAAAAGGACAGGCCTTGGCCCCTTTATAAAGAGGACGAATATCAAGCGTCCCCCACGTGGCCGTTTGGAACTTGCCTAAAACCGAGGAGTCATACTAACAGCACGATTGGGTTACCCACGCCCGTATTGATGAGAATCCCGTGATAAGGGGAACACGATCTCTGCTTCGACAAGACGTGCCAATAAAACCGCCTCGCAATACGTGCAGTAGCAGGCTGGTTGAGAAAAAACGGTTCGAATAATGATCAGGCCATGGCATGATGTCACGCTATGAAAAGTTGTCAGCAGATTAGATTTGTGGAATATTATACTCTCTATGGTGGTATGTGGAATTTGTTTTGCAGAGCCGGACACGATCCTCGTGTTCGGAATCTTCTATGTAGTATTCGGAGAAGGAACCCGCCTTGCAATGCCGAAGAAAACCTTCACACCGGACTCATCGTCATTGAAGCCTGGTTCAGGGGCTACTGAGGGAGTCCTGGATTAGGGGGTGCTCGGACAGCCGGACTATATACTTTGGCCGGACTGTTGGACTATGAAGATACAAGATTGAAGACTTCGTCCCGTATCCGGATGGGACTCTCCTTGGCGTGGAAGGCAAGCTTGGCGAATCGGATATGTAGATCTCCTTCCTATAACCGACTCTATGTAACTCTAGCCCCCTCCGGTGTCTATATAAACCGGAGGGTTTAGTCCGTAGGACAACAACAATCATAATCATAGGCTAGCTTCTAGGGTTTAGCCTCTACGATCTCGTGGTAGATCAACTCTTGTAATACTCATATCATCAAGATCAATCAAGCAGGAAGTAGGGTATTACCTCCATCGAGAGGGCCCGAACCTGGGTAAACATCGTGTCCCCTACCTCCTGTTACCATTAGCCTTAGACACACAGTTCGGGACCCCCTACCCTAGATCCGCCGGTTTTGACACCGACATGCACGACCTAGCCCATCCCGCCAGTCCGGTAAGTCTTTCGCATTTCAAGGTGTATCCTTTACCTGCTTTTTTAGGGAAGGTGCTTAAGCCTCCTTATTTATTTTTTTCAAGGCTGGACAAAGAAGGCGGAGCGGATTCAGTGTCTGGCTCTGCTGCCCGAGGAACTAGTCATCCCGCTTCTGACGAAGATGCTGGTTCCGGCGCCCTACCAGGCGCCGGAGAAGAAGGCCAAGGAGACCAGAAGTGGTCTCCGCCACAAGGGCGCTTCGGACGAGACATCCGAAGGCGCCGAGACTCACTCCTCTGCCGCCGAGGACGATGAGGAGGAGGTGGAAAGCAACTCTCGCCCTGAGGGGGGGGGGGAGAAGAAGAGGGAGGCTTCCACAAATCTGGAGGCAGAGGCGTCCAAGAAGGGGAAGGTCTCCCTCGCGGATAACTCCGCGTGGGACATCGGTAGCAGCCCGGAGCTGCGCCCCCCGAGATAAGCCCCTGGCCGAATCGTGAGTAATCAAAGACCCTAACGCATTCATAATCAGCATCTTTACTTCATAGTTTTAACATGTTTGAATCATGCACTTGCAGTCCGGCTCATTCCGACCTCGAGCGATCCTCATCTTCGAGGAATTCGCTGGACCCAAAGGTGATGGACAGCGGGTCCCTTCCGGCTGCCTCCTCTCCCAGGGCCATGGATGACACCGAGGTGTTGTCCCGAAGGATCCCAGGGCAGAGAGAGACGCAGGAGGCCATCAAGGCGGTGCTAGACGGTGAAACCTTGTGACACTCCAAAAATATTCTTTTGGTTTTCTTCAAAAAATTTGTTGGATTTGAAGGTCTTCTAAACCCTTCAAAAAATCTCCCTCAAAAGCTTTTTCCCTTTAGCAAATATTTTATTTTTGCATCTCCTTCAACTCTGGTGTTTGGTTTTAAATTTTTCCTTGATTGCCCTCTTCTCAAATTTCAAGAAAAATCTTTGGAGTTTATTTTCTTTCAAAAAGAAAACCCTAGGAGTTTTTCATCCTCTCCCAAATTTGAAACCACTCATGATTTTTACCATGCACCACATGGTAAAATCTTCCCAAAAATCTCTCCTTCCACTTTGGGCAATCCAAACATTCTGTCTCAGCAAGTTCAACCCTTTTCTGAAGTTTATTTCATTTATTTCTCCTCCCAAATCTTTTCTGTCCATTATTTTTAGCCTAGGTGATTTGCAAAGCAAGTACCTAAATGCATTTGAGTTTTGACCTCAAACCAACTCCCCTGGATAGTCCTTGGTACCCACAACCTAGATCAATCAAGATCCACTCCTCTTCTGTTCAAAATTTTCAAATTTCAGTCTCTGCAAGTTTGGACCAAATTTGCCAAATTTGGTGAAATTCATATCTACACTTCTCCAAAAATTCCACAAATATTCAGGCAGCCTCTAGTTGCAATGAGAGGCCCCTCCACCAAAAACCAGCTCAAGGAAAAATCCCTACCTGCCTAAATCATTCTGTCGAACACCTTGCATGCACCATTTCTGTTCATCTTCAGTTAAATTCAGATTTCAGTGTCGTTCTCCGTCAGAGTTTCAGTCACATGCCCACAGTGCACTTGGCACGTTGCTGTAGCCTAGCTTTGCTTGTCAAGACTTCACACGCATGCTTGGCGCGTTCTGGCGTCGGTGGCACCTGGCGCGCTGGCCGGCGTGTCTTCTTGGCGGCCAGAACCACCGTGGCGGCGGCGGGGAAGCAGAACAGCGGCATAACGCCGTTCGGCGCCGCCCAAACCTCCTGGTAGCTCCGCGTGGCCATTTCCTTGCCAGCGCACGCATGCAGCACCGTCGCCGTGGCACGGCAAGCACAGAGCGTGCTCCCTGCCGCCGACGGGCCCGCGCCGCCCCGTTCCGTCGAGCTCGCCCTAAGCAACCAAACCCCGACGCGTTTAGCACCTAAACGGAACCAGGGAACCCCCACGACGACGCTCAACCTCTGAACCTTCCCGATCAACGCCCTACGCCGCCGTAAACTTCGCCGGAGAACCCCGTTCTCGGCAACCGCCTCGGGCCGGCTATATATAGCGCCCCCGAGCGCGCTCTCGCCGGCGACCACCACCACCTCCCACAGACGGGGAATGGTGCCCTGAACACGGAGGTACCCTCCGATCTCCCTGCCTCGCCGTGGATCGCCGCCGGCGACCACCGCGGCTCTCGGGCGCCGACGAGCCCCGTCCCTCTCGTTTGAAATTTCAAACCTGACGGGTGGGACCCGCCCGTTAGCCTCTCTTTTGTTTTTTTGAATCGTTTTCTGAAAGCGTACTTTGGCAAATACGCTTCCACTCTGAACCGTTTTTCTGGACTTTTCTGCAAAGCCCCCTGGTAGTTTTACGTTTCATTCTGAGATGGGTCCTTGGACCAAAACCATTATAACTTTTTAACAGAAAGGAATTTTTGAGTGATTCTTCTTCTGTCCTCTTCAAATTTTTGTCTAGTTTTTGATCATATTTATTTGAAAAATATTTGGATTGACTTTCTATGACCCACGGTATTTACGTTAGCGCGTGTATTTTGTGTACCGTAGATACCGAAGGAGGTGATGGAACCGCGAACTTCGCCGAGCTAGACCTCGACTACTCCGAACCAGGCAAGCAATGTTTGAAATTTTGATATGATGAGTGTTGGGCATGTTTGCATTATTTTTGTATCATGGCACGTTCATGAGCATTTCGATGATAGTTTATCTCGTAAGAGTTGAGGGACACGAGCTCGAAAAAATCCATGATTTGTTGGAAACTTGCTGCATGGCCATGAGTTGGCATGAGTGTGGGTAAGATGGCAGTGTTGTAGCATGCCAGGCTTATGCCAGATCGTTGACCCCGTGTCAACACAAATCAGTCAGATTCCGTTCCGTCTCCCCTTTCGTACTACCACCTGTTTCCCGCAAGGGATACGGCTTAGTAAGTTGCAAACCACTTCCTGGTACACACCAAATCGAGAGGCCGGGATGAAGGTTCCATGGTCCTGGATTAAAGCCTTTCTTCCGGTCGAGGGGCATGGGTGTTTCGGTTGGGACCGAGAGGGGGCACCCTTAGAGCGCGATATATAAATTTGATCCCATGCTATTCGAGATTGTGATCTCCCGTCTCAAAGTTTTTCTTAAGCGCTGTCTAGGGTGATTCCTGGCAACGTGAGGTATGATGGGTGTGTACTAGCTAGTTGTGTTTCCTCCGAAATACCGTAAACGGAACTAGTCCTTCGTGACTACGGAAATCCGTTGGCTGTGGACAATGTTGGTACAAACTCTGCAGAGTCAAAATTCTTAAATTCATCTTATTCATATCCGAGTATCGCGTTCATCTCATCTTGTCAAGTGTCAGTCTCGGTGACAGAAACTCCGGATAACCATATGAGTGATATATGTTTATTTCCTGTGAATGGACTAACCCGCTTATGGTCTTGTGATGAATATTTTCCGTGAGCACCATATCTCATCAGTTATGAATAATGAATTATAACCCCTTTCTGCGATGTCGCTCAGACGTCCGACTGCGGCATTGTTATTTTTTACTTTTGTTATAAGCCCTTTCTGCGATGTTGTCATGACCGGATTTTCAATAAAAATATTTATTGAACAACCGACCCATGAAATCCAATATGAGGATAAATCCTCCATATCGGTAGACAAAACTTTGATACAAGAAGCCAGTAGCATTACAATATTACAGGGGTCGGACTAAAGATGCCCAACCAATTATTACAATACGCCAATAATTATACATGATGGCGGATATGGCACAAGGTGTGGGGTGGAAATACTACTGACTTGGCGTATGCGTGGTTGGTGGAATAACACAGTTGGGTGGTTAATAAGTCTACTGCACTGGCGGCTCATCGAGCGTCGAGGTGAGGCTCGATGAATCTATTTGGGTAGCGGAAGCGGATATTTCACATGGACTAATCCAGGGGTCGCACAAGACTGACTGGGATTCCTCTAGGCGTCGAACTCGCTATCGAACTCTTCATCCATGAGATCGCCTTCGTCAGCATCTGGCCAAATCAACAAGCCAGGTGAGTACTATGATAGTACTCGCAAGACAGTTCGGACAAAAGATATAACAAATGAAAGCATGAATGCGACATAGTTAATCTTAACAATGCTCAATTAAAGCAGTATAGAAAAAATAATTCGAATGGGAGTCGGCGGTAGTCCGCTCGAAAACCCAAAGAGATAAACTCAAAACCGACCGGGTGTCTGAAGCGACACCTCGAAAGGTGAATAAATAAGCAAAATATTGCCACAGTCGGGCGTCTGAGCGACACCTCATAAAGGGCGTATATTGAAATAAAAATGCATGCGTGCCACAGTCGGACGTCTGAGCGACATCACAGAAAGGGCTTATAATAAAAATAAGTAACAACAATGTCATGATCGGACGTCTGAGCGACATCACGAAAAGGGCTTATAATAAAATAAATAACAGCAATGCCGCGATGGACGTCTGTAGCGACATCACAGAAAGGGCTTATAATAAAATAAATAACAGCAATGCCGCAGTCGGACGTCTGAGCGACATCACAGAAAGGGCTTATATAAAAATAAATAACAGCAATGCCGCAGTCGGACGTCTGAGCGACATCACAGAAAGGGCTTTCATCACAAAGATATAGCACTCATAATAAATATTCAACACATGAATATAAACGGGTTAGTCCATCCACAGGAATAAACATTTAACCGGACTTAGTACTCATGTGATTCACCGGAGTATCTGTCACCAAAACTGACACTTGTTAGGATAAGATAATACAGAACTTGGACATGGATAAGATGATTCGAGGATTTATGACTCTGCAGAGTTTGTACTAAAATTACCCACTGCCAACGGATTTCCGTAGTCCTGAAGGACTAGTTCCGTTTATGGTATTTCGGAAGAAACACAGCTAACCAGTACACACCCATCCTTCCTCACGATGCCAGGAATCACCCTAGACATCGTCCAAGAAAAACTTTTGAGACGGGGAGATCAAAATCTCGAATAGCATGGGATCAAATTTATATTCAGCGCTCTAAGGGTGCCCCTCTCGCTCCCAACCGGAAACACCCATGCCCCTGACCGGATGGTGGCTTTAATCCGGGGCCATGGAACCATCAGCACGGCCTCTCCATTTGGTGTGTACCAGAAAGCGGTTTGCAACTTACTAAGCCATATCCCTTGCGGAAAACATGTGGTAGTACGGGAAGGGAAATGGATGGGAACCGAACTGATACGGGTTGATACTGAAGTCAAATACTATGGCATAAGACTGGCATGCTACAACCCTGCCATCTTACCCATCCTCATGCCAACACATGGCCATGCACATTCACATCCAACACGTATGGATTATCGAACTCACTTGCCTCAACTTTGCATGAAAATAACATTCATCGGTATGCTCACAAACATGCCATGCAACTACTTAATGCAAACCTGCCAGAACACTCATCATATCAAAAGTTCGAGCATGCTTGCCTGGTTCAGAGTAGTCGGATCCTAGCTCCGTGAAGTTCGCGGTTCGGTCACCTCCTTCGGTATCTACGGTATAAAGAAAACATACGCGCTAACGTAAATACCTTGAGGTGCACAAAAATTACTCCAAATATTTTTCAAATAAATCTGATAAAAAACTAGACAAAATTTCAAAGAGGACATAAAAAGAACCAATCAAAAATACTCTTCTGTTTAAAAGTTATTAGCGTTTTAGTCCAGGGACCTTTCTGTAATGAAACAGAAACTTCCTGAGTTTTCTTTATAAAACAGAAACGCTTGGTCTCGAATACGTCAGTCCGATGGGGAAGACGTATTTTGCCCGGCGCTTTCGAAAACGATTCAAAAAGAGGAAAAAGTCGACGGGAGGACCCACCCGTCGGGTTTGAAAACGAAAGCGTAGATTTACGCCGAGGGCCGCGGTGATCGCCGGCGGCGATCTACGGCGAGGCAGGAGGATCGGAGATTACCAACGTGCTCACCGTGCCCTTCCGCACCGGTGGGTGGTGGAGTTGGTCGCCGATGAGCACCACGTTGACGGCTACGGACGAATGGTGGTTCGGGCGTTGATGGATCTCGCCGAGGAGGGCTGCAAGGATCGAATTGAGGTGGGGGTTAGAGCACTAGGTGTAAGAGAAGGCTACGGACGAGGTTTGGGCGCCGGAGATGGCCTCACCGCAGTGAATCAAGGTGGAGGCCGAGGCGGAACGGCGGCCGGAGTCGGGAAGGAGAGTTTCCTCGTGGCCCTTCCAGGACTTGGCGGGTCTCGGAGGGTAGAGGAGGTGTGCGGGCGAGAGCAAGCTCGGGGTGCTATATATAGCCGCCCGAGGCGGTTGCCGAGAACGGGTTAGGTGATTACGGCGCGCTTGTGGTTGCACGGGAGGGTTCAGAGGTTGAGCGCCGTCGTGGGTGTTCCTGTGTTACATTTAGGTGCTAAGCTGCCGGGATTTGGTTGCTTAGGGGAGCTCGGCGGAATGGGGCGGCGTGGGCCCGTCGTGGCGTGGGAGGCGTTTGCGCGTCGTGCGCCACGGTGACGGTGCTGCATGCGTCTTGGCGAGGAAATGGCGGCGGAGCCACCAGGGGTTTGGGCGGCGCCGAACGGCGTTATGCCGCCGTTCGCTCCCGATCGGCCGCCACGGTGGTTCGCCGCCGCGAGACACGCCGGCGCAGGCGGGCCAGGGTGCCACCGATGCCAGGAACGCGCCAAGAACGCGTGTGAGGCTCTGGACAAGCAAGCTAGGCCGTGAGCAACGTGCCAAGTGCACTGTGATCATGTGACTGAATTCCGACGAAGATTGACATTGAAACTCTGAATTTAACTGAAGATGCACAGAAACAGTGCATGCAAGGTGTTCGACAGAATGATCTAGGCATGTAGGGATTTTTCCTTGAGCTGGTTTTTTGTGGATGGGCCTCTCATTGCATCTAGAGGCTGCCTGAATATTTGTGGAATTTTTGGAGTAGTGTAGATATGAATTTCACCAAATTTGGCAAATCTGGTCCAAACTTGCAGAGACTATAATTTGAAATTTTTGAACAGGAGAGGAGTGGATCTTGATAGTTCTAGGTTGTGGGTACCAAGGCCTATCCAAGGGAGTGGGTTTGAGGTCAAAATTCAAATGCATTAAGGTACTTGCTTTGCAAATTACCTAGGCTCAAAATAATAGACAGAAAAGATTTGGGAGAGAATTAATTGAAATAAAAATTCAGAAGAGGGTTGAACTAGTAGAGACAGAATGTTTGGATTGCCCAAGGTGGAAGGAGACATATTTGGGAAGATTTTACCATGTGGTGTCTGGCCAAATCATGAATGATTTCAAATATGGGAGAGGATGAAAAACTCCTAGAGTTTCTTTTTGAAAGAAAAATAAACTTCAAAGATTTTTCTTGAACCCTTGAGAAGAGAGCAATCAGAGGAAAATTTTAAAAACCAAACACCAGAGTTGAAGGAGATGCAAAAGTAAAATATTTGCCAGAGGGAAAAAGCTTTTGATAGAGATTTTTGGAAGGGTTTTGGTGACCCCTTCAAATCCAACAAAATTTTGAAGAAAACCAAAGGAAAAATTTTGGAGTGTCACAGATGTCGCTCAGACGTCCGACTGCGGTATTGTTATTATTTACTTTTGTTATAAGCCCTTTCTGTGATGTCGCTCAGACGTCCGACTGCGGCATTGTTATTATTTACTTTTGTTATAAGCCCTTTCTGCGATGTCGCTCAGACGTCCGACTGCGGCATTGTTACTATTTACTTTTGTTATAAGCCCTTTCTGCGGTGTCGATCAGACGTCCGACTGCGGCATTGTTATTATTTACTTTTATTATAAGCCCTTTCTGTGATGTCGCTCCGACGTCCCATCGCTGCACGCATGTATTTTTCTTTCAATATAAGCCCTTTATGAGGTGTCGCTTCGACGCCCGACTGTGGCATGTTTTACTTATTTGTTCACCCTTCGAGGCGTCGCTTCAGACACCCGGTTGGTTTGGAGTTTATTTGCTTTGGGTTTTCGAGCGGACTACCGCCGTTTCCCTTTTTACTTACTTGTGTTACTGATTTGATAGCTCATTGTTATAAATTAATCATGTCGCATTCATGCATTCATTTGTTATATCTTTTGTCCAAACTGTCTTGCGAGTACTTTCAAAGTACTCACCTGGCTTGTTGATTTGGCCAGATCTTGACGAAGCGATCTCATGAATGAAGAGTTTGATAGCGAGTCCGACGCCTAGAGGAATCCCAGTCAGTCTCGTCGCACCCTGGATTAGTCATTGTGATATATCCGCTTCCGCTACCCAAATAAATTCATCGAGCCTCACCTTGACGCTCGATGAGCCGCCAGTACAGTAGTCTTATTAACCACCCCACTGTGTTATTCCACCAACCACTCATAATCTTGAGTCAGTAGTATTTCCACCCCACACCATTGTGTCATATCCGCCGTCATGTATAATTATCGTCGGGTTTGTAATAATTGGTTGGGCATCTTCAGTCCGACCCTGTAATATTGTAATGCTACTGCCTTATTGTATCAAAGTTTTGTCTACCGGTATGAAGGATTTTCCTCATATTGGACTACACAGGTCGGTTGTTCAATAAATATTTTTATTTAAAAACCGGTCGTGACAAACCTCGGCCGCCGGACACATGGGGGAGAAAATCCCCATGGAGACTGGCGATGGGGGCCATATCCAATTCAGCCCCCAGCCGAATACGGTCCCGGAGACCTATACGGCTCCGGAATCCGGCAAGCAGCCTCCTTGGAAAGAAGGAGGTGTGCCCATTCTGCCAGTGACCTCTGTCCAACCAGAGGCACCGGATACTCTACTGGAAGCGCTACGAAGTGCTTCCATTGTTGAGGAACACCGTACCCTCATGGGTACGGTGATTGAGAAGATTCAGTCCGCGAAGAGCAGACTGACCGAAGCCTGCACATGCCTTCTAATAGGCTTTGAGGTAAGCAATGCAATTATGTGAAAAGGATGTCCAGTATAGACAGTAGCCCCTAAGACTCTGTCCATTATCCGGAAAGAAAAACCGGACAGAGGATCAAATAATTTTTGCAAGAGACTAACCATACATGTCTACGTGAATAAGCAGGCGTCGTTGCTGGCTGCGACCTCCCATGCTGCCAAAGTCTTCGGACTGAAGCAGAGTCTGGAGCGGACCGAGAAAGAGCTCCGCCGTGTAAAAAAGCAACTAGAGGACCAGCAAGGTATGCAATGGCCTATTCAAATCTAGAAAGATATGAACTATTTCCTGTTGATCACAGTATCATGATATGTCGTAGGAGCTGCGACTGAGGTGGAGACCCTCAAGACCGCGCTGGAAAAAGCCTAGGAGAGAGCGGCGGAAGAACAATCCGTCCGCGAAAGGCACGAGGCCAGGGTCGGGGAGATCCAACAAGAACTCCACGACGCCGTGAAGAAATACGAGTCCTTGGAGCGCAAGATTGCGGATCAATAGTCGGCAGAAGAACAATCCGTCCGCGAAAGGCACGAGGCCAGGGTCAGGGAGATCCAGCAAGAACTCCACAACGCCGTGAAGAAATACGAGTCCTTGGAGCGCAAGATTGCAGATAAATAGTCTGAGCTTGCTAAGGCCCGCCAAAGCGCACAAGAGGCCAGGGTTGAAGCCCAAGGCGCCCTCCAGGAAATCCAAGAGGCCAAGAAAATCGCGGCGGGTAAGGCTTTTATTATGTAAAGCAAGTATGCGAAGAAGAGGTATCTCTTACTAACCCGGATTTGGATTTCTCCATGGGCGTTTGCGGATCTGCCGTGCAGTGTTTCTGACGCTGCAGAATTCTTCTGAGCCAAAGAGGGGAGCTCAACGGAGAAGCTTTTCTGTTCGCAATACCTTGAGCCAGAACATCCGGTGCCCTTTAGCGATCAGCTAAAACAGCTGGTCGAACTGCATAGGGTGACCGAACTGGCCATGAAGGACTTGACAATCTGGATGTGGCCTGCCGAAGCCATACCCAGAGCTACTTCGGGCTCGTGAAGCGGCTGGTCAATGCCTGCCCTCGGCTTGACGCCATCAAGCGGTCGGTCTGCATCGAGGGTGCGCGGATGGCCTTCGCCCGTGTCAAGGTGCAGTGGGCGAAGATGAACGCCGTCAAGCTCGCGACCGAGGGACCACCCACTGGCAAGGAGCACCGCACGCCCGAGCGGTATTTTGATGATGTCCTGGAGGGATCCCGGGTTGTAGCAGGGAAATGTGCTAAGGACATTATTTTTGAATGAATACATTCATGTTATCCTGTCCTGTATTATGAAACAGAGCTGATATGTATTATAATGCTTGTTATTATTTAAAATTTTACATCTTGTGCGGCCGTTTAGTTAAATCTGAGAGTTGGCCAGTCGTCGGCTTCAGCCCCCACGTAGGTAGTACGGGGGTGTTCGGGATGGAATCTAAACACTCTTGATCCAAAAGTTTGGTCCTTGAAGGAGGTGTTTAGCGCAACGAACCAGGCAATCAGACTATTCGGCTTTATCACCCTCACTTAGCCATAGGAGTTTGACAAAATAAAAAATATAGGCGCAGCCCCTGGTTGGTATTTAATCCGGACTAGGGTGTTGTAGACACCTGATCGGGTGAAGGCCGATCCGCCGCACAAGGCGGAGAAAATCGCAAAATATTTTGAACCTCTGAATAGCTGACCGGCTCACGCCGCATCATGACAGTCAGTTTTCGGCTTTCTCTACTGAGGTGCCCATCCATATAAACTAGGACACAATCCCAGTAGTTCTCCCTTTCCTACCCTAGCCGATATAGCGGAACGTAAGATAGAAAGCACAGGAGCCGGGCAACCCAACTATTGACCAAAGACATGATTCGGAGCCAATGCATATAATGCTAAATTCGGGGTGCCGAACTGTACTGTAAAAAGTGTTCGAACTTTGTTGCCGTAGTATGGAGCATAATGAAGCCCCTGGCGAATTAAAGCGTACCAAAGTGTACGGGTGCAATTGATAAGATTATCAACAAAAGATGAAGTAGTAAGCTAGTGCCGCAGAAGTTGGGCCACAAACTGTTTCCATTATAGTTTGATTAATACGTCAAAGCGTATTTGTACAAGTAGTGCGATAAGCAACAGGGCTATTTAACATGCCACAACTAAGGGAGAGCTGCGTGCGGGTCCTGAAAATAGTTAGGGTGATCGTCAAAAAGACCACCTGGAGATTCCCATATACGTCGATACTTCTTGCTGTCTTGGTATACCTATCCTTCGGAAGGACCAATGATCAGGCCGTCAGGAAGGGCCTGTAGAAAAGAAACCTGAAAAGGCTGAAAAAGAAAAGGTGGAAGTATGTGTGTCCAGGGGAGGTCGAGCCGTATTATGGACCACAATCTAGTGATGCCTCCGTCTATGCCCATGGTATTTTAAGTGCGTAGTTATGTACGCGTGGTACGTATGTCGCCATTTGGCCGGGACGGAGACGGAGGTCGGATTGCTAGTCAAACTCCTGACGAGCCGGACTGTTATGCCGCGGAGTAGTCCGAATTCGTTTGACAGTGTCCGGGAGCTTGGCCGCTGAATTAAGATTCTGCTTGGTAAGGCCGCTCTGTACTTCCGCTGCCAGGGCCGCGGTGTGCTCCTCGGTACGGAGGGAGCGTTCCGTGTTTCCATTAACTGTTATGACACGGTGTGGACCAGGCATCTTGAGCTTGAGATAAGCATAGTGTGGCACCGCATTGAATCAAGCAAATGCGGTTCGTCCGAGCAGTGCGTGATAGCCACTACGGAAGGGGACGATATCGAAGATCAACTCTTCGCTTTGAAAGTTGTCCAGGGATCCGAAGACAACCACTAGTGTGATTGAGCCCGTACAGCGGGCCTCTGCACCTGGTACGACTCCTTTAAAGGTAGTTTTGGTGGGCTTGACCTTGATGGATTGATGCCCATTTTGCGCACTGTATCCTGATAGAGCAGATTGAGGCTGTTTCCCCCGTCCATAAGGATTCGCGTGAGGTGGAATCCATCGATTATTAGGTCAAGGACCAGTGCGGCTGAACCGCCGTGGCGGATGCTGGTCGAATGGTCCCTGTGATCGAAAGTGATCGGGCAGGACGACCATGGATTGAATTTTGGGGCGACTGGCTATATCGCATAGACGTCCCTAAGCGCGCGCTTGCGCTCCCTCTTGGGGATATGGGTAGCGTATATCATGTTCACCGTTTTGACCCGAGGGGGAAACTTCTTCTATTCCCCTGTGTTCGATGGACAGGGCTCCTCGTCATCGTCCTCACTTTGCGACCCCTTCTCCTTGTTTTTGGCATTTAACTTGCCGGCCTGTTTAAAAACCCAACAATCTCTGTTGGTATGATTGGCTGGTTTATCAGGGGTGCCGTGGATCTGACATGGGCGATCAAGTATGCGGTCCAAGCTGGATGAGCCCGGATTGTTTCTTTTATATGGCTTCTTCCGCTGGCCGAACTTGGAGCCACTGAATCCGGTGTTGACTGCCGTGTCATCGGTATTGTCACCGTTGCTTCGACGCTTGTGTCTATTGCATCGTGGCTTGCCGTTGCTATCTTTGGCTTCAGAAGTGCCAGGTTCACTTGTACTGTTATCGCTACGGGCTAGCCCGCTATCTTCGCCTGTGCAAAAGCGGGTCATAAGCGCCGTGAGGGCTGCCATGGACTTCGGCTTTTCTTGGCCAAGGTGTCGGGCGAGCCATTCGTCACGAATGCTATGTTTAAAGGCCGCTAGGGCTTCGGCATCTGGACAGTCGACGATCTGGTTCTTTTTAGTTAAGAACCTAGTCCAGAATTTCCTGGCTGACTCTTCGGGCTGTTGAACTCTGTGACCTAAGTCGTCGGCATCCGGAGGTCGGGCATATGTACCTTGGAAGTTGTCGAGGAAGGCGTCTTCCAATTCCTCCTGCCAATGGAGTTTTCGGGCAGACTATTCAACTAGTGCCGAGCTGGTCCCTTGAGTTTTAGCGGGAGGTATTTGATGGCATGAAGATCATCACCGTGGGCCATATGAATATGGAGAAGAAAGTCCTCAATCCATACAGCGGGGTCTGTTGTCCCATCATATGATTCGATGTTCACGGGTTTGAACCCTTCTGGGAATTCATGTTCCATTACTTCATCAGTGAAGCAGAGGGGGTGTGCAGCGCCTCTATATCAGGCCAAGTCACGATGTAGCTCGGATGGAGTTCATCTGCAGTTTTCAGCCCGGGCGTGGTTATGTTTATCGCGTCCGGCTAGATGGCTGTCGTGGCGCGTCGGGGCATGCCCCCGTGATCCGTAGATCGATCTGTTCTGACCTGCTCTATTGTCCAGGTCTTGCCGCAGGTCATACGTATAACCCCGAGCTATTATGTCCCTGCCTTTACGGCGGGGTAGTATGGGCCGGTGTTTGTCTTGGGTTGCCGCTTTGTACCGGCCACATGGTGGTCGGTCAGCCGCATTACGCGCTGATGGTTCGGGCTCCAGCGCCTCGTCATCGAATTGAGGTAACAATTTGTGCTTCGGGTAACTTTTGGTTGGGCGCTCGAGGCCGTATTCCTCGGCTGCCAGGACATTAGTCCACCTATCATTGAGCAGATCCTGATCAGCTTGAAGCTGCTGCTGCTTCTTTTTCAGGCTCTTTGCAGTGGCTAATAGCCGGCGCTTAAAGCCCTCCTGCTCGACGGGTTCCTCAGGCACGATAAAGTCTTCATCGCCGAGGCTCACCTCATCCTCGGAGAGTAGAAGATAGTTACTGTCCTCCAAGTCTTTGTTTATGGCCTGTTCATCAGGGCTGACTTGCCCATCTTCCCTATCGTCCTGTTCGGAAGTTGTCTCGACGGGGTCTTCTTTGTCTTCGGCATCGTCCGGAGTATTGTTTTCTCTCATGCCGGTATTGCTATCTTTTCTGCGGTGTGATTTAGAGCAGCGCCGCTGATGTCGGTGCTTTGGCTGTATCTCAGGAGGTTTATCCTCGACTGGATCCTTCTCGTCATCACCGTGATTCTCTTTGGGTGTATCCACCATGTATACGTCATATGAGGAGGTGGCCGTCCAGCTCCCGGTAAACGACGGGTTTTGGGCTTGCTCCTCTTCGGCATCGTCGTCCATACCGTCGATGTCTTCGGAGACGTAATCGAGCATGTCGGTTAAGTCTTCGACAGTGGCTACAAAGTGGGCGTGGTGGGTGGGATGTAAAATTCCCTGCTTTCAGCCCCTAGTCCGGGCTGGGCATAGTTCGGACATTGCTCCTCTGTAATGACAAGGGATCGAATTAAGTCCAGAGCCTCGCTTAAAGGTGAGGTTTGGCCCGAGAGAAGAGGGCTTGTGGAGTATGGCGAGAGGGAGACGCCTTGGCCGACCTCACACGATGCTGACTTCGAGGGTTCGTAGCCAGTGTCCGAAGAAGGGTCCGGCTTCATGATGGTTGCGAGCGACACTACTTCCTCCAGCTTTCCCGTAATGGGCTTGGTGGCCGAAGATAGTCCAGTGGGCTCAGGAAGCCCGTCTTCGGACTTGGCCATTCGCTCCGGATCTCTAAGGCCAGAGTGGAAGTTGGGGGCACGAATCCTTGGAAGATCAAGTCTCCTCGGATATTAGCAACATGGTCCAGATTTCCAAAACTAATCTGGTGACTTGGGGCGTAGCTGTCGATCTGCTCTAGATGGCCATGCGAGTTGGCCCGCAGTGCGAAGCCATCAAATACGAAGATCTGGCCGGGGAGAAATACCTCCCTCAGGGCAGCATCGTTGTAGATGATTGATGGGGCCATCGGCACAACGGAACTCTCAATGAAAGCACCAATGTCGGTGTCAAAACCGGCGGATCTCGGGTAGGGGGTCCCGAACTGTGCGTCTAAGGTCGATGGTAATAGGAGACTGGGGACACGATGTTTACCCAGGTTCGGGCCCTCTCTATGGAGGTAATACCCTACTTCCTACGTGATTGATTTTGATGAATATGAATATTACAAGAGTTGATCTACCACGAGATCGTAATGGCTAAAACCCTAGAAGTCTAGCCTGTATTATTATGATTGCCTCTACGGACTAAACCCTCCAGTTTATATAGACACGGGAGGGGACTAGGGTTGTACAAAGTCGGTTACACAGAAAGGAATCTTCATATCAGAACGCCAAGCTTGCCATCCACGCCAAGGAGATTCCCATCCAGACACGGGTGAGAGTCTTCGGTCTTGTATCTTCATAGCCCATCAGTCCGGCCCATGTCCAACAGGCCGGACGCCCGAGGACCCCGTAATCCAGGACTCCCTCACTCTTCACCGACAACAAGCTTCAGCGCCGCGTTTTTTTTGCAGCAGGAATTTTTTGACTGTCACAAGGATGAACAGTCCATTGATGACTACTGCTGCCATCTGAAGACGTTGGCGGATGAGCTCTGCGACATCGGCGCCAAGGTTGATAACGACCTCCTCCCGACGGCCTCAACGAGGACTTTGGCAACGCCGCCTCCAACCTCACCTTGATGCCGGAGCCCTCCTTCCCCAAGTTTGTGGCATACTTGCGGTTGGAGGAGCGCTGGATGAAGGGGGTCAAGAAGCATGTGCAGCATCACGCCCTTGCCATCGGCATCTCCCGTGGCGCCCCACCACCGGCCGCCCCACCCGCGCCGCGCCATCCGCCGCCGGCCCCCACGCCTCCAGGGTATTTCCCCCTACCGCCTGCGCCTCCCGCTGCCCCCCAGCAGCTGCAGCCAGGTGGCGGGCACCGTGATAACTGCCGCGGGGGCGGCCGCAAGCAGCAACAGGAGCCGGGGAGGCCTCGTCAGCAGCACCAGGCCACCCCTCCGTGGACTTACGGCACCAACCCGTGGACTGGCGTCGTCCACGCGTACTCGATGTCGGTCCCTCGAGCTCCCGCTTCGGGCATCCTTGGGCTCCGTCCGGCGAGCCACCAGGCCCTCTTCGCCATGTAGAACGCCGCCCCCTACTGAAGGAAATATGCCCTAGAGGCAATAATAAAGTTGTTATTTATATTTCCTTATATCGTGATAAGTTTTTATTATTCATGGTAGAATTGTATTAACCGGAAACTTGATACATGTGTGAATACATAGACAAAACAAAGTGTCCCTAGTATGCCTCTATAGACTAGCTCGTTAATCAAAGATGGTTAAGTTTCCTGACCATAGACATGTGTTGTCATTTGATGAATGGGGTCACATCATTAGGAGAATGATGTGATGGACAAGACCCATCCGTTAGCTTAGCATAAATGATCGTTTAGTTTTATTGCTATTGCTTTATTCATGACTTATACATGTTCCTCTCACTATGAGATTATGCAACTCCCGAATACCGGAGGAATATCTTGTGTGCTATCAAACATCACAACGTAACTGGGTGATTATAAAGATGCACTACAGGTGTCTCCGATGGTGTTTGTTGAGTTGGCATAGATCGAGATTATGATTTGTCACTCCGTGTTTCGGAGAGGTATCTCTGGGCCCTCTCGGTAATGCACATCATGATAAGCCTTGCAAGCAATGTGACTAATGAGTTAGTCACAGAATGATGTATTATGCAACGAGTAAAGAGACTTGCCGGTAACGAGATTGAACTAGGTATTGAGATACCGACGATCGAATCTCGGGCAAGTAACATACCGATGACAAAGGGAACAATGTATGTCATTATGCGGTTTGACCGATAAAGATCTTCGTAGAATATCTAGGAACAAATATGAGCATCCAGGTTCTGCTATTGGTTATTGACCGGAAGTGAGTCTCGGTCATGTCTACATAGTTCTCGAACCCGTAGGGTCCGCACGCTTAACGTTCGGTGACGATCGATATTATGAGTTTATGTGTTTTGATGTACCGAAGGTTGTTAGGAGTCCCGGATGTGATCATGCACATGATGAGGAGTCTCGAAATGGTCGAGACATAAAGATTGATATATTGGACAACTATATTCGGACACCAGAAATGTTCCGGAGAAGTTTGGGATAAAACAGGAGTGCCGGAGGGTTACCGGAACCCCCCGGGGGAACTAATGGGCCACATGGGCCTTAGTGGAGAGAGAGAGAGAGGGGCGGCTGGGGCAGGCTGCGCACCCCTCCCCCTTGGGTCCAAATTGGGCTAGGGAAGGGGGCGGCGCCCCCTTTCCTTCTCCCTCTCTCCCTCTCCTTCCTTCCCCCTCTCTTCCCTTGTTGGAAACCTACTAGGAATAGGATTCCTAGTAGGAATCCCACTTGGGGCCTGCCCCAGGAGGGCCGGCCGGCCTCCCCCTTGCTCCTTTATATACGGGGGCAGGGGGCACCCTAGGACACACAAGTTGACAATTGTCTTAGCCGTGTGCAGTGCCCGCATCCATAGATTTCCACCTCGATCATATCGTTGCAGTGCTTAGACGAAGCCCTGCGCCGGTAACTTCATCATCACCATCACCACGCCATCGTGCTGACGAAACTCTCCCTCGACCTCAGCTAGATCTAGAGTTTTTCGGACTTCACCGAGCTGAACGTGTGCAGATCACGGAGGTGTTGTACCTTCGGTGCTAGGATCGGTCGGATCTTGAAGGCGTACGACTCCATCAACCGCGTTGTCATAACGCTTCCGCTTTCAGTCTACAAGCGTACATGGACACACTCTCCCGCTCGTTGCTATGCATCACCTAGATGGATCTTGCGTGTGCGTAGGAATTTTTTTGAAATTACTGCGTTCCCCAACACTGGCATCCGAGCCAGGTCTATGCGTACATGTTATATGCACGAGTAGAACACAAAGAGTTGTGGGCGATAATAGTCATACTACAACTACAAGAAATCTGTTAATACATGACGGATCTGATCCATCATGGATAAGTGAAATACTGTCATGGGTGCCCATACATGACGGACAAGAAGTCCGTCATGTATATCTCGTCATAATTTGACATCGTCCCTTCCTACGGTTCTTGATCGTCATGGATCTGCCCCAAGCCCGCCCAAGCCCAAACCATTGTGACGGAACAATCCGTCATGGATTAATGCCACGTAGGATTTTCAATTGACCAACATGGCTGCCTACGTGGATACTATTTTCGTCATAAAAATCGTCACGGATTTAGGTACGATATAAGTTGGGTCGAGCCCATTATTAGCACAATCATTTCGGCCTAATTTTCAACCAGTACGTTTTTAGCATAATGCATCACACAGATCCTAATGCCAACTTTGACCCAAGAGGAAGTATTTGCAAGGTGTCAAACATTACATGGTTCATTGAGTATGCAGCCAACTGTATGTATGTACAACATAGCGGTTTATTCCTCCAAAATCCTCTATGAAACGATAACTTACAACATAAATTGACAAAATATATCACATCGAGGTTAGGAACCAGCACAGTCAATTTTACATCAACAAACCATATAAACTATTAAGACTCTTATTCATGTTCTCGTCCTCAGCCCTCTTGTGGCAATTATCATGTCGTGGCTGATTGTGATAGGAAACACAAAGTAGCTCGCTACCCAATCTTACCTAACATATTTACAAGAATATTAGATATTTGTAGATATGAATAGATAGTAGAAATAAGAGAATTGCAACAAAGATAAAAATGAATTACATGCTGTCTAAGATTCTTAAATCTTAATAATGCTACAAATGAGAATAACATTACATCTACTATAAAACAAGAAGAAACATGAGGTTTCCAAAGAAAAGTTGTGTCAAATGAAAGTCAAATGACAAAGAAACAAAACACACATCACAAAACTCCCGAGTGATATAGCAGATGCAGCATACATGACTGGTTGTTCTGCAGCAGCAGCTTTCCAATGCACTACAAAATTTTCAGCATCATGAACAATGAGAATGAATGTTGATAAATAGTATTCTATGTTATTTACTCATGTTGAGCTCATTCCACCTGGTAAATAGTCAGATTTAAAGTCAGGTTAAGTAACCATCAGATTCACCATTCCAATTGTGCAGATGTACAATAATATTAGTTGAATTTGCTTTCTTTCACTTAACAATTAACATGTTTGTAAACCAAATCAGAGACATCATAACAGATTGCTTTAAAAAGTGAAATTTAAGCCAACGAACTAGCTATTATGTACATACATCTTCATTTACTTATCTCCGTAAAAGAAGAATTCCTAGTGTGTGATAATTATATGGGTGGGGGTACTCACTGGATACAGTATAGCAAGCAGCACAACACAGCACAACAGAGGACATAATACAACAACACACAATTGATAATTTTGCCTTGTAACACAACTATGTACAATAAAAGCATCATGTAGCACCCATGATGGCAGCAACGCCACAATTTTACACGTGGGTCAAGAAGAAGGATGACATGTAAGAAATCATGTTCCATGTTGCATAGAAAGAGCATTGGTTATTCATCACACATGCCATGGAATATGGAAAACAATGGAACTGCTGCACCACAGTACTTACATGTGTTTCTTGATTTTGATCAACATGCAACGCCTGAAGGTCCTTGGTTTCTGCCTCAAGCTCAGCTGCTCAACTAGTGTGTACTTAGTAAGAAGACCCAAACCTGGATCAGTACAATAGAAAAACTAATCACAACCGGTATATTTTAGAAAAGATATTGTAATGCAAAATAAATACTTAACTACTTTTGAATACCTTACAGAAATTTGCAGAAATCTGCAACATCATGAATAGCACAGGGAATAAGTAAGTATTGGGAAAATGTACGACCAACAAGTCCACCCATCATGCTAATGTCAAAGCAAGCAAATTCTTTTCGCCAAAGCTGAAAAGCCAAGATTAAATCTTAACAAAAGCAAAACTGAAAAGTACTATTGCTGCTATATTGTGGGCGTCGATCAGGAAGGAGATGTACGGACTATATTGTCCAGAACAAAGAAATTAGTCTAAAATCGGATGTGCAGTTTCATTTTATTATTACTAAAACACAAATTTTGTCTCACCTGAACCTAAGATAATTTCACATACTGTGATTGGATGCAATGTATTTTTGCAATTTTTTAAAATACTGTGATTTCTGAAATAACTTTGGTATTAAATACTTTGAGGGGATTGAATAAAACAAATACTGTACTTTGATTTCTATCATACTGTGGTTTTTTGGCGGTATTTAAAAAAGAGGTCGGGGCCTCTTTTTACTAAACTGAACTGAAAGAACTCGTCGCCTCGCCTACGTCCAAAGTTGATAAAATGAGATTTAAACGGTGCTGCCAAACTATGCTATGTTCAATCTGAAACAGCAGAATGTAACACTACATCATTATTTCAATCCTAAGGAAGCATCCCAACTTAAATCAAGCCACCGATTCTGAAGTATCTAATTTGACAACCTAACATAGCAAAACAAATCTCAAAACAGAGAGTAGACATGTAGATATGTATACTAATAAATCTGTAGTAAATCTTAAAAACAGGGGACTGCATGACGGATTCGACAACAGCTACATCTGATTAAAAAATAATCATAGATCCAACCCCAACTGATTATATCTTATGCATGGGAATAGAACAATGACTGCGCGCACTAGAAGAAATTCCAGATGGCTGCACGTACCGGTGATGGTGTTGGTGGGGTTCATTGCGAGATGGTTCAGGCGACACGTAGGAGGGCGTGGCGTGGTTGCCCTGGTCGTTGGCCATGATCTCAACCTGCTGCCACATGATGGCGTAGGAGTAGGTCGTCCCGAGGTTGATGCTGATAAACGGAGCCTCACCCTTGGTCATCTCCTCACACCCGTCGGAGCCCACGCCTGGGTTCGGTGGATCCGATTTGGGCGCCGGTGTTGGCTGCCGAAGTCATTCCCTTGTGAGGTGGTGCCCGTCTGTGCCGTGCCCGGATGGACCACGCGTCGTTGCATCGCACCTCGCGTCTTCCTCTTGTCGGAGCAGTCGCTTGCGGCTTGCATGTTTCTGCTGCCTGCCGTCGAGGGAGGAGAAGGCGGGGAGGACAAGAAGATCGAGATCTAGGAGTGACCTCGATGGATCTGGCCCCTGGCTCGGTAGATCCGGCAGGTGCGGTGGGGTGACGTCCTTTACTCGACCCAATCGCCGGAGCACGGGTTAGTGCCTGGAAGGAGCGGAGTTGGGCATGGAGTTGCTTGTTTGGATGTTGCCTAGCCACGGGAAGGTCTTGCGAGCTAGCTCTGGGGGCCGAGACTGGTGAATCTAACCGGAGGGAAGGAATGAGGGGAGCGAGGGGAGGATGAGGGTTTGCTACGCGCCGGCCATAGGCGCCGGAAGTCGCTGGAATCGGGCGACGTCAGAGTGGCGTGGTGGACAGAGAGGGGCTGGCGAGAGAGGACTGGCTGCGCCGCTAGGGAGGAGGATGGAGGGGGCTAGGAGGAGGGTTTACGGTTAGCACTATATACACGGAGCGGTTAGGCGGGCTTGAGTGGGCTTGAGCGGGCTTGCGGGGCTGTACTAAGCCGTCCATGACAGTTTTGAAAATGTCATCGAAAATCCGTCATGGATTAACAGATTTGTTGTAGTGTACTTACCAGCATGTCATACTTTGGTTCGGTGCTATTGTTGGATGAATTGGCCCGGACCGACATTACACGTACGCTTACGTGAGACTGGTTCTACGGACGTGCTTTGCACACAGGTGGCTGGCAGGTATCAGTTTCTCCAACTTTAGTTGAATCGAGTGTGACTACGCCCGGTCCTTGTTGAAGGTTAAAACAGCACACTTGACAAAAACTCGTTGTGGTTTGTGATGCGTAGGTAAGAACGGTTCTTTCTAAACCCGTAGCAGCCACGTAAAATTTGCAACAACAAGTAGAGGACGTCTAACTTGTTTTTGCAGGGTATGTTGCGATGTGATATGGTCAAGATGTGATGATATATAAATTGTTGTATGAGATGATCATGTTTCGTAACAGTTATCGGCAACTGGCAGGAGCCTTATGGTTGTCTCTTTATTGTATGCAATGCAATCACCATATAATTGCTTTAATTTATCACTAAGCAGTAGCGATAGTCATGATAGCAATAGTTGGCGAGATGACAACGATGCTTCGATGGAGATCAAGGTGTCAAGCCGGGGACGATGGTGATCATGACGGTGCTTTGGAGATGGAGATCAAAGGCACAAGATGATGATGACCATATCATATCACTTATATTGATTGCATGTGATGTTTATCCTTTATACATCTTATTTTGCTTAGTTCGGAGGTAGCATTATAAGATGATCTCTCACTAAATTTCAAGGTACAAGTGTTCTCCCTGAGTATGCACCATTGCAAAAGTTCGTCGTGCCGAGACACCACATGATGATCGGGTGTGATAAGCTCTATGTTCACATACAACGGGTGCAAGCCAGTTTTTCACACACAGAATACTCGGGTTAAACTTGACGAGCCTAGCATATGCAGATATGGCCTCGGAAACACTGAGACCAAAAGGTCGAGCATGAATCATATAGTAGATATGATCAACATAGTGATGTTCACCATTGAAAGCTACTCCATCTCACGTGATGATTGGACATGGTTTAGTTGATTTGGATCATGTGATCACTTAGATGATTAGAGGGAAGTCTATCTTAGTGGGAGTTCTTAAGTAATATGATTAATTGAACTTCAATTTATCATGAACTTAGTACCTGATAGTATTTTGCATGTCTATGTTGTTGTAGATAAAGCGCCCGTGCTACTGTTCCGTTGAATTTTTAGGCGTTCCTAGAGAAAGCTAAGTTGAAAGATGATGGTAGCAACTACACGGACTGGGTCCGTAACTTGAGGATTATCCTCATTGCTGCATAGAAGAATTACGTCCTGGAAGCACCGCTAGGTGCTAGGCCTGCTGTAGATGCTACTGATGACGTTAATAACGTCTGGCAGAGCAAAGCTAATGACTACTCGATAGTTCAGTGTGCCATGCTTTACGGCTTAGAACCGGGACTTCTACAACGTTTTGAACGTCATGGAGCATATGAGATGTTCCAGGAGTTGAAGTTAATATTTCAAGCAAATGCCCGGAATGAGAGATATGAAGTCTCCAATAAGTTCTATAGCTGCAAGATGGAGGAGAATAGTTCTATCAGTGAACAGATACTCAGAATGACTGGGTACCACAACCACTTGACTCAACTAGGAGTTAATCTTCATGATGATAGTGTCATTGAAAGAGCTCTTCAATCACTGCCACCAAGCTACAAAAGCTTTGTGATGAACTATAATATACAAGGGATGGATAAGACATTTCCCGAGCTCTTCCCGGTGCTAAAAGCTGCGGATGTAGAAATCAAGAAGGAGCATCAAGTGTTGATGGTCAACAAGACCACTAGTTTCAAGAAGAAGGGTAAAGGGAAGAAGGGGAACTTCAAGAAGAACGGCAAGCAAGTTGCTGCTCAACTGATAAAGCCCAAGTCTGGACCTAAGCCTGAGACTGAGTGCTTCTACTGCAAAGGGACTGGTCACTGAAAGCGGAACTGCCCCAAGTATTTGACGGATAAGAAGGATGTCAAAGTGAAAGGTATATTTGATATACATGTTATTGATGTGTACTTAACTAATGCTCGCAGTAGCGCCTGGGTATTTGATACTGGTTCTGTTGCTCATATTTGCAACTTGAAACAGGGGCTACATATTAAGTGAAGATTGGCTAAGGACGAGGTGACGATGCGCGTGGGAAAGGGTTCCAAAGTCGATGTGATCGCGGTCGGCACGCTACCTCTACATCTACCTTAGGGATAGTTTTAGACCTGAATAGTTGTTATTTGGTGCCAGCGTTGAGCATGAACATTATATCTGGATCTTGTTTGATGCGAGACGGTTATTCATTTAAATCAGAGAATAATGGTTGTTCTATTTATATGAGTACTATCTTTTATGGTCATGCACCCTTGATGAGTGGTCTATTTTTGTTGAATCTCAATAGTAGTGATACACATATTCATAGTATTGAAGCCAAAAGATATAAGTTTAATAATTATAGGGCAACTTATTTGTGGCACTGCCGTTTAGGTCATATTGGTGTAAAACGCATGAAGAAACTCCATGCGGATGGGCTTTTGGAATCACTTGATTATGAATCACTTGATACATGTAAACCATGCCTCATGGGCAAGATGACTAAAACTCCGTTCTCCGGAACAATGGAGCGAGAAACAGACTTGCTGGAAATAATACATACTGATGTATGCGGCCCATTAAGTGTTGAGGCTCGCGGCGGGTATCGTTATTTTCTGACCTTCACAGATGATTTGAGCAGATATGGGTATATCTACTTAATGAAACATAAGTCTGGAACATTTGAAAAAGTTCAAAGAATTTCAGAGTGAAGTGGAAAATCATCGTAACAAGAAAATAAAATTTCTACGATCTGATCGTGGAGATAAATATTAGAGTTATGAGTTTGGTCTTCATTTGAAACAATGTGGAATAGTTCCGCAACTCACGCCACCCGGAACACCACTGCGTAACGGTGTGGCCGAACCTCGTAACCGCACTTTATTAGATATGGTGCAACCTATGATGTCTCTTACTGTTTTACCTCTATCATTTCGGGGTTATGCTTTAGAGACGGCTGCATTCACGTTAAATAGGGCAGCATCTAAATCCATTGAGATGACACCATATGAACTGTGGTTTGGCAAGAAACCCAAGTTGTCGTTTCTTAAAGTTTGGGGCTGTGATGCTTATGAGAAAATGCTTCAACCTGATAAGCTCGAAGCCAAATTGGAGAAATGCGTCTTCATAGGATACTTAAAGGAAACTGTTGCGTACATCTTCTATCACAGATCCGAAGGCAAGATATTCGTTGCTAAAGAATGGATCCTTTCTAGAGAAGGAGTTTGTCTAAAGGTGAGTGGGAGGAAAGTAAAACTTGATGAGGTAATTGTACCTTCTCCCAAATTGGAAGGTAGTTCATCACAGAAATCAGTTCCAGTGATGCCTACACCAATTAGTGAGGAAGTTAATGATGATGATCATGAAACTTCAGATCAAGTTACTACCGAACCTTGTAGGTCAAACAGAATATGTTTCACACCAGAGTGGTGATACATCTCCATCGTATCTACTTTTCCAAACACTTTTTCCCTTGTTTTGGACTCTAACTTGTATGATTAGAATGGAACTAACCCGGACTGACGCTGTTTTCAGCAGAATTGCCATGGTGTTATTTTTGTGCAGAAATAAAAGTTCTCGGAATGAACTGAAACTTCACGGTGAATATTTTTGGAATAAATAAAAAATACTGGCAAAAGAGGGGGCCCACACCCTATCCACGAGGGTGGGGGCGCGCCTGCTGTCGGTGTCAAAACCGGCGGATCTCGGGTAGGGGGTCCCGATCTGTGCGTCTAAGGCTAATGGTAACAGGAGGCAGGGGACACGATGTTTTACCCAGGTTCGGGCCCTCTCGTTGGAGGTAATACCCTACTTCCTGCTTGATTGATCTTGATGATATGAGTATTACAAGATTTGATCTACCACGAGATCGTAGAGGCTAAACCTTAGAAGCTAGCCTATGATTCTAATTGTTCTTGTCCCACGGACTAAACCCTCCCGTTTATATAGACATCGGAGGGGGCTAGGGTTACACAGAGTCGGTTACAAAGAAGGAGATCTAACATCTGGATCACCAAGCTTGTCTTCCACGCAAAGGAAAGTCCCATCCGGACATGGGACAAAGTCTTGAGTCTTGTATCTCCATAGTCCAACAGTTCGGCCAAAGTATATAGTCCGGCTGTACGGATACCCCCTTATCCAGGACTCCCTCAGTAGCCCCTGAACCAGGCTTCAATGACGATGAGTCCGGCGCGCAGATTGTCTTCGGCATTGCAAGGTGGGTTCTTCTCCAAATCCAGAGTACCAGTTGTAGTGAACAGTGTCCGGCTTCCCATCAATGTAGCATTCCTCGGCTTCTGTGCCTCAATAATGGCCATCTCCATGTGTCGGGAGAATACGAGGAGCCGGAGCATTTTTACATTTGCCACCCCGACCCTGCAGGCCACCCGTCTATTTGAAGAGATGGGGGTCCTCAGATCCGAATCTCACCTTCTTCCCTCAAGAAAGCATTCAATAGAGCGCATCTGAAAAACCATTCCACCATGGCCGGTCGCCGCAGCTCCTCCTCTCGCTCCCTTAGCTCTAAGTCAGGCGATTGGGAATAATGTTCTGTCCCCCACAGCCGCTTAGTAGAGTTATAGACCCAAGGGTTTCTTCCACCGGCGTACATGGTCCCCGTTCGAGCCGGAGTAGCCACCTACAATGGTGGGGCGCAAGCGGAGAGATCTCCTAACCCATCTCAGGGGGAGCGAGTCTGCCTCATCCCATATTTTCTAAGAGGCGTTGGGTTTCCAATCCACCCATTCCTTCGCGGGCTCCTGGAGTTCTATGGCCTCCAGTTGCACAACTTCACCCCGCCTCCGTACTGCACATCGCAGGATACGTCGCCCTTTGTGAATTATTCCTGGGCTGCGACGCTCACTTCGGGTTATGGAAGAAGCTATTCTGCCTCGTACCTCGCAATCAGGGGGAATCTATATATCAAGTGGGCGGAGCCGAGGTATGGCGTGTCGTCCAGACTGGATACCTATCCGGCACTCCAAAGAAGGCATCCGAAGACTGGCCCTCGGAGTGGTTTTATATAGATGACGTTCCCCTTCCGGATCCAATCCGGACGGGCCTCCCTGAGTTTAATAACACTCCGCTGAAGAAACGCCAAAGTTGGCGCCCTCGGAGCCCCCAGGAGGAAGACACCAGGGAAGTCCACTTCCTGATAAGCAGGATAAAGACACTGGCCCAATCAGGACTGACAATAGTCGAGGTTATATCAATATGCATAATGCGGGGGGTGCAGCCACTTCAATATCGGGGAAAGCCCATGTGGCACTTCATCGGGGAAGACGAGGCCACCCGATGTGGTCGTAAAGGTCCGGACTCCGCCACTGCTCTGGCGAGAATACTGTCCAATTTATATAAAGGAGGAGAAGAAGAATTCCTTCATATCAAACCGCGGGATGGATTTTCCATGTACAACCCCCAAGTTGGGTAAGCCGTTACTCTTTACCCAATTCTATCCATTCTGGCACCCTTTATCATAAGCATTTACATTGATATTTCGAAGCAGGAACTGATGAGGGCTGTGGAAGAGTTCAACAACCCCTCTCCGCAGCCAGAGGATCCCGGCCGGGCCTTCGACCCCGGACTTGAAGAAGATCCGGATATATCTGGGAGCTTGTCGACGGGACATTTTATCAGGCCAGCTGCGCTGGCGCCCTGGTTGCTATTATCGCTGGCTATCCTGGACTGCTCCCTGCGTCGCGTGTAAGCAAAGCTGAAGCCTTAGCCTCTGAAGAGGATTCCTTCTTTATACCATGCTTTATGCACAAAATATCGTATTTTTATAGAGACGACCATCGGAATCCGGCGCCGAGCCCCTCGGGGCTCGTCAGCAAAGGGGTCCGGGCCAGGCAGGCTTAAGAGGAAGACGTTTAGGGTTGAAACGCCGTTGCAGAGGTACAGTTAAAAGCTGCTCTGTGATTATCATGTTTGAGATGTAACAACGTCCTTCGTGTCCTGGAAGAAAGAGTAGTCACCGGGCTATATCTGGAGATCCTGCCGGTCACGCCAGCCGGATTCCAGGACCGGCTTCAAGAGAGGAGGCCAACGTGAGGCCGATACCGAATTGTCCTCCGACAGAGGATGCGGATAGGCTCTCTGCCACAAATTCCGAAGTAGAGAGCGGCATGAATCACCAGCGCCAACGGGCCGTACTTCGCAATGGTATTTTTTCCGAAGAGACATTCAATGCTTTCAATTCGGGAGACGCATACATCCGAGCTGCCCAATACAGACTTGCACGAGCGACGGACCAGTATGCGAAAGATATACGGGTAAGGAAATTTGATAAGCATCTATAGCAGTAGCCCCTGAGACTTGAAACAGTTGGAACAACTAATTTAAGGATCATTGTATGCACATGTTCTTATAGAGAAGAATACCCATTTGTCTCAAGAGCTAGAGGAGTGTAAGACCCAGCTGAGGGCCGCGGCTGCCAAACTAGAGGAATCCCAGAAGGCCTCATATGGTAACATTTGTCTCAATAGAGAAATTTTAAGGAAATGTACCAGTTAGTAGTTTGCTTGCTTTATAAGTCTAACAGAAAATTCTGCAGACAATCCCGGGGAGAATCCGGAGATCGTAAAAGATAGTGAGTCGCATCTCCAAAGACAGCTAAAGGCCGGCGAGCGTGTGCTTACGCAGGTTAGGCAGGAGAAAAACAATCTCCAAGATGCCAACGTCCGGCTGGGCGTCGAATTAGAAGATGTTCGAGCTCAGCTTTGGGGACTCCATGAAGGAGAACAGGAAGCTTCGTCACGACATTTATGGTAAGTGCCTAAACGAACTACAGTACAGTTCGGCGAGGAAGCATATTAAAAGAGTTATATCTGTAGGTATGCTGACGGGCCGTCCTGAAGAGGAGATGCCCGGGTCCGCAGGAAATTTGCTGCAAGATCTCTCTCAACTGCACGGACGAGCTCGGCAGGTGATGCGGGGTATTGCCCAGGCCTTGTGGCCATCCGCTTCCCTGCCAGGAGACATGGGGGCGCTCGTGGATATGCTCCAAGGAGCACGGCGGCGCTTCCGGTTATGGAAGGTGTCAGCCTGCCGACAAGGTGCCAGGGAAGCCTGGGACATGGTGAAGACGCGATACGCCAAGATTGACCCGAACCATATGACCAAAGTCGGACCGGCGGGGCCAGATGGGCAAGAGATTCCCGTGAGTCCGGTGTATGACTAGGTAGCGTTTGCCGCAAAGTATTCCCAACAGGATTGCAAGTTAGATAGCCTGTTGGATGGTATAGAGGAAGAACATAGCCAATCCAAGTGACTATGTAATTCAATGGACATATGTAGTCCCTAGCCGGATTAAAAATCTGTTGTCATGGCGGACCTTTTCGCTTCAGCCCCTGAATCCGACAATCCGGGGTGTATCCGAATACCCGCTCGGTTATGCAAAACCGGGGTATGCGTGGAAACCAGCCGTAGGGGTCATAAGTGCTTGAACAGACAAGTACCCAACTAGTTATGTTATATTACATGGGTAGTAAGAAACATCTTCCAGGGAGAATAGTTCTGTTAGGGGTTCCTTTCCCTGGGTATGCATGAATCGATGTGCATGTACGAACTGGGAACAGAAACGTAGGATACAAAACATCTAGGGATTCACGTTGTAATAAATGAAAGAAACATCTTTTGGTCACCGACCGAATATTCCCTTAAGAACGCTAGCTTTCGGCTTCACCCAGTCTGAGGTACACATCCGGCTGAACCGGCAGTAACAATCGCAGAGGTGCTCCCCTTATGAACTAGCTGAATTAACGGGAACATAGGGCATAAACACAAGATCCAGGCAACCCAGCATGGCCACATCTTAAGTCATATCGATGCATATAATGGCGAAGAAAAGGCACATATGGAAAAAGGGACACATATGCGGTAGGCAGGAAGCCGTAGAAATAATTATATTTAGCTTCCGTATAGGAAGCCCCCAGGTATGGTGAGCACACATAGTGTGGCCGGAGTGATCCGAGCATCCGCACTGTATTTAATACTTTGTGTGAAGGAGGTAAAAAAAAGGCGAGAAGGAAAAAAGGGGGAACATAATTAAAAGAGCGGGGTAAGGAGACGAACACTGAGCTCGGCGCTAGGCGTAGAATCTCCGGAGTCTGACCGCGTTCCATGGGTTCGGCTCGAGTCTATTATCAGATGCATTGCGCAGGCGGTACGCTCCTCCCATGAGAACTTTATCAATGATGAAGGGGCCCTCCCACTTGGGTTTGAGCTTGTCCTTCTTCTTCTCCGGTAGATGTAGAACAAGTTCGCCAATGTTATAAGTTTTGGCCCGCACTTCTCTTCTTTGATACCTTCGAGCCTGCTGCTGATAGAATGCGGATGTCAGGACCCCGACTCAATGGCACACCGGTCTAGCATGTAACACCTCATATCACTTTGCGGCCTCACGCACGGTATTCCCACGGGTGTCGCCTTACCAGGCCCGGGACCATTTGCGCCTTTTGGCACACGTATATGATAGTGTCGCTAGCATCCATATGACAAGGAGCCCGGGATGACATGGCTAGTCGTGAACCCAAAGTGGCACTAACTTACAGGGACAGGCATACATGACCCAGCAACGAACGTGTCGGTCATCAGCGAGTGAATCCGGGCTGTAGCAAATGGGCTAGCAGGACTCCGGTAAACCGGGCTGTAGCGGGCTAACAGGACTCCGGTAAACACCACGTGACATTTCCCCGAAGGGCTGACACAGGAACGAGGAAGGACACATTCCGGCCAGCCTAAGTGTTCCGGAGCAGTAGCAAGCTACCAAGGCTCAGTGGAAGCACTAGGAGACATTTCCCAGTAAGAGAGACTACCAAGGATAAACAACTAGATAGTCAGATCCCACACATATCAAGCATATCAATAACATACACACAATATGCTCAATATGTGCAAATACAACATGGCATCACAACATGACTCTACAACTCAAGTATTTTATTCAATAGGCTCCGAGGAACCAAGTATTACAAACATGGGTCTCTCGACCCAGCATTCAGAGCATACCAGTCAAAGCACAAGCGGAAGCTTAACATGTCTAAGTACAGACAACTATAAATGAAAAGGGCTGAGAAGCCTGACTATCTACTAGATCCTGCCGAGGGCACAAGATCGTAGCTGAGGTAACAAGATAAACGTTGAAGTCCGCGCGAAACTACCAGTGAGACGGAAGTCTCTCTGCAAAAACATAAAATAGGCAAACGTGAGTACAAATGTACCCAGCAAGACTTACATCAGATCTAACTACATATGCATCATTATCAACAAAGGGGATGGTGGGGTTTAACTGCAGCAAGCCAGCTTTGACTCAGTGGCTATCCTGTACTACATTGCCGCAAGTAACTCTTTTGAGGTGGCGCACACGAGTCAACATATTCACCAAATCAATACACCACTATGGATCCGCTCCCGTCTCCCTACGAGAACGCCATCCATAGCACTCACGCTTATCTTGCGTATTTTAGAGTATCCACTTTCACTTGTCTATGAACTGTACAGGCAACCTAGAAGTCCTTTACCGCGGACACGGCTATTCAAATAGATGATGTTAACCCTGCAGGGGTGTACTTCTTCACACACGCTCTCGCCACTTACCACCATGTACACGTCGTGTAGCTCGGCAACCTCAAGCGGAAGCCTGGCGAGGGAGTCGGCCACGACCTGACTAACCACACAAGTCTCTCGTCCAGGTTTATCGCCTATTCGGGTTCCATCCGCAAGGAGATCTGGCCGGGGTGTCGCTCACGGCCCCAAACGATGTGTGCAGGGTTCCCAAGCCCACCATCCGGGTGCCACTTGGTACACCGGGCCACTGTGCCTAGTCTGTCCCAAGCCCACCTGTACCGGGTGCCACTTGGTAGACTACTAACAGTACCTACAAACGCTAGAAACTAGTTGCAACTCCTGGACAGAGATCGAGTTGATTAATAAGCCGAGAGGGGTCGAGTTACCGGAACCCAATGTGTGGTAGTAACTGTTCATGGATCACAAACACAGAACTCATTTCCTGAGGACGGTTTCAATGAGACAACCCACCATGTACTCCTACATGGCCTCTCACCGCTACCTTTACCAAATCGTGTTCACACACTTAGCTCACACACAGTAGGACATGTTCATCACCATTCCAATTCATCCCCGATGAATCAGACCTGACACAACTCTAAGTAATAGCAGGCATGACAAACAAGCACGAATGAGTAGGCACATCAGGGCTCAAACAACTCCTACTCATGCTAGTGGGTTTCATCTATTTACTGTGGCAATGACAGGGCATGCAGAGGAAAGGGTTCAACTACCGCAACATGTAACAGTTGAATGGTTGTTGTCCTAATGCAGTAAAAGAGAGCAGGAGCGAGAGAGTGGGATTTTATCGGAATGAACAAGGAGATTTTGCTTGCCTGGAACTTCCGAAGATGATATAGCTCTTCATCGGTGTCATCGAACTTATCGTCGGAACACGTCTATCGAGAAGGAACAACCACCGGCAACTGAGAAAGAACACAATCAATGCAATGCACAATATGATGCATGATCATGACATGGCAATATGCTATTGTTTGAGCTAATGCAACTAGCAAAAAGTTAAATGAAGTTGATTTGAATCCAAGATTCAAATTCAAACTCCACTTGTGGTTATTTAAATGCCATTGATATGATTTGTCCTAAACAGTAGCTATAAGTTGTTCTAACATGCATGAAAACAGCACAGATGGGTAGATTGGATTTTTATGATCATTTTTCATATATAATTTATTTCATTTGGAGTTATATATTAATTTCTATGAATTTTTGAAGTTTTGGATATTTTCTGAAATTTCCTGAATTATTTAAATCTAGAAAATGACTTACTGCGTCAGCTAGCGGACAGGAACGGAGGAAGCGAGCATATAGGGAGGAGAAGGAGCTCACAGCGCTTCGGACGGAGCCAGCGGCAAGGGCGGGGACGCACTGGAGCCCGCGAATCCACGGCGGCGACCAGCGGGCAGAGGCGATGAAGGCGAGCCCGATGGCGTCGCTTGAGGGTGTCCGAGGTCTTGATCTTTGACCTGGTGAAGTAGTTCTCGTAGATGGAGCTTTGGAAGACGCTGCGGCGGTGGTTCATCGACGGTGGATACGCGTACGGCTGCGGCGTGCTCTCGGTGGTGCTCGGGCTGCGCGTGGAGCAGGGCTAGAGAGGGAGAGAGGCACCAGAGAGTTGGGGGAAGTGATGGGGAAGGTGCTGGGCGTCTCTGCGGCGCGGATTTGGACGAAGGGACGGCCTCCAGCCAAGCAGAGGTGGAGGGCTCTGCTGGGTGCCACAGTGTTCGCTCCTGCCTATTGGCAGGAGGAAGACGACGAGCGAGGAGGTAAGTGGGCTGGGCCGGCCACTTGGGCCGCCAGGTGGGCCAGGTGGGTGAGGCCAGGTGAGTGCCAGGTAAGTTTCCTTTCTCTCTCTCTTTTCTGTTTTCTATTTATTTCAATCTGTTTGGTTTGATTCAAAGGCCAAACTAGTTTCCTAAATTCTGAAAATATTCATGGGCTCTCTCTGAGTTATTCCATATGCCCAAAAAATAAATCCAGAAGTGTTGGAGCTATAAATTATTTTATAGCATTTATTAGCTCCAATTCAAATAGGTAGTGAGTTAATTCAAAAATCCAAAAATGTCCTAGAAATATATTCATCATTTTTGGGAGAGGTCTCCACCTTAACCAGAAATCGTGAACTTTTCTTAAGGGCATTTTGGGCTCATTGAAGATTATTTCAGGTTGAACCTATTTGATTTGATCTCGTGCTAGGGTTTGAACAATCCCCATTTAAACTTTCAAAGAAACTTAGACATGATGCATGGATGCTTGTGCAACTATTTGCAATCAAATTCTAGGGCTGTGACAACTCACCCCCACTAAACGAGAATCTCGTCTTGAGATTCAAGATGTGAGGTAAGAAGACAGAGGGAACACAAGCTAACACGATCTTCACGATCCAACTATCCTTCTCAAAGATGTTGATTCATTGCATCATCTTGATCTTGACATCTTGCTTTGAGAACTCCATTTAACATGACCACGAGAAGAAATCAAAACTCTAGAAGAATCTATCTTCTCGAAGATCAAACAACTCAGGATCAACTCCCGGAGTGAGACATTGAAACATCTCTCGAGCTGAGACACGAAGCATACATCTAGAGGGATGGAGTGAAACAGGTGACGAAGGTTCACTAGGTAGACAACAATTCCACACTTAAGAAGGTGGTGAACGGTTGTCAATGTAGCAAGGAGTTGAGTTGCCATGATACCATAACGGGGCACCTTAGAAGAGGTGACTCGTAGAAATATCCCTTAAGTGGCAAAAAGAATTACCTTTGATTCAAAGATCATTGAAACTCTTTATACCAGCCTAGGGCAATTCTCGAGCGATCGTTTGACGGAGATCGAGGGAATGGCATACCTGGATTAGAATGGATGATGTGGATTACCTTGTTGAAAACAACACAAGGGATGATTTTAGTAACTGGGGAGAAGCTCAACAGTAGAGAGTGAGTCCACTATTTGAAAAGTTATAGCATAACCGAGGAAACTGAGAGCAATCCCAGTTAGTGCCGAGGATAACACCTAGCGCTTGTGCGTGCTCTCAAGAACTTGAGCATTTCCATATTCATCAAGGTTTTACCAATATCCGTGTCAAGGATCCTGGCAACACAACATACTACCATGATGAACAGCGATGGAAGATGCAGATGCAAAGGAAGATAACATTCTCATATTTCACCTTAGCGGGGCCAAGGGAACAAAATCTGGATGATCGACCGAGAGACATTTAGCACTCCGCTTCTAATGTTCTCCTTGATGTGCTAGTGTATCCCATTCATAGATATGGTTTGATATCTAGAACATCAAGTAAAAGGCCGGAATTCGGAAACACAGAAATCCATAAGGGACAACTAGGGAGTAAATCCTACGAAATCCTTATGGGGATGTGACCAACTTCCTCAATCAAGATACTACAATAATAGGTCTTCCGGCTGGGTATGTTGGCCACGACATCCACTTTACCGATTTACAAAGAGACTAATATTACAGTTCTTGGGAAACGTTCCAACCATCATATCTTCCTGAGATTCAGATCTGCTTGGTGTCAGAATATTCTAGACTCATCAAGTCTAGAAATAAAAATTAAAGTTTGCAACACAAATCGACGAGAAGACATTGCGAGATTCTCGGGGAATAAACTACGATAGCAAGCTCCAAAACATGAGCTGGTTCTGCTACACACATGTGAACATGCTGTCTCAAACAAGCATGAGCACGTAGTTGTCTTATAATAAAACACTACCGAGTTCAGGTGGGGAATCCATGATCGAGGATATCGAAGTCCTCACATAAGTCCGGATTAGCTCTTATGAAGGAGCTCCTTCTCCTTGAACAAATCAGTCAGTGGCTTGGTGTGCTAAGGATACATATAGAATGGAGGTTGCAAGTCTCCAAACCACAGAATGCTTCGCACGTATGCATGACCGATTTGGGATGATTCCAAAGGAAGCAACATTGACTTTCTCGAATTCACGATGGCAACTTGCATCAAATGCACATGAGCTGGAGGAAGTCACTTCTTACATCCGAATCATATGCTTCATGAGAGAGCATGAAGAAATGCTTTCAAAAGTTTTCAACACTGGCTTAATGTTCAACAAAATAATGGAGAAGATAAAAATGTTGCTAATGGGCTCAACAACAATTCATCCAGGTTTCCATATAAGTGGAATTCCACAATTATGTGAACAAGGTGATAGCATTGGTCAGACCCGAAAAATATAATGGTGTATGCTCGAGGAACAACCACAAGTAAGACAACATTAGGAATATCGTTGGTTCTGATTTGATTTGAAGATAGCCCATACTCAAACCAAAGGTTTCGGTAAGACAATAGATCCAACAATTGACCACGAGGATCAACCAATGAAGATATCATCTTTCTTCAACACACACGCACAAGGATAACCGTTTGGAATGAACTGAGTCGGACAAGCTTTATCTTCCAACTCTCCAAGTTGTTGTTTATCTTAACCAACTAGCTCAGGGTATCCAACACGGATTCTTAGAGAAAGGGTGGTTTCGAAAACCAACTTGATCACAAGCTCAGCATAGCGGTCAGGTGACAACCTGGTGATACTTCCGAGAAGATAATTGGAAAATCATGAACCACCGATATGCTAATAAGCTCAAGAACAATATTTCTTTTCAGGGCAAGACGAGATGATCAAATAAGCAAGGGATTGGCATATCCCTAACTCATTGATCGAAAGGTGCACCTAAAATAAGTACTAGGTGGCACGATCAACCTTAGGGTGATGATTCGATAATCAACACTCTAAGAATGAGGTTATTGCCCATTCAACTACCAAGCAACATGGTTGCTAGGAGTATTAACTTCACACATCATAGTTCACTTGTCGGCATTCCGGTTGCAACAACACGTGAATCAAGAAATGAAAATGATGGCGAGAAGTATCACTGCGTGAAGAATTCATAAGAGGTGGTGCAATTCTCATGACAATCCTGACAGAAAGAAGGTAATACTTCAAGGTAGAATAGACTAGAAGTTGGATTGGCATTTTGATCTATGGAATACAACTTCTTTGACCCAATCCTAGATATGGATGAGGTACTGGAGTTTGTTTCTCCTAGTCATTCCGGAATAGAATGGCTTGACGGACCACAAGAGTAGTAGGCATCGATTAACGGATGCACGCATGCTCTTGACTATCAATTGATAGACGAGGGTCAGAAGACAACTAAAATGGGACAACTTAAAGAACATATGATTTTCTGAGTTGTGGATGCATGGACTAGCATGTCGAACAAGTTCAACATATTTCTTTCGGATAACCCATGCAGAAGAGTAGAACTGGCAGAGTCACAATAAAGAATCGAGAACTCATCAAGAGCTCTGGTCATGATCTTTGGTTCAAGAACTTCTGCCATATTGGTTCATGGTACTGGAAGAATGATATACCACGAACCTCGAGGTCTATCACAAGGTTTACTAATGTCCGAAGGAACTAGCAAACACTATCAACATGAAGCAGGTAGGGTGAATCTCGGGTTCAATAACCCAGGAATAGAATGCCTACTAACTAAATGGCATCACGGGATGCTTTCAAGAATAACGGCCAGAATCATCACACCGTAACGCATAAAACATGGTTCGATTACTAGGTGGCACTCTAAGACATCTAGGGTCATAATAATAATTCCAACATATATGTCGAGGCAATAGAATACCTCAACTCAACAATTAGTGTGATTAACCTGGCCTAGAGGAACATCAAAACCAGAGGGAAAGGATTTTGCAAATGCATCAGATTATTTGGAAACTTGGGATGACTCGGACAGCATAACGGCTGTAAATGCTCAAAAAGATTTGAGACATCCTGTAAAATGGTGGCATAACCACTCGATCACCTCAATAACAAGATTCTGAGGCCAGCTATGAATACACGGAAGTAGTAGGAATAGAAATGAGGCTTAAATCGAACAATCTGTAAGTCTACAGATTAGTAACACGTGATCCTGATAGAAAGAAGAGATAGCCTAGTTTCTTAACCCCGTAGGAAGGATAAGATGACTCGGATCATAAGGTCATGAGGTAAATGAGTAAAAAGAGCCTTACATTCCCTTCCACAATCAATTCCCTTAGATAACTAAAGAATTTCTAGACTCAACTTCGACCAGTTTGGCTTGGTAATCCTACAGGCAGTCAGGCTCTGATACCAAAGCTGTCAGGACACTGACTCAATGGCACACCGGTCTAGCATGTAACACCTCATATCACTTTGCGGCCTCACGCACTGTATTCCCACGGGTGTCGCCTTACCAGGCCCGGGACCGCTTGCGCCTTTTGACACACGTATATGATAGTGTCGCTAGCATCCATATGACAAGGAGCCCGGGCTGACATGGCTAGTCGTGAACCGAAAGTGGCACTAACTTACAGGGACAGGCATACATGACCCAGCAACGAACGTGTCGGTCATCAGCGAGTGAATCCGGGCTGTAGCAACTGGGCTAGCAGGACTCCGGTAAACTGGGCTATAACGGGCTAACAGGACTCCGGTAAACATGCGCGACATTTCCCCGAAGGGACAGACACAGGAACGAGGAAGGACACATGTCGGCCAGCCTAAGTGTTCCGGAGCAGTAGCAAGCTACCAAGGCTCAGCGGAAGCAGTAGGAGACATTTCCCGGTAAGAGAGACTACCAAGTCACTTCTTACATCTGAATCATATGCTTCATGAGATAGCATGAAGAAATGCTTTCAAAAGTTTCCAACACTAGCTTAATGCTCAACAAAATCATGGAGAAGATAAAAATGTTGCTAATGGGCTCAACAACAATTCATCCAGGTTTCCATATAAGTGGAATTCCACAATTATGTGAACAAGGTGATATCATTTGTCAGACCCGAAAAATATAATGGTGTATGCTCGAGGAACAACCACAAGTAAGACAACATTACGAATATCGTTGGTTCTGATTTGATTTGAAGATAGCCCATACTCAAACCAAAGGTTTCGTAAGACAATAGATCCAACAATTGACCACGAGGATCAACCAATGAAGATATCATCTTTCTTCAACACACACGCGCAAGGATAACCCTTTGGAATGAACTGAGTCGGACAAGCTTTATCTTCCAACTCTCCAAGTTGTTGTTTATCTTAACCAACTAGCTCAGGGTATCCAACACGGATTCTTAGAGAAAGGGTGGTTTCGAAAACCAACTTGATCACAAGCTCAGCATAGCGGTCAGGTGACAACCTGGTGATACTTCTGAGAAGATAATCGGAAAATCACGAACCACCGATATGCTATTAAGCTCGATAACAATCTTGCTTTTCAGGGCAAGACGAGATGATCAAATAAGCAAGGGATTGGCATATCCTTAACTCATTGATCGAAAGGTGCACCTAAAATAAGTGCTAGGTGGCACGATCAACCTTAGGGTGATCATTCGATAATCAACACGCTAAGAATGAGGTTATTGCCCATTCAACTACCAAGCAACATGGTTGCTAGGAGTATTAATTTCACACATGATAGTTCACTTGTCGGCATTCCGGTTGCAACAACACGTGAACCGAGAAATGAAAATGATGGCGAGAAGTATCAATGCGTCAAGAATTCATAAGAGGTGGTGCAATTCTCATGACAATCCTGACAGAAAGAAGGTAATACTTCAAGGTAGAATAGACTAGAAGCTGGATTGGCATTTTGATCTATGGAATACAACTTCTTTGACCCAATCCTAGATATGGATGAGGTACTGGAGTTTGTTTCTCCTAGTCATTCTGTAATAGAATGGCTTGACGGACCACAAGAGTAGTAGGCATCTATTAACGGATGCACGCATGCTCTTGACTATCAATTGATAGACGAGGGTCAGAAGACAACTAAAATGGGACAACTTAAAGAACATATGATTTTCTGAGTTGTGGATGCATGGACTAGCATGTCGAACGAGTTCAACATATTTCTTTCGGATAACCTATGCAGAAGGGTAGAACTGGCAGAGTCACAATATAGAATCGAGAACTCATCAAGAGCTTTGGTCGTGATCTTTGGTTCAAGAACTTCTGCCATATTGGTTCATGGTACTGGAAGAATGATATACCAAGAACCTCGAGGTCTATCACAAGGTTTGCTAATGTCCGAAGGAACTAGTAAACACTATCAACATGAAGCAGGTAGGGTGAATCTCGGGTTCAATAACCCAGGAATGGAATGCCTACTAACTAAATGGCATCACGGGATGCTTTCAAGAATAACGGCCAGAATCATCACACTGGGAACGCAAAACATGGTTCGATTACTAGGTGGCACTCTAAGACATCTAGGGTCATAATAATAATTCCAACATATATGTCGAGGCAATAGAATACCTCAACTCAACAATTAGTGTGATTAACCTGGCCTAGTGGAACATTGAAACCAGAGGGAAAGTATTTTGCAAATGCATCAGATTGTTTGGAAACCTGGGATGACTCGGACAGCATGACGGCTGTAAATGCTCGAAAAAGATTTGAGACATCCTGTAAAATTGTGGCATAACCACTCGATCACCTCAATAACAAGATTTTGAGGCCAGCTATGAATACACAGAAGTAGTAGGAACAGAAATGAGGCTTAAATCCAACAATCTGTAAGTCTACAGATTAGTAACACGTGATCCTGATAGAAAGAAGAGATAGCCTAGTTTCTTAACCCCGTAGGAAGGATAAGATGACTCGGATCATAAGGGCATGAGGTGAAGGAATAAAAAGAGACTTACATTCCCTTCCACAATCAATTCCCTTACATTACTAAAGAATTTCTAGACTCAACTTCGACCAGTTTGGCTTGGTAATCCTACATGTGGTCAGGCTCTAATACCAAAGCTGTCAGGACCCCAACTCAATGGCACACCGGTCTAGCAAGTAACACCTCGTATCACTTTGCGGCCTCACGCACGGTATTCCCACAGGTGTCGCCTTACCAGGCCCGGGACCGCTTATAGCCTTTTGGCACACGTATATGATAGTGTCGCTAGCATCAATATGACAAGGAGCCCGGGCTGACATGGCTAGTCGTGAACAGAAAGTGGCACTAACTTACAGGGACAGGCATACATGACCCAACAACGACCGTGTCGGTCATTAGCGAGTGAATCTTGGCTGTAGCAACTGGGCTAGCAGGACTCCGGTAAACCGGGCTGTAGCGGGCTAACAGGACTCCGGTAAACACCGCGCGACATTTCCCCGAAGGGACAGACACAGGAACGAGGAAGGACACATGTCGGCCAGCCTAAGTGTTCCGGAGAAGTAGCAAGCTACCAAGGCTCAGTGGAAGCACTAGGAGACATTTCCCGGTAAGAGAGACTACCAAGGATAAACAACTAGATAGTCAGATCCCACACATATCAAGCATTTCAATAACATACACACAATATGCTCAATATGTACAAATACAACATGGCATCACAACATGACTCTACAACTCAAGTATTTTATTCAATAGGCTCCGAGGAGCCAAGTATTACAAACATGGGTCTCTTGACCCGGCATTCGGAGTATACCGGTCAATGCAAAAGCGGAAGCTTAACATGTTTGAGTACAAACAACTATAAATGAAAAGGGCTGAGAAGCCTGACTATCTACTAGATCCTGCCGAGGGCACAAGATCGTAGCTGAGGTAACAAGCTAAACGTCGAAGTCCATACGAAACTACCAGTGAGACGGATGTCTCTCTGCAAAAACATAAAATAGGCAAACGTGAGTACAAATGTACCCAGCAAGACTTACATCAGATCTAACTACATATGCATCATTATCAACAAAGGGGATGGTGGGGTTTAACTGCAGCAAGCCAGCTTTGACTCAGTGGCTATCCTGTACTACGACTGAGAGTAACTCTTTTGAGGTGGTGCACACGAGTCCACATATTCACCAAATCAATACACCACTATGCCGCTCCCGTCTCCCTACGAGAACGCCATCCATAGCACTCACGTTTATCTTGCGTATTCTAGAGTATCCACTTTCACTTGTCTATGAACTCTACAGGCAACCCAGAAGTCCTTTACCGTGGACACGGCTATTCGAATAGATGATGTTAACCCTGCAGGGGTGTACTTCTTCACACACGCTCTCGCCACTTACCACCATGTACACGTCATGTATCTCGGCAACCTTCAAGCGGAAGCTTTGGCGAGGGAGTCGGCCACGACCGACTAACCACACAAGTCTCTCGTCCAGGTTTATCGCCTATTCGGGTTCCATCGGCAAGGAGATCCGCCGGGTGTCGCCACGGCCCCAAACGATGTGTGCAGGGTTCCCAAGCCCACCATCCGGTGCCACTTGGTACACCGGCCATCGTGCCTAGTCTGTCCCAAGCCCACCTGCATCGGGTGCCACTTGGTAGACCACTAACACTACCTACAAAAGCCGTAAACTAGTTGCAACACCGGACAGAGATCGAGTTGGTTAATAAGCCGAGAGTGGTCGAGTTACCGGAACCCAATGTGTGGTAGTAACTGTTCATGGATCACAAACACAGAACTCAGTTCCTGAGGACGGTTTCAATGAGACAACCCACCATGTACTCCTACATGGCCTCTCACTTCTACCTTTACCAAATCGTGTTCACACACTTAGCTCACACACATTAGGACATGTTCATCACCATTTCAATTCATCCCCGATGAATCAGACCTGACACAACTGTAAGCAATAGCAGGCATGACAAACAAGCACGAATGAGTAGGCACATCAGGGCTCAAACAACTCCTACTCATGCTAGTGGGTTTCATCTATTTACTGTGACAATGACAGGTCATGTAGAGGAAAGGGTTCAACTACCGCAGCATGTAACAGTTGAATTGTTGTTGTCCTAATGTAGTAAAATAGAGCTGGAGCGAGAGAGTGGGATTTTATCGGAATGAACAAGGGGGTTTTGCTTGCCTGGCACTTCTGAAGATGATATAGCTCTTCATCGGTGTCATCGAACTGATCGTCGGAACACGTCTATCGAGAAGGAACAACCACCGGCAACTGAGAAAGAACACAATCAATGCAATGCACAATATGATGCATGATCATGACATGGCAATATGTTGTGGTTTGAGCTAATACAACTAACAAAAAGTTAAATGAAGTTTGTTTGAATCTAAGATTCAAATTCAAACTCCACATGTGGTTATTTAAATGCCATTGATATGATTTGTCCTAAACGGTAGCTATAAGTTGTTCTAACATGCATGAAAACAGAACGTATGGGTAGATTGGATTTTTCTGATCATTTTCATATATAATTTATTTCATTTGGAGTTATAGATTAATTTCTATGAATTTTTGAAGTTTTGGATATTTTCTGAAATTTCCCGAATTATTTAAATCTAGAAAATAACTTCATCGCATCAAGAATGCGTCATGCTGACCTCAGCAGTGAACAGACCCGGTCCAGGTCAAACTCGACGTGGGTCCTGCATGTCAGTGACTCAGGCTGGTTAGTCCCACAGACAGGTGGGTCCGGCCAACTGCCACGTCAGCTAGTCAACCCTGACGCGTGGGACCGCTGGTTTTGTTAACTAAACTGACTTAAAACTAATAGTGGTTTAATTAGGCAGCAGGGCCTTTGTCGGTGTCTGTGGAGTGGGGTTAATTAGCGTGTTTAGCTGCTAAAGACGTTGCCACGTCAGCCCGCCGAAGTTTAACCGCCGGTGACGTCTACCGACGACGGAGGCACGCCGGGACTGCTCCTCCGACGCCCATTCTATGCGCGGAGGGGTTCTACAGGGAGCTCGCGCTCATGCGCATCCAATGGAGCAAGCCAGAGGAGCTGGGGTTACCTGTGGCATCAGCAGCAGAGAGGGAGGTGGCGGCCGGAGTTCGTGCTCGCGGGGACGGCAGCTAGCGGACAGGAACGGAGGAAGCGAGCATATAGGGAGGAGCAGGAGCTCACAGCGCTTCGGACAGAGCCAGCGGCAAGGGCGGGGACGCACTGGAGCCCGCGAATCCACGGCGGCGAGCAGCGGGCAGAGACGATGAAGGCGAGCCCGATGGCGTCGCTTGAGGGCTTCCGAGGTCTTGATCTTTGACCTGGTGAAGTAGTTCTCGTCGACGGAGCTTTGGAAGACGCTGCGGCGGTGGCTCATCGATGGTGGCTACGCGTACGGCTACGGCGTGCTCTCGGTGGTGCTCGGGCTGCGCGTGGAGCAGGGCTAGAGAGGGAGAGAGGCACCAGAGAGTTGGGGGAAGTGAGGGGGAAGGTGATGGGCGTCTCCGCGGCGCGGATTAGGACGAAGGGACGCCCTCCAGCGCGAAGCAGGAGGTGGAGGGCTCCGCGGGTGCGCGCGTGTTCGCTCCTTCCTACTGGCAGGAGGAAGACGACGAGCGAGGAGGTAGTGGGCTGGGCCGGCCACTTGGGCCGCCAGGTGGGTGAGGCCAGGTGAGTTCAAGGTAAGTTTCCTTTCTCTCTCTCTTTTCTGTTTTCTATTTATTTCAATCTGTTTGGTTTGATTCAAAGGCCAAACTACTTTCCTAAATTCTGAAAATATTCATGGGCTCTCTCTGAGTTATTCCATATGCCCAAAAAATAAATCCAGAAGTGTTGGAGCTATAAATTATTTTATAGCATTTATTAGCTCCAATTAAAATAGGTAGTGAGTTAATTCAAAAATCTAAAAATGTCCTAGAAATATATTCATCATTTTTGGGAGAGGTCTCCACCTTAACAAGAAATCATGAACTTTTTTAAGGGCATTTTGGGCTCATTGAAGATTATTTTAGGTTGAACCTATTTGATTTGATCTCGTGCTAGGGTTTTAACAATCCCCATTTCAACTTTCAAAGAAACTTAGCCATGATGCATGGATGCTTGTGCAACTATTTGCAATCAAATTCTAGGGTTGTGACAGCGGAACATGCTTTTGCAACGTCGCGCTCCTCCTCCAGGGCATCTAAGTTGTCCTGCCGATCTAGCTCGGCTTCCTTCTCTTCGTACATGCGCACACGGGGTGAGTCATGGATTATGTCGCAGGGTAGTACTGCTTCTGCACCGTACACCATAAAAATGGTGTATATCCGGTGGTACGATTCGGTGTGGTTCGCAGCCCCCAGAGTACGGAGTCGAGCTCCTCGACCTAGTGCGTATCCGATTCTATCTAGGATCGCACTAGTCTGGGTTTGATGCCGCACATGATGAGACCATTTGCACGTTCGACCTGGCCGTTTTTTTGGGGATGATAGACGGAGGCGTAATCGAGCTTAATGCCCATGTTGCCGCACCAAGTTTTCACTTCATCGGCTATGAAGTTTGAGCCATTGTCAGTGATAATGCTGTGGTGGACACCGTAACAGTGTACAACCCCTGATATGAAGTCTATCACTGGTCCGGATTCGGCAGTTTTAACTGGTTTGGCTTCTATCCATTTGGTGAACTTTTTCCACCATGATCAATAAGTATTTTTTCTTATGGCTTCCCCAAGAGGTCCGACCATATCCAGCCCCGGACGCGAAGGGCCAAGTTATGGGGATTGTTTGCAGAGCTGTAAGGGCATATGGCTCGATTGGCGAAGAGCTGGCAACCGATGCAATGTTGGACAAGGTCCTGTGCATCTGCCCGGGCTGTCGGCCAAAAAAACATGTACGCAAGGCTTTGCTGACAAGCGACCGAGCCGCAGTGTGGTGATCGCCGAGTCCGGCATGGATTTCAGCCAAGAGCTGCCGCCCTTCCTCTTCGAAGATGCATCTTTGGAGCACTCCGGTGGCACTTTTCTTATAGAGTTATCCCTCATGGACTTTGTAGGCCTTGGAGCGTCGCACAATACAACGTGCTTCATTTTGGTCCTCGGGGAGCTCCTGCCTATTTAGGTAGGCCAAGAAGGGCTCAGTCCACGGGGCGACTACGGCCATGATTTTGTGGCTGAAGGTGTTATTTCGGTGGCGGAGCCCCCGATCACGTCAGATGGTTTGGAATCTAGGGTTGTATTCGCAGCCAGACTGGTGTCGCCGGATTCCCCTTCCCATACCACCGATGGCTTGAACAGCCTTTCCAAGAATATATTAGGTGGGACGGGGTCGGCGTTTAAGCGCCCGATCTTGAGCGAGGACATCCGCCGCTTGATTGTTTTCTCAGGCCACATGGTGGAATTCGAGCCCCTTGAACCGACCTGACATTTTGAGGACGACATTACAGTAGGCCGCCATTTTCGGATCCTTGGCATCAAAATCTCCGTTTATTTGTGATATTGCGAGGTTCGAGTCCCCGCGCACTTCTAGGCGTTGAATGCCCATAGTGAATGCCATCCGAAGACCATGCAACAGAGCCTCGTATTCGGCTACGTTGTTGGAGTCTGTGTATAATATTTGGAGTACGTATTGGACCATGTCTCCGGTGGGGGATGTCAGGACTACACCCGCTCCCAATCCGGCCAACATTTTAGAGCCGTCGAAGTGCATGATCCAATTGGAGTATGCGCCGTACTCTTTAGGGGAGTTAAACCTGTCCATTCGGCGACAAAGTCAGCCAATACTTGCGACTTAATGGCCCGCCGTGGCTTGTATGTTATGTCGAACGGAAGGAACTCGATAGCCCATTTAGCAATCCGTCCCGTGGTGTCGCGGTTGTTTATTATGTCGTTGAGTGGTACTTCAGAGCCCACCGTAATCGAACACTCTTGAAAGTAGTGTCGTAGCTTCCGGGGTGCCATGAAGACCAAGTATGCTATCTTTTGATAGTGTTGGTATCGGGATTTGCATGGAGTGAGGACATTGGACACGTAATATACCGGCTTTTGGAGTGGGAACTTGTATCCATCTACTTCTCGTTCGACGAGCAAACCGCGCTTACAACCTGATGTGTTGCCGCTATGTACATTAGCATAGGTTCGCCAGTATTTGGCGTGGTCAGGACAGGATTGCTGGCCAATAGGGTCTTTATTTCATCCAGTCCGGCCGCAGCCGCATCCGTCCACTCGAAGTGTCCGGTTCGTCGAAGAAGGTGGTAAAGAGGTTGATGCGGAGCATCCTTCGGTCATCCCCATGGACCTTCCATCGACTATCCAAGCTCCAAGTGGACCCATGACAAGAGCAAGAGCTCGTGCTATTCCATCCGAGGTGACATCACTCCTATTCGATTTCCCCTTTTCTTCCAGTGAGACATGGCTACTACCTAAGTCCGAGACGCTATGCGTGATCAGGTACAACGTTCAAGCCAAGGAACCAGGAGCTAAAGAAGAAAAAACAGGCGTCAACTCTCTGGACAGCCCAGAACTTCCGGCCACAGCCCGGAACTTCTGGCCCCCGGAACTTCCGGCCACAGCCCGGAACTTCCGTCCCCCGGAACTTCCGGCCCGCCCGGAGCTTCCGGCCTCCGACGACATCGACCAGCCCGGGCATGCCAACTATCTGGATAGCCCCGAACCAGCCCGGAACCTGACCCGGACTTTCCGCCCCGGAACTTCGGCCCCGAAGCCAGCCAGATCCACTGCGCCAACTCTGCCTTGGCGGACCCTGCGGACCTTCCGTCGCCGGAACTTCCAGCCCGCCTGAACTTCGGCCACTGCTCATGACAGCCACTTGGGTCGAGGCCCGTGTACCCTTTCGCCCCGTAAACTATATATACTCCCCCACCTCCTCCTAGTTAGGGATAGCATTGGTTTAGCTCATATTTCGTGTGAGAGCCCTTGCTCGTCCACTTGGTTACCTTCTCCTCGGAGATCGCGCCTCCTCGGAGAAGATCCTTCCAAGGGATTCAAGACCCCCTCTAGGGTGGACCCCATCAAGACCTCCTCACGGAGAAGAATGGCCACTCATGTATCTTTCCTTTGTTGATTTTGAATCTTGTGCTACCTTATGTGTTCGGTGATCTAGCCCTTGTGTGATCGATACTTGTCGGTTTAGTGTTCCTCTTGTGTGTTTTTCCTTGTGTTCTTCCGCTTGTTCGTCGTGTTCTCCCCGTAGGATCCCCTCCAAACGTGAAAGATCTCCGATTAGGGTTCCGCCCTACATCATATGGTATCATGCGCCACGTTAATCACGTTTTTGGAGCCCCTACCCAGTGTTTTCTAGCTTGATTTTATTGCTTTCGTCCTAAATACAAAAATCCCCACAAAAAATAGCCCCAAAATTTTTTGTGATTTGTTGGTGTGATGAAGTTTTGTTGGATTTGATCCACGGATTTGTTTTGCTTCGAGTGGATCTAGCTTCCCCTACCTTATTCCCTTCTAATTTCTTCTTTTTCCCCTCGAGATTTGGGTTTCCCTCAATTTTCCGCCCAAACCCTCAATCCAAGTCCTGTTCTTGGCAGAATTGCGACCACGGAACTTCCGCCCAGCCCGAACTTCCGGACCTCGGACCTTCCGCCTTGCTCGGAACTTGGCCTGGGCAGATGAAAGGTCGCGCATCTTGGGCGACTCCCAATTCTTCGGCAACTCCGACCACGGCGCAGCGGCATCTTCGCGAACGTACTAAAGACCGTGCATCACATCATCGTCCACATTCGCATCCGTTTGGAACCTCTATCGTAAGCAAGGATGGTAATCTCGTCGACATCTTTGTCCAAACCTTGCCATTGCATTGATAAACATCATAGCCATATCTTTTGCGTTGCTTACCCATCGAGACTAGCCATTGAGTATTGCGAGCAGCGTGACTTGTGCACATTAGTGATCATACTCCATAGCATACATACCATACCACCGTGGTGCATATCTTGGGATCCATTTGTGTGTTACAAAGTTGTCATCACATACACAATTGCTATCTTGGTTTGTGAAGTTTTGCATGAGAAAAGAGCTCAAAAGTGAAAGAGCCACCCAAGCTTTTAAGCAAGGAGGAAAGATAAGCAAAGAGCTTTGAGCAAGAACCATAGCATCATACTACATTAAGATTGTCATATTGGATCATCTTGGATCATAGCACCGAAATACCATACATATAGCATACTTGGGATAGAGATCGTTGCATTTTGCCTAGTAGGTTGTGCACAAGTTCCGTATCCTCCTATTGTGCAATCGTGCTAGCGTCTCTCTAGTATTGTGCAACAAGAGCATTTTCGTGGATTCCACATTTTGGCTCACTTTTGGTTTGCACAATCCCACTTATCTATTTGCGTGTGTGTTTCCGTGTACACATACTTGCTTGGTCAACTTGTTGCATTTGCAAATTTGTGAATCTTTTCCAACATTATTGAAGCTCACTTACAATTGCATCAAATTTTGTGCCACCATCCTCAGCAAGCTCCACCATAAGCTTTTTATTTGTGTAGGTGTGAGAACCGACAAGGATTGGTACCAATAGTGCTATTTCATTGTCCGCATTTGAGTGAACTTGATTCATCATCAACATCGGTCAAAGGTACATTGGTATAAGTTCTTCTCCATCTACCACTCACATATTTTTCTTGCAATGATGGATAGGCCAAGTACTTCTACCAACCCACTCTTCCTCGAGCAAGACGACGACCTGTCTTCATACGTCACCAAGAGCCACCTCTTTGGTACACAACGAGCATTGCACCAAGAGAAACAAACAATGAGCGACCGCATCGATAACCTCGCCACCGACTTGCGCCTCTCCGAGCAACGTACAAGAGACTACTTCAATAACAAGTTCGATGCTCACAAGCAAGAGAATGATGCAAGAATGGACGAGATCCGCGCCTTGATGAGGAACCGGCATCATTCTACTTCTTCATCATCAAGACGGAGCCGCTCGAGTCGACACTCCGATGACACCTTCTACGACTCAAGTACACCGTCATCGAACACTCTTCGACGAGCCGCGCGTCAAGATCGTCATGCATCTCGCAACCCGCTACATGACAAGCATTCACAAGAGCAAGTCGATGAGCAAGTCCCTCGTCCTCAATCAAACCAAGCCGCTTTTGCCCGAGCTCAAGAACGACAACGACTACGGTGCCTAGAGGAAGAACGAGCGTGTATACACCAAGACGAACAAGACGCCGAGGCTCAACGCCTTCAACAACAACAACGAGAAGCGCAAGCTCTTGAGGCGCAACGTGCCCTTCAAGAATCAAGTCGAGCCATCGCCAACCGCAATCGCGAACGGCGCAATCAAGAGGAAGCCCTTCAAGAAGAAATCCAAGAGAGAAACTACCAACCACGTGTGCAACGTCAAGTTCCTCAAGCTCCTCCACAAGCTCGTCAAGCTCAACCTCAACCTCAAGTTCAACAAGAGCAAGTTGATCATGGACTTCCTCCACACCAAGAGAAACATGAAGACGATTGCCATCCACGTCAAGGGTGTCATCATCACCATCGCCAACAACACAATGAAGAGCAACGATATGGAAAGCTAAAATTCATCATGCCAAAGTTCAATGGAAGCAATGACCCCGAAGAATATCTTTCGTGGGCATTGAAGGTCGACAAAATCTTTTGTTTGCACAACTATGAGGAAGAGAAGAAGATCGCTATGGCATCACTTGAGTTCCAAGACTATGTGCTCATATGGTGGGAACAAATCCTTGAGAGGCGACAAGCAAGAGGTGAACCTCCAATCACCACTTGGGCTCAAATGAAAGATGTCATGAGAGCACGTTTTGTGCCAACCTACTAGAACGCGTCCTCTTCAAGAAACTCCAACTCCTCAAGCAAGGAACAAAGAGTGTTGAAGAATACTAAAGGAAATGGAGATAGCCATGATTCGAGCCAATGTGAAGGAAGATGATGAGCAAACAATGGCACATTTCTTGAATGGACTCAATCATCCCATCAAGAAGATCACGACTTCCAACCCTACTCCACCCTCATTGAGCTCGTGCATCAAGCTACAAAGGCGGAATGTCAAGTGCAAGATGACTTCAAATGCCAAGTACTCGTCCAAGACGTCTGACTTCTCCAACAACCAAGCTTCAACACCTCCTCCAACATCTACATCAACCAAACCTTCTACAAGCAATGACGACAAGTCAAGTTACAAGAAAACTTCGGCAAGTTCAAGTCATCTTCCTCCTACTACAAGCAACTTCAAGCCGCGTGCTTCATCATCTACTCCAAACGATGAGACCATCAAGACAAGCTCTTTCAAGTGTTTCACTTGCGGCGGCCGAGGCCACAAGTCCTTTGAGTGCACAAACAAAGCGCACCATGATCTTCAACGACGGCACCTACGACTTCATGAGTGAAGGAGAAATGGAAGACCTTGAGCAAGTGGCCATGCACCGACAAGTGAACAACGAAGACGAAGATGACCAAGTCTTTTGTGATGAAGATTCAAGCCCCGCACTTGTTGTCTCCAAGGTCTTGACTCTTCAACATCAACAAGAAGAAGACCAATGATGCCACATCTTCCACACAATGGCCGGCATCAACAGAAAGTCCGTCAAGGTCATCATCGATGGAGGTAGTTGTCACAACTTGGCAAGTGAAGAACTATGCTCCAAGCTTCAATTGGTCAAGAGGAAGCACCCGAATCCCTACAAGGTTCAATGGCTAAGTGACTCCGGCACTATACGAGTTGAACATACAGTCCAAGTCTCCCTTAAAATTGGTGCATATGAGGATACTTTGGAATGTGATGTGGTCCCAATGACGGTTTGCCACCTCCTTCTTGGTCGACCATGGCAATTCGACCGTGGTGTATTCCTAGCAGGCGCACCAATCACTATAGCTTCAAGATGAAAGGGAAGGAATATGTGCTACGACCTATGTCTCCTAGTCAAGTGATAGTTGACAAGCAAGCCACCCATCATAGAGACAAGAGTGAGAAAGTGATCCACCAAAAAGTGAGTGAGAGCCGGAAGCCAAACTTGAGCGCCTCTTCGCCTAGAGAGAAAAACCTCATCCTATTTGCCACCAAAAGTGAGATGAGAGAAGTGTGTGAGAACCCATCTAGTGTGATGCACTTTGTCCTTGTGTGCAAGGATGGAGAGCCAACAACTAACACCTCTCATGAGCTACCTTTAGTGTTTAAATCTCTTTGCAGGAATTCCAAGATGTTTTCCCGATGAGCTACCTCCGGGTCTCCCTCCTCTTAGAGGCATTGAGCATCGAATCGACCTCATCCCCGGAGCACTTCTACCAAACAAAGCTCCATACCGAGTCAATCCCGAAGAAACCAAAGAGATTCAACGGCAAGTACAACAACTCATCGACAACGGTCATGTACGTGAAAGCCTAAGCCCTTGTGTCGTTCCGTTATACTTGTGCCTAAACCTGATGGAAGTTTCCGCTTGTGTTCCGATTGTAGACCTATAAATGCTATTACCGGTCGCTATAGGCATCCCATTCCTCGCTTAGATGATATGCTTGATGAACTTAGTGGAGCCAACTTTTTCTCAAAAATTGATTTTAAAAGTGGCTATTATCAAATCCTCATACAAGAGGGTGATGAATGGAAAACTGCTTTCAAAACCAAATTTGGCTTATATGAGTGGTTAGTAATGCCTATGGGTCTATCGGAGGCTCCCGGTACTTTCGTCGCCTTATGCATTATGTGCTTCGCCCTTATATTGGAGTCTTTGTTGTGGTTTACTTGACGATATTCTTGTGTTTAGCAAAACCATGAAAGAACATCTTGATCATGTTAGGGCTGTTTTGCAAACCCTTACATGAGAAAGTATTTATGCAAACATGAAAAAATGCACATTTGGTGTTGACAAAGTGGTTTTCTTGGGTTTTGTTGTATCCTCAAAGGGTGTCCATGTTGATGAATCTAAGATTGAAGCAATTAAAACTTGGCCCCAACCAACTAATTTGCAACAAGTGCGTAGCTTTCTTGGTCTTAACGGGTTTTTATCGTCGCTTTGTGAAAAACTTTAGCACAATTGCCGCTCATTTGCATGCCTTGAGTAAGAAGAATACTCCTTTTGTTTGGGGATCTTTGCAATCCACCGCTTTTGATGAGCTCAAGTCTTTGCTTACTCATGCTCCGATTCTTGCTTTGCCCAATTTTGACAAAACTTTTGAGGTTTATTGTGATGCAAGTGGTACCGGAATTGGCGGAGTTTTGATGCAAGAAAAACGAGCAATTGCATATTTTAGTGAAAAACTCTCCGGCGCTCAACTTAACTACCCCATCTATGACAAGGAATTATATGCTCTAGTGCTTGTGCTACATGTTTGGGAACATTACCTTAGACCTCATGAGTTTGTCATCCATACCGATCATGAAACGCTAAAGTACTTAAAAGGTCAAACTAAGTTGAACAAGCGTCATGCCAAATGGAGTGAATTTATTGAATCTTTTCCTTATGTCATCAAGTACATTAAGGGTAAGGAAAATGTAGTTGCCGATGCACTTTCACGCATATGCACGCTTGTCACTAGACTTGAGATGAATGTTATAGGCTTTGAGCACATAAAAGACTTGTATGCTAACGACCCATCTTTTGCTATTCCTTATGCTAAGTGTTCGACGCATACTTCTTGGGAACAATATTACATCAAGGATGGTTATCTTATGAGAGCTAACAAACTATGCATTCGAGTCTTCTCTTAGTTTGCTCCTTTTGCAAGAGGCTCATGGAGGTGGACTCATGGGACACTTTGGACGCGACAAGACATTTGCCACGCTCTCCAAGAACTACTTTTGGCCCAAGATGTTTCAAGACGTCTCACGCTTCACCAACCGATGCTCTACATGTCGCAAAGCTAAGTCTAAAGCTCAATCCCATGGTCTTTACATGCCTCTTCCTATTCCTTATCAACCTTGGGAAGACATTAGCATGGATTTTGTACTTGGTTTTCCTATGACCCAAACTGGAAAGGATTCCGTGTTTGTTGTTGTGGATAGATTTTCCAAGATGGCACATTTCATTCCTTGCAACAAGATAGAGCGATGCTTCACACATTGCAAATCTCTTTTGTAGGGAAATCTTGCGACTCCATGGAGTACCAAAGACAATCATCTCCGATCATGACGTCAAGTTCTTGAGTTACATTTGGAAGACCCTATGCGCCAAGATCGGAATCAAGCTCTTGTTCTCATCCGCATACCATCCTCAAACCGACGGCCAAACGGAGGTGACGAACCGAACTCTCTCCACTCTACTTGAGTATTGATCAAGAAGAACATCAAGGAGTGGGAGGCATGTCTACCCATCGCCGAAATGCGCCTACAATCGGGCAAGACATTCGACTACCGGCAAGTCCCCCTTGAGGTCGTCTACGGCTTCAACCCGTTGTCACCATTGGACATTCTACCTCTTCCTCTACAAGAGCGCACCAACTTGGATGCGAGTGCAGGCAAGCTACATCAAGAAGATGCATGAGGATACAAGACAAACCATCGAGTGCCAAGTACAACGACTAGCGACAAAGCTCAACGTCAACAAGCAATCCATGGTCTTCAACATTGGTGATCTAGTGTGGCTACACCTTCGCAAGGACCGCTTCTCCCTCGAGCCGATGGACCTTTCAAGGTGCTAGCACGCTACAACGACAACGCCTACAAGATCGACCTACCACGAGACAAGTACAATGTGAGCGACATCTTCAACGTCAAGGACCTCGCGCTGTACCATGGTGATGAAGATTTTGATCCGAGGTCGGATCTCTTACGGGGGGGGGGGGAGATGATGTGGAGCATCCTTCGATCATCCCCATGGACCTTCCATCGACTATCCAAGCTCCAAGTGGACCCATGGCAAGAGCAAGAGCTCGTGCTATTCAATCCGAGGTGACATCACTCCTATTCGATTTCCCCTTTTCTTCCAGTGAGACATGGCTACTACCTAAGTCCGAGACGCTATTCGTGATCAGGTACAATGTTCAAGCCAAGGAACCAGGAGCTGAAGAAGAAACGACAAGCGTCAACTCTCTGGACAGCCCGGAACTTCCGACCACATCCCGGAACTTCCGGCCCGCCCGGAGCTTCCGGCCTCCGACGACATCGACCAGCCGGGCATGCCAACTATCTGGTTAGCCCGGAACCTGCCCGAAATCCGTCCCGGACCTTCCGGCCCGCCCGGACCTTCCGGCCCGCCCGGACCTTCCGGCCCCCGGAAGCCAGCCCAGATCCACCCACGCCAACTCTCTGTTTAAGCCGGACCCTGCCCGGACCTTCCATCGCCCGGAACTTCCGGCCCCGCCCGGAACTTCTGGCCTTGCCTGCGAGCAGCCACTTGGGCCGAGGCCCGTGTATCCTTTCGTCCCGTAAACTATAAATACTCTCCCACCTCCTCCTAATTAGGGTTAGCATTGGTTTAGCTCATCTTTCGTGTGAGAGCCCTTGCTCATCCACTTGGTTACCTTCTCCTCGGAGATCGCGCCTCCTCGGAGAAGATCCTTCCAAGGGATTCAAGACCCCCTCTAGGGTGGACCCCATCAAGACCTCCTCACGGAGAAGAACGGCTACTCGTGTATCTTCCCTTTGTTGATTTTGAATCTTGTGCTACCTTATGTGTTTGGTGATCTAGCCCTTGTGTGATCGATACTTGTCGGTTTAGTGTTCCTCTTGTGTGTTCTCCTTGTGTTCTTCCGCTTGTTCGTCGTGTTCTCCCCATAGGATCCCCTCCAAACGTGAAAGATCTCCGATTAAGGTTCCGCCCTACATCAGAGGTAGTGCCTTTTCTCCTAATCGGGAGATAAAGCGGATTAGGGCAGCCACACATCCCGTTAGTTTCTGGATATGCTTGAGGTCTGTTGGGATAGCCAACTGCGACAGAGCTCGGGTTTTCGCCGGATTTTCTTCAATTCCTCTATTGGAAACGATGAAGCCGAGCAACTTCCCGGAGGGTACGCCGAAAACACACTTTTCCGGGTTGAGCTTGATGTCGTATGTTCGGAGGTTGTCGAACGTGAGTCTCAAGTCATCTATTAAAGTTTCGATGTGTCTTGTTTTTATGACCACGTCATCCACGTATGCCTCCACTGTTTTGCCGATTTGCTTCTCGAGGCATGTCTGAATCATACGTTGATAGGTTGCGTGGCATTTTGAGCCGAAAGGCATAGTGTTGAAACAGAAAGGAACATATGTCACACCCTGATTTTCATGCCACAATACCTAAGCTAATAAATCATGATAAATTGTGGTTTGACAAAACTTTTAAGTGTTTGGTCTTTGCTTGATTTGATTTTTGTCTATTGTTTGCAAGTGCTCTAAAAATCAAATAAATCCTCCAACTCTTATACTCCTTCCTCTTGATCCAAAAACCTTTCCCAATTATCATGCCATGTGTATAGGACATAAAAATAATTTCTTACAAAAATAATTTGGCCAAATAGTATTTTCAAAATTAGTTTTCCAAAAAGCCCTGAATTGAGATTTGCCTTTGCAAGTACTTAATTAAGGGCAGTAAAAATCTTTCAAAAATATATTTGACTCCTATTAGATATAGGACACCCAGAAACCAAAAAAATATAATTTTAAAAGTTATTTTCCTATTTTATTTAAAGGCTTTTTCTTAAGTCCAGAAATGGTCTTTAATAGGTTAATATTATTTTAATGCTTTAAAAATATTAGGGAAAAACCTAGGGAAACTCAGTGGACATATATTGTCCATATATAAGAGTTTCAACACATGGACATGTTCAAAATATTGATCAAATCCCTCAAAAACAATTTCTGGATATTTCAAGCTTTTTAAATATTTAACAAGGAAATATTCCCCAAAAATTCCAAGAAAATTCTAGCATGTCACATATGAAATGTTTGATGATCTTGCCAAGTCTCATGTCATGGAGAGTAGTATAACCCCATGAAACCCTGTCAAAAGCACTTCTGTCCTTTTCAAGTTTGAACAACTTTGCCTTTGTCAAACATGTCCAAACGCTCTCAAACTTGGTGCACATGCTCAAATGGTGTAACAATGCATCTAGACCAAATGGCACAAGTTGGAGAGAATGTTATCTTGATCAAAGTGCCCCAAAACCCTCTCTGTCCGTAACCAAATTTGAACAAGTTTACATTGGCAACTTTCTCCTTTTGATCTCAACTTTTTTGGACATGTTCAGAACCTCAAATGATGACACTACACTAAGTGGTGCATCAAGGAGAATAGATTTGCATGATTAAATCTTGGAAAGTCCATTTCTGTTGATTTCTAGGGTTTGCAAAAGTTGCATTGGCAACTTTGCCCAAATGAGCTCAAGATTGGTGGAAGGCCCTAATTATATGTGCCATTTCACCCTGTGGAGTCTCATGACAAATGGAAATCATCTACTTGCCCAAACCAGCATCAAACACCTTCTTCCACTTTACCAAAAACCATGTTTGGTTCTCTTCCACTAATCTCCATGAGTTTTACTTTCTATCACAACCCCTCCTAGTCCCCCTCTAGCACCTGGATGCTTTTCTGCGAGGAAGCAATGATGAAGGGTGATAACCCCATTTTTCTTCTCTGGACAGTGGATTCCTCCCTCTCTCTCAGTCTCCTTCTCTCCCCTCAGCTTTCCAGAGCATCCAAGGCTCCCCAGGATTTTTGCCCACACCTCCTGCAGCCTCCAGACACAAGTGGGCGCGCGCGGACGTGGGAAAGCCGCGGATGCCGGCCAAAGTCGCGCTCTGGAGCGCCTGGCAGGGCACCCGACCGTTGACGCCCCGTCCCCCGACCACCTCGAGCCTCCCCCTCGTGCTAGTCGAGGAGCCTCGACGTCATAACCACGCCACCGTGCAGGCCCCCTCATCTCTCCCTCTCTCTCTCACCTCCTGCGGGGCGGGCCTAGAGCCGCCCGGCTCGACCAATGCCTGGCCTCGCATGCGCGAGCACCAGAGCCTCGCCCCACTCCCTCTCTCTCTTCCTGGCGCCCTACACCACCCCCACTAACGCTGAAACAACCCCTCGCCCTCTCTCCTGTCAGCCCAAGCCTTGCCGCGGCCATCCGTGCGCTGCGCCCACGGTGAGCCAGGGTCGGCTACTTAAGGCCATTCTAAGCCCTCCTAGCTACTCCATTTGCTCCCTCTCCCTACCGTACACCATCCAGGCCAACCCATTCCTCCTCCCGTGCCTTCCAACCACCTCCATGTCCGGGGCCGAGCCATGGGCTCCGCCTAAATCACGTGCCAACCCGAGCCCCTCCTCTCCACCTCATGGCCTCAGAATATCTCCACCATCATCATGCATATCTCCCCCTCTTCATTCCGTCCTCTCCGTGGCTGCAGTGCCATGCCCCAACCTCACCGTCGCCTCCGCCGCCGCGGGCGATGCACCGCCCGCATCCGACCACCCCTGCCTCCGTGGAGTACCTCGTCGGATGCGCCACTCCCCCCTAAGCACACCGGTGGGCGGAGCATCTCCAGAGATGCCCTTTAGTGCCCGGCCGGCGTGGACGCCTCCTCTGTCTCCCCTTGGCGCCCAGCAGAGGTTGAAGCGAACCTACAGGCGGGCCTCGCTTGTCAGTGGCCAGCCACCGGGCCACGCTGGCAAGTGAAGGCGGGTTCGCTCTCTCCCGCGTCCCCGCAGCGAAGGCGCACTCCGCATGTGCGCCTTCGACGTCGTCCTGTCGTCCGCACAGCTAAGCCGTTGGGCAGGCCCACTGCTATCTCCGCATGTGCCTGAGGATAAGGGTAAAACCCTTTTCCTTTTCTTTTTCTTTTACGTAAAATTGTAAAGTCCACAAATAATTCAAATGATATCCAAATTTGATGATTCAAATTTCTAGTGACTCCATAAATCATGATCTACCTTTTGGTGCAACATTCACATTTTTCCAGAACAATTTTCCTCACACAAATTAAATAAAATCCTATTTTCCATTTATGTGATGAACTTTAGAATATCACAAAGAGATCATCTTTGATCCAAATGCCATGATTCAAATTCCTAGATGCTCCTGAGTTCAAAACTTAGGTTATGAACATTTTTATTAATACTTTCTGTGCCACACAATATAATGAGCCATTTCTTCATATTTGTCAACTTTGCAAATTCATAGGAAAATCATTTGAACTCCAAATCCAGTGAAACCAACTCCTAGATGCTTATAAAAGCATGGTTTGTTAAATGGGTGCCTTTGCTCATTTTTCAAAAATATATTTCTGTACACTTCTTGCAAATCCATAAAACCCTTGATTCCATCAAATCAAAATGTTTAGAAATATCCTTGACCCAATTCCAATGAAACCAGTTCTATTATTTTTCATGTAACCAGAGATGTCCTAGAAAAGTCAAATTAATATTTTTAGAGCACTTTTATTTTCTGCCTTGTTGTGTTGCTTATTATGGTTGCTTTCGACGATAGTTGACGAAGTAGGCGAAATGCTCGGAGTTGGACCAGAGATATTTGAATACCTGAAGACTTTGTTAAAAGCGAAAAGCAGCCCTTTGACCATGTCCATGAAACCCTTTTTATGCAGGTCATATATAGTACTTTATTATTGTTGCATCGGAATCATGATGAGATGGTAACCACTTCGGTGGGTTGCCTTCGTTACTCCCTCGTTGATACTTGCATTGTGCATGACCCTACCTTCTTATGAGGGTTATGCCGGTGGGAATAGATAGGATGCTAAAGTAGTTGCTACGCAAAACGGGACGGGAATATGCATGGTGATGGAGACAAAGTATTTCCAAAAGACTTTTCGAAAACCCCATCGGGTGCCACTTATGCCTGAGGGAGATAATGAGATGGGTAACCACTTGATGACGAAGTGGTGTACCGAGGCAAGTGTGTGTTGTTTTCAAAAACGGATTAGATTTAAGATTTGTCGACTGTCCCAACCTTACATGCGCAAGGGCATTATTGATTACCTAGGCTGATACTAGCTTGGAGCCTGCATTACTAGTGACGGGGGAGAGTTGATGCTCTCTCTCGGGACGGGGTCGTGCCAGGTAGGGCGGCCATGACTGTTTTCTGGTATGCGGACACCGTTTGTACCCTGTGCTTGTGGTATGTGATAAATATGGGAGCGAGGCTCCACAATTTTAAGATGTGAAATGTTGGGCACGGGGGTTACTACCAATCAAGTGGACTCTATGTTAGTGTCGTCTAGGGAAAGATAGTGATCGGGTGCTTACCCCGGGTTCTTGAGGTACCGCGGGTCGTGGAAGACACGAAAGTTCCCCAAATCTTGTGGGTAAAGTGTGCAACCTCTGCAGAGTGTAAAACTATTCAAATAGTCGTGTCCATGGTCAAGGACAGTTGGGCGGTGCTGTTTAAACTACGTCCAGAGTTTTTCAGACCGTGTGTGTGTGTGTGTTGATAAACCATTTGGGGTAAGTCAGATTGCTTGACATGATGATCAAGTTGGATTGGTGTCCAACTCCGCTTATGTTGACATCTGTAACTTGTTCATACGGATATCTGTACTCTCGTGATGCATAATTTACATATTGATAGATCATGTCATTGCACTCAAAACTAGCTTTCTGCAAACTACCTACTTAGTGTTATATCATTGCATTATTGTGCCATGTTCCAATCATGGGTTGCTCGCGAGTATATTCAAAGTACTCATTGGCTTGCCCTTTGGTTATTTAATTGGCGGTATGGAAGAACAGGAGTTCGAAGAAGAGTTCTTTGGAGACGAACATGCGAACTAGGACGTTTCCCAGTCAGAATGCCTGTAGGGTTAAGGCAGATGGCATGGTTCCAAGTTATCGACGAAGATTTCCGCTGCAATGTTATACTCAAAACTTGACCATAATGGTCATAATTTACGTAAGACGGTATGTATGGATGTAAGACTCTTGTTATTCAGCTTCTGTGTGTTCAGTGAGCATTGATCTCTGGGATCACTGTACCGCGTGCATTCGGTGATCACGACTTATGAGTCGGGGTCCCCACACCATATGGTGTTATGAAGGCCGTTGCGGCTTGGTCGGACTCCGCCATCTTTATTTTATGGTATCCGGAGTATGCGTCGAGGAAACATAGTGAGTCGTGTCCTGCGGTGGCGTCAATGATTCGGTCGATGCGAGGGAGGGGGAAGGGATCCTTGGGGCAAGCCTTATTTAGGTCTTTGAAATCGACACATAGGCGCCATGATTTGTCCTTCTTTGGTACCATTACCAGATTTGCCGGTAATCCGGATGCTTTATATCTACGATGAATCCGGCCTCAAGTAGCTTGGCTAGCTCTTCTCCCATGGCTTGCCTTTTAGGCTCTGAAAGCGCCTAAGAGTCTGTTTGGTAGGCTTGTATCCTTCGGTATATTGAGGCTGTGCTTTCGGCCCGGCGTGGGATGCCCGACATGTCTGAAGGATGCCAGGCGAAAATGTCTCAATTCTCGCGTAGAAAGTCTCGCAGCGCGGTGTCCATTGTGGGGCTCAATTGTGTCCATATGGAAGTTGTCTTTGTGTGGTCTGTTGGATGGACTTGGAATTTGATTATCTCGTCCGCGGGCTTGAATGAGGTGGACTTGGGTCGTTTGTCGAGTATCACATCGTCTACATCCTTTGTGGCGCGTAGTGTTGTTAGTTCTTCGGCCGCAAGGGCTTCGGATAATGCTTCCAGTGCTAGTGCGGCGGTTTTATTTTCGGCGCAGAGTCCGACGTCCAGATCACTGGCTAGAGTGGTGATTCCATTGGGTCCGGGCATTTTGAGCTTCATGTAACCGTAATGTGGTATAGCTTGAAAGCTCGTGAATGCTTCTCCCCCTAAAAGGGCGTGGAATCCGCTACCAAGCGGGGCCACTTGGAGCGTGATTTCTTGGCCTATAATTCTCCGGCATATCGAATACCACATCATGTGTGGTTTTTCCCGCACACCGTTCCTCCCGACTGGGGATGATTCCCCTGAAGGTTGTGCTGCTTTGCTCAATGCGGCTTTTGTCAATTTCCATCTTGTTGAGGGTTTCTTCGTAGATCAGGTTTAATCTGCTTCCGCCGTCCATGAGTACTTTAGTGAGCAGGAAGCCGTCCATGATTGGGCTACGGACCAAAGCAGCCAGTGCCCGGACTGTTTGGAATTGAGGTTCGTCATTGGCACTGAAGGTTATAGCAGTGTCACTCCACGGATTTAATTTTTCCACGTGGTGGACGTCAGCAAAACTTCGATGAGCTCTCTTGCGCCTATTATTTGAGGGGAAAGTTTCAAAGACTATCAGTACCGCATTGTTGTTTTCGGCGGGATGTTGCTCTGCTATAGGACTTACAAGAAGATCCTCGCCGCTTTTCCCTACCTGCCGGAGTATCCAACACGCTCTAAGGCTATGCGTTGGCGTAGTATCTGCATGATGTGAGTTTTACATGGCCCGTTGAGCCATTCTTCCAATACGGTTCCCCACCACAGGTGGGCTTTGGCTTTTTGGGAATTGGATCGGGTAACTTACGAGAGTTTGCCCTTTTAGTTCAGATGAAGGGTTTATTGAGAGCCGGATTGTCCCAGAAGTATGTTTGGGTTTTCTAGGCGCTTTCCATCGCACAGTACTTCTGTAGTATGGCTGCTATGTCACGGTTACTTATAGCATTGAGGATCCCTTTGTTCGTGCAATTCTTGCAGAAAAGTGAGATTGGTTCGTCCTGGCGACAGTCCTTGACCCTGTTTATCACAAGGAGGAATCTGGCCCGATGGCGATGTCTTTGTCTCTTGGGGCTCTTATGCGATATGGAAAGACGGCATAAGTCTGGGTGGGTGGGCGTAGTTAAGTCCGAATTCTGACCTGATTTGTCATCCAGGGGTAGAGGAGCTTCCGGACTTGGCAGCTCGGACTCCGGGATGTTGCCCAATTTTTCTGGCCCGTAGCCCGATTCTAAGTCCGAGTGCAGGTCATGTCCTCCATGAGCAGGTATCCGGCTTAGAGAGCTCGGTAATCTGGACATAGTTCATCCTCAAAGTAGAGGGATAATCCATATGTGGCTCTTCCACTATTGCTATCTCATGGGTGACCGGTGGGGATTTGATATCCCTTTGGTCGGGTTTAAGCCCAACCCGATCGTAGTCTGTAGCGACTCCCAGAGCGGCGATGCGATCCAAGAGCTCATTAAGGGAAGAGAGCTCCATTGGATCCATCTGTTCCGTGAGTTCCGAATTGACGTGGAGGCTGTCGGTGTCAAAACCGGCGGATCTCGGGTAGGGGTCCCAGGCGTGCGTCTAGGCAGATGGTAACAGGAAACAAGGGACACCATATTTTTACCCAGGTTCGGGCCCTCTCGATGCAGGTAAAACCCTACTCCTGCTTGATTAATATTGATGATATGGGTAGTACAAGAGTGGATCTACCACGAGATCAGAGAGGCTAAACCCTAGAAGCTAGCCTATGGTATGATTGTTGTTAGATCCCTACGGACTAAAACCCTCGGTTTATATAGACACCGGATAGGGTTAGGGTTACATGAGTCGGTTACAATGGTAGGAGATCTACATATCCGTATCGCCAAGCTTGCCTTCCACGCCAAGGAAAGTCCCATCCGGACACGGGACGAAGTCTTCAATCTTGTATCTTCATGGTCCAGAGTCCGCCAGCGGTGATAGTTCGCTATCCGGACACCCCTAATCCAGGACTCCTCGGTAGCCCACGAACCAGGCTTCAATGACGGCGAGTCCGCGCGCATATTGTCTTCGGCATTGCAAGGCGGGTTCCTCCTCCGAATACTTCATAGAAGATTTGAACACAAGGATTGTGTCCGGCTCGCAAAACAAGTTCCACATACCACCGTAGAGAATAACCTTTGCACAGATCTGCTGGCGTATTCCGGCGTGACATCACACCACGGCCATGCCTTTATCTGAATCATTTTCTTACTGTTCCTCCTCGGTAGCGTTTAGCGAGGCGGTTTCCTCGGCACGTCTTATCAGAGCGGAGATCGTGCCCCCTTATTCTGGGATTCTCATCAATACGGACGTGGGTAACCCAACTGCGCCATTGATTATGGTGCTTGGGAGATAAGCGAGTTTTACCAGGCTGGCGGGGGACGCATAGTTTCGTCCACCCATATAAGGGGATAAGGATCCACCTTTTCACCTACGCCTTCTTCCTCCTTTGCTCATCCATTTCCGTGCACTTGAGCTCCAGCGCCCAAGTCCGCACACCCTACCTCAACCTTCTCCAACTATGTCCGGAGCGGGAGGCAAGTGGATGGCCTCCTCCGTCACGGAGGGGCACATAAAAAAGCTGCAGCCGGATACTTGTCCGGCGACATCGGCGTGTCGGCTCCCCAACAAGAGGCAGCTCATCCCCACCCCCAGGCCCCATGAGAGGGTGGTGTTCCTCACCCACTTCCTCCGCAGACTAGGTTTTCCACTTCACCCATTTGTCCGGGGGCTCATGTTCTACTACGGCCTGGATTTCCACGATCTGGCCCCGAATTTCATCCTGAATATCTCGGCGTTTATCGTCGTGTGCGAGGCCTTTCTCTGCATCCAGCCCCACTTCGGCTTATGGCTGAAGACCTTCAATGTCAAGCCGAATGTAGTGGGCGGCCGCCAAGCGGAGTGCGGAGGTGCCATGGTTGGCAAGATAGCCAAAGTCCTATGGCTCGAGGGCTCCTTTGTGGAGACCATAAAGGGGTGGCAATTGGGGTGGTTCTACATCACTGAGCCGCGTGACTCTCAATGGGCGGCCCCGAATTCGATCTGGCTTCCCCACGGCTCACGTCATGGAAAGAGATGGGCTTGGCGTGGGGTGATTCGGAAGAAACTATCCGGAATCCAAACTGCGTCCAAAACCGGTGGACAAGAATCTCAAGCTTGTCAGCGTAATCCGGTGATGCTCATCCGCGGATTCTCCCATGCCGACAACGGGCCTTCAATTTGTGGGAGTTTGATCCGGCACAGCACCAAACCTTGAGCCGGCTCTTGACACTACGGACGAAGATGCACGGAAGGTCTTGTTCAAGGTGCGAAGCTCCCGCATCCGCTACCGAAGATCGTGGATTCAGCTCGTAGCGTCAAGCCAGCGAGGTAAGTTATTTTACCCATTATGGGACTCTTTTTTCATAGTTTGACTCTATGCGGGATCTAAAACTGCCTAACCTTTGACAGGACTGGCTGAAGACGTCCGGACAGATTAACTGTCCGGCCCCATTGCCGAAGACCAGCGGACGCCCGATTAGCCAGGGCTGCTGGCTCAAACACCTCACGTGGTGCCGAGAAGAAGGCCAAGAAGAAGGCCATGGGAACTCGAAGGAGTTCCGGCGCGAAATCTTTGTCAGACTCGTCGTCAAGCGACTCTGGCGGAATCCTCCCGTGAAGGCGAGGAGGAGGAAAAAAGCCTCTCCCAGTGAAGAGAGAAGAAAAGGAAGGCCGCAAGCTGGGGAAGCCGAAGGGTGCAAGAAAGGAAGGATCCTTCCTCCGGACTTCTCCACCAACGCCGACAACGGCGAGGAGGAGTGGCCACCAAGGACCAAGCCTGGCGAGATCATAAGTGTCGGACTCGGCAATAGCTCATGACTTTTTATTTTTCGCATAGTGTCTTCTAACGCCAAATATAACCATGTAGCCCGCCCAAAGGCGAGCTCGCTAACCGTTGGCGGCTCCACAATCGTCGGATGTGAATAGCACTTCACTTCCGACCGCCTCCTCCCCTCGTGGCCTTGAGCGACATCGCGGTGGAGTCCCAAAGGGGCCCAGCCAGGAGGAGGTGGTCTGGAGGCGCCGCATAAGCGACCTCCAGACTCCGGCGCAAAGGGGCAAAACCCGGAGGGCTCTAAGTCCGGCCCTGTGCGGAACTCCGTGCAGAACCTTGATGGTTAGAAGTCCGTCAGCGGCATCTTCATAAGAAGGGTAAGACTGCGGCGCGGTGACCTCCATCCATCCGGAGGCACCGGATAGCTTCTTTGGGCGCTTAACGGCGCCTCCATCAACGAGGAGCACCGCACTTTTATGAGTGTGGTGATCGAGAAAGTTCGATCCGCCAAGAGCGGGCTGGTAAAACTGTACCAGCCTTCTAACATGCTTTGAGGTAAGTTTAGAATATGTAAAAATATTACCGCATAGGCGGTAGCCCACGATGCTTAGTTCGGTGTTCATAAAGAAAAGCCGGACTAAGGATCTAAAAAGATATCTGTGAGAGTCTAACATAAGTATGTCAATATGGGAATGCAGGTTCTTGGCTTGACCTCTGCCGCCTTAGCAGAGGTCAATGCATTGAAGCAGAGCCTCGAGCGGTCTGAGAACGAGCTCGGCCTTGCCAAGAAGCAGCTCGAGGACAAGGAAGGTAAGTAGTACCTTATTAAAGTAACACCTTATAGAAAGGATTTGGTGCAAAAATGACAGGAATAACGTGGGTATTGTAGGGGCCACGAATGAGGTGGCGACCCTGAAGGAAGCGGTGACCATGGCCGAAAACAAAGCGGCCGCAGAGCGCACCGAGCTAGAGAAGCAGGAGGCGCGGGTGGCGGAGGTACGGCAAGAGTTCCAGGCTCGTGGAAAAACACGAGAGTTTGGGCGTGACTCGAAGACTTCGAGAGTCGAGGCTCGCCTCGGGTCTTGAGAGTGCCAAAGCCGCTAAGGCCGAAGCCCAAAATGCCCTCCAAGAAATTGAATCATTAAAGAAGATAGTGGCGGGTAAGGCATTCTTTATGCAAAGCAAGCATGTGAAAGTGAATTATCTATTACGTACCCGAATCCGGAGCTCTCCGGGGCGTTCGCAGATCTGCCCGTGGTGTATGCATGTTGGAAATATGCCCTAGAGGCAATAATAAAAGGATTATTATTATATTTCCTTGTTCGTGATAATTGTCTTTTATTCATGCTATAATTGTATTATCCGGAAATCGTAATACACGTGTGAATACATAGACTACAACATGTCCCTAGTAAGCCTCTAGTTGACTAGCTCGTTGATCAATAGATAGTCATGGTTTCGACTATGGACATTGGATGTTATTGATAGCAGGATCGGCCTCTGAAGTGAGAGGGAACCAGCCTCTGGTGGGCTGGTGCGCTATGGGCCCCCTCTGCGCCTAGGGTTGGGAACCCTAGGGAGGCGCCCACTTGCCTTGGGGGCACTCCACCCCTTGGCCGCCGCCCCTAGGAGATCCCATCTCCTGGGGCAGTGCCCCAGGGACCCTATATATAGAGGGGGAGGGAGGGCAGGCGCACCATTACACTTGGCGCCTCCCTTCCCTTGCTACACCTCCTCCTCCCGTGAGTCGCTTGGCGAAGCCTGCCGAACTTCTGCTGCATCCAGCACCACGCCCGTCGTCTTCTGGATCTTCATCAACCTCTCCCTCCTCCTTGCTGGATCAAGGCGTGGGAGGCGTCATCCGCTCCGTCGTGTGTTGAGCGTCGAGGTGTTGTCCGTTCGGCACTTGGTCATCGGTGATTTGGATCACGGCAGTATGACTCCTCAACCCCGTTCACTTGAACGCTTCCGCTCGTGATCTACAAAGGTATGTAGATGCACTCCTATCACTCGTTGCTAGATGAACTCATAGATGGATCTTGGTGAAACCGTAGGAAAATTTTTATTTTCTGCAACGTTCCCCAACAGTCTGATGCTGTCGCGTTCTACCGCGCCGAGGAGGGGAGCTCGACGGAAAAGGTGTTCTGGTCTCGGTATCTTTGAGGCGGACATCAATGCCCACGAGACCAGCTAAAGCAGCTGGTCGAGCTCCACAAGGTCGCCGAACAGGCCATGAAGGGCCTCATAGTTCGGTTGTGGCCCTCTGAAGTCGTGCACAGGAGCTACGCCGGGTTAGTGCGGCTGGTGGACGCGTGTCCATGGATTGAAGTCATCAAGTGCTCCGTGCGCATTGAAGGTGCCCGTCGGGCTCTTGCCCGTGCTAAAGTGCACTAGGGCAAGTTGGATCTTTGAGAAGCTTGTGAAGCGAGGGCCACCGCTGGGCAAGGAGCATCATAAGCCGAAATGTATTATGAGGGCGTCTGAAGGGTGGCCGCCTTATAAGCGGGTGAATGCTCCAAAGATGTAATTTTGAATAGACTCGCATTTGTTATCCATGCGATGAAAACTTGTTCATGCGCTAAGCAACACTTGTGAATTTAAAATATTACCTTACATGCGGCCGTTTATCAAATTTGAGAGATGGCAAGTCGTTGGCTTGACCCCCCATGCCACGAGTCTTTGGGGTGTTCGGGATAAACTTGAGCGCTCTTGTTCCCATTCTTGGGTCCTTGAGGGAGGCGCTCAGCATAGCGAACAAGGAAACCGGACTATAATGCTTGAACACTCTCACTTAGCCATAGAATTCTATAATTTTAAATTTGGTGAAACCCTAGAATTGAGAAAACCGAGTTGAGGCGCTATCCACGCCTTGGTCGGATAATGCCGACTCCTCGCTCTAAGCGGCATAAGTCTTTAGGGACCCGAAAAAACCTCTCGAACAGCGACCGGCTCTCTCCCTATCATGACAGTCAGTTTTAGCTTTCTCCACTGAGGTGCTCAACCCAGCTCAACCGGGGCACAATCGCAGTGGTTCTCCCAGCGCTACCTTAGCCGATACAACGGAACATAAGGTACCAAAACATGGGAGTCGGGAAAACCCAACTATTGACCCAAGACATGATTCGGAGCCGATGCATATAATGCTATAAGTTCGGGGTGCCGCACTTGTGAAAGTGTTCGGACTTATCACACCATAGTTTTGGGGTACTTAAGCCACTGGTGTATTGGCCGTACCAAAGTGTACGGATGCAACATGTCACGAATGAACATATATATAGTTAGAGAAAGGAGTGCAATAATAGGCAAAAGCTATGTATTGTTTATTCAAAAAGGTACTGCAATGAAAGAAGAACGATACAAATAGTGCGATAAGCAAGGGATGGGACTATTTAACATGTCCGCCTCCAGGGGTAAGCTGCGGGATGGTATGTAAAACAGGTATAATGCTCGTAGTAGAGACCACCTGGACACTCGACGTAGCTTTCTGCTTCCCTGGCTGTTGCGTCGTGAGTTCGACAATTCTAGTGCCGGACAGGGCTTCTGGAAAACGGAGTCCTGAAAGTAAGAGAAAAAAGAAAAAGAATGACACAATCGGGAGCTCCTAGTGCGGTTAAGCCGCGTGCAGGCGTGCCGGTGGTCGTGCCCTCCCTTATGCCCATGGTATCTCGGGCGTAGTTATGTCTGCAGCGTAATCTTGGTTTCGCAATTTCGCGAGGGCTGGGGTTGGGGCGGATTGCTATGCGATGCTTGGATCGTGCGAGCGGTCTTGTTGTAGGTTACTCCGGGCGCTTGGCGGTGTCCGGACGTTTAGTGGCGGACTCGAAAATTGCTGTGAGAGGTTGCTTTGCACCTCCGCGCGAGAACGCCGTATGCTCCTCCGTTCGGAGGAGCGTTGATGTTTCCATTGACCGTGATTACTCCTCGAGGGCCTGGCATCTTGAGCTTGAGGTATGCGTAGTGCGGCACCGCATTGAACTTTGCAAATGCGGTTCGTCCAAGCAGTGCGTGATAGCCGCTGCGGAACGGGTCGAAGATTAACTCTTCGCTTGGAAGTTATCTGGGGATCCGAAGACCACTTCGAGTGTAACTGAGCCTGTACAATTGGCCTCTACACCTGGTATGACGCCTTTAAAGGTCGTCTTTGTGGGTTTAATCCTTCAGGGGTCTATGCCCATTTTGCACACTGTGTCCTAATAGAGCAGGTTCAGGCTGCTACCACCGTCCATTAGGACTCTAGTGAGGTGGAATCCGTCGATGATTGGGTCAAGAACCAATGCGGCGAATCCGCCGTGGCGGATGCTAGTGGGGTGGTCCCTTCGATCAAAGGTGATCGGGCAGGAAGACCATGGGTTGAACTTTGGGGCGACTGGCTCCATCGCATATACGTCCCTTAGTGCGCGCTTCCGCTCCCTTTTAGGTATGTGGGTTGCGTATATCATATTCACCGTCCGCACTTGTGGGGGGAAGCCCTTCTGTCCTTTATTGTTCGGCGGCCGGGGCTCCTCCTCGTCATCGCTATGTAGCCCCTTGTCATTGAGTTCGGCATTTAACTTGCCTGCCTGTTTGAAGACCCAACAATCCCTGTTTGTGTGGTTGGCTGGTTTTTCGGGGGTGTCATGTATTTGGCACGAGCAATCGAGTATTCGGTCGAGATTGGACGGGCCCTGAGTATTTCGTTTGAACGGCTTTTTCCGCTGACCGGGTTTAGAGCCTGTGAATCCGGCATTGACTGCCGTATCTTCAGCATTATCGCCGTTAATGCGGCGCTTGTGCTTGTTGCGACGCGACCTGCCATTGCTTTCCTTGGTATCCGAACTACCAGGGTTTTTGGTCAAGTTGTTACTACGAGCTAGCCAGTTGTCCTCTCCCACGCAAAAGTGGGTCATGAGTGTTGTGAGGGCTGCCATGGATTTCGGCTTTTCCTATCCTAGGTGCCTGGCAAGCCACTCGTCGCGGATGTTGTGTTTGAAGGCTGCGAGGGCCTCTGCATCTGGACAGTCGACGATTTGATTTTTCTTGGTTAGGAACCGTGTCAATTGTCGGCTGATTCTTACGGCTGCTGGATTATGTGGCTGAGGTCATCGGCGTCTGGTGGTCGCACATATGTGCCCTGGAAGTTATCAAGGAATGCGGCTTCCAGGTCATCCCAACAACCAATTGATTCGGCTGGCAAGCTGTTAAGCCAATGCCGAGATGGTCCTTTAAGCTTGAGTGGGAGGTATTTGATGGCGTGTAGATCATCACCGCGGGCCATGTGGATATGGAGGAGGTAGTCCTCGATCCAAACCGCATGATCTCTTGTGCCATCGTATGATTCGATGTTTACGGGTTTGAAACCCTCGGGGATTTGATGATCCATCACTTCGTCTTTGAAGCATAGTGGGTGTGCGGCGCTTCTGTATTGAGCTATGTCACGACACAGCTCAATTGAGCTTTGTCTACTGTGTTCGGCCCAGCCGGAATTGTTGTATCCGGCGTGACAGTTATCATCACGTGTTGTGGGGCACCCACGCGATCCGTAGATCGATCTTGTTTGCCTTGCGTTGTCCTAATGTAGTAAAATAGAGCTGGAGCGAGAGAGTGGGATTTTATCGGAATGAACAAGGGGGTTTTGCTTGCCTGGCACTTCTGAAGATGATATAGCTCTTCATCGGTGTCATCGAACTGATCGTCGGAACACGTCTATCGAGAAGGAACAACCACCGGCAACTGAGAAAGAACACAATCAATGCAATGCACAATATGATGCATGATCATGACATGGCAATATGTTGTGGTTTGAGCTAATACAACTAACAAAAAGTTAAATGAAGTTTGTTTGAATCTAAGATTCAAATTCAAACTCCACATGTGGTTATTTAAATGCCATTGATATGATTTGTCCTAAACGGTAGCTATAAGTTGTTCTAACATGCATGAAAACAGAACGTATGGGTAGATTGGATTTTTCTGATCATTTTTCATATATAATTTATTTCATTTGGAGTTATAGATTAATTTCTATGAATTTTTGAAGTTTTGGATATTTTCTGAAATTTCCCGAATTATTTAAATCTAGAAAATAACTTACTGCATCAGCAATGCGTCATGCTGACCTCAGCAGGTGAACAGACCCGGTCCAGGTCAAACCTGACGCGTGGGTCCTGCATGTCAGTGACTCAGGCTGGTTAGTCCCACAGACAGGTGGGTCCGGCCAACTGCCACGTCAGCTAGTCAACCCTGACGCGTGGGACCGCTGGTTTTGTTAACTAAACTGACTTAAAACTAATAGTGGTTTAATTAGGCAGCGGGGCCTTTGTCGGTGTCCGAGTGGGGTTAATTAGCGTGTTTAGCTGCTAAAGACGTTGCCACGTCGGCCTCAAGTTTAACCGCCGGTGACGTCTACCGACGACGGAGGCACGCCGGGACTGCTCCTCCGACGCCCATTCTATGCGCGGAGGGGTTCTACAGGGAGCTCGCGCTCATGCGCATCCAATGGAGCAAGCCAGAGGAGCTGGGGTTACCTGTGGCATCGGCAGCGAGAGAGGAGGTGGCGGCCGGAGTTCGTGCTTTCATGAGGGACGGCAGCTAAGCGGACAGAACGGAGGAAGCGAGCATATAGGGAGGAGCAGGAGCTCACGGCGCTTGAGACAGAGCCAGCGGCAAGGGCGGGGCCTTGGAGCCAGCGAATCCACGGCGGCAAGCAGCGGGCGAGAGGCGATGAAGGCGAGCCCGATGGCATCGCTTGAGGGCTTCCGAGGTCTTGATCTTTGACACGGTGAAGTAGTTCTCGTCGGCGGAGCTTTGGAAGACGCTGCGGCGGTGGCTCATCGATGGTGGCTACGCGTGCAGCTACTGGCGTGCTCTCGGTGGTGCTCGGGCTTGCGCGTGGAGCAGGGCTAGAGAGGAGAGAGGCACCGGAGAGTTGGGGAAGTGAGGGGAAGGTGATGGGCGTCTCCATGGCGCTGGATTAGGACGAAGGGCGCCCTCCGGTAGCAGCAGGAGGTGGAGGGCTCCGCGGGTGCGCGCGTGTTCGCTCCTTCCTACTGGCAGGAGGAAGACGACGAGCGAGGAGGTAGTGGGCTGGGCCGGCCACTTGGGCCGCCAGGTGGGTGAGGCCAGGTGAGTGCCAGGTAAGTTTCCTTTCTCTCTCTCTTTTCTGTTTTCTATTTATTTCAATCTGTTTGGTTTGATTCAAAGGCCAAACTACTTTCCTAAATTCTGAAAATATTCATGGGCTCTCTCTGAGTTATTCCATATGCCCAAAAAATAAATCCAGAAGTGTTGGAGCTATAAATTATTTTATAGCATTTATTAGCTCCAATTAAAATAGGTAGTGAGTTAATTCAAAAATCTAAAAATGTCCTAGAAATATATTCATCATTTTTGGGAGAGGTCTCCACCTTAACAAGAAATCATGAACTTTTTTAAGGGCATTTTGGGCTCATTGAAGATTATTTTAGGTTGAACCTATTTGATTTGATCTCGTGCTAGGGTTTTAACAATCCCCATTTCAACTTTCAAAGAAACTTAGCCATGATGCATGGATGCTTGTGCAACTATTTGCAATCAAATTCTAGGGTTGTGACAGCGGAACATGCTTTTGCAACGTCGCGCTCCTCCTCCAGGGCATCTAAGTTGTCCTGCCGATCTAGCTCGGCTTCCTTCTCTTCGTACATGCGCTGCAGGGGTGAGTCATGGATTATGTCGCAGGGTAGTACTGCTTCTGCACCGTACACCATAAAAATGGTGTATATCCGGTGGTACGATTCGGTGTGGTTCGCAGCCCCCAGAGTACGGAGTCGAGCTCCTCGACCTAGTGCGTATCCGATTCTATCTAGGATCGCACTAATGCAGGTTTGATGCCGCACATGATGAGACCATTTGCACGCGTTCGACTGGCCGTTTTTTGGGGATGATAGGCGGAGGCGTGTCGAGCTTAATGCCCATGTTGCCGCACCAAGTTTTCACTTCATCGGCTATGAAGTTTGAGCCATTGTCAGTGATAATGCTGTGGTGGACACCGTAACAGTGTACAACCCCTGATATGAAGTCTATCACTGGTCCGGATTCGGCAGTTTTAACTGGTTTGGCTTCTATCCATTTGGTGAACTTTTCCACCATGATCAATAAGTATTTTTTCTTATGGCTTCCCCCAAGAGGTCCGACCATATCCAGCCCCCAGACCGCGAAGGGCCAAGTTATGGGGATTGTTTGCAGAGCTGTAAGGGGCATATGGCTCTGATTGGCGAAGAGCTGGCAACCGATGCAATGTTGGACAAGGTCCTGTGCATCTGCCCGGGCTGTCGGCCAAAAAAACATGTACGCAAGGCTTTGCTGACAAGCGACCGAGCCGCAGTGTGGTGATCGCCGAGTCCGGCATGGATTTCAGCCAAGAGCTGCCGCCCTTCCTCTTCGAAGATGCATCTTTGGAGCACTCCGGTGGCACTTTTCTTATAGAGTTATCCCTCATGGACTTTGTAGGCCTTGGAGCGTCGCACAATACAACGTGCTTCATTTTGGTCCTCGGGGAGCTCCTGCCTATTTAGGTAGGCCAAGAAGGGCTCAGTCCACGGGGCGACTACGGCCATGATTTTGTGGCTGAAGGTGTTATTTCGGTGGCGGAGCCCCCGATCACGTCAGATGGTTTGGAATCTAGGGTTGTATTCGCAGCCAGACTGGTGTCGCCGGATTCCCCTTCCCATACCACCGATGGCTTGAACAGCCTTTCCAAGAATATATTAGGTGGGACGGGGTCGCGTTTAGCGCCGATGCGGGCGAGGACATCCGCCGCTTGATTGTTTTCTCAGGCCACATGGTGGAATTCGAGCCCCTTGAACCGACCTGACATTTTGAGGACGACATTACAGTAGGCCGCCATTTTCGGATCCTTGGCATCAAAATCTCCGTTTATTTGTGATATTGCGAGGTTCGAGTCCTCACAAGCACTTCTAGGCGTTGAATGCCCATAGTGAATGCCATCCGAAGACCATGCAATGAGCCTCGTGTTCGCCACGTTGTTGGAGTCTGTGTATAATATTTGGAGTACGTATTGGACCATGTCTCCGGTGGGGGATGTCAGGACTACACCCGCTCCCAATCCGGCCAACATTTTAGAGCCGTCGAAGTGCATGATCCAATTGGAGTATGTGCCGTACTCTTTGGGGAGTTCGGCTTCTGTCCATTCGGCGACAAAGTCAGCCAATACTTGCGACTTAATGGCCCGCCGTGGCTTGTATGTTATGTCGAACGGAAGGAACTCGATAGCCCATTTAGCAATCCGTCCCGTGGTGTCGCGGTTGTTTATTATGTCGTTGAGTGGTACTTCAGAGCCCACCGTGTCGAACACTCTTGAAAGTAGTGTCGTAGCTTCCGGGGTGCCATGAAGACCAAGTATGCTATCTTTTGATAGTGTTGGTATCGGGATTTGCATGGAGTGAGGACATTGGACACGTAATATACCGGCTTTTGGAGTGGGAACTTGTATCCATCTACTTCTCGTTCGACGACGAGCACTGCGCTTACAACCTGATGTGTTGCCGCTATGTACATTAGCATAGGTTCGCCAGTATTTGGCGTGGTCAGGACAGGATTGCTGGCCAATAGGGTCTTTATTTCATCCAGTCCGGCCGCAGCCGCATCCGTCCACTCGAAGTGTCCGGTTCGTCGAAGAAGGTGGTAAAGAGGTTGATGCGGAGCATCCTTCGGTCATCCCCATGGACCTTCCATCGACTATCCAAGCTCCAAGTGGACCCATGACAAGAGCAAGAGCTCGTGCTATTCCATCCGAGGTGACATCACTCCTATTCGATTTCCCCTTTTCTTCCAGTGAGACATGGCTACTACCTAAGTCCGAGACGCTATGCGTGATCAGGTACAACGTTCAAGCCAAGGAACCAGGAGCTAAAGAAGAAAAAACAGGCGTCAACTCTGGACAGCCCAGAACTTCCGGCCACAGCCCGGAACTTCTGGCCCCCGGAACTTCCGGCCACAGCCCGGAACTTCCGTCCCCCGGAACTTCCGGCCCGCCCGGAGCTTCCGGCCTCCGACGACATCGACCAGCCCGGGCATGCCAACTATCTGGTTAGCCCAGAACCTGCCCGGAACCTGTCCCGGACTTTCCGCCCCCCGGAACTTCCGGCCCCCGGAAGCCAGCCCAGATCCACCTGCGCCAACTCTCTGCTTAAGCCGGACCCTGCCCGGACCTTCCGTCGCCCGGAACTTCCAGCCCCGCCCGGAACTTCCGGCCCTGCCTGCGAGCAGCCACTTGGGTCGAGGCCCGTGTACCCTTTCGCCCCGTAAACTATATATACTCCCCCACCTCCTCCTAATTAGGGATAGCATTGGTTTAGCTCATATTTCGTGTGAGAGCCCTTGCTCGTCCACTTGGTTACCTTCTCCTCGGAGATCGCGCCTCCTCGGAGAAGATCCTTCCAAGGGATTCAAGACCCCCTCTAGGGTGGACCCCATCAAGACCTCCTCACGGAGAAGAATGGCCACTCATGTATCTTTCCTTTGTTGATTTTGAATCTTGTGCTACCTTATGTGTTCGGTGATCTAGCCCTTGTGTGATCGATACTTGTCGGTTTAGTGTTCCTCTTGTGTGTTTTTCCTTGTGTTCTTCCGCTTGTTCGTCGTGTTCTCCCGTGAGGATCCTCCAAACGTGAAAGATCTCCGATTAGGGTTCCGCCTACATCATATGGTATCATGCGCCACGTTAATCACGTTTTGGAGCCCCTACCGGTGTTTTCTAGCTTGATTTTATTGCTTTCGTCCTAAATACAAAAATCCCCACAAAAAATAGCCCCAAATTTTTTTGTGATTTGTTGGTGTGATGAAGTTTTGTTGGATTTGATCCACGGATTTGTTTTGCTTCGAGTGGATCTAGCTTCCCCTACCTTATTCCCTTCTAATTTCTTCTTTTTCCCCTCAGGATTTGGGTTTTCCCTCAATTTTCCGCCCAAACCCTCAATCCCGAAGTCCCTGTTCTTGGCAGAATTGCGACCACCGGAACTTCCGGCCCAGCCCGGAACTTCCGGACCCCGGACCTTCCGTCTTGCTCGGAACTTCTGGCCTAGACAGAAAGGTCGCGCATCTTGGGCGACTCCCAATTCT